>JADLZN010008622.1:35000-683201 GCA_018155175.1 Sinocyclocheilus anophthalmus
TGCTCAAACTTTCACCATGGCATTAGAACTGGTACACCGTTGTCGCTTGCGAAATCAAAATGACGGCGCCGTGGTTGGAAACTTGCAGATTAAGGGGCGGAGGTAATATTTGGTTGTGTGGGGTTTAATATTATAATGAGATCCTTTTGCCACGCCACCAAGGGAGAGAAATCAGACGCGCTCGTTTTTTCAGATGCTTGCAGATAAAGGCTTACCAAAACAAAGTTACTGGGTTAATCTTTTTCACATTTCCTTGGTTGGTAGATGCACCGGGGACCTGATTATAGCACTTAAAACCTGGAAAAGTCAGTTTTTCATGATATGTCACCTTTAAATAAATCTCCGTACATTTTCCTTTACAGTAGATGCAGTATGTGTGATATTTGACCTTATTCTTCTTACAGAAAAATGTGCGAATCTGCTTGCCGGTGCCGTTGTATCACTGTTTTGGCTCAGTGGGTGGTGGTATTGTCATGGCTGTGCATGGCACCACAGTGATTTTCCCATCCACCGGGTATGATGGACATGCCAACCTGGTGGCGATAGAGAAAGAGAAGTATGTTGTCATTAATAATTTTAATTAATTTATTTTAATTAACCCTCAGATGCATTAATTATTAGATAAATATTTTAGACTTCAAAACAAGAATCAATGTATTGTGAAAGAGTTGCACATCTGTTCTTTGCAATAGAAGATATTCTTTCAGAATCTTTCAGAGGTACTTGGTGCCGATTTCCTCAGCCAAATTGAATTTAAGTTGTAAATAAAAGACACAGGGACATATAAAGAGGACAGTCATGTAGAATTTATGTAAGGATCAAAGGTCATGTAGTGTACATCATACATAACTGGAAAAACATCTGAGCTGTATTTATTTAATCCAATTGGCACAAAATTCACTGTTTACCCAGGTGTACATTTATGTACGGCACCCCTACAATGTTTATTGACATGCTTAGTCAGCCTGACCTGGCCCAGATTGATTTTTCATCAGTTGAGGGTGGTAAGTCAATCAGTCTTTTGTAAATTCTATTGCTAAATGGAAGTTGTGATAGATTATATTAATATTACAAGTTTTTCTGAGCAAACACTTTCATCAGTATTCTGCTAAGATTCTCTGTTTTGTGTCTGTCAGGTATTACTGCCGGGTCTCCTTGTCCACCTGAGGTCATCCGTAAGGTCATCAATGTCACTGGTGCTAAGGAAATGCTGGTAAGTAGTTACTCATAATAAAAAGGGGTTTGTTGATGAACAGTGCACATCCTCTGTTATGAATCAAGCTGATTATAATTGTGTGTAAACTGCATGTCAGTATCACTAGAGGGAGACAGAGAATATAATAATATAATATAAAGTCACTCATAGCCCAGCTCACTTGGTCTGTACATTTATTTTAGTATTGTCCTTTCTGTTCTAAAAAAAAAAAAGTTTTCTTTTAATTCACTATCCATTCTCACATTAAAAATTCCCCTTATATTTGAATGAAAACAGCTTGGTATTTGTACAAAATATACATTACCGTTCAAAAGTCTTTGAAAGAAGTCTCTTGCTCACCAAGACTGCATTTATTTTACCAAAAATACAGTAAAAACAGTAATATTTTTAATATTATTTACTATTAAAATATTTCTCGTTGCAATTTCTTTTCAATGTAATGTTATTCCTGTGATGGCAAAGCTGACTTATTCAGCAGACATTACTCCAGTCATCAGTGTCAACATGATCCTGCAGAAATCATTCTAATATGCAGAATGATTGTCTTGGCACTCAAGAAATATCACTTATTACTTATTATCAGTGTTGAAAACAGTTGTGCTGCTTAATATTTTTGTGGAAACTATGATACATTATACAGGATTCTATAATGATTAAAAAGTTCAAAAGAACAGCATTTATTTGAAATAGAAATCTTTTATATCATTATAATTGTATTTACTGTCACTTTTGATTAATTAATGCATCCTTGCTAAATATAAGTACTAATTTCTTTAAAAGAAATCTTACTGACCCCACCTTTGAAAGTTATTGTATTAATACTGTTCTGCCTTTTTAAAAGAGCATTGGTTAATCATAGTTCAGCAGAAATGACATGTAGGTGTCCTGTACACACTCTCATGTTGTTCCAAACTGTATGACTTTTTATCTCTGAGCTGCTTTCTTCCATAAAATGATGCTGTAAAGCTCCAAAAAGAACCATACAAGTAGTCCATATTATTTGCACAATAACTAAAGTCTTCTGAAGCCATATAATACTGTGGTGTGAGGAAGCCACTAAATTTTAGACGAAAGAATAGTAGCCTTACAAATTCACTTTATAAAAAAGAGAGCATCTTGGACATTCTGTTATGAATACGAATTTATTTCCCACACAAGAAAAACGTCACATGTTTTGGGGTGAGTAAATGATGACAGAATTTTCATTTTTGGGTGAACTATACCTTTAAGAACCAGATATGGAGAAGGTAGCAGGATCTGATAGCAGTATCTGTTATTACTATTGTTTTTCAAAGAACATATTGCACAATTTTAGAGCATACATTTTTCATTCGCTGTAAGAAACTATTACTATAGCGGTGCTTTGAATGTACATAACAGTAACAAATTGATAACATTAGACTGGAGAACCACCATTTGTCTCAATTTTTATTTTAACTTTTCATTTTTCCTGCTCTTCATAAATCCTCTTTTCCTGGCACCACCATCACTTGTGTCATTTCTTGATTTTGATTGGTCAGTCGCAGCATGCTTAAAGGTGCTGTATGTAAGTTTTTAAAGCATAAAAAGACCATAAAATGTTTGCAGATATTTAAGAAAAATGCTAAGTTAGCATACTTGTTTATCTGAAAAACAATGCTACTGTAGCGTCTGCGTAGAATCATGCATGAGCGTTGGATGTTTATGGTTGGAGAGACCCTTTTAGCCTTTTGACATTTGCATATAAATTACAGCCCTGGTCCCAGACGTTACACTTATATGGGTGCTAAATGTCAAATGGTCCCCCTCCCCCCTCAGGGAGATGCTAACCAGTTTCACCAACTTCGCCTCATTTGGAGTTTTCGAACACATTCCCAAAGAGCTGTAAATGGCCAAACTAACACACACACACAAACTAACACACACACACACACATAAAGACATTTCTTTATTTTAGACTATAATCAGTTATAATTGTATCTGGTATATGCATGTGTTGTGTGTACGTTCCCCTATTAGATTAGCTGAGTTACCCCTCGTTATTTGTATTAGTTAAAGCCATAAAACACTGATATTCAGGTGTATGTATGTATCTTTGGTTTAATCTAGTCCACATTGGTTGTTTCTTTGTATCAATGTTACCTGTTTTTCATTCCTCGGACAATGAGGTACAGTATGTGATTGTGAAACGCATCATATGATTTGTACGATATTTTGGGTTAAAACTACAGAAATTCCAGACCTGCCATAAAACATGCAAATGAGCCATAAACAAGAGACAAAGAAAGTTTCTCCCGCTCAGAATTCATGCCTCTTATTGGCCAGTCCACACTGAATAGGAATTCTCAAAAGCGATTAGCCCGATATAATCTTTGCTCAGAAACTCTTCTTCGTTTTGAGACAACACCTCTCCAAGACTCTCAAGATCTTCCTCTTGAGCTTTATTTTCCGGCAGTTTTTACTTTCAAATAACGTTAGTCACTGCGGACTTCTTCAGAAGAACCAGAAGTAAAAAACTTCCAGCTGACTCCTCACAAACTAATCAAAAGACCTCCGTTATCTACCGCAACCGGACTCTTCCTCAGCAATCGAAACCAATGCAAGTAACCGCTTAAAATGATTTAGATGCGTGTTTAAGTTTCAGTCCCTTTTTAAGGTGATTTTTGATTCTCTGATGATTCTCAATAGGTTGTGTTTAAGGTTGATGTGAAATACTGCCATTCTTTTCTTTTCTCTCCCTTTTTTTCCTTACTTTGTTTCATTCTGTGTTTATATGTTTTAGTTAGTTATATGTTAGTTATAGTTTCATTTTATTAAATCCCTTATATTCACAACGGATTGTTTCTGTTTACTGCTCACAGTTCCAAGTCAATGAATGTTTGAACCTTTGCTACATTGTTTGCTAAATTACTGCTAGCATTGCACAAAGAAGGACAGTTTATTCTTCATCGGCCAGGAAAATAATAGTTCCTTGAAATGATAAATTATTATATTGTCTGCTCGATGGACGGACAAATCAAGTAATTGTAATATTGATTCTGCTACAGTTAATCCGAAGATATAATCTAAATATTTATTATTAATCATAACCAGTTATGATTCGTCATAAATATTCCCCTTTTTAGTGCTAATAAATAATAATAAACATTACAGTTTTGGTGGAGAATGCGGGCAGTTCATTTAAACTTGGTTTGTGAGCAAACAGTATAAATTTATTTGTGTTTTTTATATTATGCGCGCTTGGAGTGAGACAAGTCGCAGCATGAACTCACTCTTTTGGATTGGATGGTTAAAATCCACCTCCAGTACTGTATTTTAACAGCCACTATGTGTCTAACATTTAGTCACTGTAAAATATTAAAGTAAACTGCAGTTTATAATATTAAAACTGTTCTCTAAAGACGAAGAAATCTCTTTACAGTACATTTTAATATTATCAAAATCGCCTGTTGGAACGAAGAAGTCTTCCNCGACCCCCGAAATGTCTACCTGACACATTATCCCCGGGCAGCTGCACACTACAGTTGGGCGGGTGCCCAATGGACTGAGAATACCCTCGTTCACGCAGAAGCCGATATCAAACACATGTTCTCTCAGTTGCAGAAAATGACTGTCACTCAAGCAGGTGCTAAGCGGACATAACAGGCGTGACAAACGTTCCTAGGGGCCTTGCTCGGAGCTGCTGCTGCTGTTGGAACCCTGTTTCACCTGGGAGTGACCAGTGTCAACTCACGGAGCCTATCGAACCCTGAGGCAACAATGTAAGGAGATCCAACTGAGATGCCCCCACTGAAGAGAACAACTCACACTACAGTCCAACCTACAGACTTAGGCAATCATTGAGCACTCTGGTGGTTCTGACACCCACAGTGTCCTTCTGACCAAACTGTGAACTCCGTGAACAGTATCTCGTTTATACAGAATGATGATGCCCAAACTCAGCTGGTCACCGCACTGATGTCTTACATGCTCCGTGAGGTGAGCTCCTCCATTGACAGCTTAGCCATGGGTAGAATTCCTCCGTATCTGGTGCCCCTGAGCCTAGTACAAACAGTGTTATCCTCTGTAACTACCCGTCCAGCTGACCCTTTTCAAGCCCACCTTGCCTACTCCCTGGTAGGGTCCATCCTGCTACATGTCGACCCCGAGCTGAGCGAGATGGCGTTTCTTCTGAATCTACCCATAATTGAATCCGACAACATTTACAGACTCAAAGACATCGTCAATGTTGGATTTTGGCAGGCAAACACTCACATCAGAATACACACACCAGATATGGTAGCCTACCACGACAATAACCCACAGTTATACTTGGCCCCAAACCTGCGCATGTGTACCCTGACCAAAGACATTCATTATCTCTGCCCCAGCAAGCCCTTCCTTCGAGACAACACTGAAGGAATCTGCGGGTTACAACCCATGCAAAGAGAGACACTCTGCCCCGCTGAGGCCAAGTCTCGCTCACAAGTCACAGAAACACAAGCAGAGATTGTGGCAAATCAGTGGCTCGTCAACACGCCCACCCGTACCGCCACACTGACCTATGACCAGCACGACACTGCCACCCGTGTCAGCCTGCCCAACCAGAGTATGTGGATTCAAGTGCTCAAAGGTGCCATCCTCCACCTCGGTGACCTGGCGCTGTACCACCTTCCAAGCGAAGAGTACCAATCCGAGGTAGAAATGCCAGCCTTCTTCAGGGACCACAATCTCACCCTGGAACCTGAATTGGAACTGAGCATTGAGAAAGGGGGGTCCCAGATGATTGACATCACCCCAATCGACACAGCCCTCCAAGCACTGTCCCGGATGCCTGTCCAGAACACCTTTCCCGTCGCTCGATCCTGGACCTCTGCCGACATGGCACTTTGCATTGCCACAGCAATCGGGTACACCCTAACACTCGGTCTTGCTTTTGTCCTGTTTAACAGAGTCAACGGGGTGCAAAGGTCCATGAACAGGTGCACAGCTGCCCTTCCTCGAACCTTCAAACAGAGCCACCGGAAGAGAGGGACCCAGGCGGAGACAATGCTGAACCTGACCAAGGTTAACACCCCCGCTGAGGATCCGAAGGCTGAGGAAAATTAGGATCCACCTGCCATCTGACAATCCTGATTCACCTGCCATCTAGCTATTATGATCCACCTGCTACCCGATCATCATGATCCACCTGCTGTTCGACCATCATGAAAACTGTTGTCTGACGAAGTGTGCAGGTGAACTTCGTCAGCCAAAAGGGGGGCTGTAGCGTCTGCGTAGAATCATGCATGATCTTTGGGGTTTTATGGCTTAAGAGACCCTTTTAGCCTTTTGTCATTTGCATATAAATTACAGCCCTGGTCCCAGACGTTACACTTATATGGGTGCTAAATGTCAAATGGTCCCCCTCCCCCCTCAGGGAGATGCTAACCAGTTTCACCAACCTCGCCTCATTTGGAGTTTTCAAACACATTCCCAAAGAGCTGTAAATGGCCAAACTAACACACACACACACATAAAGACATTTCTTTATTTTAGACTATAATCAGTTATAATTGTATCTGGTATATGCATGTGTTGTGTGTACGTTCCCCTATTAGATTAGCTGAGTTACCACTCGTTATTTGTATTAGTTAAAGCCATAAAACACTGATAATCAGGTGTATGTATGTATCTTTGGTTTAATCTATTCCAAATGGTTGTTTCTTGGTATCAATGTTACCTGTTTTTCATTCCTCGGACAATGAGGTACAGTATGTGATTGTGAAACGCATCATATGATTTGTACGATATTTTGGGTTAAAACTACAGAAATTCCAGACCTGCCATAAAACATGCAAATGAGCCATAAACAAGAGACAAAGAAAGTTTCTCCCGCTCAAAATTCATGCCTCTTATTGGCCAGTCCACACAGAATAGGAATTCTCAAAAGCGATTAGCCCGAAATAATCTTTGCTCAGTAAACTCTTCTTCGTTTGAGACAACACCTCTCCAAGACTCTCAAGATCTTCCTCTTGAGTTTTATTTTCCGGCAGTTTTTACTTTCAAGTAACGTTAGTCGCTGTGGACTTTTCCTTCAGAAGAACCAGAAGTAAAAACTTCCAGCTGACTCCTCACGAACTCATCAAAAGACCTCCGTTATCTACCGCATCCGGACTCTTCTTCAGCAATCGAAACCAATGCAAGTAACCGCTTAAAATTATTTAGATGCGTGTTTAAGTTTCAGTCCCTTTTAAGGTGATTATTGGATTTTTTGATGATTTTTCAGAGGTTGTGGTTGAGTGATGTGAAATAGTGCCGTTCTTTTTCTATTCTCTCTCTTTTCCTTACTTTGTTTCATTCTGTGTATATATGTTTTAGTTAGTTATATGTTAGATATAGTTTCATTTATTAAATCCCTTATATTCACAACGGATTGTCTCTGTTTGCTGCTCACAGTTCGAAGTCAATGAATGTGTGAACCCTTGCTACATTTTGCTAAATTACTGCTAGCACTGCACAAAGAAGGACAGTTTATTCTTCCTTGGCCAGAAAAATAATTTTGAATTGATAAATGATTATATTGTCTTCTCGGTGGACGGACAGATCAAATAATTGTAATATTGATTCTGCTACAGTTAATTCGAAGATATAATCTAAATATTTATTATGAATCATAACCAGTTATAATTCGTCATAAATATTCCTCTTTTTAGAGCTAATAATAATAATAAAAACATTACACTACAGTCAGTTATTCTCCTTTGAAAATGTGCGTTCCGGGCCGGAATGTCGGTCTCTGTTTTGGTTTGTGAAACCCGGCCACTGCCAGTTTACCCAATTGTATTTCGGCACCCCGGGTTGCCAGTTGGTGGAAAACACAGCATATTTAATTTCATTCATCATCAAGTGCGCTAATTCCTGTTGGTATCCTCAATCTGGCAACCTGTGTGTGCATCAAGTCTGAGGAGGAGGGGCCGGTTGAAAAAAACCCCTCTCCAATATTTTGAATTTGGACTGCAATACCTAGTTCAACCACTCTGTGTCAATCCTACATACAGCACCTTTAATGGCTAAACTGTATATTTGGGCAACCAATCCTGATCATCCTGTCTTGATTTTATTGTGACAATGACTAGCTGTGTTATTCCTTACATAGACTTTACATTATCTCATTTACCATTTTCATGGCTATAAGGAGTCCATGTTTTCCTGGCCTGTGTTGCGTTTAACTTTGGTCAGAGATGTTAAGAGTTCAGGTCATGTCACATCTTGAATGTGTCCGCTTTAGTCACGGCCAAGGTTTGTTATGTTTGCAAAGCCCGGAAATTCCTTGCAGGACGTTGTGAGATGTTTAAAGCTAAGGATGAACTCACAATGTTAAAATAGGATCCTCATGAAGAGCTCTGTTGAGATTATAACTCTTTGGTTATATAATTTTAAGTGCTTCTACCCTGATAATGGGAGTATGCCAAGGAAGACCTTAAAATTAGAATCAGTAGAATGGACAAGATTCATTCTACAGTGGCCATTTGGTTTGATATACTCAAAAAGGGTCAGCTTTTATGTACATCCTTCCACATTTCTATGCTAAATAAATATACTTAAATCTGGAAAAACAAAACATACAATCTTGAGGTGTTTGATGAATTACCTGTGCACATTTGTACTTCAATGAGATACTGCTGAGTCTCTAAGTAAATGCTAATCAATGCAAATCTACTCTACAAATTCTCATTTTATGGAGAAGAGTACTCCTGATTTTTACTATGGTGTAGAAACTAGTTGTGTGATAATGTTGGATTTATCACCAGGTTTTTGAATTAGCATATGCATTACTATAACAATGAACACTGAGAGTTTGAGGCGTATTTCCTTTGCAGTGTACATGTTTGTGAAAGCTCTCTTTGCAAACTCACACAGTTGCTCCTTCAGGGTGTTTGTTAATGTCTGTGAACATATATTTATAAATAACATTTATTCATGTTATTTAGTATGTATTGAGTCAGCGCATCTATTTGTCACAAAAAATGAGTGAAAGAGGAAATGGACAGTCCCAATGTAGCAGTCTGCATCGCTTTTCTTTTCTGCACATTGAAGTCCCAACACCTGGACAGGCCTCTTCTCCCTGTCCTCCTGCGGGAACATACAAATAAGATCGCCAAGCTCAGTTTTGGACATCTGATGGTCTGCACATAATGCCAAAGCCAAAATGGAAACACACAAACAAACCTTAAAAGACAAAGAGACCAGGAGGAACATGAAGGATAGGTTGGAAAAACATAACAGACAGTATTTTACCACAAGGCACAAAAACACTTACGGTTAGCATTAACCTCTGATTCTCTGTGCAAATATGCAACTTTAATTTCTCACAAAAGTTACTGGAAGTAAGCTCATTAATAGAGGTACAACCACCAATGACTAAATTGGTAACTTGGAACCAGGTTTCTCCACTCCCAAATCAAAGGGATTACTTTGCAAACCTGGGCTTAAACAATTTCATAACCATTTACTGTTGTTTATCGCATCTGCAGTGGTCTCTCAGGACTTGTGGAAGCACTTGTGCAGTGAATCTCATGAGTATCTCCTGATGAAAAGGTATTTTATAGAGATGATGGGAGAGCAGTTTTTTCTTGCTCCATGCATCACAGAGAACCCTTGAGACTAGTTATTTAACCTTTTTTCTCCTTTCTAATTGATTTACATTTGCAAGTCATGTGGAAAGAGGCTAGTTGTCATACTGAGGACAGTGATTAATGTCTCATTTTTATGATCATAGCTGGAGCCGTAATCATGTGGTCTCATTTACTAGACCTCTGTGGACCACATAAACCATAGATGGGTCTGGACTGGAAGACTTGGTTGTTTAGTAATGTTTAGTATAATCTTAGTAATGTTTAGTAGCTGGTTATCATTTTGTAATTGACTTCTGGTGTCCGGCTTTAAATAACAAAAATACCTTGGTGAACTTTGACTTTAATCTCAGCTTTCTTGCAAATACTAATAATTAATTTTAAATTTACTTAATAATTTTACAGTGTTACAATAATATTGCGTTTTAGACCAGTGGGTTTCAACCTTTTGGACTCCAAGTCTCTCTTGTCCAAGACAATATTCAAAGGCCCTTCTATATAAGCTGATGTACCTCTGCTACTATTGTTGTAATAAAAATATGGTGTCAGTTTAATGTTGTACATCTTTATTTTAGGTGTTTTTTATTGTTAAGATTGTTAATATAGATACATTTAAATAATTGTAATATTTATTGGAAGCTCCCTGGAAGTAATGGCCTTCCTGTAATTCAAACAGTAGTGCATGGACTAGTGAAGCCAAAGTCATGTGTTCGATTCACAGGGAAAGCAAGAACTGATAAAATGTTTACCTTGAATGCAATGTAAGCCGCTTTGGATGAAAGCCAAATGCATAAATATAAATGTAAAGTTTGCAGAGGCTGTTTAGTAGGCCCTGGCCCCCTGGTTATGAACCACTGAACTAGAGGAATATTGCTTATTAAGGAAGCCATTTATATTTAATGTCATTTGTAATGTTTTCACTTTTTAGGTTTGTGTTAAGATTCTAAATTTGTGAGAGTGGAAATAACAGGGCTGCTCACCATCTCAAAGCCGTGCTCCCTTCCTGGCCTTCTTTGTCTTTGCCTTGCAGCGGGTGAAAGCAGTGCTGTCTCTTATTTGCTTTCCTTTCTGGCTTCCAGGAGAAGCACAAACTGCATCAGGGCGATGGCGGCTAGTGTCCAACCATCTGTACAAGCAAATCCAAGCATTTAGAGTAAATCTTAAGAACCATTCAAGTTAATGTCAGCTGTTTGTTCATTTGACTTATTTCAGAATAAAACTAGATATTCAGCAAGATAAAATATATGGGACGGGACTTTTTGTCAAGAATTGATTGGATGGTAAAAAGTGGGCATTGCATAGCAGAATGAATGTGAATTTTCTCAATTGCTATTTGGCTATTGGTTAATATTATAAATTAGCTCACACAGCCTTAGTGATGTCAGCATGTTCACAATATCAATGACGATGATATCAGAATTGTGAATTAAGAAAGTAAATAGGTTCGATTTTGATGTCTTTGATTTCATGTTGACTTAAATGAAGCCATGAAGTAAAAATTAAAGGCATACTTTCTTGTTATAGACTACATCAAACTTAAATCCAGTTATCTTTTGTTGTCTCTTACTTTTTGAGGTTTGCTAACTGGCAGGTGCAGCTCCAGGGGTTGTTAAACAGAGTGATGTTCTGGAGTGTGCTGAACTCAAGGCTGCTCGGCAGTGATTTTAGCTTGTTGTTCTCAAGGTGCAGAGATCTGAGAGCCGTCACTCCCTCAAAGGCAGCATTGGAGAACTTGATGGGTAGAAAGGACAGATATACAGTTATTTAGTCGATAGCACGTTACAACTCACTGCTTTTAAGAATATCCTTACGGTTAGCATTCAAAGTCTCTCTTAATATCTAAAGCAGACTCGTGGATGCTGGACTGAGGGCTTTTTTCCACATGAAAGGCCTCTCTCATGCTGTCCTATGTGCCAGGGCTTATGTAAACCTCTCCGCACTTTCCTTCCAGCCCTCCATCAAACTTCATAAGCGTATGCATGACTGCTAAAAACTTCACCCAGGTGTTAGATGTACTGGTCTGCATGGTGTC
Source organism: Sinocyclocheilus anophthalmus (assembly GCA_018155175.1). Lineage (NCBI taxonomy): Eukaryota > Metazoa > Chordata > Actinopteri > Cypriniformes > Cyprinidae > Sinocyclocheilus > Sinocyclocheilus anophthalmus. The sequence continues at coordinate 46,822 of JADLZN010008622.1, forward strand.
TGCTTTATAGGAAGACCACGGTTGTGGGGCTTAGAAAAGTGTACACTTCTTAGTGTGTGTGTGTGTGTGTGGGTGTGTTATGTAAGCGTAGAAAAGATGCACTTATTGAAGAGACATTTTGGAAATTTCCACTCAGAAGGCAAGAGACGTGGAGAGTTTGGTAATTTGAGGCGATGGAGGATGGATCAATTCCAGCATGGAAGGGTTGTTTTCACTTTTTCTGTCTGTCCACTCCTCCATCAACTTGCTCTTCTGCCAGAAATTCCTGAATTGGGCTGAATTGTCCATTTAGGTGATGTAACTTCAGCCTAAAATACCTCTCTTCATGGGCAACCGAACACCCTGTCACTATTTACCTGTCTGCTAACCCTTGCTGACCTGTTTACATGGTGCACCAAGTGAGAGGAAAAAACTTGCGTCTCAAAATAACACTTTTTTTTTTTTTTTTAAGCAAATAGACCCTAAAAATATCCACACGCGAGGGGAGAGTGTTTTTTTTTTCCCCTTTTCTGTCACACAAACAACACTGACCAACTGCATGGCACCGATGCTTGTTGATGTGTTTTTACACACGTTTGTTTAATTTAATTAAAATAAATAATTCATTTAATATATTAATAATAATATAAATAATAAAATAAACATAGTCATTAATCAGAGTCTTGATTCTCATGTTTTATTCTACATTTTAAGTGTTTAATCCACAAAATAACTGCTACAGTATGTCACAGACTTACCTTCTCCAGGCTCATGTCATTTAGATGGAGCTTCTCCATGTAGCGGCCAAAGCTCCGGAAAGCATGGTCAGGGATGAGGTTGAGAGGGTTTTTGGACAGGTTGAGCTCCTCCACCACACGCAGCTTGCTCATAGCCAGGAGAGGGTAGGTGGACAGCTTGTTATGGTCCAGAGTTAGAATGGCAAGGTTCTCCACTTCATCAAAAGAACCTGGCTGTATGGAGCTCAACTCGTTGCCACTCATGTAAAGCCATCGGAGATCACTAGCACCTGTGAAAGTACCAGGCTGCAGCTCTCGAAGCTTGTTGTTGTCGAGCTGCAGGATAAAGAGGTTGATCATGGGAGAAAAGATGCCCTTCGGAAGACTTGTAATTTGGTTACCGTCCAAGTAGAGATAGGTCAGTTCGGTCAGGTCTTTAAAAGCGGCTGGTTTGATGGTGCTGATCTCATTGTTAGACAAGTAGAGGTAGATGAGTTTCTTCAGTCCTTTGAAAGCCTGGCTGGAGAGTTCTCGGATCTGACAGTGCTGCAGGTGAAGAGAAATGAGCCCCTTCATCTCGCTGAAGCCCCCGGTTGGGAGATTTCCCAGGTTGTTGCGTTGCAGGTTTAGGAGACGGGTGGCCTCAGATATGCGGGGGATCTTCTTTAGCCCGACGTTGTCACAGATAACATGTTGCAGGTCCCTATGGCAGTGGCACTGGCTTGGGCATTGAGTTGGCGTGCCAAACACAAAGGGGATGCAAACCTGTAGGCACACTAGCACCAGTAGGAAGCTGAAACTGTACATGATGACACTGTGTTGATCAGTCCACTGCTTTATGCTGTCTGGCTGTTGGTCTTCTTTTACCTTTACTCCAACTCTTGCAGCAGGAACATATACAGACAGCAAAAGTGGTCCACACAACCTCAGAGTAAAGAGAGGGAGTGTGTGAGAGTGCAGAGAGAGAGGGCTGGAGGTGAGCTCGAGAGAGAGAGAAGGGGGGGGGGGGGGGAGTCAGAGGAAAGGAGGGAAGAAAGCTGAACGGATGGGTGTTTATAATAGTTTCTGGGAGTTTATAAGAGTTCTGCTCTTAATGTTACATAGCAATTGCAGAATCTGCAAGATATTTATTAAAATAATTTAAAATATTTTTGTATTAAATAATGCTTAAAATACAGTTCTGCTCTTAACTTTACATAGCCATTGCAGAATTTGTAAGATATTTATTAAAAATAAATGTAAATGTTTATTTTTTTATTGTTTATAATACAGTTTGCTCTTAACATTACATAGCAATGGCTAAATCGGCAAGATTTTTCTTAAAAATAAATTAAACATTTATTTATTTATTACAGTTTTGCTCTTAACATTACATAGCCATTTCAGAATCGGCAAGATATTAAAAGAAATTAAACATTTATTTATTTATTTAGAAGTTATTATACAGTTTTGCTTCTAACTTTACATGGCCCGTGCAGAATTTTCTAGATATTTATTTATTTATTACAGATTATAAAATAACATTTTTTCTTTAGAACTTCTCTAATGAAGCTTTTTGATATAACATATTTACATATATTACAGAAGACAAAAGGATAACTGAACTTACTGTTCAGAAAGTTGATATACATTTTTAATATTGTGATTTTTTTATACCTCAAGCATCACTGTATGTATGAGACTATCAGGTCTTTGAACCAAAAAAGGAACAAGGATTCAACATATGTATGTATGTATGTATGTATGTATGTTGTGTATGAGTCCCTGTTTTGTCCTGATAGGTGAAATTGTCCACTCTCCTTGACAAAAATCCTCCAGGACCTCGAAGTTCTTTGGTTTCCCAAAATTTTCTGCACATTCGAGTTCTCCCCACAGTGGCTTTGCCTCATACATAATTACAAAAAAAAAAAAACTAGTTACACATTGATTCATAAAGGACAGTATAATAAAATTAATCCATTTGACCTACAGACAGTCTTCTCAAGCCATAAGATGACTTTCTCTCTGACAGTTCACAATTTAAGTCATTATTCACTAATATTCCCTTCCACTCAAGAACCACAACGACTAGATCATGAAAGTCATTTCAAAGATCAGACTCATACAATTTAATTGTTCACATGTAGATGCATTGAAAATTTTCTGCAGTTATACTCGTGATTACCACCCATTTCCACAAACCTGATATGTGAGACATTTAAGTTCTGATTGTTTCTATTTTAATAAAAAACAATTTTTTCTTTCTACCTTTAAAATACATGAAAGGTTCTCATTACATGTTCAGTACAAACAAGTTCAGAGGTCTGAAATGTGATTGTATTTTTATTTTTAGTCTCATTTCATAGGCTAATTTGTGCGCAGCCAAATCTCATGAGGTTAAGGTGAGACTGTGTGTCGTGCCAGACATTTCCATTGTTTTTAGTCAGCAGAAGGAGGAAAGGGAGCCACTCCCGTGTGGCAGGCCATTTTATAACATATAATCACAGCCAGATGTTTGGCTGGTATCACATCACAACAATGGAAATTGAGGTTTTTCTTTTGTCAGTATTCAATTAAAAAAAATAAAAAATTAAAAGAAAATATAAAGTGCACTGTGAAATCACCCAGTATTTTTTCCCCACATGCTTCAACAAACTTTTTCACAGTGGCCAACTGAGGTTGGATTGTGTAACAAATGTTTTATCTTTGTTCCTTTTTGGTTCAAAGACCTGATAGTCCTCAGATCTGTTTATGAGAGCCTCAGCTTTTCTCAGGCGGAATCTAGTGTTTGCTTAACAAATGTAACATTTTATCGGCAAAGTGTATGTCTTGGTATTTTCATTCACACTAGATTGTGCAAATACTGCCCAGCAACTAGTGTTTGGCTAGTAGTAGGTATTGGGGTGAGCAAAGTTTAATATCTGATATTTGACACTGAAATCATGGTTATTAAAGATGATGCATACAGTTTTTTTTTAAAATTTACTTAGAGTTCAAAGGCTCATGACTCACTTAAAATCACTTAAAATGTTCCAAACAAACATTATAAATGTCTGGCACATCACACAGTCTCACCAGCTGGCAGCACTTGTAATTCAGTTTGGTAAACATAAATTGACATCCTGTGCCGTGATGAGGTTATGTCTCTTTAAAGACACTGATGAATTGTTTCCAGTGCACATTATCTACTGTGGTGTGCCAGTTCTCAGGTGCGCACCACATACCTCACCTGCCTCCCAGGCCTGATTCAGTTGTCTGCTTGCCATTAGGCTAGTTTGTGGAAAAAGGTTCGCAAAAGGCCTTTACCACATTTGGCTGTGCAAAACGAGTAATATAAGCACACTGACTGAAATTTAAACAAGAGTTTAATGGCATAGAAATCAGAGGTTAATTCCACAAACCTTAACATATACAGTGGAATCCAAAATCTAGGGTTTAAAATATATTTTCATTAATAATAAAAAAAAAAAAAGTAAAATGAAGACATTTTATGATATTTCAGATTCTGTACTTTTTATAGGTAAAATTAGTTTGATCAAGCAAGGAGAGGGGTGGGGGGATTTAAATGTATCAATTTAATATCATTCCATTTTTTTTAAATATACGTTTATTTTTACTTGATTTATTTTATATTAGTTTATCAGTTCAGTATCATTATATATAATACTTAGATATACAATCCATTTTTAAAGTAAAAAAAATATATATATATTTTTCATGTAAATTACATTATATTTTAAATATGCCAAACTGAGTATTTTTATTAAAAGAAACATGTTATATAAAGATCAGTTCAGGTTTAATTTATAAATATATAAATACATTTAACATATAAAATAACAAATGAATAAAATATAATAATAATAAAATAATAAATTATATGAAACATTTACAGTATGTATATAAAATATTAACAATATATTACACTTTTAATGCTAAGTTGAAGCATTTTCGTTAGTGATATCAGAAATATTTTATATTAAAGGGGTCATATTTTTCCTTTCTCTTTGATTGGTTTACCAGCCTCTTGGTGCAATAAAGAAGATCTTAAAGTTGCAAAGACTAAAGTCTCAAATCCAAAAAGATATTCTTTATAAAATTTAAGAGTCAACCACGCCTACCTACATGTCTCGTTCTAAACACGCCCCCACATATCTACCTCACGATGTGGGAAGATTTGCATAATGCCGCCCAAATGTTCACGCAAAGAAAGAAGGCGTAACTTTTATTCTCGCTGTAGTATTGTTGTTGCCGCCGCCATGTTGTGAAGGCGCTGTGTGTTTCGTTGTGTTTCTTTGTTTGGTCTTCCAAAAGAGGACCATATCGCTTCGTCATGCCTGGAGCTGATCCATGCGGTCGCTGAGGAAATACATCAACTTCGCCCTGTCGATCGCCGGATCGGCTTTCACCGTGGATGAATTGAAGCGGAGTCCAGCCCGGGGTCGTCCACATGTGGTTGCCGCAAGCCCGCCGGCCGCGCCATTCTCAAGCCCGCCGGCCGCCGCTCACTCAAGGCCGCCGTGTGTGACGCTGTGTTTCGTTGTGAAAGCGAAACTACTTTGTTTGGCCTTCCAAAAGAGGACACGACTAGAAATCAGTGGTTACAACACGGTTCCAGAACATTTCAACCCAAATATTCGGATATAAATATATGGAGGACTGTTTCCTGATCCTGGTCGAGTAGACTACAATGCCGGCTGTTCTAACTCAAAGACTGTAAATATGTTTTTTATATTTAAAGAATTTGTCACTGATGATTCAAATGCGAGTTTTGGGCAGTGTAGAGTAGCGCTTGTTGTTTGTCATTTCTCCGATCACAAATGCAGACATGGTTTTATGTTTACGCGGCGCGATGCAGCGTGTAAAAAGACAGTATAAGTCATTATAATCCGTAATTATGTCCCCATTGGATTCAACAAATGCCTCGTTTATATGGTTTTAATGTTTTTGTCTCGTCGCTCCTGCCGGGCAGGGCATCACAGTATGGTAAGGGGCTAACATTTCCGTCACACGCTTGAGGAATTCAGCCAATCACAACGCACTGGATAGCTGGCCAATCACAGCACACCTCGCTTTTCAGACCGATGAGCTTTGTAAAAATCGACGCATTTCAGAAAGGCGGGGCATAGAGGAGAAACAATAATGTACAGTATGTGGAAAATGTGTTTTTTGAACCTTAAAGCGCATAAACACATTTCATTACACTGTAAGGTCCGCGCACCTGGCCCAAGGAAGGTATCCAGTGGCGGATGAAGGTCTCTTGCGTGTTCGGTCTTTTCAGCGCGCAGAGTTATTCAATTTAGGTTTAACTCAATCTGACTCCATTTTAGTATCTGAATTCTAATTTAGGTTGAAAGGCACATTGGTTGTTTGTCGGTCTCTGATTATTCTTACATTCGATTATTCTAATTAACTCTTTACTTTGTATTTTTCGTTCATTAGGAATCTATGTCGTTTTTAGGATGCCTCACGCCGGCCGCTATGTGTGGGCTCCACGATCACAAACTCGCCAGTTTGATCCTTATTCAGAGGTTTATGGCTAATCTGTTTAGCCCCCTACAGCTACCCATGTAATATTCCGACATTAATCAGCGGTTCTTCTAGAACACCTTTGTCTAGACCCCGACAGCTGATAGCTTCGTACAACTTAATTAATACTCAAAATATTAATCAGCGGTTCTTCTAGACCACCTTTGTCTAGACCCCGACAGCTAATCTAGCTTCGTACAACTTAATTAATTCTGAAATTATATACATGGTTACCGTAACTGAGTACAACTTAAACTAAGGTCAAGCGGTTAGTCAGAAATTTAGAATCTCACCTGATGTGCCCCATGCTTCATCTCCTGAGATCTAATGTGCACTTAACCCTGGACGCAGATTTGCGGACAACATAAGCCTTCACTTAATCTACTTGAGAAAATAACTTCAGAGTGAGTCAGAATAAATCAAATGTAACAATTTATTATCAGTCAGGTAAATATGTATTATGCCAATTATCTCCACAGCCAATTCAACGATATCAAATCAATACAAGACATCAAACTCTCAAAGACGAATCTAAGAGTAAAATGCATACCTGAGATTAAATGTATTAGATGTATTAGAAAAATACATAGTGTGAATTGTGTGGACACCTTCACACTACGGGCCTTCTGGCTACAGAATCGCGCTGACCCTTTTGCTGCTATCCTTTAAATACAAAACCAAGATAAAACATCCCCCCAGTGGAGGCATGTACAGACTATTGGAATTTACATTAACCCAGGTCCCAGGCCTGGGTGGTTTACACCTCAATGGGAACAAAAGGTAATTTGCATGGGATTGCTCTCTACGGTGATCAAAGTTTCTCTTAACTCTTAGGATCTGTATTATCTTTTAGTAAGATTAAGACCATTGTACCACTTGCCCTGAAACTATTCAAATGAAACCAAACATGACTGTAAATCTTATTTGCATTCATTTAGAACATTATATTCTTGACCAGTTTGAGTGAATCCAGTGGAGGGAGGAGATGAAAAGGCACTGGTGCATATGTGAGAGAGGCGTTTCCCGCATCACCCCTCTGTGGGGTGTCCTGAAGATTCCAGTGCATTGTTTGCCTCTCAGGAGAACAAAGTATTCTAGTTTCTTTTATCCTTACAACACCAAATACACAATAATGTTCTTTTAAGCAGCATCATATGACCCCTTCAAACATTATCCAATTTAAGATTTTTTATTAAAATATTTTTAAATAATTATAACAATTGTAAAACATAATATAAATAATACATTATAAAAAAAATATTATAATTGTGTGTATGAATAAATACTATATATACAGTGGGTATGGAAAGTTTTCAGACCCCCTTACATTTTTCACTCTGTTAAATTGCAGCCATTTGCTAAAATCATTAGTTAATTTTTTTTCCTCAATGTACACACAGCAACCCATATTGACAGAAAACCCCAGAAGTGTTGACATTTTTGCAGATTTATTAAAAAAGAAAACTGAAATGTCACATGGTCCTAAGTATTCTGACCCTTTGCTCAGTATTTAGTAGAAACACCCTTTTGATCTAATACAGCCATTAGTCTTTTTGGGAAAGATGCAACAAGTTTTCACACCTGGATTTGGGGATCCTCTGCCATTCCTCCTTGCAGATCCTCTCCAGTTCTGTCAGTTTGGATTGTAAACGTTGGTGGACAGCCATTTTTAGGGCTCTCCAGAGATGCTCAATTGGGTTTTAGTCAGGGCTCTGGCTGGGCCATTCAAGAAGTTGTTGTCACAGAGTTGTTGTGAAGCCACTCTTTTGTTATTTTAGCTGTGTGCTTAGGGTATTTGTCTTGTTGGAAGGTAAACCTTCGTCCCAGTCTGCGGTCCTGAGCACTCTGGAGAAGGTTTTTTTCAGGATATCCCTGTACTTGGCCGCATTCTTCTTTCCCTCGATTGCAACCAGTCCTGTCCCTGCAGCTGAAAAACACCCCCACAGCATGATTCTGCCACCCCCATGCTTCACTGTTGGGACTGTATTTGACAGGTGATGAGCAGTGCCTGGTTTTCTCCCACATACCGCTTAGAATTAAGGCCAAATAGTTCTATCTTGGTCTCATCAGACCATAGAATCTTATTTCTCACCATCTTGGAGTCCTGCATTGTTTTTTCGTCAACTCCATGCGGTCTTGTCATGTGTCTTGCACTGAGGAGATGCTTCCGTCGGCCCACTCTGCCATAAAGCCCTGACTGGTGGAGGGCTGTAGTGATGGTTGACTTTCTACAACTTTTCCCATCTCCCGACTGCATCTCTGGAGCTCAGCCACAGTGATCTTTTGGGTTCTTCTTTACCTCTCTCACCAATGCTCTTCTCCCCCTATAGCTCAGTTTGGCCGGACGGCCAGTTTTAGGAAGGGTTCTGGTCGTCCCAAACTTCTTCCATTTAAGGAATGGAGGCCACTTTGCTCTTGGGAACCTTAAGTGCAGCACAAATTTTTTTGTAACCTTGGCCAGATCTGTGCCTTGCCTTAATTCTGTCTCTGAGCTCTTCAGGCAGCTCCTTTGACCTCATGATTCTCTTTTGCTCTGACATGCACTGTGAGCTGTAAGGTGTTATATAGACATGTGTGTGGCTTTCCTATTCAAGTCCAATCAGTATAATCAAACACAGCTGGACTCAAATTAAGGTGTAGAACCATCTCAAGGATGATCAGAAGAAATGGACAGCACCCGAGTTAAATATACGAGTGTCACAGCAAAGGGTCTGAATACTTAGGACCATGTGATATTTCAGTTTTTCTTTTTTAATAAATCTGCAAAAATGTCAACAATTCTGTGTTTTTCTGTCAATATGGGGTGCTGTGTGTACATTGAGGAAAAAAAATTAACTTAAATGATTTTAGCAAATGGCTGCAATATAACAAAGAATGAAAAGTTTAAGGGGGTCTGAATACTTTCCGTACCCACTGTATATATGTATATGTGTTTTAAAAATGCTAAATTGAAGCATTTTCATGAGTGTTATTTTTACCCCTGTGTAGGTTCTAGACATTCTCACAAAATGATGAATTAGGCACTAAGATTGAATGTTTATTTGTGCTATCTGGTGAAGAGCTTCAATCTTTTGGAACAGATTGGGTACGGCACTACCGAAAACAGCCCTGTGACATTCTGCGGCTTTCCATTTGACAACATTGAGCGAAAGACAGAGACTGCTGGATGTATTTGCCCCCACACTGAGGTTCATTTTGTACACGATACTAGATAAAGATGTTCTGCGTGCATATTTATAGTCAGTTGTAGCACACTGAATGGTTGTTTCTCCATTAGGTAAAAGTAGTGAACCCTACTACAGGAGAGATCGTGCCTCTGGGTGCTCAGGGAGAGCTGATGATCAGGGGATACTGCGTGATGCTGGAATACTGGAAAGATGATGAAAAGACTCAGGAGTGCATCACAAAAGATCGCTGGTACAAGACTGGGTAAGTGCATTGGAATTTTTTCCTCTCTTACTAGATATAAACATGGTTAATATTCAGGATTCATTGCAAACAGTCCTCAATGACTGTGATCTGATACAGTGACATTGGCAGTTTGGATGGGTACGGATACTGCAAAATAGAAGGACGCGTCAAGGACTTGATCATCCGAGGAGGAGAAAACATCTACCCTGCTGAAATCGAACAGTTTCTGCACACACACCCTCAAATTCACGAAGCACAGGTAAACAATGTTAACCAGAGACATTTATGAACCTTTAGCACTTGATAATTCTCATCAACTATTTATTTACCTGCAGCTGTTTGATCATTTTCATCAAATATTCCTTTAAATTCCAATTTATGTTGAAGATCGAAATATGGTCTACACTACACTGCAAAAAAGGATTTTCTTCCTCTTATTTTTGAAATGTTTTCTGGTATAAATATCTAAACATTCTTTACATCTAGATAGATTTGCTTGAGAGGCAAAATTAGATATTAATACTTGTTTACTGAAAAATGTATCAAAATTAAGTAAAACACGAAAAAATATCTGCTAATGAGGTAAGAAGAAAAAAAAAGATGCTTTTTTTTTACCCCATGGACACATTTTTTCTTGTTTTAAGCATGAAGTCACTTCATTCTGATAAAATATGTCATTTTAACTCGAAAACAAGACAAAATCCTGAGGTAAGAAAATAATTTTTGCTGTGTAGAAAAGCATGTTCTCTCTGTGTTTTCCAAACAGGTGGTTGGAGTGAAGGATGAGAGAATGGGTGAGGAAGTTTGTGCTTGCATTAGGCTCAAGGCTGGTCAGGAATGCACTGCAGAAGAGATCAAGGTCTACTGCAAAGGAAAGGTCAGAATATCTGTCATCCAGGGTTATTATTGTAAACTAAAACCATAAAAACATTTTCCTTACTTTCACTTTCATTAAGTTCAACTTGACTTACTAAAATAACTAAAACGGAAGTAAAATTCATAAATATAAAAGAAACTAATACAAATGAAAAAAAAATTACTACAAACTTGACTAAAAAAAAATATATATATATTTAAATTGCCATTTAAATACTTCTGTTGTTTTTCGCAGCTTGCCCATTACAAGGTGCCACGCTATGTAATGTTTGTTCAGGGATATCCTCTGACTGTCACAGGCAAGGTAAGTGATATGAGACAATATGAAAGTTGCTGTAACCGTCATAATGAAATAATAATAAAAAATAAACAATTCCGATGATTCATTTAGTCCAGAGGAAGTCATGTTCTGAATGAATCTCTCTTTACTTTGTCACCACTCCTCTCTGTATCTCGGTGGGTACATCATGTTAAATATGAAGAAAATGTTCAAATGGTGTTTTCTTGGGTGGATTCACATTAGTTTCTAGACCGAAGAAATTCAAGCAATTTCCCCGTCTGCATGAAACCCTCTGAAGTGGTTTCAGACATTCGAGGTCTACTGTGTCAGCTTTGCTTTTAAAGGCTTGTGGTTTGCTGTGGACAGATTGAACCCTTCAATAGCACTATGACTGTTTCTTTTCTTCATCTCTCTCAGATCCAGAAGTACAAACTGCGCGAGCAGACAGAAAAACTGCTTGGACTGTAATCGCTGAAGCGGGACATCTACAAGCAGGACATCAACCTCGGGACTTTGAGTTACTCAAATATATTGAGATTTCATTGTTTACAAGCCATGTTTATAATGAAATGTTATGTTTTATACATTGTTGATTATACCCTGTTATGTTACCATACTGTTTTTAAAAAGCTACCGGTGGCATTTCTACACGTATCGTTTCTTAATTGTCTTTATTTTGTTCTGAGTTGTATTTGAAACCAAGTAAAGTCATATGAACCAATTATAATCATAGGAAATTGGTATCCAAAATATGCATGGTTACACTAAGACTTTTAGGTAGATGAGTTTATATGTTCACTAAAATGTTCAAAATGTTGTAAAAAAAAAAATATATATTTTTTTTGTTTTGTTTGAGCGACATTAAAGGTTAATTATCTTGTTTGGTTTCTGTGCACATCTGCTCCATATTCAATCTGAAGTACAGATGTTCTACATTTTATGTTCCTGAAATATCTGAAAATAGGGTATTTTAGGCACAATTCTAGTCTTTTTGTTGGCGTTGAGGTACTTTCCCTCATTGTGATCTCAGGTGTGCCGTGTCGGTGTTCATTTAGGCCTCGCTGCTTTCCTGCTTGGCTTGTGATGTGAACATTTTGATGCTGGTATTGAGACCATATGGAAAGAGGAGAGAGGTCGTCTCTCTCAGCATTCTAATGGGTCTACTGGAAAGTAATGGCTATTCTGGTTTGGACTAACACATAGTTTCGTGTGGATCGTTTAGGGTGAGACTTTAAACCAAAGTGCTGGACAAAACCCCAGACATTCTTTGAAAATTTCCTAGCAGCTAAAAATGGAATCCGTCATTCACTGCATGCTTCTCAAGGTCATTATGGGATGCAGTCGCTTGCCTGTGTAATATATTTCATAAAATGAACATTGATTTAAGGCATCATTGCTTCCAGTAAATGGATCACTTAATTTGGAATCTACCATGAGTGAAAGTCTTAAATATGTTAAGAGTCTCCCCCATGTGTCCATTATTAGAATAACAATATCAGCATCTGTTTCTTTGTTCATAATTGCTTGTATTCAGAAGAAAGCTTATTTTGAATGCAATTACTATAAATATACACTAGCCTTGAGGTCAGTAAAAAAATATATTTTTGGAAAGAAATTAATACATTTATTCAGCAAGGAAGCATTACATTTATCAAAACTTGACAGGAAAGACAATGTTACAGAAGATTCTTTTTTAAATGCTGTTCTTTTGAGTTTTTATCAAAAAGATCTGAAAATAAAAAAAAAAAATAATATATATATATATTATATTTATTTATACAAACTGCTTCAGCACAAATATTTAAATATTTAGGGTCCCAACATTGGCTGTGACCAGACCTGCAGGTACTCAAACCTGTCACCTGAAAGCGAGTCGTTTCCTCCTGCCATCACAGAGGAATCATGTGTACATGGGTTTTAACACCTACCCGACAGACCAAACGAACATTAGTGTGTATACTGATGGGGACAACAGATAGAACTGTAATACAAAACTATATTAATACTGGGTAATTACTTTAAATTGTAATCCTTACCGATTCCCAATTACATGACAAAAAATTGTTGTTAACATCATTACATTACACATTTTAGGTAAGATACTCGGACTATTTTAGACTACTTTTGACCTAACTCGTTTATCATTGATTTAAATAGAATACAGTTTTGTACCATATTGATATAAAAATGCAAAAAAAAAGAAAATATATTACATTGTTTTTGTTATTAACATAATGAAGTACACTAAACATTACATTAAGGTTTCCCAAACTGGGGCTCTTGAAAGAACTACAGAGGGTTCGAGAGTTTAGAAAACCCAATAAATTAAATCATAAAAATGTAAAATTCAAGTAAATCATTTTAAAATAACAACTATCCCTGTAAAACTCGAGAAAATTGTAGCGCTCCAAAAAAATTGTTCCTTGTACTGCAGGTGCATAGAGCAAGTAGGATATTTGAAAATGAGCAAGAGAGTGGCAAACTCTTACGGTTGCTAGCAAACGGTTAGCCACCCTCTTGCTCATTTTCAAATAACAACAAAATAAAACACTTACTAAAAAATTTATTTATTTTAATTTAATTTAAGATAATTCAAATTAAGGTGTTCATCAGTAGTTAATGCAAGAAATGTTGAGAAAACACTTTTTAAAATTGAAATGATTTTTGTAAATTCAGTGGTCAAATGCTGTGTGGCCTCTCAGTTGTCCGTGTAATTACAGCCACCTGACCCTGACTGGTGTAACGTGGCTGACGAGACGTGAGACACGTGGATCCATCTGCAGGCTTTATTAAAGAGACGTGGTAAACAGGCATGGTTCAGACAATGGCAAACAGGTATATGGCGGGCAAGACAAGAATAATCCTAGGGCTAACGAAGGTCAACTAACGGCGAACAGAATCAAAAAAGGGCGAGACTAAAGGGATATATCCAGGAAACCAGGCAAGGATCAGAAACCGAGAATGACTTGTAACTTGACTTGATTCATAACGATCAACTGTGACTAGACCTGACTCATGATGATCAGCTGTGACTTGACTGAATTCAGGAAGATCAGCTGTGACTTGATTGAACTCAGGAAGAACAACTGTGACTCATTTTTGACTCATAACGATCAACTGTGACTGAACTCGACTCAGGAAGATCAACTCTGACTAGACCTGACTCATGAAGATCTGTTGTGACTTGACTAGACTCATGATAATGAACTGTAACTTGACTTGCCTCAGGAAGATCTGTTGTGACTTGACTTGACTCAGGAAGATCAGCTGTAGTTAGACTTGACTCATGACGATCAACTGTGACTTGATTTGACTCATGAAGATCAACTGTGATTAGACTTGACTCATGACGATCAACTGTGACTTGACTTGACTCATGAAGATCAGCTGTGACTTGACTTGGATTATGACGATCAACTGTGACTTGACTTTGACTCATGACGATCAGCTGTGACTAGACTCGACTCAGGAAGAGTGGCGTGTTGTGACTTGACTTTACTCATGAAGATCAGTTGTGACTTGACTTGCCTCATGACGATCAGTTGTGACTGGGTTAGTCTCTGAGCTAGCACCATGTTCAAAACGTCTCTGGGCTGGCAGCCATTTTGTGATGAGGCTCGGGTACAGGGACTACAGAACTGCAAGGTGCTGAAAATCAACCTCCCCAACTGTAAAGGGAGATTCAGAAAACTGCAAGACAAAGTCAATAAACTGTGCCAGGGTCCAACTAGGGTCTTCATCATGCAAGTTTAAGCTAATATTAACATCAAGACTGCTCCAGAAACAGTTTCACCACATCCTCATCACCCGGCATAAGGTGGCTATACAAAAGGAATTCCTCCACGTAACGTTCAATGGGTCTGCCATTTTGAAAAATGGAGCAGAGCACATTTACAGGGTTGAATAAACCTTTGGCTGGCTCCAAAGCTGGTCTTGTGCTCAAAATAAAGCTGCTGGATCCAGTTGCGGCCGAGTATTCTGTAACGTGGCTGACAAGACGTGAGACATGCAGATCCATATGCAAGCTTTATTCAAAGACGTGGTCACAAAACAGGCAAGGTTCAGACAATGGCAACAGGTATATAGAGGACAAGACACAAGAATAATCCTAGGGCTAGCGTAGGTCAATGAACGGCGAACAGAATCAAAAGGGGCAAGATTAAAGGGATAAATCCAGGAAACCAGGCACAGATCAGAAACCGAGAAAACAGAGAAGGCAAGACTAGGCAAAGGCAGGGTAAATTAACGAGGGCTCTGTAGTGTAGCTATCAAATGATAAGCGCTAAACAATACTCGGCCGAGGGATGGGATCAGAGTGAGTGTTAAATAGTGTGTGAGTGATATGAAACAGCTGTGTGCATGCGGCCCGTCACAAATTCAAATGCGGCCCACCGTGCTAAACACAATAGAAAAAAAAAATACTTTCATTTTTAGTTTTTACATTAATTTAAAAATGTACTAAATAAATATAAGCTATAGCCTAATGTTTTTATGTAAAATAATTTTGTTTTTCATATATTATTTTCAGACATGAGCAGTACTCACATAGCCTAATTAACGTTACGCATTTAAAGTAACGACCAAGTGGCCAGCGGCAGACAGTTCTCAAATCATCACGACTTGACTAAAATAAAATCTATAGATATAAAACAGTTCAAGCATATCACAATGTTTAAACGTTAAACCTAGATAAATGTGCGCTGTATCCAATAGTTTGTGCGGAGAGTGGAAGCTGAAGCGCGCTTTGCAGGACATGGAGGCGCCAGCGCGATCACTTGCATTTTTTTTCAGTGGATACACCGTCATTTTTGCTCATAAAGGTAAGAGTAATACATAATTCGTAACTGTAAAGGGTCTACTTTTATTTGTGTGCACTCACCATATCAACAAAACGTTGTGCTTTTATAAAATAAAGAAATCAAACATGATGCACTTTCTGCTGTCTCGGTCTTGAACAGGAGTGCTTCAAAAAAATGAACCGAAACTCAGCGAATACATGTCTCACAGACATGATAAATATATCTATAGAAAGCTTTAAATTACTACTTAACGAAATAAAACAAATCAAAAACAAAAACTCTTTCATTATGATCATAATCTGTAAAGATGCACTTCTCTCAGGATCGACAACTTCATCCTTGCGACACCGACTCAGAAAACACTAGTTTATTAGTAAATAATTCAAATATCTCCTTACTGTTTCCCCCTGACACATTCATGGTAATTACTTTTGCTGGGGCTTTGCGGCAAATTTAAGCCTATTGCTTGCATTTGAACGCAGAACTCTTCAGCTGCGCTGACTGCACGCACCATACATGCTGCTGCTGCGGGACTAAACACCGTCGAGCCGCTCTTGACAGTCACGGTAGCACGGTCTCGTGTTGTTTCCACCAAATTTTTTCATCACTAATTGATGGATGTCTAAAATATAAAAATAAGGAGAAGCCTAAAACAGGCCCGAGGCCCTGCCCGCGTCTGAACTATGACGTGAAAATTGTCCCGAAGCCCAGCCCGAGGGGCGTAAAAAAGTCGGGGCCCGTCGGGCCCAGGCTGAAATGCAGGGCTCTAGCTCTAATCTAGCACACAGAAAACGATTTGACTGAAAATTTATCAGAAGAAATGAAAGAACGGATAGTTGTCATCTGCGCAATTCGGAAAAAGAGGCGTCTTTTCTGCATTAGGTATGTTTTTTTTTCCTTTCTTTTTTTTACTCTTTGTACAGCAGTTATTGTTCATTCTAAATTTATTTTTTAATGTAGAATTTGTGTTACATAAATACATGAAATGTAGAACATATAAAAAAGTGCTCGTGGCTCGTCTGCCAGTGGGTGCCCCCCCCCACGCATAAAAGTGAAACTCCGCCTATGATTGTGCTGTTACTTTCGAGCCGAAGTTCACAAATGGGTGTATCTTATGGGGAGTAGAATTTATTTATTTTAATGAATGTACCGTTTTAGATATCTATATTTGGCTATAATATCTAAATCAGTTTGTTTGTATTGCTACGTAATATGTAAATGATATGCGTGCGGCCCGCGAGACTTGCACGTGGACCATCGTGCCGCCCGTTGGAAAAAAAGGTCGAGAACCACTGGTCTAACCGGTAGGATATTTGAGAAAGCACCTTCCAAAGATGAAAGAGGAATAGGGAGACTCAACATTTTGAATACTTTCGTGTATGTGTGAATCGTATCATGTAATCAATTAAAAAGTAACTATAGTCTGATGATGAGTATTTTAAAATGTAATTTAATCTAATTACAAGTACTATTTTTGGAATCTATATACGTAATCCAGATTATGTAATCCCAGCTCTGCCTATATTATATTACAAGAAAGTTCGTTATACTGTTTTATTACACCGTATAAAACAAGTTTGTTTAACTGATGTAACAGACTGATAGACAACAATAATAGCAATAAAGACGAGATGAGACTGCTGCAAGTGACAACGTACTTGTGCAGAATAACGCTGACGAAAGTCATTCTTGCTTCTGCGATAAACTTTGAATTGCATATTTACAGAAACGGTCTGTCTACGGATAGTAAATCCAGATACATTTCATCCAGAATGTCATGATTTGATCAGTGAGGAGTTTCGCCTCACATGCTCTCATTGCTCTGCGCGTCTGGTCCGTCAGGAAATACTTCCCCCGTTATCTGGAGTTCCTTTCATCCCTCATTAATGTGCGTATACGTATCATATAATAACAAAACATTTTACTGTGTAAATTATTCAGAACATCCCCCTGATTCTTAAGGCAATATCGCGAATAAATGAAGTAATCTAGTTTTGAACGCACGAGCCGGAAGTAATGGTTGGGGTTGATATGTGCAGTATTATATATTCATCCGTGTGGAGGTCAGAATTAGTTTCGCTGAGACTTTTGCTGTTTTGTCTGCTTGCTTACACGAAGACTATACGATTTCAGCATGAAGCAGTCCAAACTGTCCACTGGAAAGCGCCTCACAAAACCGATTCTTTTTGGGACACTGCTAGTAGGTTTGGCCACGGCATTTCTGAATAGGTGAGATAACACCCCCCCTTGACATTGACACAACGTGCACATCTGTGTATAATAATGTTTAGACTATAAAACAATAATGCGGTTTGTCCGTGTTAAAATGAGTCCTGACAAAACACTGCGGATACATGATCCAAGAATCCGAAGGCTTTGATTAGTCTGAGATTCAGTATGCAATTATGTGAACAAAACTAGTTGTGATTCAGTACAGGCGTTATCTGTGTTGGTTACTGTACATTCGAATGCTGAACATCTGAAATAATGGACTAAACAGTGTATGCCAAGTGGTTAAACCTGAACTGCAAAGTAAATGTAGAAAATTAAATGATACTAAATTGCAGTTATTGTGAATTATTTGCAGAATAAATGCGTGCAATGTAATGCTTTTTAAATGATTATCATTAGAGTGCTGCCTACAAGTGTTGTAACTAAATAAGAACTTTGCTGTTGGGTCTGCTCATTCATATCATTATTCTGCCTTATGCATGAAGACATTTGTTCATGGAGGACCTGGCAGATCTCAGGGAGCAGGAACGATCCCGCAATGAGGCCAAACTGCTGGAGGTGCTGGAGAGGAGGAGGAGACAAATAGATGAGCATGCAGAGAAGAGTGCAGGGGACAGGTGAGACGACTGAATGGAAGCCTGCAGGAAACCAACACTGAAGAAAACATGGGACATTTTTGCCTATAAGGATTTGTGAAGCGTTATAAAACTTTTCCTTGATTGTTCTGTTATTGCTGTAATGGGACAGAAGTTGCATGGAAAGTCTAAGAGTGATATAGCAAGCAATGATTTGAATTGATTGCCTTGATCATATTTAGCTGTAACGGCTGGATTTGCAAGAGGATTATACATTACACAAATGTAAGATGCAAATGGTGGTAATTATTAGTGGGCCAAATTAATATGTATGTGCCTCATTCCTGCCACTGACAAAATCTACTTGGATTTGATTGGAAAATTATATAAAACAACTATTTTTATCAACCAATTTTATTAATATATAAAAGACCTAGTTAAAGTTAAAACGTCTAAAAAAAAAAAAATTATAAATTTTTTTGAATATTTTATGTCCCATTTTTAAACTATTTTTTTTAATATTAAAAATTTGTTACACTGTGCAGTTGGCAATAAAGCCTTATTCAAAATTTCTTCTAATTGTGACACTGCAGCTATTTTAATAAAGCTTAAATAAAATATTAGATAAAACAGCTGACAATTAGGAAAGTTATTGAAGTGCAAACAGTTGAAGTAACTAAAATGACGAAACTGAAAAATAAACCAATACAAGTATAACCAGGCCAATAAAGCACATAACAAATTCCTAAAACTTAAAAATCTTTTACTAAAATTCTAATTACTAGAATTAAAAATAAAACTAAATTGCTGAGGAAAATATTTTGAAATCTTAAAAGATACTATCTATGTATAGAATAATTACTACTAACACTGGCTGCTAAAGCCTTATTTCGAAGATCCCGTTTTAACTAAGATTTTTCAGGGGTACCACCACATTTAACATCTTCTTGTGTTCTTTTTACAATAACACCAGACTTGTGAGAAAACTAGCAATTTATTGAGCACATACAACACAAAAGTATCAAAACGGTTTCAGAACACATGGCACTATTCAACGACAAATGCATAGATTTGTCATTCACAACAAGATAGAAAACGTAAGGTATATATTCCCAACAAATACTAGAGGCTGGAAACCAACCTGAGACTAATAGCAAATGCATCATACTTAATTACTACACATCGATTGTCAAACAGACAGAACCAGTGGGTTTGAACATTCAAACCTGCTGAGCCAAAACACCGCTTGTCATGTACAACTCATCCAATATCGTTCAAACGCGTACACTAGGCCACGTATCAGGAATTTTACCCATCAGAGGCCCAGTAGCACTACGATAAGATCCTACTAAAAAAAAAGACAGAAGAATGGATAAACTGAACCAGTTTTTCAATTACATATGAGGTTGCACATGTAATCCAACTAGGGATAGTCAGATCTCCACCGTTATCATCTGCATATTCCCTTCAATTACAGGATAGTCATTTTATATATATATATAATAGCATGTCTACCCTCTGTCACAAACACTGCATGTTTCACACAGATATAATAGTGTCAAATCCCTTTGTTTTTAGCTTTCACATATATTTCCATCCAACACTAGCAATAAATACATTTTTTGACCATGGTAAAAGACAACACATTTGCAAAGAACAGAGAAAACTAAATTAAATATGTACATAGTAACCATAAATATATTAGATGGGTTTATACATTTTTAGGGACTATTAACAAGAACTTCAGCAGTAAAATGTAGGATATTGCAACATAGAGACTAGTATGAGGTGCTGCTGCAGTTAGGCTACCATTACTAACCGCGATGTAACCCACTGTAATCTCGACTTTGATTCAGTAGTGTATTAAAAGGAATTGTTATATTGCTGTAAAGTGGTTATAATGGAGTTTGTGTGTGTTTGAGGGTCACACGCTGAGCACCACGCTGGATGGAGAGTTGGAGCGTGGCAGAGCTGTGATGTTCGTCACGGTGCCGGTGTCCAAACCGTTCACTCTCCTGCTGTGCTCAGAGAAACATGAGACTGAGGTTAGATGCTTCAAATGAGGCATTTGTGCCCTGTACAATACAAGCCTCCAGACCATTCATACTACTGCTAGAATTGTCGCTAGTATTTCTTTTCAGTCCACACCAACTGGATAAACTAGACAGAATTTAGCACAAAATAGCTCTATGAGACAGAAACAGGCTATTGAAAGGTTTCCCGAAACCAAATGGATAGTTAATATGCGTAGAAAAGCTCACACGCGAGTAGGTCAGAGTGAATTGGTGTAGATAAGCAAGCAGAACAAACTCTAGCTCTGAAACTGTAGATTTTCTCAGGCAGAGGTCTAAAACAGCCCAGACCACTCAATACGGCCCCCGGAGACACACCAGACACAAACACTCTACTGTCCATCAGTACAAAGGTAATTTGATGATGTCCAACAGCTACGCTTCACTGTGTCTGTTCGTGTTACCTTGAAACACACAAACATAATAAGTGTACTGCACCATTATAAAATCAAATCACTAAAATGTACTGGAGACTGCGAAGGCCTGTTGTCCAGATCTAAACGCTCTGCATCATCTTAGCTCATCTATAGTTCTGATAGGTCTTACGCAGCAGAAACACAAGCCCTGGGCATCCTCTCCGTGCCCTTTACCATCCACTGATACTCAAGCTACAGGACAAACTGATTCAGCACTGCAGTGAACGCGTAACACTGCGGTAGAGGTGCGGATCCTTCACCTGATCCAATAAACCCTCAAATATTCTTGAGATGACTCTCTTTTTGTCTTCTCAAATAGATAAAATGGCAATAAAGCTTCTTATTTTTAAGAACATGCTTAAAGTCAACATGAAATTAAAATGGATTCTGTTTATTTTCATAATACGAGTTCCTGGTGTTATTATGCATAACTAATAATTTTTTTTAAATGTTAGTCTTCCTAATATTTCACAAATGTTTGCCTCTGAAACTATTTATTTTCAACTGATTTCACATTTAATGCTCAGGTTTAGCTACTGTAGCTCTACTGATCTGTTCTGGTACACTACAGTTAAAAAAAAATTTTTTTTAAAGAAGAAAATACTTTTATTCAGCAAAGATCCATTAAGCTGAGCAAAAGTGATATAACGACTTAATAATAAATGTTACAAAAGATTTCTATTATTTAAAAAAATCTTAATGACCAAACTTGTGAATAGTAGTATAAGTAATGCCCACTTTTCTCTTATCTGCATGAATCATAGAGGTAACCCCTATATTTTTTCTTCTCATTGAATATTTTGTTTCATTCAGAAATACGTCATATTATGGAGTAAGGCGAGTTGCAAATCTCGTTTCATGTTGACTTTAATAAGAAAAATGAACTTGATCTATCTAATAACTGTCTAATCCTGTAATTAATTTCATACCGACAGACAGATGAGAAGAGAAACTTAGTTTAGCACTCTGGGTGAACTCCATAAATGTATCTTTTTTTGTTAGAGAATGTTCATGTTTTGACTCTGCAGCTAAGAGTCAAAACACTGGCCCAGTCCTCTCACATTTAGTTAAATTAACCACATTTGAGCAAACCTATGGAGTGCACCTTGACAGACTATTTGAGCCACCACCAAGATGTTAGTGGAGATGATATGATCTTAACCTAATGGATTATTATACTCTAAGTCATATGTAGGGGATTGTTAACCAGCATGCATGGACCCCCACATAAAACTGCTAGTCGGATCATTTACCCAGAAGCAACGCAGGGAAAATGACCCTCTCTCTTCTGCTGAGGAGAGAACACACAGAAGTCTGAGAGAATTTTATCTCCTGCATCACTTAAACTCATTATTACAATCAATCTGCAGTTAATTTCAATCCTCACATTAAAAACACACAAGAAAATTAACAATTGAGTACTGAAACCTTTTTTATCCTTATTTATAGCCTTTCTGTGAACTGCTTTCAAAAGAAACCAGGAGGATTTCTAGGATACAATGTAATTATGGGTAACGTAGATCAAATAAGGTAACTGTTAATCAACATCTAAAGGTTTATTGATTGGGTTTTCTGAACGGTGGCAGAACAAAATATCCAACTCACGCTTTGTCAAAGTAGGATGTGTGGAGAGAGTGAGAGTAATTTGAAATGTCTCCGTTAATCAGATTGCCGTTGATGTTTGTGACATAATTCTTCCTGGCTGCCTGGTCCCTGGCAAAATTTCGACAGGCTGCGAGCTTAGACTCTAAAGCCTATGAAACAGTACAAACACTTGGATTAGACACCAAATTCACACTGTGATCCACAAACAAAACTGGGAACAATTATTTGTCTGAATAACTTTCATATTTCAAAAGTTCAGTCTACAGCATTTACACACCCCAACTTTGCGCAGTAAATCGCCAACAATATTGAGCGCTGATATTCTAGCAGATGGAGTGAGGGCTGCATTAGTGGAGCTGTTGGCCAGAGCTGCAAAAGACAAGAACCAAGTGAGTCATGCAAACACATGTGGCATCGTATACATCTCAGAAAGAAATGTAGCCGTCTACCAGTCTGGCTAGTGAAAGTATTGTCCAGGTTCTTGCTGATCGGTGTAGCCGGCAGAGACAGGGAGGCCTGGACTGCGGAGTCTGTTTTGTCATTGTCTGGAGTTGGAGAGCTGGGGGCCGACATTCGTGTGACCTCGGGCCGGCTCTCTCGCACTACAAGCTCTTGCCGCAAATCTACAAATGCATGTTAAGATAATGAGCACAATATAGATCCGTAACTTTCACTTGCAGAATATAATGTTGGTCTGAGTATGTAACATGACTTCATTCCACAAGCAGACAGGAAAAGTTTTTTAGTGACAGAAGAACTGGATCTGTAAACATCACTTGAGCAGCCTGGAATGAGGAACTAGCTGTAATTACAAGATAAATACCTCTAGCTTCATCTTTTAGTCTCTGCACAGACACCAGGAGAGACTCCTTCTCATCCAGTTCACTCTCCAGAAAGGCGTTCCTCTCGATGGCCTGGTTCAGCCTTTGCTCAAAGTCCTCCAGAGATGTAATCGTGGCTCTGTGGTAGCAAAACATAGCGGAATAAAACGATAAATTACAACAGAATAGTGGAAAGGCATACAACCTACCAGGGCAGAAGACAACATATAATCAAAATAGAGCCAATTTTCATTTCTTAATGTGTCACTGTGCACAATTCATCAGTGTACATGATTTTAAGAATGTTTGTTTTTTTATAAACTCATCAGAATTTAAGTTTCACTTTCCATTAAACAATTTTTTCTGCTGATAACAACAAAGGGATTTCAAATGTTTAGGGTCAGTAAGATTTTTTAAATAATTTAATAATAAGTCAAGCAAGTAAATTATTTTTTATTCAGCAAAGATGCATTAAATTGTTTAAAAGTGGCAGTAAAGACATTTATGATATTACAAAAGCCTTCTATTTCAAATACATTCTTCTTCTCTTCTCTCTATGCATCAAAGAATCCTAAAAAATAAATCTATCAGTTTTCAATATTAAGCAGCCCTCCTGTTTTCAACATTGATGATAAATGTTTGTTGAGCACGAAATCAGCATATTAGAATGATTTCTGAAGGATCTTGTGACACTGAAAACTGGTGTAATGATGCTGAATATTCAGCTTTGAATCACAGAAATAAATTAATTTTAAAATAGAAAACAGTTACTGTATCTTTGATCAATTCAATGCATCTTTCAAAATTATTTACAAAAATCCTACTGACCCAAAACTTCTTACCTCTAGTGTAATTTCCCTCCGAATATATTTCTTTAGGAATTATATCACATTATGGATTTTAAATGCATTGTGCATGCCATTTTATGTCATCTTTCGAGAAGCATTCTGGCTGTGATACAGTAGTGAAATGTATGGTGAAGTAGTGACCTCTTAGCTCTCTCCAGGTCGTCATTGGCCTGCTCTAGCTCTCTGACATATTTATGCAGCTGCTCCTTGATGCCTCGAGTCTGGCTGAGGTCGTCCTCCAGCACTGAGACCTGTTTATAGCTCTGAGCATACTGATACTCCAGCTTCTCCTACAGGAAAGAGCAAGCAAAGACACACTCATTAGACTTGTCCTCGCTTTAATGTTCTTTACACACAGTCAGTCTGTGTTCAGCTCACACACTCTCACCTTGAGCGAGTCGAGCTCATGCTGCAGTCTCTCATTGTCCGCCAGCAGGTCTCTGATGCGATGCTCCGCTTGGCCCAATTGTGTCTCCAGTTCT
Organism: Sinocyclocheilus anophthalmus; assembly: GCA_018155175.1. Taxonomy (NCBI): domain Eukaryota; kingdom Metazoa; phylum Chordata; class Actinopteri; order Cypriniformes; family Cyprinidae; genus Sinocyclocheilus; species Sinocyclocheilus anophthalmus. The sequence continues at coordinate 71,463 of JADLZN010008622.1, forward strand.
GTCTCCAGCTCTCTGCTCCCCTCTTGGAACTCCAGCAACTCCTCCTGTGCCTCCTTATAACTAAACACACAACAAGATACCATTTATCACTAATGACACATGCATAACATTTGCATATTCTATTTCTTAAACAGAGCTTGCCTTGCACTAATGAACACCAAAAGTTGTATTAAAACTCTGGCAAACCTTACACTTATGGTTCTGCTGAGGTGACTTAAATTTGAATTTACAATATAGTTCAAAAGTTTAGGTTAGCTATTTTTAAAATAAATGATTACTTTTATTTAACAAGGATGTATTAAATGTATCAGTATTATTTATATTGTCACAGAAGATTTATTTTTCTAACAAATGCTGTACTTTTGAACTTTCTATTCACAAAGAATCGAAAACACACACACACACCACACACACACACACAGTTTCCACAAAAATATTAAACAGCAAAACTATTTTCAACATTGATAATAACAGCTGATAATGCAGCTTGAGCACCAAATCAGCATATTAGATTGATTTCTGTAGGATCATGTGACAGAGTAACTAGAGTAATGGCTTTGCCATCACAGGAATAAATTACGGTTTCAAAATTATTTTAAAATACATTCAAATGGAAAACTGTTACTTTAAATTGTAATAATATTTTAAAATATTACTGATTTTACTGTATTTTTGATCAAATTAATGCAGTCTTGGTGAGCAAAGACTTCTTTCAAAAACATTAAAAATCTTACCGACCTCAAACTTTCAAATGGTACTGTACGTTTCCTGTCTAAGTGGGTGGTTCTTAGCCAAAAGAAGCTACAATTAACAGACTTTAAACTACAAGTAAAACTCTAGTTACACAAAACTAATCAGATCCTAGAAATCAATAACTGTGAGGGGTCAATGAAACCTCACTGCAGGAACTACTCTCTACTCTTCAACTGAAAATAACAAAAATAAAGAGCTATGAGATCCATTGTTATCTGTACAGGATATTCTGAAGACACATCATACACACAGACTGATAAGAAGTCATCAGAAACAGCAGTTTGGCACTTCCCATAAATACAAGGGAATATATTGTTATGTAATATTATTTCTTTCCTAGTTAATCCAGGAAATGCTACAAATATAATGAAAGGCCATCACAGTAGCATATTAACAGTGGAAATATGCACAGAACAATAAAGTTTCTGGGCTCCCAAAACCTTGGACAACTCACTGATTATACCATTATTTAATGAATGTGATCTACTAGCACAGTGTGAATGGGGCAGGCTGCATCTGCTGTAAATAACCAGTTTTGTTTACAGTGTACCAGTGACCAGGGGAGAGCACTGCCTTGGGCCTCTTTATGTAATCACCAGCCAGCATTATGGTGTGGAAGGATCTAAAAATGGCATCGGGGCAATATTTCCCTACCCAGCCATGCTAAAGCCACGTGAGCCAGGAGACAAGGAGACCAATAAAACTGTGCAGAAAGTATGTAATGCCCCGGCAGCACAGGAGAGAATCAACATCGCAACATCTGTGACTCATTTTTACATAGTCTCTGAAGTGCTGATTAGGGTGTTTTACTAGCAGGTCAGAACTGGGTAGATGGAGTTATCACATGTCAGCGAGACCCAGAGGAGCCTGCGCTTCAAATGCAAGTCTTAAATCGTTATGAACATAAGTGCCACACTAGAGATAACATGTGCTTTGATAAAACAGCTTTAAAGCATTTGGCAGTTAAACATATGATATGATACCAAAGCTATTTGTTTGTCATCAGTTACTATTAGTTACTATTGTAAGGCCCGTTCACACAAAGAACGCTAACTGTAAAGATAACTGTGACAATAATTACATCAACGTTCTTTTCACAAAGTCAGTTTGAAACTGGAAATGAGAAATGCTGCTTTGGGATGCAATTTACCAAGCAAAGAGCTTGTTGTTTAATCTTTTTAGATTACAATGCCACTGAGAGCTTTTCAATGGTAAAATCAGCAGCGGGAGCCTATATAAAATCACAAAAAGCTAAACCCGTTGAAGAAAATTCCCACTGTGGCAGATTGCATAATACTAATGTGACTGCCTTCAAACGTACAGCAACTTCCTCGATATGGCTCTCATAATGTAAGGGAACAGGTTGCATGGGTACTCCCAGCATTTAGAGGCAGTGTTTTGTTTATCCAACAGGCAATGTGAATAGCGAAGGCTGAGGACAACATGAAAGAAAGTTATCAAGTGTCAGACTACAAAACAGAGAGCTGAGTAACGCTCAATGCTGCTCACTGCACTGCCACTTACCTTTTCTTGTACTTGAGTGAAAGAGCCTTCCAGAAGTCAATTTCCTCGTCTTTGGAGGTGAATTTTGGTATCATATTTGCATCCATGACAGATAAGCCTGTGACAAAGCATCAGCACTGTTTAGCATACAAAAATGTAACCAAAATTAAATACTGAAATTATTCATATGACCATTAATATTGTGCAAAATGTTATGGTTTTTGAGGATGAAGGCATGTCACACAACTGGCTGCGTCTACCAAGTGACAGATGTGCCAAAATACTGAGTTTTATTGGATGCACACCTGTGATTTTAATCACAAAAGATATGGAAATTATTTTATCCTTCCTTCATAAGTTAAAAGTCTACACTACCGTTCAAATGTTTGGAGTTGGTAAGATTTGTTAACATTTTAGATAGAAGTCTCTCATGCTCACCAAGGCGAATTATTTGATTAAAAGTATTTGAAAACAAATATGGTGACATATTTACAAATTAATCTTTTTTCTTCTATTTTTAAATGTTTTAAAAAGCTGAATTTTCAGCAGCCATTACTCCAATCACACGACCCTTCAGAAATCATTATGTTGATTTGGTGTTCAAGAAACATTTCTTATTATTAATGTTGAAAAATCTTCAAAAGAAAATTAGAAATCTTTTGTAAGCGTATTTATTTAGCTAACTATGCATTACTTGCACTTAGCATTACTTTGTATCCATGACCCAAACAGGACAGACCTGTGACCCATTTTTGGGTCACAACCCACCAGTTGAGAACAACTGAAATAGATCAGTCTCTGATTTCACAATCTGAATCTAGCAGCATGAACCTCAGTTCACCTTTCTGACTACTGCTGTCCCAAATAATCAATAGAACGGCGTGCAGTCTGACCCAGCCCATAGAAGCTCCATGTGCCCTGTTCACACACGCCAGGACACATTCACCCTCTGGTTATAGGTCATTGTCTGACATAACATGACTCTTTACTTGGTAACTGTTATCTCAACACTAAACAGAAACAGAAGGACAGTCAAATAGTCTCTCTTGAGCCTTACCGGCACACCCAGACTTCACTACCTTTTTATTTTCTTTCTGTTTCCTTATTTAATTCATTCTTCCTTATTAATGACTTCTCATTGCATATCAAAATGAAGCTGGTGTCCTCTTAATAAAATACTTTAAAAATCTGTTTTACTTTTTTTTTCATTGAGGGCTGGCTATAAATTGTGTGAAAAACTGTCAATATCTGATTCAAATCTATATTTACATTCTGCTAAAACAGTCGATCCGCAAAGGAAGGGGAAAATAATAATAAATGAAGCATCCTCAAAGAATTTACAAAATGGAGAAATGGAGAAAGGAAGAAAGGTGGAAAGATGTTTAAAGATTGATAATTAGCAAAAAAAAAAAAAATGTATATAAATAACCCTATATATAAAATATGTAAAATTATACCTGCTGTTGCCATGCAGCTCAAATATATATCTAAACTACAGCTATTGCTATATAGAGAGGACAAAGTTAGAAAATAGTAAACCTTCAAATATAAGAAACAGCCTTAATATACAGAATTAAATATTGATTTTCAGTCACCTTAATGGTCATTATAAACTCAATGAGCTGAAGCGCTCTGCAGCACCAGATGACAGGCGTATTTACACTGTCTAACAGCTATACGATAAATATGTCTCCTCTATTTAATCATATCTACTACCAACACAAGTATCGAGGACCAGAAATATCACATCTGACATATTTCTCTCCAAATACCACTGACACCACCATAACCCTTCAATTTTCACTGTCGCGCTACATTAGCTTGCCAAGAGCTAACTGACATTAGCTAACAACAACAGTGATGATGCGCTTTGAATTGACACGAATAGACATGGTAATAATAATAAAATTATGTCTAAACGCATAATTGTGGCTATAGTGAGTGATTTGTTATATTCAGTTTCTCTCAGATGATGTTGATGGAGCGAAGGCAGGGTGTTGTCTTATTTCTAATTATCTGTAGCAGTAAATCAGTGACTGGTATTATCATCTGTGATGTTTAAAGATCTGCATCTTGTGTAAAGATTGCGATGTGAATTAAAGAGCTCACCTGCACATTTCCAGGATCTTTAACGCGGATAGTAGGACTGACTGTGATCCAGGCACAGCCTTCAGTATTCAGCATCCATCCTCTCTCTCTCTCTCTCTCTCTCTCTCTCTCTCATTACGTTTGTGTGTCTCTCCCTCTCTCTCTCTCACCCATGACGTTAGTGTGTCGTGTAATCTGATCCTGGCGATATCGAAAGCCAAATGGTTCAGAATTCGCGTGCTTTTCACCGCCGTATCGATATTAAAACGCCGTTTTCATAACGCCGCCAGGCGTTAAAGGGTTAGTTCACCCAAAAATGAAAATGAGTCCATAAATTACTCACCCTCAAGTCATCCTAGGTGTATATGACTTTCTTCTTTCAGACGAATCCAGTCGGAGTTATAGTAAAAATTGTCTTTGATCTTTCAAGCTGTTTAATGACCCTCAGCGGGTGTTGCGCTCACTGTTGGGCATGGAAGCAGTGGGTGGATGACTATGAGGTCGGCATTGCAAATGCGCTTTTGCTTTTTATTTCACTTCTTTTGGACTGATGCAATGCAACGCCCGCTGAGTGCCATTAAACAGCTTGAAAGATCAAAGACCATTTTTAATATAACTCCGACCTGGATTCGTCTGAAAGAATAAAGTCATATACACCTAGGATGACTTGAGGGGTGAGTAATTTATGGGCTAATTTTAATTTTTGGGTCACGTGAACTAACCCTTTAAATAAGCGCCGTTAGGCAATAAGTTAATGGCAGACGCCACCACGCGTTAAAATAACGCCACACGCCGACCGACGTTAACACCCTCATGTGGTGTTCGGGTCCTTTTTGCTCTGAAAAATTTAGTTTTTTCCCGAAAATACTAGTTAATGTTATCGCATTGGACTGAAATTTTGTGACTTTGTTCACAAAGGGTATAACTACTTCTAAAAAATTTTTTGATCATTTTCATACTTTTCTGGTGGAGATTTTTCACCTTGTTACACCCGCGATGTTACAGAGCAAAAAGGACCCGGCCTCAAAAAAATTGCTTATAAATCACTCATTATGCTATATTATTATATTATTAATAATTTTCACATAAAAACTGATGAAAATTTGCACTGTTTACCACAATAGTGTGCTTTAATGTTTAATAAGGGAGTTTGCTTTTAAATGCTTTTATCTTGTACAAAATGGCACAAAGTCACACTTATGGTGTTCCCAGTCAAAAATGACCAGCCTACAAAAAATTGCTTATAAATCTCTCATTATGCTATATTATCATCAAATATTGGATTCAATGTTTTTGTCAACTTCTTTTCTTTCATTTAGTGACTGGTTTTGTATTTATATTTGCTTCTAATTAATCATAGGCCTCATTTATCTAAGAGTAGGCACCTTATTTTTTTTGAGTGAAAAAAGCATTATTTATGAGTAATTTTCACAATATTAAATAAAAACTGATGACAATTTGCACTGTTTATCACACTAGTGTACTTTAAAGTTTAATCAGGGAGTTTGCTTTTAAATAATTTTATTTTTTACAAAATGGCACAAAGTCACACTTGTAGTGTTCCCGGTCAAAAATGTCCAGCCATTCAAAGTTAATGGGAAAGAATGAAAGTAATAGAAACTATAAGTGTTCAGGAGCATGTTGATCATGTTCACGTTAACATATGTACGTGTGCTTGCAAACATAAAGGCCTTGGACCTGTTCATGTTGGCGGCATGGCTACTGCACGCTAACACACACACACACACCACAACACAAACCACACACACACACACACATGTTGGTTTTTATGGTTCATGAGGACTCTTCAAAGGCGTAATGGTTTTATACTGTACAAACCGTATATTCTATTGCCCTTTACCAAACCCTACCCCTAAACCTACCCCTCAAAGGAAACTTTGTGCATTTTTAGATTTTCAAAAAAACTACTTCTGAAGAGTTTATAAGCCTTTTAACTAGGGGGACACTCAAAATGCCTCATAAATACCTTCCGTTGTAAGACCTATGTCATAACCAATGTATTATCAAATCTGTGATCCTCATAACCACATAAACATGCCACAAACACACACACACACACACACACTGGCTTCACCCTGCTTCAAAATAATCTTTCTTTAATCACACCTTCTAGACAAAATATTATGACAATAGGTATTGAGTCTTTCATGTTCTCACAAAGCAGACACAAGTTTACTAATAAATGCTTTAGCACAAAGACAGAGCATATTAATATTGTTGAACCATGAAATGTTCTCGATATGGCAGTGCTGTTTTTCATGTCACAATGGTCAGATTTGTTGTTGCGTGACATTGTCTCTGTATGACAGTGTCTGTGTTATTTTTTTGTGACAGTATAAATAGTGGTTTGTTGTTCCATGAAATGTTCTCTATATAAGAATTTAAAGGGATAGTTCACCCCAAAATGAAATTCTGTCATTAATTACTCACACTCATGTCATTCCAAATCCGTAAGACCCCCGTTCATCTTTGGAAACAAATTAAGATATTTTGATGAATTCTGAGAGCTCTCTGACAGCAATGTAATTACCAAGATCCAGAGTCCAGAGACGTAGCAAGGAGATCTTTAAAATAATCCATGTGACATCAGGGATTCAACCATAATATTACAAAGCTACGAGAATAATTTTTGTACGCAAAAGAAAAAAAATAACGACTTTATTAACTAGTCAAAACAGGGTGACGCGGAGGAGATTAATTGTTGAATAAAGTCGTTATTTTGTTTTCTTTGCGCACAAACAGTATTCTCGCAGCTTCGTAAAATTTTACGGTTGAACCCCTGATTCTTATATAGAGAACATTTCATGGAACAACAAAACCAATATTTATACGTCACAAAAAAATAACACCAACACTGTCATACAGAGACAATGTCATGCAACAACAAATCTGACCATTGTGACATGAAAAAACAGCACTGCAATATCGAGAACATTTCATGGTTCAACAATATTAATATGCTCTGTCTTTGTGCTAAAGCATTTATTAGTAAACTTTTGTCTGCTTTGCGAGAACATGAAAGCCTCAAAACCTATTGTCATAATATTTTGTCTCGAAGGTGTGATGAAAGAAAGAGATGAAAGAAAGATTATTTTGACACAGGGTGAAGCCAGTTGTTCTGGTGTGTGGTGTGTGTGTGGTGTGGTGTGTGTGTGTGAAAGAGAGTGAGTGAGTGAGTGAGAGAGAAAAAGAGAGTTATACTATCAGATTGATTAAATGATATTGGATGCAGTTCAGGGTAAGATGAAACAGAAAACTTGTAATACTCCCAATAGTATGTATAAGTGTGTGTGTGTGTGTGAGTGTGTGTGTGTGTGTGAGTGTGTGGGGTAGCATGAGTATGCATGCATACAAACAGAACAGGTCCAAGGCCTTTATGTTGCAAGCACAAGTACCTATGTGCACGTGAACATGATCAACATGCTCTGAATATATAGGTTCTATTACTTCATGCTTCCCATTCACTTGAATGGCCTGGAAGTTTGACCGGGAACACCACAAGTGGGACTTTGCGCCATTTTTGTACAAAATAAAAGCATTTAAAAGCAAAATCCCTGATTAAACAGTAAAGTACACTAGTGTGATAAACAGTGTAAATTTTCATCAGTTTTTATTTAATATTTTGAAAATTATTCATAAATAATGCTTTTTTTTCACTCAAAAAATGAGGTGCTTATTTTCAGATAAATGAGGCCTACGATTAATCCGAAGCAAATATAAATACAAAAACCAGTCCTAAATGAAAGAAAAGAAGTTGACAAAAACATTGAATCCAATATTTGGTGATAATATAGCATAAGAGATTTACAAGCAATTTTTGAGGAACGGGTAATTTTGACCGGGAACACAACAAGTGTGACTTTGTGCCATTTTGTACAAAATAAAAGCATTTAAAAGCAAACTCCCTGATTAAACATTAAAGTACACTAGTGTGATAAACAGTACAAAAAGATTGAATCCAATATTTGGAGATAATATAGCATAATGAGTGATTTATAAGCAATTTTTTGAGGGAGGGCCCTTTTTGCTCTGTAACCTCGTAAGTGTGATAGGGTTCTGAACACAACACAAGGGTCATAGATGCGATTTCAAGTTTTCCTTTCTCTTTTGTGTTACAAGCTGATTGTGCATAGATTAGATCCTTGAAGTTGCAAAGACTAAAGTTTCAAACACAAAGAGATATTCTTTATAAAAGTTAAAAAGTTATATGACATTAAAGATATACAACTTTGTATAGAGTACACAACATTTATCAACAATATGTACAATGCCATCTGAACATACAGAACAAAAGAAAAAAAAGAAGAAGAAAAAGATAAAGAAAAAAATTGGAAGAAAGGGAAAAAAAACATGAGGGTAAGATATTAATTTATATTTCAATTAGCGTATACAAATTAAAGTCATCACAAATTGAAGTTGTTCTTCTCGCTTTCTTATTTACAGAGGATGAAATAGTATTAAGATACATTTTAAATTCTTTCAAAAAAACAAGAAAAATTGGTTTGTTGTTGGTAAATTTACATTTATGGATATAGAATTTGCCAAGAAAATAAATAAAATTTATAGCAAAACAAGCTTTGTTTTTATTAGAATCAGAATCAGAATCAAAGTGTCCAAAAATAATATCTTTAAAAGTAACCGATAAATCTTGTTGGATATTATCTTTAATAAATGTTTCAATATCTTTCCATAGATGTTCAGTAGAGAAACATGACCAAAATAAATGATAGACAGTTTCTGTGTGAACTTGGCAAAATGAGCATCTTGTATCAATATTAGTTTTATATTTAATCATAAAATATTTAACAGGGTAAAATGTATTTATTATTTTAAAAGACACTTCTTTTACTTTATTGGTGAGAAAATATTTTTGTTGTAAAGACCAAATCTTTTTCCATTTTAAAATTTTAAATAAATTATTCCAGTAAAAGAGGGCAGGAGATATCGATATAATATCTTCAATAAACAAGGATCTAACTTTATTGTTTCTATCTTTTTTTCCTGAAAAACATATTTTACCTATTGGAGTGTCCATTGGCTCAGGGAAAGCAGGAGTTATTGTAGTAGACTGAGAGTAATTTTTAAAAAGCATACAGATTCCTGTTGGTATTGCTCCCATAACTATGGCAAATTCTTTGGGAGTAACTGGCATATTGTATCCTGAAAGAAATTCTGCGTAAGTCATTAGTAAACCTTTGTTGTTAAATAGCTGACAAACTAAAAGTAGTCCGTTATTAAACCACTGATCAAAAAATAAAGTTCTATTTTTGTATAAAATATTTTGATTGTTCCAAATAAAGAATTTATGGGGAGTGAAATTATGTTTATATATTAAAGCCCATGCCAAAAGTACCTGTTGGTGGACATTTGAAAGTTTGATAGGAATTTTTGATAAGTTGCACATCAGTAAAAATCGTATACCTCCAATATATGAAAAAGCTTGTTGAGGGAAAATATTCCAGATGGAGTTTTGATTATTCAAATATTGATGAAGCCAATTTATTTTGAAAGTGTAATTTAAAGAACTAAAATCAATAACATTTAAGCCACCTTTGTTGTAAGAATTTAAAATAACAGACTTCTTCATATAATGGCTTTTGTTTTTCCAGACAAAATCTGTTAGAGCTCTATCAACCAATTTACATGTAGGCTTATCTACATAAAGAGATTGGGCCGCATAAGAGAGGCGTGAAAGTCCCTCAGCCTTAGTGAGCAAAACTCTTCCTTTAATAGATAGATCCCTTTGAAGCCAGCAATTAAGTTTTTTCTTTGTTTTTTCAATAATCGGATTAAAGTTTGTTGCGCATCTTTTTTCTTTAGTTATTTCTATACCAAGATATTTAACAGTGCTTTTAACAGCTATGACTGAGCCTGGTTTCTCCCAAGGTTTTTTCTCCATTCTGTCACCGATGGAGTTTTGGTTCCTTGCCGCTGTCGCCTCTGGCTGGCTTGTGGGCACTCATTCCAGCGTTATCGTTGAATGATTGCAAGATATTATTAAATGAGTGGATGTGGACATCACGACGTCAATGATGAACTGTCTTTTAACGAATAATTAGTGTTACGAATTGTCATTTGCAGTATTGACACTATTTTCCTAATTAATGCTGTTCAGTTGCTTTGTCACAATCTGTATTGTTAACAGCGCTATATAAATAAAGGTGACTTGACTTGACTATGCCACAGATTGAAGAGACATTACAACTTTTAATGGGAAATAATTCACATTTATCAATATTAAGGTTTAGACCAGAGGCTTTAGAAAATGACTGAAGAGTATTTAAGGCTATTGAGATTTGAGAGGAGTCTTCTAAAAACAATGCTGTGTCATCAGCTAATTGACTAATGATTAATTCTGCATTTCCAACAGTGATGCCTTTTAGGTTACTCCTTTTACTATGTAAATTAAGAAATTGCACTGCAATTAAAAACAGATAAGGAGACACTGGGCATCCTTACCACGATTTAGCGAAAACCTAGGAGAAGTACCGTTTTTTAGTTTAATTGAACTATTTCCATTTACATACCATTTTAACCATCTTACAGAAATAATCACCAAAGCCTATTTTTTTTTAAAGTGCTTGAAATAAAAAAACATGTTCTAAAGTATCAAAGGCTTTATAATAATCTAAGAAAAACATGAAGCTGTCATAAATTATATCAGAATAATCTAAAATGTCTAATATTAATCTTATATTATTAGATATGTATCTATTTGGCATAAAGCCAGATTGTGTTTCATCAATAATAGAATGCAATACTCCTTTTAATCTTTTGGCCAGTATTAAAGCAATTATTTTATAATCATTGTTTAATAACGTTATTGGACACCAATTATCTAATAAAGTAATATTTTTACTTGGCTTGGGAATTAAAGTGATCAGTCCTTGACATAATGTAGGTGGAAGAAAATATTTATTTATGCTTTCCTTAAAGACGTTAACAAAAAAGATAGTTTTATTTTGATTTTTTTTTTTTTTTTTTTTTTTTTTTTTTTTTTTTTCTGAACATTTATGATAGAATTCTGATGTTAGACCGTCTGTACCAGGGGATTTATTCATTTTTAAAGATTTAATTGCTTCCTCAATTTCTTTTAAAATAATGGGAGAATCGCAAATGGCTTGATCAATGCTACTTAATTGATTAATGGAAAATAACGTCTCAAAAAAATCATGAGCATGCTGTTTGTTAAATTTAGATGTGTACAAATGGTGATAGAATTTGGCACAGAAATTGACAATGGTCTTTTGGTCTTCACAGAGAGATCCATCAATTATAAGCTTTCCAATCAGTTTTTTTTTCATTTGTTGTTTTTCTAGTCTAAAAAAATAAGAAGAGTTTTGTTCACCTTCCTCAATCCATCTTTTCCGTGATCTAACAAATGCTCCCTCAGCCTTTTGTTTATAAAACTCATCTAACGCATTTTGATGATGAGCAAGCTCAACTTTTTCAGCATCCGACAGAACCATTTTAGATAGAAGATTTGAGATTTTACATATTATAATACTCTCTTCATTTTTTTTCTTTTTAGTCAGTTTGCTACTAAAAGTACGCAAGTATTTACCAATTTCATATTTCGCCAATTCCCAATTACTACAAAAAATATTTTCCTTATTAGCTTTTTCCCAATAATTAGTGATTATAAAATTAATTGTATCCTTTACTTCCTTGTACTTAAGCAATGAAATATTCAACTTCCAATATGAGGTAGTTCTTTGTAAATTAGCAGCATCTGAAAGATGAATGCATATAGAGATGCATTTGTGATCAGAAAGCGGCGATGGAATAATATCAGAAGATACATCATTTAAATCTCTAGAGATAAGCCACATATCGATACGAGATTGGTTTGAGAGAGAATTATTGTTCCACGTAAATATTTTTTGAGATGGATGAGTTTCTCTCCAACTGTCAAGTAAAGAAAATCGTTGCATAAACCTCTTTAAATACAAACTAGAATTATCCGTAGACTTTGGAGGCCATCTGTCTAAGACGTTATCCAAAGCCACGTTAAAAACTAAAACTCAGAAAACTAAAAAACAGTTTGGATACTTGGCTAGCAAATTTAACACATGTTGTTCCACTTGATCAATAAGATTTTCATTATCTTTTTGTTGATTAAACCCATAAATATTAACAATAATAACTGTTACATTCGAAATTTTCAGTACAAGACAAATATAACGTCCACCAGGATCACAATCAGAACATACAATCTTCCCATCAAGAACAAATTCCTGAGATTAGAATGCCTTCTAAGTCATAATAAAAGGGGGGGGGTTGTGTTTTTGGGTTTTGTTATAATAAACAATTATAACTAGGATGGCAGTAAATTATAGTATTTTCCTGCAAAATACCAAATAAATTATTTTTTCTTTGTCTTTTAAGGGGAAGAAAAAAAATGGCAAATTCTATATCCATAAATGTAAATTTACCAACAACAAACCAATTTTTCTTGTTTTTTTGAAAGAATTTAAAATGTATCTTAATACTATTTCATCCTCTGTAAATAAGAAAGCGAGAAGAACAACTTCAATTTGTAATGACTTTAATTTGAATACTCTAATTGAAATATAAATTAATATCTTACCCTCATGTTTTTTTTCCCCTTTCTTCCAATTTTAATTTTTTCTTTATCTTTATCTTTTTCTTCTTCTTTTTTTCCTTTTGTTCTGTATGTTCAGATGGCATTGTACATATTGTTGATAAATGTTGTGTACTCTATACAAAGTTGTATATCTTTAATGTCATCTTTGTGATGTTTGCATTCATAATAAAACAAATTAAATTAAAAAAAAACAATAAAACCTATTATAAACGAGGCATTTGTTGCATCCGGTGGGGATATAATTACGGATTATAATGACGTATACTGTCTTTTTACAATTGCGTTTGCACGCGCCATTTAAAAAAAGTTAAATATTTTACAGCGTTGCACAAACCTATGCCTAAACTACATTTGTTCATCATTTTGTAACAGTTTATAATGTTTTCATTAGTTTGCACGTTTTGTGCAGTCGTCCCTGACTGAATGATTGCAGACATTCAGCACACTTAAGCTAGTTGTAAATTACTTTGATTTCAGTTCGTTGTGCTGTTGCAATGCTTTAAAACTGTGTCTGTTGTTAGTTGTTTTCAATTAAATACAACAGCTGAAATAAACTTGTATTTGTGAATCGTTTTTCATCTATCCTTGTTTAATTGTTCTTAAACTGTTAGGCTGTATTTACAAAATGAATAGGAATCCAAGACCACATACACAAGCATGAAAGTGTTCCTTAATAAGTACAATTTTGGATTAAACAAAATTGTATGGACACAAGTTTAAAAAGTAGCCTACATTTGGCACACTAGATGAGAAAACAAATACTTCACAGCATTTTATTGAATTGAATAAGCACCTGATTTGATGTTAACAAAACATTTTTATTCACAAATATTCACAAGTGTCCTTGTGCTTGTTTTGATATGATTACTGTTTAAAGGTTTTGTATTAGTAAGGTTCTTTGTTCATGTCACCAACTGCATCAATTAAAAATATTAAAAACATTAATATTGTGGAATAATTTTACAATTTAAAATAAATCCCCCCCCCCCAATTGATGTCAGATCTCAACTTCTTCTCTTCAGTCTCATGATCTTCAGAAATCCGTCATAGCTGTTGTCTGCACAGAAACAGTTCTGATATTATCAGAGGTTGAAAATGGTGGACCTGCTTATATGGAGGTGGAAACATTATACAGCGACCAGAATTCATTGATGAATAGAAAGTTTAAAAGAATATAATTTATTTGAAATATAATTTTTTTTTTACATTATAAATGAATTTACTGTCATTTTTATTAAATTGATGCATTCTTGAAGAGCAAAAATATGCATTTCTTTAAAAAAAAAAAAGAATTCATAGTAATCCTAAACTTTTGAATATTAATGTAATGTATTAAATGCCAGAATCAATTTGTTTTTGTTTTTTTAGCTTTATTATGTCATATTTTTATACAATAGATTCTACAAGGACGTTAACATCACACTCTCCTATGTCTCCTATGTTGTCTTGTTTTGGTACATAAATCTTTTTAGTTTGTAACAAGAATTCAATAGTGGATCATGCTCAAAATTCAGGAAAACTTTACTTTATTAATCGCATCCTCCATGACTAACATTTTCCTGGATTTTGAGTGTGAATCACTATTGAATTCATATTTTTAAAAACAAAATGTCACCGTCTCACATAATATCAAACATTCACACCAACACACATACACAACAAAAAGAAAACAAGTAGATAGAATAGAAAAAGAATAGAGAAAGCTAGTGTTAGAGGCCTTTTTTTAAAGAACACAAGCAGTTGGAAAACGAATAGAGAGTGCAAGTGTTAGAGGGTCAAATATAGATGGAAGAGATGTGTTTTTAGCTGTTTCTTGAAGATGGCTAAGGACTCAGCTGCTCGAATTGAGTTGGGCAGGTCATTCCACCAGGAGGGAACAGTTTATGTAGAAAAAAAGCCTAATTAAGAGTATTTATATATGTTTATGAAACTTTATGACTTAGCCTATAAATAATGTTGCGTGGGTGTTTGTTGTGCATCAAAATAGACCATGCATTTTTATCAATGATCATTGTGTATCATCCAGGTATAGTGCAACACATGGTCAAAGAACAGATGACAGAGAATAACATCAGTGTAGGTTGCAAAAAGTTTATTAGGCCACTGGTATGGTGGTGAACATTATTTCATTCATTGCCAGAAGATGACAGTTTTAAAACTTAAAAGGTAACAGAAGAGCATAAAAATAAATAATTGAAATGGTAGTTGCATCTGTGCTACTATTGGAAACCTGTAGCTGTAATCATCCAGGTGTTCTGGGATTTTTGGTTTCACTGTGCAAATGGAACCTTAAACCTTGTGATAATCTTAATTGGTAAATTTACATTTGTTTGTAAAAATGTTTAACTATTTTACGTTGGAAACATGAAAAAAAGAAAGACATTTCAGCAACATGTTTTTGCAGCAGTGTATGATTGTATCATAGTTTACAACCAGACAGCAGACAATTCACAACCAGACAACATGAAGAATGTTGAACAGGGTAAGTTAAGACACGGATCATCACACCAGTATACAAAAAAAAAAAAAAATGTCCACAGATACGTTTATAGGTTTATTTCATTTGTTGCAGGCAGTGATGTATTCAGCAAATGATAACCACTAATAACAGACACCATTTTAAAGCATCGCAAGCTAGAAATGAAGAGCACAAAGAACTGAAATCAATGTATACAACTAACTGAAGTTTGCTGTGCTTTATCCTAACATTACACAAAGAATGTCTGCAATCATTCAGTCAGGGACGACTGCACAAAACGTGCACTGTAAACTAATAAAAAAATTACAAACTGTTAGGAAATTATAAACAAATGCAGTTTGTGCAACACTGTAAATATATTTACCTTTTTAAAAATATATATATATACCATTAAACCTGCTGAGATAGGAGCGTGAACTGAAATTCTCAGTTCCACTTGGTTCCACGCGCATGTCCGGGAAACTCATGAATATTCATGTATGCTCCGCCCACTGAAACCAAAAATCTAGTAACACCGGCCATCATTTGTTCCTCCTCTCTTTATCTGCTGGAGATAAGTCCTCAGATATTTTCAGGCCATTTTCCCTGAGAAAAGTAGACTCCTTTGCTGCACGCCACACAGCGTCGCGATAGAACCGGGAGGCAAATTGAACAATAATTCCTCTGGTTTTGTTCGGTTGCTTGCGACCAATCCGGTGTACAACATCAATGGCGTTCGGAAGTTTGTCCTTGTCCTCTGGCAGGAGTCGCTGACACAATTGGATAACCTGTAGTCGAACATCTTCTCTCTCCTTCTCTGGGACTCCGTAAATTCTTAAATTCCACCGTCGCGAATAACTTTCCAGAGTCGTAGTTCAGAGGCGGACAGTAACTAAGTACATTTACTGGAGTATTGTACTTAAGTACACTTTTTGAGTATCGATACTTTACTTAGAGTATTATTTATTCTGGGAACTTATGACTTTAACTTCACTACATTTGAAAGACAAATATTGTACTTTTCACTCCACTACATTTCTATCAGGGTCCTCGAAGTAGAAAGTCTTTACTAATGGCGCTTTTCCACTGCACGGTACGGCTCGGTACGGTTCACTTTTGGGGGGTTTTCCACTGGGTACAGTACCTGGTACCTGGTACTTATTTTAGTACCACTTCGGTTGGGGTTCCAAATGAACCGTACCGTTACCAAAACGTGACGTGGAAACTCTGCTGATCACTGATTGGCCGGAGGGAGAATGTCACTACCTGCGTCACTGAACTTGCGACACAAGCACAAAAGAACGCTAGATTTAAATCAGCACAGCCAGCGAAGGATCGAACGCAACTTTTGTTTGAACAAACGCTCTTTTCTGTAACATCCAGCTCTGAAAGTAGCAGCTCTGAAAGTCAGTGGGTGATTTCTTTCTTCTCTAAAACGTGACTTTTTTTTCAGTCAGTTTATCAGCAATCACTCTTGTAGGGCTACATTAATTGATTTCCCAGCATTTTTTTTTTTAGCACTGACCAGTTCCAAATGTGATAATTACAACAATTCAATAATAAGAAGTTAAAATTGTGGTATATATTAGACACAATATTGTCTGATTTTGCTTAATTGTGCAAGTGAAAATATTACCTATAAAGCCACAGAGGAACTGTTGTGCGTCTCCTAATAAAACACAATAGGTGTTGGACTTGAAGCAGCGGTGCACAGACTGTTCTGTGTGTGACATCAAAGTACAGCAAGAGCGATTAGACAGCATTTAAAATGTTTGTTTTGATGTCAAATAAGTCTTGCTGTTTGCTTTTTTTTGTTAAAGCAGTGTTTCTGTTGTAAAATTATACAGCTACAGTTGTGTTGCTGGGTTTTTAAAGCAGGTTTGATTTTTTTTTCTTATCTCAACTTGTATTTACAGGAATTTCATCTGTACGGAATCAGTAGGTGTAAGGTATTCTAAGTTGCTTCAGAAGTATTGCAAGTACTAAGTACAACAATAAAACAGTGCATTGACAAAAAAAAGGAAATTTACTTTTGGTACTAAAGTACTTTTAAAAGCAAGTACTTCTATACCTTTACTTAAGTAAAAATCTGTCTTTACAAATTTTACTTGTAATGGAGTAATATCTGACCAGCAGTATCTGTACTTTCACTCAAGTAAGAGAGTGTGTACTTTGTCCGCCTCTGGTTAGTCTTCTCTCTTGCTCAAAGGTAGTCTGCTCCATTTTGCCCATCTTGGACTCCGCTCATAAACTCGATAGCTTCCTTGACACTTGTGATTTGCTTGGTATTTTCATTTATTACCTCCTTCATGTTAGTAATCGCGCGTGTATTTTCTCCTATCATTTTCTCCAGGGAATCAGACCGAGTGTTTATTAATTGAGAAAGTTGTGAGAGTACGTCAGCAATATCAGATCGCTCGGTCTTCCGATGTTTGGCGGCAGGAGATTTGCATGGCGTGTCTAAAAGTGTGGGAAATTCCTCCTCGCACAACATGAATTCGTCAGAAATTGACTCTAAGTCTGTTTTAACGTAATCATGCAGATTCTCTGTCGCAAGATTATTAGAGTCTTGCAGCGTTTCATGATGGCTTTTGATAGCAGGATTAGTATTAGCCTGCGAAGCGCTCTGTTTTTCAGACTTGCCCATTGTGCCACTCTTTACTAGGACATTTCTCTACAAATTGCTATTAGAAGTAAAAAAACAAAACAAAAAGGTGATAGTCTTATTCTGACAGCACTAAAAGTCAATTTCACCATTTGAGTTTGCAGAGCACATCAACTCACATGTTGCTAGAGCACCATCTTGAACCGCCCCCCCCGGTTGAATGTTTTTGTCTCGTCGCTCCGGCCTCCCCTGATGAGCCGCCACTGCCTATGTTTTTAAAAAGGGGGAAAAAAAGTACCCTCAAACGATATTTTAAAGTCATATAGCCTAATTGTGTTAAGTGAGAAAAGCAAAGAATGACAAAAAGCCAACAAATTGTAGCTTTAAAAATAAATATTTAATTTAGAATTACACCTGCTATACTTTTTTTTTCAGAAGCTGCATCTGAATCGACATATATTTATAGACTAAAACAGTCTGTTTACCAGCATTCTTCAAAATATCTTAAAGCAATAAATACATAAGGTTTGAAACAATTGGGGTGAGTAAATGTAAATAAACAGAATTTAAATTTTTGTGAAACTATCCCCAACTATTTTTTAAACTGAAATGATACTCAAAATATAATATAATAATAATAAAATAATAATATTAATTTCTTATTCATTTAACTGTTGTATAAAATCATTTCCAAATTTGCACTCATTCGTGACTCACGGGCGTTATTTTAACACGTGGTGGCGTCTGCCGTTAACTTATCGCCTAACGTATGGAAAGCCATATGGGTCATAATTCGCGTGCTTTTCACCGCCGTATCAATATTAAAACGCCGTTTTCATAACGCCGCCAGGTGTTAAATAAGCGCCGTTAGGCGATAAGTTAAAGGCAGACGCCGCCACGCGTTAAAATAACGCCACACGCCGACCAACGTTAAGTTAAAGACAGGGCCAAATAAGATGAAGATTTATTGATCATCGACATGGACACACCTTCATGGACTACAAGGGACTTACGGCAATTGGAGCACCAGTTTGCAAGAGCCGAAGAGGCGCACACGTACAGCCCTTACAATTCTAGATGTAGGGGGAAAATGCCCCTGAATGACCTTTTGTCTAATAAAGTTATCACACGAGTCATGAATGAGTGCAAATTTGGAAATTATTTTATACAACAGTTAAATAAATAAGAAATGTTATGGTAAGTCTTGCAATATATTGCAAAATATATTTATAATCAGTCGTGAAAATGGACAAAATTCACTGGGGGACCCTAGCTTGGAATCTGGTGGGGTGGGGGGGTATAAAGGTAATAAAAGGTAAAATAATAAATAAATATATATTATATTTATTTAAAATATACATTTTGGATGTATTTAATTATACATCTATTTGTAATATATAATAACATTACATTTATTTCATATTTTCTCTATGATAACCCTTCTTGGATATTAAGACACCTGCAATTTTGGCCAAATTATAGATATTTTGTGTGTGAATTTGCACATGCTATAATGTAAGCATCATTAATGACCCCTTGTGTTTAATAAAATAAACAGATTGATTAGTGAAATAAAAGAATGACTTAATAAAAAATGAGAATGATTAGTAATTGTCTCTCATTGGCCTGATTAGCTAAAACCTAAAAGGTAATATTACAGTCTTAAGGCCTCTACGCTTACATTAAAAAAAATTTATATAAATATTTTTTTTAAGGAACACCGTCTGATCAATTACAGAAATTAACCTTATAGGGCAAAATTTGACTCCTTAAAGTTTTTTTTTTTTTTTTACCTTTGTAATGCCTCTAACTTTATTAAATGTATGCCATCTTTTGTGCCAAAAAATTTAGATTTATAAACTTTTATCAAAAATTAATTGGGCTGCTTTGAAAAAAAAAATGTTTCTGAAAGTAATTTTCAGATGCAATGGGGAGAAAAACGGGATAAACACAAACATGAAACTTGTAAATAAAATAATCTGATGTATAGCCTATGTGCAATTTGATAACATATAACCTAGCTTGATATATGGCACAAATCCAAATGTGTCCATATTCATGATGTAGCTGAAGCTAAACTATTAGCCTTATTAGGTAAAATAGGCTTTGTAGTTCACGCGCGTTCCAGTATCGACGGAAAATATCATAATGAGCATTGTGACGAACACCCAATTCATATATCAAACTATAGGTTATCAAATTGCACATAGGCTATACATCAGATTATTTTATTTACAAGTTTCATGTTTGTGTTTATCCCGTTTTTTTCCCCATTGCATCTGAAAATTACTTTCAGAAACATTTTTTTTTTTCAAAGCAGCCCAATTAATTTTTGATAAAAGTTTATAAATCTAAATGTTTTGGCTCAAAATATGACATACATTTAATAAAGTTTGAAAAATGGGATTACAAAGGTAAAAAAAAAAAAAACTTTAAGGAGTCAAATTTTGCCCTATAAGGTTAATTTCTGTAATTGATCAGACGGTGTTCCTTAAAAAAATATTTATATATAATTTTTTTAATGTAAGCGTAGAGGCCTTAAGACTGTAATATTACCTTTTAGGTTTTAGCTAATCAGGCCAATGAGAGACAATTACTAATCATTCTCATTTTTTATTAAATCATTCTTTTATTTCACTAATCAATCTTTTTATTTTATTAAACACAAGGGGTCATTAATGATGCTTACATTATAGCATGTGCAAATTCACACACAAAATATCTATAATTTGGCCAAAATTGCAGGTGTCTTAATATCCAAGAAGGGTTATGATAGAGAAAATATGAAATAAATTTAATGTTATTATATATTACAAAGATATTTATAATTAAATACATCCAAAATGTAATTACATTTTATTATATATATTTAAGATATAAAGTATAAATATATTTTATTTATTATTTTACCTTTATTACCATTATAACACCATATTTTTCCCCCTACATCTAGAATTGTAAGGGCTGTACTTGCCATCTTCGCGCTCTTGCAAACTGGATGCTCCGACTTGCCGTAGAGTCCTTGTCGCAATGAGAGGTGTGTGTATAATGGAATGAGCATATAAATCTGCATCTTAAGTGGCGTGTGGCGTTAACTTAACGTCGGTCGGCGGGTGGCGTTATTTTAACGCGTGGTGGCATCTGCCGTTAACTTATCGCCTAACGGCGCTTATTTAACACCTGGCGGCGTTATGAAAACGGCGTTTTAATATTGATACGGCGGTGAAAAGCACGCGAATTATGACCCATATGGCTTTCCATACTAACGCGCTTATTTAACGCCTGGAGGCAGTGAAAAGCACGCGAATTCTGAACCATTTGGCTTTCGATATGGCGACGCCTCTCACGGTACGAAACTGTAACAAATATGGTACTTTTTATTTATTTATTTAGGGCTTAAACGTTAGTCAAAATAACAACAAATATATTGATATTTATGAAAAGTTGGGTAGAAAATATTTATTTATTTAGGGCTGAAATGTTATTTAAAAATAACGTAACAAATTAATTTATTTATGGGTGAAACTTTAAATAAATAAAGGTAAAGTTGGACACTTTCTAATAATTAGTTACTCTCGTTGTTTTGAAAATATGATCCAAATAGCTACATTTATCACAGACTTACTTATATGGCCTACTGGAACAAAACGAACATGATTTCGGATTTACCAGCTGTCCCACTTTGCTTATATTCAACATAGCAATATAATAATAACATAAAATGTTTAAATAACTTTAATCTGAGAGAGTCAGATTTCAGAAAATGTCATTACAAAATATACTGAAAATATACAGAAAAATGTAAATTCCCTATAGTAAATTATTTGCTGCACGTAAAACCTAAACATCTCACATAATAATTTCCTCAAGGTCTTGATGAAAAAGGAAACAAAATCATTAGAACTGTGGTTGTAACATCAGTCCAGTAGATGGTACTGTAGTTCAATACATATTATAGAATCACAGCCACAGAAACGCTATATGCCATCACACAGCAAAGAAAATAAAATGTAGAATTAGTCAGATTCATTTAAAATAGACCAGGTTATTAGACCCATAAAAGTGATATGGAATAAAATGGAAAAAACAGGCCTTTATTAACCCCAAATACAAACAATGAAATTAGTTTTATAATAAATTAATAACAGTAATATTTTTAATCATATTGTACTAAAATTAGCATGGAAAAAACATTGATACATATATATTATGTTTGATTGATATTAAGATTGAAAAGTGTGGCATCGCTAGATATTAGGACAGGTAATGATATTTCACTTAAATATACCACACATTTTTTTTTCAAAGAAATAATTTGACAAATATTTTGTTACTTCTGTCTAACTATTAATCACCACATACTAAAAAATGTCTGACAGCACCTAAACACAAAATCCAGACGTTCATATATTTCCCTTTGGAGGGCACTGTTACTTTTTTGCACTTGAGCTGAGAAGGACTTTTTGACTTTTAAGGTCATTCTGCCAGACAAATAATAAAAATGTGTCTATTTTTGGCGCACATTTTGTAAAAATTATGGCGACAGACAACTTTCGCACATTTTTATACAGCACTTGGATTTGTGAACCCATACCAAAATTGTGTACTAAAGGCCAGTGTGATAAAGC
Organism: Sinocyclocheilus anophthalmus; assembly: GCA_018155175.1. NCBI lineage: Eukaryota > Metazoa > Chordata > Actinopteri > Cypriniformes > Cyprinidae > Sinocyclocheilus > Sinocyclocheilus anophthalmus. Next base: position 94,127 of record JADLZN010008622.1, read on the forward strand.
TACCACTAATAGTTGCATAATATTAATAAAGCTATAACAACAGTGAAGAGAACAGCTTATATTAAGAGCATTTCTTGCTCATGATGAGGGATTCAGTGTTACCAGAGGCTATCAGTAGTTGGAAAGATTTTTATCATTCATATCTGCCACTACACAGAGTGACGGAGCGGGGAGAGGTGTGTGCCACTACAGTGTGAAGCTATCTCTCCAAGCACTGTGCTGCTGACAAATACAGTCATGTAGGAAGCAAATGTAAAGTTTAACATTAATTCAGTGACAAACAGAAAGACTTCCACAGAGGGATTATGCCAGTTTTAACTTTACATATGTACAACAACAAAATATGTACAACCCTTCCTGATCGTGTTCAATTTGCATATTCAATTTTTACAAAACAATGAATACTTTTAAACCTATTAAAATATGAACACCGTCTGTTAGCGATGTCCAATTCTTCCTCTGCTCTCTGCGGTCAGTCCTTGCCTCGGTATGTGATGTTTGTGAATGTTGATGTGGCACCTTTGTAGAGGGGGTTGTGGCCCTATGAGAATAAAAATGAAGTTCGCATTCAGTATGCATTTACACAAATCTACATTTGACCAATATGGTTTTCTAGCTTCAACCCTCCTTAAATGAATAGTTCACAAAAAAAAGTTTGTTTCTTCATGGGAACAGATTTAGAGAAATTTAGCATTACATCATTTGCTCACTAATGGATGTGAATGGGTGCCGTCAGAATGAAAGTTCAAACAGCTGATAAAAACGTCACAGTAATCCACACGACTAGTCCTCTAGTCCATTAATTAACGTCTTGTGTAAAGTTGTATGTTTTTAAGTAACAAAACCATCATTAATGCGTTTTTTAAACTTTCCATTGCTTCTGGCCAAAATACAATTATAACGCTTCGTCCAATGAAAGAGTCCATCCCCTGATGTTCTCTCACATCGAAATCCACCAACATTTTTGTTTATAGCTGTTTTCGCTTGTAAATGGTGCTTGATCTGAGCATATTTCCCTCCTGATTCAGACGAGACGACTCTTTCACTGTAGAAAAAGCAATATTATGGATAGAGGACTCGTATTTTAGCTGGAAGCAACAGTTAAGCTTTATAATGGATTTACAAAAAAGTTTTGAGTTGTGTGGATTATTGTGATGTTGTTATCAGCTGTTTGGACTCTCATTCTGACGGCACCCATTCACTACAGACGACCATTGGTGAGCAAGTGATGTAATGCTAAATTTCTCCAAATCTGTTCTGATGAAAAAACAAACGCATCTTGGATGACCTGAGGGTGAGTAAATTTTCAGAAAATTTTCATTTTCGGGTGAACTATTCCTTTAAACATGAATCAAATTAAACATAAAAGTTTAAGTAGGGAACTCAGTATTGAGCAAAGGGGATCAGAGAGTTCACATGTGGCTCGAGATCTCACTGGGAAAGCCTAATTAGCGTTGGATAATTTAACACTAGAACTACCAAGGCAGTCATTTTGACCTTTTTTAAATGTTGAAATGTAATAACTTTGTTGAAATAAAACCCATATAACTATAATACCCTGACTTTTCCTAAATGTGTGTATATTTTATTATAACATTGTTATCTTATTAAAATTACAAAACACAAATGAGTTAACAAAAGTTTCTACCTTGAATGGCCAAAAGCGGTCAAATTGACCGTTCGCATTACAGAAGGCATATAATTTCTGCTTTTGCAATTTTTTTTCCCCACGGTTGAAGATGCACATCACTGTTGCCTAGAAACTTTTGTTCTAGTTGTTTTTATATTCTATTGCTAAGCTAAAATTCCTGTTTGTAAAAAAGCTGGGTGGACACCTTCAATACAACAACTGCTGTCATTCAATCTGCCACAGTTCCAGGTAGGCTATGTTTGGCTGGAAGACTATAGCCTGGCTGTTATCAATAATAGCCTACTTCAGTCTTATGACAAAATAGCCATAATAATAATAATAATAATAATAATGGCTATTATTATTTTTATGCTAGTATAATGCTATAGCTAATGCATAGCTTATTTTAGCCCAGACAAGACTGATATTGTGAAATAAACCAAACTAATTAGGCTTTTTTTAGCGACAGTGATGATGTTTATGATTACCTATAATATCATAACAGATACATTTATTCATGGATCACGATTCCAGTGGTGGCTGCATAGAATTGTTTCCAATTCATGTGATCCAAAGATTTCCAATAACCTCAGAGCATTGTAAAGTTCAAAAGTAAAAACTGGACACAAAGCGAGAAACGCACATTCGGGAGCGGTCTATGTAGCTCTTACACAATTAAAATATTACAAAAAAAATCATATTTTTAGGGTGATTGCGTCATAAACTATGACAACAGACATTCAATGCTTCATTGTAAAACCTCAAAAGAAGCTTAGAATGTAAATATGATATGACAAAAATGGCATTTAGTTCAGTCTAGTATGAACGGTCAGAATGACCGCTATGGCCATTCTAGTAGTTATAGAATTCCGGTAGTTCTAGTGTTAAAACAAAACTTGCCCAGTGGTGCGGAGGCTTTTTCTTTGTTCTGAAGGAAAAAACAGCATGCCACTGAAACAGTAAAATCATCCTGCCAAAAGCTACTTACACACAGTAATTTGTGCTTTTTACATTAAACAGAGAGGTGTGTGAGTGTAAATGTGTTTGATTTTGTATCCTGAGGTATTTGATCAGTGAGCTTCTGTCTGAAATGTACTGCAGTATGCAGGGGCGGATTTAGTGATTTGGGGGCCCCAGGCAAAATACAGGAATGGGGCCCTATACAATTTCACACATTTACAACCTTGAGGTTCCTTTCACTGTTGCTCGCTGCTGCACGACCGTGTCCAATAGTTGTGTCTAATCTTCTAGATTTTTCATGTACATGTTATAAAAAGGATTTCTTTAATGTTGTAAATCCCTTGTTCACATTTAAACAGATTATAATAGTATTAGAGTAGGTTGGACACTAGGTGGTGCGTTGGGGTAATTTTCACTATGCAATTGTCTACACAATGCAAGGCTGTCTAATCCTAAACTTTAAAACATACATTTATTTTTATTTATTTTAATTGCACATTAAATTAAACTGAAGGAAATTATAAATATACATGCTTAAGGATTATTTCAACCAAACATGAAGCGTGGCTGTGTGGAAAGTGATGTGCATGGTCCTTCTTGGGCTTTCACAAAACGAGATAAACTGTTGCTTAGTATTAAATTATAGATTCAGATGCATGATATTGTAGGGCCCAATGAAATCCGTTAGATTTTTCCAAAATGAGCCTGTTTTATTTTTTCCAAAATGAGCCTGTTTTAATTTTCCAAAATTTTTTTTTCAGTTTTAATTTTTCTGGATCCTGTTTTAATTTTTCATTTAAATTTTTCGGATTGATGATTGTATTAAATTTTAACAAAAAAACATGTCTAATTAATTAAAATCACGAAACTTGTTTAATTTAACAGCAATTTAGGCCTTTTAAAAGTTTAACAAAAATTACATTCTTAAGGCCCAAAATTCGGCGTTTTCCATTTATTTTTCTGTTTCCATTTTAATGGTTTAATTCAAAAACATATCTAATTAAGTGAATCATTAAAAACAAATCTTAATATCCTTTTATACAATAATAGGGGCCCTATGACATTTTCATTTATTTACTTATTTTTTAGAATTCTGTGTTGGGGATTTTCATTTTTCTGGTAATCAAAGGAAGTGCAAAAAAACAACATTAATCTATCTTTATTCCAATGAAAATTAAAAAAACCCTTTAATTTTTGTACATTCAAAATGCTCCACAACAGAAGTTTACTGTGTAACGAGCAATGTCACGGAATTCAAATATTGAATGAATAAATCAAATGCAATTCAGTGCACTTCAAACAAAACCGCGATATGGACTAGTGTATGTGAATATTAAATGGAAAAATACTATTTAGCTACTACAGACAACCTCGAGCGTTGCGCGTGCTTAAATAGCAAAAGAAACGCGCGTCTGCGCCGTTCATTCAGTCACATTCCGCGTTACACAGTAAAATCCGTTTTTATGAATAGATTCCGTCCCCATTTTCTACATCACACTACTTTTTCTAAGAAGCACGTTCAACGTGGACGCACAGACAGTTGTCGTGGTAATGAACACCAGACCAACCACTTGCGCATCCGCACTGAACGTGCATCTCACATATAAAAAGCATTTTAGGCTGCCCTTGGCTTTTGGGGGCCCAAGGCATTCGCCTACCTTTGCCTAATGGTTAAGCCCGCCCTTTTTTTTGCATCTGCTTAATGGAAAACTTGTGTGTATTTGTGCACTTCTAACCGGTTCCACACGTGCCCGTCCTCCTCGAATTCGCAAATTCACACGATCAGGATGGTGATAATATATATTACATATATTAATCATAATACATATAGGGACTACAATAGACATATCTATAATATCTACACACCCATACACACAAAGAAAAACAGTCGATATAATAAAAAAATATAAATAATTAGTTTTTATATATATTTATTTGAATAAATAAACGAAGATAAATGTAGTAAGTAGAATTAGAATAGAGAGTTGTTAGAGTTAGAGGGTCAAATAAAGGAGGAACAGATGTGTTTTTAGTCGTTTTTCGAAGATGGCTAAGGACTCGCTTTCAGAACGCCGTTGCCTAGCATCCAACTGGCGAACCTCCGCTCTCTACCCAAAAAAACAGACGAACTCCTTCTGCTCTCCAGGACAAATAAGGATTTTTCAAACTCTGCTGCTCTCTGTTTCACGGAAACCTGGCTGAATGACGCCATTCCGGACAGCGCGTTGAGTTTCCCGGGCTTTCAGCTGTTCAGAGCATATCGCGACGCAGAATCAACGGGGAAATCTCGCGGCGGCGGGACCTGCTTTTACATCAATGAGAGGTGGTGTACAGAGCCAAATGTGTTAAAGAAGATGTGCTGTTCATATCTAGAAGTGCTCTTCATTAACTGTAAGCCTTTCTACTCGCAGTGGGAGTTTTGTTCGTTCATTCTCGTAAGTGTGTACATTCCTCCGCAAGCACACATGAGCTCAGCTTTACAGGAACTCGCTGATCTGATCACAGAGACAGAACAACAACACCCGGACTCTGTTTTAATAATTCTCGGGGACTTTAATAAAGCAAATCTCTCACGTGAACTGCCAAAATACAGACAGCACATCACATTGTCCCACCAGAGACAGATAATATATTGGATCACGTACACACAATACAGAATGCATATCACGCTTTTCCATGAGCGTTGGGGCTCTTGATCACTGTTTTTTAGTTCATCTTATACCGACATACAGGCAGAAACTGAAATCAGCTACACCTGTAATTAGGACTGTAAAAAGATGGATTAATGAAGCAGAGCAGGATTTACAAGTTTGTTTTGAACTCACTGATTGGAGTGTTTTTGAAGCTGCTGCCACCTATCTGGACGAGCTCACAGAGACTGTAGCTTCTTATATCAGTTTCTGTGAAGACATATGAACTCCTACCAGGACTCATTTAACTTATAACAACGACAAACCGTGGTTCACTGCAGAATTCAGACAGCTCCGTCAGGCCAAAGAAGTTGCTTACAGGAAGGGGGATAATGTCTTGGATAAACAGGCTAAATACACACTGGAAAAGGAGATCAGAGTGGCAAGAGGAATTATTCTGAAAAAATAAGAACTCAGTTCACTTCCAGCGACTCAGCATCAGTGTGGAAAAGTCTGAAAGAAATAACCAACTACAAGACACCATCCCCCAGCACTGTGGAGAAACAACAACTGGCAGACGATCTGAACGAATTCTACTGCAGGTTTGAAAAAACACCACACACCCGCCCTGAACACCTCTCCACACACCATTCACACCTCCTGCAACCCCCCTCTCTCCCACACCTGCAATTCAGATTAGTGAAGACGAGGTGCGCCAGGTCTTCGGAAGCAGAAAAGGAAAAAAGCACCAGGCCGAGATTGTGTTACAACAGTCTGTCTGAAATCCTGTGCTGACAAGCTGGCCCCCATCTTCACACAGATCACTGGAGCTCTGCGAAATCCCTGCCTGCTTCAAACGCTCCACCATAATCCCATCCCAAAGAAACCCAAAATTACAAGACTAAATGACTACAGGCCTGTGGCTCTAAAGTCTGTGGTCATGAAGTATTTTGAAAAACTAGTGCTGGCCCACCTGAAGGACATCACAGGACCCTTGCTTGATCCTCTTCAGTTTGCCTACAGAGCAAAAAGGTCTGTGGACGATGCAGTAAACATGGGAATGCATTATGTTCTGCAACATCTAGACAGACCAGGGACTTATGTTAGGATCCTGTTTGTGGACTTCAGCTCTGCCTTTAACATTATTATCCCAAACCTCCTCCTGCCCAAACTGACTCAGCTCTCCGTGCCCACCTCCATTCTGTCAGTGGATCAACAGCTTCCTGTCAGACAGGCAGCAGCTAGTGAGGTTGGGAAAATTCTCATCCAGCACCCGTATGATCAGCACTGGTGCTCCTCAGGGTTTTGTTCTCTCTCCACTGCTCTTCTCCCTTTACACAAATGACTGCACATCTAAAGACTCCTCTGTCAAGCTCTTGAAGTTTGCAGATGACACCACACTCAGCGGCCTCATTCAGGATGGTGACGAGTCCGCTTACAGACAGGAGGTTAAAGATTCTGGCTATAAAAACTGTGTCTGGTTCAGCTCAGCTACCAAATCTGACCTCAGAAGACTACAGAGGGTAGTCCGGACTGCTGAGCGAATCATTGGTACAACCCTCCCTTCTCTCCAAGAACTGTACTCATCCAGAGTGAGCAAAAGGGCTGGCAAAATCACTCTGGACCCCTCACATCCAGACACACTCCCCTTGAATGGTGCCATCGGGTGATGCTACAGAGCTGTGGCCCCGAACGGCCAGACACAGGACAGTTTCTTCACCTCAGGCTTCCAATCTCCTGAAACGTGACAATAATGTGGAAACACAGTATGTGTTGGTAAGAGGAATCCACACCTGAAATCGGATGACATTCAACTGACATCAAATCAACTTCATGTCAAATTTTTGATGTCAGTTTGATTAGCAGAATACCATAGTTGTAGACATATTGTAGACGTTATCTGTGCCCACATAACATTGGCTGTCATTGGGTCGTACAATGGCCACCAGGCGCCCATCGAGTGCCACGTGTGTCTTGGCATCTGTGGTGAAAACCAGTAAGTGAGATGCGCCTGGTCTCCAACCAATTTTCTCCTGGGAGAAAGACATAGGTGGTCAAATAAGAACGCTTATTTTGGGCCAAAAATAACAAAAAGCTACTTAGGAAAGTATTGTAAAGTTCTCTGTATTTCTTTTTGCTTGTTTAGAGAGTTCAACCTTGCACACAGCTGCCTGTATAATGGCGTCAAAGCCTCCCTCTGGGGCGTCCCTGTTCCAAGACACCTTCTGTTTCTTCACTTCCTCTGTAAAGCGGCTGACCTACTCCGTCAGAGACAGAACGTGTCTATGGCCAAACTGAGGCTGGCATTTGTATGGGATCCTATGGTAGATAATGTAGTAAGATGTAGAAGGGTCAGAAAATAACATTAACAGTGAGAAAGTTCAGGAAGTTACAATATACAGTAGAAATGGGCTACTACTATTACTGTGTAACTCTGCCAAACCTGATGGGTAGTGTTGGTTATTCACCTTTGATGATACAAATGAGTCTCAACATTCAAGATTTAGAAAACAGCTTACAGCATAACACTTATTGTGTATGTAACTCAGCAAATGGAGACACTTCAACCATAATAGCAGTGTGTTTAAAGATGTAATATCAGATTCTGTCAGCCAACAAGCACACCGCCCAGTTACAACTTTGTAATAAACACCCATCATCTGTAATGTTTATGTTCAGCGTGTAAATATATGTCATCACTCACGAGTAACAGGGATTTAACATGGCTTCTTGAGGTGAGATGTACATGTACGGGGACACAGGTTTATCCACAAAAGCCCCAAAGCCCATGCGTAGATTGCTGGTGGTTTTACTCATCTCTTCAGCCAGGCCTCGCCCCAGACATCGCAGCTGAGACAGGTCGTCATTCATGGAATAGGACAAGTCCATCAGATAATACAAGTCCACAGGGTAGTCCTCAACCTGACGGACTTTCAGTGTGAAGACCAGGGAATCATCTGTGGGACACCAGAGAAACAATTTGGTCTAATGGAGGAACATGTGGTTACTTTTTATGTTTATGGGTTGATGAACTCACCGGGTCTCAGAGAGATGTGCATGCTTTGAGGTTGGATTTGGGTGACGTCGGTGGTGGATCCCGAGGCCTTGTCACTGAGATCTTTGTTCTCTGTCACATGCATTTTGCTGGTGGGATACTCCAGAGCTTCTTTCCTGCATCCTGCCTCTATGAGGTTCTTCTTCAGGTCACATCGGGAGGAACCAGCTACATCTTGTCCAAAATCCTGATAAGCATTTGGCAGACCGTTATACTGGTATAGGGCACTAAATAAAGATCTCTGCAGCAAACAGAATTACAAAAATAAGTTTCAAACACTCCCCTCATTTGCCATTGATCGAACAAATAAGTAGTCTTGAACCCCAAATGTTTAGATAATATATATACAGTATATATATCTATCTATATATATTTTTTTGTATTGAGACGTCACTCAGAAAAAACAATTGCTGGATTTTTCATCACAGCACAGTTCTTGTTTTACTTCCTGAATATCAAAAAGTTATAATACATGACTCACACATTTATGAGATAAGTACATGCATTTTAGAATAACAATACAGACAAAAACAAAGGAAGACTTGCTATCCATTCCATTTTTCCTCTTAATAAAGATACAATGGTTGTAATGCTTAAGTACTGGTATTGAAAACATTTTATATCGTTTCCATAAAACATTTGCTTTTTTTTGAAAGAAAAAAGCATGTTATTGATTGTTTTTGTGAATGATTGATCCATTCATGTTTCTTTTTTAAATTTTGAATTATTTATTAACAATAAGTTATTGTGAGCTCTGATTTTTGTTTTTTAAATGTCATAACTCATTTTTCTGTGAAATCTCTTTCTTACAACCAGCTGCTAGCTCACATTCAGATCTGCCTCCATCCAATCAAAAACTGATGGATAGATAGATGTACTTAACAATAAGGAAGAGAAGATCTGTCGCTACTTCAGTTTCACAGTTTCATTGCGTCTTTAAAAATATCACTGACTACTCTGGTGGATGATGTGGACCATGTGGAGGATTGTTGTAATTGCTTCAAAGTTGCAAAATTATGTTTTATCAGAAGACAAAACAACTCCTTGACCCAAAGATGAGTCAGTCTACTTCAGTGTTATTAAGCCTATTTAATCTTCACTGAGTCATGATCTGAGCACTGGAGTATACCCTTTATTAAAAAATATTTTTACTAACACACACACACACATGCTGGTATTTGTGGTTTACGGGGACTCTCCACAGGCGTAATGGCTTTTATACTGTACAAACTGTATTTTCTGTCCCCCTACCAACCTTACCCCTAAACCTACCCCTCACAGAAAACTTTCTGCATCTTTAGATAAAAAAAAAAACATAATTTCGTGTCCTCATAAACCACCTTCACATTGTAATACCTACAGTATGTCATACCCATGTCATTATACAAACTTGTGTCCTCAAAAGCTACCTAAATGGATACACACACACGCACACACACACACAGTACTACTAACTAAGATTAGTCTGATTTTTCTATCGATCATACAGCTCTCCACTCCATCCTATAATAAAATCTAAAGTAAACATGTTTCAGCTCAGTCATTAAACATTGCAGATCACCACACCTCTTGAAAACACCAGGCACAGGTAGGATGCACTGCCAGGCACTGCTGACATGTGCTGGCTCCTTGAGAAGTACAGATGTTGGAGCCTGGGAGAAAAAGAAAAAGAAAAATGCAAATGGTTGATCTCCAGTTGCATTTAACTTGTAGCCTGCAGGTTTATAGAAACAGAAACATGTCTAATCATTAAGATCAGAATTATTAACTCCATTTGTAGGGAGTATTTAAATGATCAGTGTGTATCAATATTTTTGAGATGTTCTGCATCAGACAAAACATTTCATAAACAGAAAAGTTAATAGAGTTCACATACACATACCAGACTTTTATTAGACCTGGGCCAAGTAGCATAAAAATAGTCACTATGTTAAGAGAATAAACAAAAGTATTTACCAAATATTTTACAGTGGGAAAAAATGTGGGTCCGTATAGTGCATCTAGCAAATAGGCCTAATGTTGATGTTTTAGGGAAAGAAAGAAAGAAGCATTCTAGCATCTTCATCCGCTGCCTTCAACAACATCACGAGTTCCGAGTGTGGCTCTGATACGGCCACTAAAGCTGATTGCGGCCACTCAATGCTTGTGTTTATGTTTTTATACAGTCTATGGTTTATTCCAGCCGCGCCACGCACGTTTCTGAAGCGGCTCTCTTTGCTGCTTCTGTAAAGATACACGCATATGCCTCCTTTGAATAAATATAGCCAAATTCCGTCAAAATCCCACCAAAATCCGTTGCCATGACTTATCGCGAGAGGCAAAAGGTTACGTTTTAGCCGCATAACATTGGTTAATGGAAACGCCGTCATTTCGCAATACTTTTTTATCGACATTCAGAAAATATCGCCAAAGTTTTCCGCAAATCTGTAATGGAAACGCGCCTATTGACGCGTTTCCATTAGGCGTATTTTCAACTCGCAATTTCAATTTGCGCAATTTGAAGGGAATGCGAAAACGCCATTACTGATAAGGTATTAACATCACAGACATGAGAAAATAATTAAAGAACAAACTTACGAACTAATGAGGAATGGAACAGCCTGTCGGACATCATCACAGTGGACATCATCAAGTTTTTAAACATAATTAGAGATTTAAGAAAACACATGGCAGTCGATTTAATAAATAACCTATAGAACATATAGATTAGCCACACAAAACTTTTTTCGGGAGTGTTGGATTTTAATCATGGTAATTGATATGTGAACAATATGCAATAAATAGCTTATAGAAAAAGCGACGGTAGTTTTCACATAATTTGTTAAAAACTGTTATGATGGATTATGACCATGAACCATCATTATGAGCTAAATGAATTGTCATACAAAAGTTAGTGACCACTGTTTACATGAAAACGTGTTATCTGTGCTAAATCTTCCTTTCAGATCAACAGTTCTTGTTGCTTCATATGTAACACAAACAACAAGGGGCTTTTAACCAAAGTCACCCACCCATCCACATACGATCTTCTCTATAACTTACCCAGATGATTTGGGTACTGTTCTTCCTCTAGTGGCTAAATTGTGAAATTTTACTTAGGAAAAAAGTTCTTATTTAGTCAAGCAATCTGTTACAGAATATATATATAATATATAGTATATATATACAGTATATATATAATATATATATATATATAGATATATATATATATACATACAGGTGCATATCAATAAATTACAATGTCGTGGAAAACTTCATTTATTTCAACTCAAATTGTGAAACTCATGTACTAAATAAATTCAATGCACACAGACTGAAGTAGTTTGTCTTTGTTTCTTTTAATTGTGATGATTTTGGCTCACATTTAACTGAAACCCACCAATTCACTATCTCAACGAATTTGAATACTTCATAAGACCAATAAAAATAAAATGTTTAGTGAATTGTTGGCCTTCTGGAAAGTATGTTCATTTTTGATATGAGAAGACAATAGATCCACTGGCGAGCAAGTGATGCAATGCTACATTTGGCCAAATCTGTTCCAATGAAGAAACAAACTCACTGAACGTATTGGAGGCCTGAGGGGCTACATTTCCAGCATTTTGAGTGAACTATTCCTTTAAGAACATCTAAAAAACTGTTAATGGTAAATGTTATCTGAAGATTATCATATGTTTGGATGGTGCTGTAAATCATGCTATAGCAAAAGATAAAATAAAAACAACATATAAAAACGTCTCAGGTTACTTATGTAACCATGGTTCCCCGAGTAGGGAACGAGACACTGCGTCCTCTAGGGGTTGCTATGGGGAACGCCTCGTCGTGACCCGTGTCTGAAGCATACATTGAAAAAACACCAACTCGTTGGCCGGCGACAGCCATGACGTCACTACCGGTGCGACTATAGTAAAAATATGGGCCAGGAGCACACATCATTCACTTCTTCGTATGAAGCTTGCGTCCGCAGCATGGCAAGAAACCTAGAGGACGCAGTGTCTCATTTCCTACTCAGGGAACCATGGTTACATAAGTAACCTGAGTCGTTCCTTTCATGGGAACTTCGAACTGCGTCCTCTAGGGGTCGCTATGGGGAATGGTATACCCACGCCACCATGCTGAGGGGAGTGCAAGCCAGAACCATGGCGAGCACTAAGTACCAACTCTACCATATTGCTATGGGAGTCGCCCCTGGGACGTTAGACGGCTGTCAGTGACGTTATTGCCTACAGCCAAAGGCCTAGCTACATACCCCAAAATACTTACCTGTTAAGGCCAGACTCCTGGGCCCGGGGTAGAGCTCAAGGCTTGGAATCAGGAATAGATTCCTTTAAGGGAATACGACCAAGAGCCTAGAATCATACTAGTATTGGCCTGTCACACAGGGCTACAGCACGTTTCTCTTTGTATGTGCTGAAGGAACGGTCTCAACAGACCCTTAGTAGCAACACCCTGTTAAGTAGGTATCCAGAGGATACATAGGAGGAGTGGTGCCCAAGGCGGAACCGGGGTTTTAAACCACTCAGAAAGAGTACGAAGTTGTTGTGCGTAGCTCTTACCGTACAGGATTTTAGAAAAGTGGGCAAAGCATAACGTGCACACTTACCAGCTATGTGGATTTTAGAAAGTGGGCAAAGCATAACGTGCACACACTTGAAATACCGTTCTAGGGGTTCTCGTGGCACCCTGAAAGAGCAGCCCATAGATAGAAATAGCGCATCCCCAAACGCTATGTCTACGGCTATAATGCTGGAGTGGCTAGCAGTAAATCTGTAGCTGAGGGAGCAAACATCCAGCTCTCAATGGAGAGGGAGCTCAACCTACAGCATGTTCCAATGGTGGAACAGCTAGCAGTTATTTAGCTGAGAGAGCAACACACCCAGTTCTCAAGCAAGAAGGGGCTCGACCTGCAGCATGTTCCAAAGCTGGAACAGCTAGCAATAATTTACTTAGCTGTGGGAGCAACACACCTAGTTCTCAGTCGAGAAGGGGGCTCGACCTGCAGCATGATTGTAAAATCAGAAGGTTAAGCATACTGCAAGCTAGCCAAACACTCAGCGCATCAGGGAGGCAGAGGAAGGGCCTAAATCACCTGATGCTGCTGGTTCCAGGTGCTCTGGAGAAACAGAGAACTCAAACATCTCATTTGAGAGGAGAACTCCAAATTCAGAGGAATAACATTGCTCATTCCAGGTAACCCTTAGATAAAGTGGAGCACTGCTCAATACTACCACGAGGACAGCCCATGGAGCGAGGAATCCAACTCCTCAGAGAGGATTAACGCTAGAAAGAAACACCATACTCACAATAACCCTCAATGGTGAGGGGAGCAATACTTCAAAAGTGTGTCGACAGAGACACACTAGTTGAGTGGAGCTCAAAGTACCGGGGTCTAACCAACTCAGAGAAAGGGAACGAGATCAAAACGCGTAACCCTTACCATACAGGATTTTAGAAAAGTGGGCAAAGCATAACGTGCACACTTACCACTTATGTGGATTTTAGAAAAGTGCGCAAAGCATAACGTGCACACGTACCACTTAAGTGGATTTTAGAAAAGAGGGCAAAGCATAACGTGCACACTTACCAACTGTGTGGGTTTTAGAAAAAAGTGCGCAAAAGCTAACATGTGCACTTATTTTTTTTTTTTTTAGAGTTTCCAAGCATGTGACAGATACCGAAAAGTACTGGGCCAAAAGGGAGAGGCAAGCTCAAATACAACCCACTAAGGCGAGGGGAGCACTGCCTGAGACAACATTACACAAGAAGGTTCTCGCAAATACCACCTATACTTCCCGCTCAATGCCTCAGCAAGAGGGGATATTCTGGTGATCGGGAAACCCCTCAGGGCGACCCAGACACGGTAGACCAGTCAGGTAGCATAAAAGCGTAACCCCAGCCCAGACGTCCAGGAAATTTTTGCAGTGACGCGCCGGGGGCCTGTGATCATGAGGCTCCCGCCAGAGCTGTGTTTATGGCGCATGATCAAGAAAGATGAAGCCGAAAACCGGCCTTTTCTACCGTCTGGACCGAGATCGACGAGTGTAAAATAAACCACGCAAGTCGAGCAACCCGGTTCTGACGTGCCCCATCGAGGACATACCCTAGAAAGGGCAGGAAACACACGGTCCCGGGAAAAACACTGCAAGAGACCCTAGCAGAAGGGTTACACACAAACACAGCCTCATAGATACACACATATATATTTACTATATACATTATATTTAGACTGGATCGTATCACCCACCATGGGTCCCGCATCGGAGCTCGTCCGAAAAAGCCTCTAGACCGGACATCAGTACGATGAGTCACCTGAAGCCATAGAACCAACCAAACCTTATAGGTCCAGTATAGGAGACTATAATTCAGGAAATTTCCCACCTAACCTCGGTTAGGTGGAGAGATGGTGGTTACAGGGGTATTAGGAAGGTGAAGATAAGGGCAGATGTAAGCCCCCCGAAGGAAATGAGTAGATACTGAGGTATCACTCTGATCCGGACAAAAAGCACTGACGCCCTGTCTGGATCACATCCCTTAGGTCTTGTACTCACCTTCCTTTGACCCGCCGATACTTCCTACCCCTACCCGCGGGCAGGGAAGGAGCGAGAGCCACGACACTAGCCTTCTGAGCCAGTCTCTGTTCCTCAAACTGAGACGGGCTAGGACCACTGGGTTGTTCGGGCTCAGACATGGAATTCTATCCCGCGTCTTCAGCGCGTCAAGATTGTATGCTTGGAGCACCGCCATCGTGTGCAATGAAGCGATAGCCCGACCTGCTGCTGCTGCGTATGCCATGGCATCCGAGCGAGATGTCAAGGAGGGGAGTCTGAGAGGACGTCTCACCCATAGAGAGAAAGCTAGCCAGCGTTGCGTGTTTTGTCTCTCTTTTCGAGGAAGAGGGGCAGCATCTGATTCCCGCATCAGGACCCTTTTCCTTGGGAAAAAAAAACGCTGCAGTGCACGCCGATTGCCCCCAACGTCAACATGGATGCACCACAAAATGGTTATGTCGTAAACAACGTCAACACGGATGCACACATCCTTAAATGCTTTGCTAGTGCTTGCCATAATGAGATAAATAGAGATCGCTCTTACCACAGAAATGCACGCTTCAAACAAAACAATAAATGAAGACGAAGAAGAGAAATAAGGAATGAGAAGGGATTGTGTGCTCCGCGTCTATTTAGACTATAGTCGCCACGGTTAGTGAAAGTCAGGCTGTTCGATGGGGCTGTTTTTTGAATGTATGCTTCAGACACGGGTCATGATGAGGCGTTCCACATAGCGACCCCTAGAAGACACAGTTCGAAGTTCCCATGAAAGGGAACAACAAATCTGAAAAAAAAAAATGCTAAAGATAAATGACCAAATAATACTGAGAATATCTAAATTATAAATGAAAGAATAGCTGATTATAATAAATTCTTTTCACGCAAACATCTTTGGTCAAGCAACATTATATCTTTTTTTTTTTTTTTTTTTAAAGTGAAATGACATGTGGCCAAGTATGGTTGCCCATACTCGGAAATTAGTGCTCTGCATTTATCCCATCCAAAGGTACACACACCCGGAGCAGTGGGCAGCCATTTTAAAGATCAAATGATTAAGTCTCCAGTTATTTAGCTGACGAATCCCCCAGGAATAACCAGTTTGCCAAACATTTATTTATAATGTCTAATGAGCATCATTAATGTTCATTTTAATTTGCAATGTGGTCTTATAACTCCTCTAACAGCTCCCTTCACATTTTAAGGGCATTCACAGATAAAGCTCTTGGGACTGCTGGGGTATTTATTTTTAGAGGGTCTATCAGCATCTTTTGGATGTGGCTGTGGATTGACAGGACAAGTGTTACCAGCAGGATAAAGGAAGGAGGTCCTGGATCTAGACCGTGCACCCCCACCCACTGACCCAGCATTCCAACGAAGAGAGAGATAGAGCCATTCTTGCTTCCTCCCGCCCCCTTTTGCTCTCCCCACACTACACATGCTCATGGCCCATGGGGTGAGTGTCTGCACTCACCTCTCAGGACTGACAGAAGCTCTGCAAGCAGTCTAGGCAACGGTGGAGGACTGAACATACAGGGATGGGACGAGACTATTGAAAGAAACTAAGAGCCAAGAAACATTAAAAGAGAGACACAGAATCACAGAAAGAAAAATGGTTGCAGAGGAGGTAGTGGTGACCCTGTCAGGAGGTGCACCATGGGGTTTCCGATTACAAGGAGGAGCTGAGCACCAGAAACCACTTCAAGTGGCAAAGGTAAGGGGATGGTTGGATTGGATACCTGGTTATGCTGAATCATGTGTCTCATTATTTTAATGAATGGTCTGTAAAGCAATTGAAATCCACTGAAACTTCAAATTTAATTTATTCAAATTACTTTTGTGTATGAGCAATATGCAATACGTATATTACATACTACATAGAAGTTGGACTATGATGTGTCAGTATTATCTTATTAATGAACGGCATTATTAGATAGGAGATATACCATATAGCTGCTACATTTATCTTAATTGCACTTTCAGGCTTTGAAACATAAATATACAAATTATTTTTCATTTAAAATGCCCCCAAAGATAGTTCTTATAAAGGTCATACCAAAATGATATATGACAAACATCCTTACACATGCTAGAATGGGCCACATCACCCACACGAGTATTTAACAAAAAATGTCCTCAATAAAACAATTGTTCAAATTAGACCATGTGATTTTACAAATGACATATATAATGTGATTTATATAAATTACTTGTCATGCAAATATCTCATAGTAAAATCACATTTGAACAACAATTTTAGATTTATTTACATATATTCATTTTAATAAAAACATTTAATTATGTAAAAATATAAATAATTTATATAAAATTAACATTTTCTTTACTTTTCTTTGTTTATTTTTATATTGAATTAATATAAAGTCAGTGTCTATTGCATTTAATGTGGGCCTGGTCTGACTTAACTGAGCAGATATGCTTGTTCAACATGTGTCAGTGAGGAATGTAACACTTGATAAGCCGTCAAGAGTATAGTGTTATTGAGGACATTTTCTGTGAAATACTAATGTGGCCCATTCTAGCATGTGTGAAGATATGTTTGTCATATATCATTTTGCGGCCCTTTTAAATTAAGGATTCATAGCATATGTTTCAAAGCCTGAAAATGCAGTTAAGATATAGCACCTACATATCTTCCATTTAATAAGGGCAAAAATTAATGAGATAATACTGTCACATCATATTTCAACTGCAGGCCAGAAAGCACTTATTTTATCTGCTGATAAATGCAGTTCAAGAGAGCTATTTGGCTGTGTGCTGCAAGCATTCCTGCTCCATATAAACCTGCTTGGCTTCACAGTGCATCTCTTCACTCTTATCTAATTGGCAGCTTTTGTTTAGCTTCCTTTGGAATCCAGATATTTCAAAGAAGCATTCTCACACAGTTCTGTAAATGAGGATGTTATTTCAGGACTGAGTAATTACAGCCACAGTGTATACTTATAAGCACAGTATGCCCCATTTGTTAAGTGACAACTGTGTGCAATGCATTTTCCCTGATCTAAGGGCTATTTTGGATTGGTGAGCAATGCCAGAGACTGTCTAGTCTACTCTTTCCACGTTCTGAGGGAACAAATATCCATCATAGAGCAATGGGCCTGACTTTTTTATTCAGAGAAATATATTTGTGCTTGGAAAACTAATGTTCGTCCAGCATCAGGGAGTTTCCGCTCGTCTTTCATTTCAAGGTCACCTCTGCAGACTTTCATCTGTTTCCATTTGTGGTGTAGCCTTTTTTTTCCATGACCATCTCTACTTTTAATTGAGCTATTTTGATCCACATGGATCTCTGATTGCTTCTTTTAAACCTGGCATATAGAACGCCCTCAGTGCACTTGCTCAGCTAGCAAAATGCTCTGGCAATGTTTTGAAAATGCCTGAAGACGTACAGCATGTCCTCATAATACCTGCTTGTAGTGCTTATAATGTAAATGCATTCATACTTCCATGAAATCCTTTGCTATCCGATATGATGGAGATCAACTTGATTTACTATATTAGTACTAAATTAGACAAACCACTTCTCAAAAACATGCAGTCATTGAGTTTTAAGCTAAATCTATTGAGTCTGAGTGACAACTGACCCTTCACAATAGTTGAGCACTTTATTTAGGCTATGTGGACAACACATGGTGAATTCATGCCATGCTCTGCTTCAGGTCTGCCAAGAGGCACCAGCTGCACATGTTGTTCTCCCTACTTGCATTCTCAGACCATTTGATCGGCAATAAAAAGAAGGTGAATGGGCCCGGCTTTCATCCATTTTCATCTAGTTACAAATGTGTGTTCACGGAAAAGCAAATTAACACTGTGCGTGTTGTTTAACGGTCTTCATAGCATTCATTTTTGTCTACAACAGTGTTTAAAATGAGAAGTTTCATAAGACAAAATATTGAGCTGCTCTGAGCTGAGTGAAACCCTTCAGGCCTTTGTAGGGGAATATAAATCTATGCTTTGGGCAAGTGAAAACATTATTCCAATTCCTCAAAACAGTTAGTTTATAAAGTAACTTTGGAAGCAGGAGACAAAGACAGGAATGTGGCCAGACTTTTAGCTTGGTGCGTGTTGGTGAAGTGAGTGTCGGAACAGCGCTCTCATATTTGACAGATGACCTCAGAAAGGCTGTACTGTTCAGCAGATGGTATTTGAAGATGGGCAAAATGCCATATTAGCCACTCTCTTTAAACATACAGTAGCTTCTTCCCTCCAATCTGCCATTAAAAAACCCAGAGGATTAGGCCTAACTAATCTTTTAGCCTGACACTGAAATTATATGATTCACAGTTAACTTGTTTACAGTTGATTGAACAATTCAAGTTGATTTAATACATGATAGAACATTTAGTATTAATCTTAAAACACTTATGTGATGTATTTAGGCAAAAATAGGTACTTGAACAGAAACATTAAATTTTAACAAGGTTCATTTGAAAATTTCAAGTCATTAATAAACAAAACACCTCTAGTGGTGTTCATTATACAAATATAATGAATTGCGTTTCATATTGATGAACACAAATGATTCAGAATTTAAAAGTCATATTTCAAAATCAGTGCACTTGAATCATCAGGATTTGCAATCAAGAAAACACACACACAGCAAGAACAGAAGAACCTTTGAATGAAGAATGGTGCTATTTTGTAAATAGGTTAAGGTGTAATAAGGGTTTGATTATGTACTTTATTTGTGAGAAGTAGCCAGTGATAATGTTGTCCAGCACTGGAAAGTCCACCGACTGTGATGTGAGACCATCACTTGCCACTCAGAGGGAGATAACCCACTGACTTATAAGTAACAGTATGAACAGTGAACCAGAGTATGATAAGTTTTGTAGGGGAATGTGAGTGATACTAACCAGTTACTATCCTAAACTAAATTGATATTCACAAGTGAAGCAATCTTAATAAATAAACAATGGCTAGAAACGTATGTGCTTTACGTATATCCACTTTTTTTTGTGTGAATATGCGGGACTTCTGATTCATTAACACTAAACCAGAAGAATAACGAAGTGCAGAAAAAACTGTGTTTATAATTCCGACAATATTTCAGGCAGCATAACAAGCTGTTTTGCGCAGCTAAAAATAACTGAAAACGGGTGACACAGAAACCCTTACACATTTAAATAAGGTAAAAATAAGGTGAATATTTATTTATCTTCTCTCACTGAAACTCATCAACAGAAAGTTTGTGCTGAAGTTGTCTCCCCCTGCTGTTGAAGGTGAGGAAGCGCAGTAAGGCCTGCCGGGCTGGGCTCAGAGAGACTGATGAGCTGGTGTCAATCAATGATGTATCCTGTGGAACACTATCTCATGCTGAGGCTATGAATCTGATTGATAGCGCCAGAGGAACCCTCCATCTGCGAATTAAAAGGTCAGAGTGAGATATTATCACAAGGAGTTGTTAGTCATGCTATAAAACTTATACTCAAGATAATCACCATGCTTTCCATTCAGGGCCCCAGGTGCATATCAGTCAGTGGTGCTTCTGGGTCGGGCCCCCTCCCCCTGTATTGATAAGGAGTACCAGGCAGCCTTGAGAGCCCTGTCGCCTCCACTTACCTCTAAACGATCCAGTGTCAACAGAGCATCGCTCATGTCCCCCACCCGTGGCCTTGAGTGGCTTACATCCCCTCCAGACAGTGAAGCTTACTATGGTGAGACAGACAGTGACGCAGATGTGGCGGCACAAGAGAAGCAGCGTAGACAGAGACGACGAAGCCCCAGTAGCTCTCCTGCCAAGAGCCCTGGCCAAGCCTCACCCCAGGAGGAGGAGACTTCGGAAATGAGTGGCTATGAGAGCGCCCAGGACGTCTGTATGTACCCTCAAACACAGAGCTGGCCTGTATCTGATCTAGAGGGAATGGGGACTCAGCAACAGCCTGAAATGCCCGGGGTGGCCCGCAGAGAGGTGGTCTACCAATCCCCACAGGATGAATGGTCACACCAGGCTGAAAATTCCTCTGAGAATTCTGACCAAAGTCCATCAGGAGCTGCTGAAGTGGACAGTGGCTTCCAGGAGCCCCCCACTGTCCCACCTCCACTTGTTTCTCCAGAGCGGGCAAAAGAGGCTCTCATGCTTGCATTTCACAGACAGATGGTACCCATGGTGGGCCCTGTGGACAACCCAGTTGATGAAGAACTCACAGTAACGTACATGGACAAGGCCAAGCAAGCTAGTAAGTATCAATCATCTTTTTCACATAGCATATATTCTGTTCAAAAGTTTGGGGTTGGTATAAGATTTTTCTTGTTGTTGTTTTTGAAAGTCTCTTATGCACACCAAGGCTGCATTTATTTGATCAAAATATATCAAAAATATTGCTGCAGGAATATTGTAAAATAATTAGAATTTAAAATAACTGTTTTCTATTTAAATATATTTTAAAATATAATATAATCATACTCACGTCTTCATTGTCAAAGATATTCAGAAATCATTCTAATATTGGTGCTCAAGAAACTGTTCTCTTATTATCAGTGTTGAAAACTGCTTAAGATTTTTTTCTTGATTCTTTGATGAATAGAAAGTAAAAAAAATTCATAATTTAATACAACGTAAACTCTTATTGATTTAAAGAAAAAAAACGGACAGAACTTAATTAACTTTACTTTAGTTTTTTTTTAAAACAATAAATGGACACAACTGTGTAGTCGTAACATAATGGAATCAAATAAATAAGTAAAGTTAACTGTCAGACTAGCAGTTAACTATTACAGTTTTTCTCGATTGCTTAAAAACTCTAACCAGGCTTTTGAACTAAAATTTCAAAACCATAACGCCATTTATCAAAAAGCACACCCATTTCCCTAAACTATAAACACTATTCCCCTTTTTGACACATGAATCAGATTTGTTGAACTTTTACTGCAAAACTCTACACACAAATCCCTTCATTTCTCATTGCCTAGACCATGTTGTCATTTAGAAAGCATTAGCATTCAATATTGTTCACTCAAGTCTGCAAAGTTTGAGCTCAATTAGCACACAATTACCAAAGTGGGAACACTAGGAGTCAAAATTTATCACACACTAATCAGAACCTTCAGTAGATAGATAAAAGAGCCCAAGTCAGTTCATTCAGTTTTGGAACAATGGATCCAGAGAGATGAGATTGAAAAGGTCGAGGACACCAGAGAGGAGGAGGAGGAGGAAGAGGATGAGCAAGAGCAGTAAGGAGTGGAGGAAGAGGTGAAGGAAGAGGACGAGGATGAGGATGAGGATGAGGATGAGGATGAGGAGGAGGAGGACAAGGAGTCTGATGAATTCGTTGGCACGAGTTGACATGTCCTTGTCCCATGGTATGACTATGAGGGAGGCTGGACAATGAGTTCAGCCAAACTTAAGTTGCTTCACAGTCGCCTCGATCATAAGAACCTTCAGGGAGGAAAACAGGTAGGTGTACCTCAGTGTACTCTACTGTAACGTTTGAGTGCTGTACTCTGTTACAACACATGCATCAAATTGCCTTACATACAGATAGAGTTCCCCTTCAGGAACTCGACCTGCGTCGAGATGCGCTCGTTAGGAACGCCCATGCGTGACCGCGTTCTGAAGCACGTGGCAAATCAGTCCAATGGAGCAGCGAGAAATCACGAGTGGGGTGACGTAAGCACCAGAAAGCCTAAAAGCACATCCGGCCGGGCGCACCCAGCTTCCTGATCTTTCAGCAGCGCTCTGTGTATTGTGTCTGTATTTACCGTTGTCTTTTCCGGGAAAAAAAAAGCACAACAAGCACTCATATATACTATATATAAACAATGAAAAACAGTCTATGGCGAGAGAACGGCAGTACAACGCTGTGTTCCCCTGCCCACGATTATATGACGGGAAGGGGATCACACGTTGTGTGTCGTGTGTTGAGGACGGAGCATGCACGTCAAGCTCTCGAGGGGGAGGGTGGGGGGTTTCAATGATTGCGAGCTGCTCCGCTGCGCACGGCTCCGTCTCGATTGGCCGTGGTTGATGAAAGCCGGGTCAGGATCGCGATCCGCTGGCAGTGAGCCCGCTGTTGCCGCGGCAACAGGCAGGACTGTTGCTGTCATGGGTGTCGCAAGTGGATTTAGCGGAGGGATCCCAGACGGGCTCGTCTTTTTCGGTCCTCACCAGCTAGATCCGCGGCTCTCTCTCAGTGTCCGGAAGCCCGCGCTGCGGTTTCTTCCCCCCGGGGAGAGAGCCAGGCACTTCATCTATCTTCCTAGATGTGATGAGTGTCAAGACAGAGGAGACCGTGGACTCACCACCACAGTCCCTCGCATATGAGGAGCTCATGGAGGTTGTGACTCGTGCTGTAGCCAAATTAAATATCGATTGGCCAGCCGAAAAACAGGACTCTCGTCCTAAAAGTAATTAGATGAGCGTTTTCTGAATCCAGATTACAGCCTTCACGACGGGGGCCTTCCGTTTTACCCGATCTCCGTGCTGAGGTGTCAAGATCGTGGGAAAAACCGAATTCTTCCCGTATCTATAGCCCCGCAGTGTCTAATTATTCCAATATCGTGGGGCTGAATGAGAAGGGATATGGTGATGCCAATGGTGGAGCAGACGCTCGCAAGCTATCTCTCCCCATCCTCAGCATCATACCTGAAGGCCCCGAAGCTTCCCACCAAGCCCGTTAGGCTTACATCGAGTCTGGATGGGAAAGCTTATACGGCGGTAGGTCAGACTGGCGCATGTTTGCACACCATGGCGTGTTACAAGCATACCAGGCTGACCTGCTCAAGGACCTGGATGACAGGGAGGAGGGGGAAGCATGGTAGCTGAACTGCGTCAGGCCACAGATTTGTACCTCCGAGCCACCAAAGAAACAGCTAGAGCTATCGGCCGTTCAGTGGCAGCAATGGTGGCCACGGAGCGGCATCAGTGGTTGAATCTGTCCAAGATATGCAGGGAGAAGACCGCTCCTTCCTCCTAGATGCCCGACTTTCGCCCTCTGGCCTTTCGGCGAAGCAGGTAACACTCGTCAAGGTTTCAGGAGGCGAGGCAAGAGTGGAGGCGTTTCACGGGTTCCTCCCTCGCCGTTCAGGGCCAGGGGGGGTGCTGAGCGGGGAGCAGCCACCAGCCGTCGGCTCCTCATATGCAGTCACAAAAAAAACGAGCATTGCAACCGCCACCCTCCGCAAAAACAAAGAAGGGGGTCGGGGCGATCCCTCTCAGTCGGGGTCCCTAGACCGAAGGAAGGATCTGCTTGGGATCGAACCGTTATTTTGTCGAAGGGAACGCGGCTAAGCGGTCATGACGCCAACAGCGTCAGGTCCCTGAGGGCAGCCCAACTGGGGAGGAAAGGATAACACCTCAGAATACAGTGCCCAATTCTCCTCAGTGCCCTCACGGAGGCTTAATGATACCCCTGCCACCCTCGGTGCTTAAGGGCTCAGTGAGCTCCGACGAGCGAAATTCCCAGCTGCCGCCCGGCAACGGTACGGCACGGGAGAGCTCGCCCCCTCAAGTGAGGGTGCTACAGCAGTCAGGTCGGTTGTTCCCTGCCGGTCATCCGTTTCAGGGCAACGAACTGGCTCCTCTAATAACACCAGAAGCCAGCCTCGAGAGGCTGGTTCCCTTAATACATTTTCTGGCAGCGTGGGAACTTCTGCCAAAATATATCAAAATGGGTCCTGCAGGTTGTAGAAAAAGGCTACAGAATCCAGTTCGATTCTCGTCCGCCTCAATTCAACGGGGCTTCCCCACTCTAGTGGGTCCCGAGCAGGCTCTGGTAATGGAACAAGAAGTAGATACTCTCTTGAGAAAGGGAGCCATAGAACGTGTTCCTCCTCTCTCAAGAGAGCGTCCGGGTTCTACAGCCGTTACTTCATCGGTCCGAAGAGGGATGGGGGGTTGCGTCCGATCTTAGATTTCTGTCTTCTGAACCGCACTATCAAAAACGGCTTCGGTTCAAGATGCTCACGATCAAGCAGATAGTATCTCAAATCCAGTGCGAGGACTGGTTTGTTATGATAGATCTCAAAGACGCGTATTTCCATGTCTCCATCCTCCCTCAACACTGGAAGTTCCTAAGGTTTGCTTTCGGGGGCGAAGCATACCAATATCGAGTTCTTCCCTTCGGCCTGTCACTCTCACCCCGCACTTTCACGAAGTGTGTGGATGCTGCTCTGGCTCCTCTGCGACTCCAGGGCATCCGCATACTCAACTACATCGACGATTGGTTGATTTTAGCTCAATCACAGCAGACGGTGGTTCGACATCGAGATGTCATTCTCGCCCACATGAGAGAGCTGGGGTTAAGACTAAACGCCCAGAAGAGTGTTCTTTCTCCACTACAGAGAACCACTTATTTAGGCGTGGTGTGGGACTCAACCTCGATGCAGGCACGTCTGTCTCCTGCTCGAATCGAGTCAATCCTCACGACAGTCATGAGAGTAAGAGAAGGCCAGTCACTCACTGTCAAACAGTTTCAAAGGCTGTTGGGCCTGATGGCAGCAGCGTCCAACGTGATACTTTTGGCCTGCTGTACATGAGACACCTACAGTGGTGGCACAAGAACAAGGATTTCTCACCGAGGGGAAACCCGCTTTGCATGATCAATGTCACGCGGCGATGCCTACGTGCCTTAGAAATGTGGAGGAAACCTTGGTTCCTGGTTCAAGGCCCGACGTAAGGGGCTCCTTGTCGTCGCGTAACGCTAACGACGGATGCCTCTCTCACGGGCTGGGGAGCGGTCATGAGTGGCCGCTCTGCCCAGGGTCTGTGGGAAGGCCATCATCTCTTTTGGCACATCAACTGCCTGGAGATGCTGGCCGTGTTTTGAGCTCTGAGACACTTTCTTCCAGACCTAAGGGGGCATCATGTGCTTGTCCGCACAGACAACACATCGGTGGTCTCCTACATCAATCGGCAGGGGGGTCTGCGTTCACGCCCTTGTACAAGCTGGCGCGCCAGATCCTTCTGTGGGCCCAGGGGAAACTCCTCTCTCTAAGAGCAGTTTACATCCCTGGGTATCTAAATCAGGGGGCAGATATCCTGTCGAGACAAGGGCTGAGGCCCAGGGGATGGAGGCTCCACCCCGAGGTGGTGGAGCTCATTTGGAGGGAATTTGGCAAGGCGGAAGTGGATCTATTTGCGTCGCAGGAAACGACACACTGTCCGCTCTGGTTCTCCCTCACGCATCCAGCTCCACTGGGGCTGGATGCCATGGTGCAGACGTGGCCGAGGCTTCGTCTGTACGCAGTATGGAGAGAGTACGCCGGGATGGGGTCCGTCTGTTGCTAGTAGCCCCGTTCTGGCCGGCCCGAGTATGGTTCTCGGACCTGGTGTCCCTCCTCGATGGCTCTCCGCTGGAGATTCCGATTAGGAGGGACCTCCTCTCTCAGGTGGGGGGTGCCATTCTTCACCCCCGCCCGGAGTTATGGAAGCTGTGGGCATGGCCCCTGAGGGGGCACAGCTCCTAGCATCTGGTCTCTCAACTGAGGTTGTTGAGACTATACTCCAGTCCAGAGCTCCCGCCACTAGGAAACAGTACGCCTTGAAGTGGAAACTTTTCGCTTCATGGTGCGGACAGCGACTGCAGGACCCAGTCAACTGCCCAATTGGTACAGTTCTGGAGTTTCTGCAGGAGCGATTCTCCGCAGGGTTATCTCCCTCCACTCTGAAGGTATACGTGGCGGCCTTAGCTGCTTACCACGCCCTTCTGGGTGGTCAATCATTGGGAAGACACCCACTTGTCACTCGTTTCCTCCGTGGCACCCTGAGGCTGAGGCCGGTACAGCGCACTAAGGTGCCCTCATGGGACCTGGCTGTGGGTCTGGAGGGGTTATGCAATGCCCCCTTTGAACCCTTAGAGGAAGTGTCGGTCAAGTTGCTCACGCTCAAGACTATCTTTCTCCTCGCTATTTCCTCACTGAAAAGGATCGGGGATCTTCAGGCACTCTCTGTTTCGTGCCTGGAGTTTGCTCCAGGCATGGTTAGGGCATTCCTTTACCCGAGGGCCGGGTATTTCCCTAAGGTGCCCACTTCTTCACCAAGGCCCTTAGTACTTCAGGCATTCTGTCCTCCTATGTTCCAGGAAGTAGGCCAAGAAAGGCTTAATCTGCTCTGTCCAGTTCGAGCACTGGACGTTTACGCGCACAGAGCTGCCCCGTGGCGTAAGGCAGATCAGCTTTTTGTTTGCTTTGGTCCGCCCAAGAAAGGATCTCCAGCGACCAAGCAGACTATGAGTAGGTGGGTGGTCGAGGCCATCTCACTAGCTTACGAGTCCTCTGGCCTCCCGTCGCCTATGGGGGTCAGAGCGCACTCGACCAGGAGTATGGCGGCCTCCAAGGCTTTCACCTTGGGTGTGGCCATGCAGGACATTTGTGCTGCGGCGGGCTGGTCCTCTACGCACACTTTTGTCCGCTTTTACAACTTACACCTGGCATCTACCCAGGTTCCCAAGTTCTCTCTTCGTGATGTGCTCATAAGATACACACACAGGCAGGGACTTGGTAGTATGGCGCAGTTGGTATTCTCGTTCCCAAAGCGAATCTCGACACAGCTCGAGTTCCTGAAGGGGAACGTCTCTAGGTTACGTATGTAACCATGGTTCCCCGAGGGAACGAGATGCTGCGTCTCTTGGCCATACGCCTGGCTCAAGGAAGGCCGACTTCATCGAAAGGGTGGAGCCTGACCGGATGTGCTTTTATGCTTTCTGGTGCGTACGTCACCCTGCTCGTGACGTCTCGCTGCTCCATTGGACGGATTGGACACGTGCTTCAGAACGCAGTCACGCAGGGGCGTTCCCAAAGCGAATCTCGACGCAGCGTCTCGTTCCCTCGGGGAACCATGGTTACATACGTAACCTAGAGACGTTTTTCTGTCTGCTTCCATGTTGTAAAAAGGATGTTACAGTACAGTAATCAGTACTTCTATTTTTGTAGGACACAGACACGATGGAATGGAAGAAGCCTGACTAGACATTTCAGCTGATGCCAGGGGGGGATCAGGCATGCAAGAGGATTTATCCCCCCACTGCCTAGCTAGGGCCAGTATAGCCTTTGATGTTTGATGAGATTATCTGGCCTGACCCAGAACAAAGACGGGATGCTGAGGCGGCCAAGACACTTTTTTGTGTTGTTTTGGTGTATTGGACAGTACAGTACATAAGGAAATAAAACTTGCCAAATGTATACACGTGTTATTATGTTAAAAAGGTCCTGAGGGGGAGAGAACCAACAAGAACATAACGTTATTATGGTTTTTTTTTTTTTGTAGTATTGTTTTGAATTTATTGCACCAGTGTGTAATACTGTGTTGTGTGTGTTTTTGAAAGCTTGTGTGTGTGATATTTGAGGGAAAGTTTGGTTTTTCAGCAAGAGTGAATGGTTTTGAGTGTAGAGCTTCATTTTGACCTGAAAATAGGATGTTTGGGGAATTGGGTGAGACGTAATGGATTTGTGTTTACTGTTTTGAGAATATGAGGCATAGTTTCAAGAAATGTGTTTAAGCAATCGAGAAAAACTGTAACTACCAATAGCACACAATTAAAGCTATGCGTTTTTTCCTTACACCAAGAAACTGATTAATGTAGTCCAAATCACAGATGGATTTATTCAACTGAATTATGTTGCTTTAAATTATTTTAATTATGTAAATAGAGCAATAAGCAAAAATTATTTTTGAGTTAATATAAATAGTGAGCTCAGCATTTCTGAACCTGTATCTCTTTCTGTCATTACCTCATACATTATTTCTGGACTGTGTTAAATTTAACCTTTAGAAATCCACTAGATAGAAGTCCATCTCTAATGTCAGAAAAGAGTGTGAATCTGGGTTCAGTGATATTTGATAAAATTAAGGCAGAAGTCAGTCTATTAAATTCTGCATACTGTGTGTTGACCCTTAAAATAGATTTTCTTGAGTAAGGGTACACAGAAGTTTATTTGTTTTTATTAATAATCTGGTCACAAAGCAAAGCAAGTACATTTGACGTTGATATAATTACTGGATTTGCCATAGTTTTTAAAGTTTTTATAATCTCAAAATGAGAGTAATAGAATTATGGCATAAATTGAGCTGTGTTCACGGGTTGAAGAGAAAAACAAACATGACCAGTATAGTTTGATTAATTAACAAATTATACTTGTGGGGTGTCTCTTTTCATGAATCCTTCAAAATGAATCACAAACACAGGAGTTCCATTTGAATCAGTCTGACAAATAATTTACTGAATGAACTGAAAGTTACTATCATTACGTTCAGGTATGGTAATCTTGAAATAGTAAATGTTGCGTTTTTAAGGCTTGTGAAATTTGAATGTTGTGAATCATTATCTGGTTGTTCATAAGACAAATTGTAATTAAAGATACATATTGCTTCATTGGTTAGCACAGAACCTAGGAACAGGATATGGCTCAATCGGAAATAATCATATGCTTGTGGTGTGGGATTTATAATTGAGCTCATGCAAATGTTGGTGATGGGGGTTCCTCATATCCCCTGGCCGAGGGTTTAATGGGGCAGAGGAAGGGGGCTGGACTCAAGTGAGCAAGAAACTATATTTGTCCCTTGACTCACACCTAAAACACAGGCCTCTGTTGCATGCTGGTAAAGGCATGTCCAGTTGCTGTCCAGTGTCAGTGATATTTCATTCTCTCCATTTAAACTGGTCAGTCTGTGCTAATAATGTGATTTTAAGAGCCAATAATGATCTGGACTTGATTAATAAAAAATTCTACACCTTTAGTTTATTTCTTTTTTTAAACACTACTTAAAGTATTAAGGACTTTGTGAAAGTCTTTAATAAATGGGTATGTATTGATAGCAACCATTCTTATACAGAATACAAATTCATATTAAAGTGGTTTGGGCCAACCTAAACTTACGCTGACTGATAAATGTTAAGGCTGATTATTTATCAAGAGATGTGGGACAAATGAGTAATTCTCAATATTTTGACTCCAAGGCTGATATACTTCTGGTACTTCTGTTGTAAGTGGTTCAGGAACTGGATTTTTTATTTTTTTTAATTAGATTTGAGTCATATCTATTTCTGCTGAAGCAAAGTGCCGATTTTTACTGAGTATCATATGGCTTGAGTCACTATTTAGTGAACTGAAAGCTTATCCTTCTCAAAGGTTAAAAATCTGACCTTAAATATCAGATACACACAGGTGTCAATATGATGTAATTAATGATGTGATGAGGCTTAGGAGTCTGTTTTTCACATTCCTTCTTATAGCAAGATAAACACATATTGGAAACTTCATTAGAGTCAAACAATATATCTTGTGTCTGTAGCTGATGGGGTGCTAATTCCCCTCTCTAAAGCCTTTGGGAAGGCTTTCTCCTCAACTAATGGCACCCTGCCGACACTCAGTCTGAAGGTCACTTTGCTTTCCAAAAACTGATGGGACATTTTGAGGGTCGTGTAAATAATCATGTTTCTGTGTTTAATTCTGTATCTCCATTGAGAATTCTGAACATCTAGAACTCTTGTTTGTGAATTCTCTCGTATGTATGTGCATCTCACTGAGGCTAGAGACATTAGTTCAGTGAGGATAAGGGTCCATGACAGCTACTCTTCTCTGTCACTGTTAGTGGTGAAATTACAGAATAAGCCAGGGCATTCAGACAGCCTTGGTAAGAAGAGAAGCCGAAGCGTGCGCACCTGTTATTATGACAGCACAGTGGGAGGTCGAAAGAGCATGGTCTAAAATATTGTGAATGTACCGATCGGCAGCTGATATTATATATCTCTGTGTCTCAGAATAGATAGCGAACAAAGATTAAGTAGCTTTTGTGGAGGAATTATTTTTAGTGTGACACAACTGTGGTTACTGACTCATAATTGTCAAAATGGGGTATTTGAAGTAACTGCAAAAGCAAGAAATATAGAAGATAACAGATAATTGACTGTTAAATACTGTTCAGTGATGATAAAGAGGTTGACCTATACAATTAGTCAAATGTTGCCTCATCATGTCATCGTGGTGTGGTTAGAGATGTCAGCATGACCCCACATGACACTCGGCTTAAGCCAGCCTATCCAAGAAGTGTGCAAAAACAGGTGGGAAATGTTCGTTAGCTCTGTTCGCCAACCAAAATAGCTTGAATGACATAATGGGGTTTCTTTGGGCCTGTGACAGGGTCTTGTGGTTTGACAAAAGGTCTTTAAAAGGCTTGACCTCAGGCTACGGACTGGTTGATTTCATACCAATGTGGGCAGAGCTCCCAAGTATTGCTGGCTGAGCTCCACTGATGTGTTTCTGTGTGTCCTGCCAGTAAGGCTGGCTTGGGAACACAGTTTTTATGCTGAACAACATGAGGAGCTTTACATCTCCTGGAGATGTTGAACATGAAGGACACATCTATGCAGGTAGAGTCCTGATGGCTTCTGTAGAGCTTTAGAGAGATAGGGGGCTTGTTTTCTGTTTAAATGATCCAACATTATAGTTAAAATGAGAAAGGTGAGACAAGGTGATGGATAGCACAGAGGTATTATTTACATGATCTTGGATTTACAAAGATCAATTTTGATATGTTTTTGTGTAAGTTTGACTTACTTGTATTTTTTTATATTGAAAACTAAAATGCTGAAATCATCTCAGATATAGCAACCATTTCTCACTAAACATATTTTTATGTCACATGTTTTGATGCTAGCAGGTATGTAAGGGTTAACCTCTGTTTGTTGAACAGTTATTTGTACTGTCTAATTAGAAGTCTGGACAGATAATTATAATCAAAAGCACATTTATTTCTTCATTTGGACCGTTTAAATAAGAATATTTAGAATTTTATGCTTCATAAATTGATCCAACGTTGAAGATGTTTTGAGGCCCTCCAGATTAGAAAGAAAATATCTTAGCAAATATACTGTACTCTTGAGGTTTTTGTTTTTATTTTTGGTTTGTTTTAATTGAAATATCAGATTCCGTTTCCCTCTTTTAATATAGATCCTGGATCCCCAGGGGTTACTTGCTCAAGCTGTTAGAATGTGATGGGCTATTTGTAGAGAAGGATGAGCTCAGTAATTTACCATGAGGATTTTGGTCCCAGAAATTTCAATATCTAACCCACTGCATTTTAGTGTCTAGTATCAGAGCTATTCTGACTCAACTAGAAAATGTGTTCCAATCATTACAATGCCAGCTTGATTTATTAAAGTTGTGACTTTGTTTGATGACTTTATGTTTAATGTTGCCCATTCATCACCAAAGTTGATGTTATATAAAAGCCATAAGTGTCACTTTATAGATTTGTTCAGTCAAGGCCTGCTAACAGGCCTGTTCAGTTGTTACATAAAGTTTTCATTCCATAATGCAGAATGGAAAAATAATGTTATTCAGTGATACATATTAAGAAGAAACATATTAAGAAGCAGTATATTATACTTTAAATACATAATAAATGTGCATCAGCATTATGTTTAAGTTGTTTAAAATTATATAAAAAATTATACTATTGGTTAAAGTAAAGACCACTGAAAGTATTTCTCGCTGATTGATACAGACATTATCTTTCTCTCCACAGAGCTACACAGAGGTGAGAGTGTACAAGATAAGCAGGTGAAGGAGGCCCGATCCAAATGTAGAACTATTGCTTCGCTCTTGACAGATGCTCCTAATCCTCATTCTAAAGGTGTGCTTATGTTCAAGAAGCGACGCCAGCGTGCCAAGAAGTATACTCTCACCTGCTTTGGCAGCGTAGACGGAGAAAGCTGTAGTAACACAGAGGGAGAAACCGAAGACGAAAGCCTGTTTCCTGGGAGCGAATCTGAACTTGACGAGGATGGTTTTTCTGCTGCACCAGACCCTACTTGGGATAGTGGTTACCTGGACATTCTAGACAAGAGAACTTCAGCATGTGTTGTGCCTGACAGAGATGCAGAGAATAGTCCAGGCCTAAACGCCACTTCAGGAAAAGGAGCCCAGCTTTTTGAACAACAGAGGAAAAGAGCAGAAGAACATAAGGCAAATCTGGTTACGCCCACTGCTTTCTCCATGCCACAGTATCAGGGAGACTCAACCCTGACATATACCCCAGTTACTCCAGTCACACCCCTAACTTCTCATAGTAACAGTATGGTAAACAGGGAACCTTTGGTGGTGAGCAGGACAAGTGTTGTGTTGTCACAGACACCTATGCCATCCATGGCAGGAGCATTACCAGAGCAAGCAGACTCATCGGCTGCCAGCTCAGTGCACAACAGAACTGCCAGGCCATTTGCCCCTGGTTGTGTTAGCCACCGAGCAGCAACTGCTCCAGTACTCTTCAGGCCCAGCCCTGCCAAAAAGGCTGGATCACAGGCTCAGGCTGTGTCTGTGGCAAATTTTCCAACTCCCTTCTCTCCTGCTGGCTCAGAAGGGAAGAAAGCCATCTCTACAACATCACTGTATATCCCTGCCAGACCAGCCACCTACAATGGTCCTTCCTCTGTGCTCTCTCCATCCTCAATCACTTCAGGTCCATTTTCTCCTCCTCCTTCAAATGCTCCACTCTACTCCCCAAACTATTCCAGGACCTCAGCCCCTTTTTCTCCAACATCTTCTCATGTAACATCTTTGAGTTCCCCTTCTGGTATGGCTCAGCCTTACTCTTCTCCCCAAACACAGGCAATGCCACTCAGTCCTCCGTACCATCATGTGGTTTGTACCCAATATCAGCCACCTCCACAAGTTCATGTGCCAGCACAGCCTTTCTCTCCCCCTTTCACAAATGCCCCAGGTCTTCCCAATGCCCCTGCCCCTGCTCCTGTCCATGCCTTTGCTCCTGCAACACCAAATGTGCAATCTTCCCCAGCACACAATGTCTCCTTCAACCCATACATTTCTGTGGCATCCATTACTCCAGGAACGCCAAATGCACCAGTTGCCCAGCAGTATTCTCTCTCCAACTCCACTGATGGGATCTCTTCTCGAGAGCAGCGGGTCTCAGTCCCTGCTGGCCGCACTGGCATCCTGCAGGATGCTCGTCGTCATGGCACCAAGAAACCAATGTTCAGTGCTAATGAGGAGAAGAAGGCTCCATCTTACAACCCTGAGCTAATGTCTCTAGTGCAGAACTTGGATGACAGGTCCCGTTTGGGTGTAGAGTTTGGGTTTGAGTCTGGCCCCGAAGAAGATTTTCTCAACCTGGGTGCAGAAGCTTGCAACTTCATGCAGGCACAGAGGCACAAGATGCCACCACCAGTGGCTCCTAAACCAGGAAGTCATAAACAGAGTCCGTGGAGAGGACATGTTGCTCAGATGCTAAGTAAACAGGATATGCAGGGCTGTTTCTGTTTGCAGACAAGGACAGTGCATGGACCGCTAATGTGCAAGTGGATAACGAACAGCCCCAACTGTTTCGCAGGACGGCTGCCATACCTCGGGTTAGACCTTCACATACACCTCTGCCCATCCCAGTCACTGGATAATTAACCCTCCAGAACATCAGAAGCCCCACACAATTAAGTATAATTCCAAATGCTGTACACCCTCTGTGCCGTCCGAGTGTGGACTGACCACGGCGTTGCGAGCAGTGCGTTCTGGCACATGTACCACTACTAGGCTAATGATGCAAACAAAGTTGGGGTTAAAACAGTGCTGGCCACGAGCAAAAGAGAGAGGGATATAAGGCTCTTGCGTTTGAGGGAGCAGGCAAGCCCTACCAGAACTCAAGTACATCTTTTGGATTCAGTTATGGAGGTGGCATACCGTCCGACGCAAAAGCAAGGCACGCACGTAAGAATCAGCCCAGCTTGCCAGAATGGTGTTGGCATGACAGGTAATTCCCTTAATGGACCAAAGCAGGTCCCTGTTAAATCAAGCCGTGTGTATGAAATCAAACGTTTCTCCACACCTACTCCCATGTCTGCACCCACATCTCTGACACCTACTGTAATCGCCCCTCGCTCTGCCACAACTCTCGGTGAGCCGATGTGGCGCAGTGATGTCACTTCCCCACCTCCTGTTGCTCCAAGACCTGCAGCGCCATTCTTGCCACCACCTCCTGCCCTGACAGCAGCCCTGCTTGCTCTCCCCAAAATATCCTCTGCCCCTGTGACCAATTCAGTGCCCATCCCACAACCCACTCCTGGGCAGGCCTACACCCCATTCCAAGCAGCCAAGCAGTTTAAGAGTGCCCCTGAGCTGAGTCCCCTGTCTGCTGGTGTGCGATCCTCAGGGTCTGGGAGTAGCCAGAACCTACGGGTACCCAGACCCCGCTTCAGTACGTCAAGCATGGGTCTGCAACCAAATGTGTGGAGGCCTGGCCTCTCATTACTGAGAATTCACTGTGACAGTAATTACCACCCTGGGCAAGAGCACTTGAGCTCTGCTTGAGCTCTGTTCTGCTAAATGAATTGTTAGACTACAGTAATATAAGAAAAAACATCAGTCAAATAAATTTTTTTTTGCATGTTCACAATTTTCAATCACAATTATTATAAAAATAGAGTATGCAGCAACATCATAGATGCCTACATCTGTATATGTATTGTTCAGTTTCTTCACAATGTTGAGATATTTATGTACTATGATTCATGTTTCTATTTCAGTTCACATCTCATTTATTTTACACCAAATCAACACGTTTAACCCACAGAAAGAACTGCACAGAGTAACTACTTATGAGAGCAACTAAATAAAATAGTGGCATTAATGTCTTATAATAATTGGGTTTGACATTATATGTACTGGGGCCACAATGAAAATAAGTGATAATAATCAATTGTTTTGCTATTTTTTTCACTTGGGGCCATAAGGATGGAGTGATAAAGGGTAAGTAAACTATATATATATGTTACAGAATCAATCTGTGACAGAAGATGATGGAGCACAGAATCATTGAAGATTTATGTACAAGTGGTATAGAATGTTCCAAGACATGTATTTGCCCAAGTTATATCAAAGTCTCAGTGACAGAGAGATGAAAGAAGTGTACAAAGACAAATGACAGCAGCTTGAAATGAAAAAAAGAGGAAAATCCTCAAGTGGAGAGATGGTATAAACCACCCCCTTGCTCTACTCTTGCTCTTGAATTGTTATCTCTTCTGGCCTCTGCCATGTCCTTTACTTGTGATGTTATCCATTTTTTTATCTCTCTAAACATCTCTTGAGGTTGGACTGCAGGCCTGTGTTTGTCTAGAGCATTGCACAAAAGCCTTTGCTTCTTGTTTGACGAGGATCAGTATGGATGCTTGATGCATGTGCTCATTTAATCCTCATAATGCTGCGTATGCCAAGGTTTTGACTAAGCATTTAGAAAGGCATGTGAACTCCACTGCAGGGAATTCTGCTGGGGCTTTTTCATGTGACAGCTGAAAAAACTACACTAGATGACAAGTTCTGAAAGCGCTGCTTTATCTTTATGACATATTATGCGAATGTGACATCTGACCACTTTCCCTGGTGCTTGCTCTCATTGTGAATGATGCTTTTGCCAAACAGGTATGACATCCATTTCAATCACTTGTGTGAGCTGTTCAACTGCATTTGTGAAATTGTATGCCCAGTTGAACTTTTCTTGCTTTGCTTTTTATGAGAAAATACCCTATGGCTTTGGTGGGATGAAACAACATGAAATGGTGGGTAACATTTCTCTACTAAGGATAAGAAGGTTGATCGGATGTAAAGCTATAATGTACCTTGTTGTCAAGTAGAAAGTGGGAGGTATGGATATGGGAGGTATGAAGCAAGATATAAAACTGATCTAAAATTTAAAAGCAAAAATAGAGAGGAAAGTGCCTTTTTCACTTTTTTGGGAAATTAGATAGTGTTATACACTAAAATATAAATTTTCATAAGTGTGTTCTAATAGGACTGTCAGAATGTATGTCATGCATCTACACGGCCATTTTAAAGCTTTAATTCTTTAGTAAATGTGTTATGTTTGCGTTAAATATTCTGTAATTATTTTCAAACATTTACATTTAGTGCTTTGGGTTATTTGAAGTTTAAAGAGGAATTATGTACAATGCAAATGGTTGAATGTGAGAAAATGGAAAGTCTAATGGATTACTGGATTTTGGGAATATGTGAACGAATTTGTACTGTATGATTTTAATGTAGAGCAATGAAAATAAATTTAGAAATGATGTTTGTTTTTTATTATTCTATTTTCTTTGTTGTTCGTAGCTCTCAAGCAGGGGCGTAGCCATCATCAGAATGAGGGGGGACAGGCAATTTTATTATAAGGAGAAAAAAAAGAAAGAGAGGAGGGGGAAAAAAAAAAATTATATAAAAACTTAAAATATAACATTCTGTAAATATATAGAACTACCCGTCCTACAGTTTGGAACAGTAATATTTTTAATGTTTAAAAGGAGTCTCTTTTGCTCATCAAGGCTGTATTTATTTGATCCAAAATTCAGCAAAAGCAGTAATATTGTGATTTGTTTTTACTATTTAAAATAACTGCTTTCTATTGAATATATTTTAAAAATGATTGCGTGATCAAAGCTGACATTTCAGCATCCTTACTCAGTCTCGTGTAACATGGTGCGAAAATCATTCTAATTGCTGATGTTGCGCTAAGAAACCTTTTTAAGTATTTATTCTTATTATTATTAGTAAATGTTTTGAGCAGCAAATCAGAATATTAGAATGATTGCTGAGGGATTGAAGGATAGTGTGATTGGAGTAATGATGCAAAAAATGTAGCTTTGAAATCACTATAATTACATTTTAAAAATATATTCAAATAGAAAACAGTTATTGAAATAGCCTAGTAAAATATTTCAAAATGTTACTGTTTTTTTTGATGTACTTTGGATAAAATAAATGCAGGCTTGGTGAACAGAAGAGAATTCATTAAAAAACATAAAAAATCTCCTTACTTACTATTGGACTGTAGTGTATAGTCAACCTAAATTTTCTCTCATGCTAGCTTTTAATGGCTTAGAAATCCGATACTGTGGACAATAAAAATTAAGAATGATTTGTTTATATACTACAAACACTTTTTTTTAATCACATAAGGCAGAGTAGTTTAAATACTGTAATAAATGCTATGTCAGTTAGCACTGCATTTTTCATATACTTTATTTATTTATTACCTTGAGATGACTTGACAAACACAAATAAATCATATATTTTCGCAATCGTATGTTTAATGTCTTCATATTTGTTTCCAAACGTTTCTGTTTTTCTGGAATGGGGGGACATCCCCCGCGTAATCTGCACCCCTGCTCTCAAGTATATGTTGGAATAATCTACACATATAAATATGTGGCGCTGATAGATAATGGTCATGTCCACTGTTTTAGAGCTCACAGTTCCAGATAACAGAATGGATTTACTTTTATGGAATTTTACAGTATCGAAATCTACTGTATGCTGAAGGACATGCAGTAAGCCTAACACAGTGGCGATGTTGCGCAATACTGAAAATTAAGTAGTTCGAGTTTACCACACTGAATGAAAGGCTTGTCTGGTTACACAACTTGCCACAGAGTGCACATAACAAGTAATACTTTTATGTTTATGGTACAAACATATATATATATAAATAATATATATATATATATATATTATAAAATATAAGAATATAAATATATAAATATATATGCAAAAATGAATCGTAGCTATATTCAAGAGGTCGGTTTTCAGAGGTAGGATTTAAAGTCTACTGTTATGAATAACTTTACACAGCTTCACTTTGGCAGTGTAATCTTACCTCCACTCATAAGATGAACTGCCTTCTGACCCTCTGGTCTATACCCCACCATCATATGTCACAAGATAGTAGGTGCTAACTTTAGCCACAAGTCTGTATTTCCGTCATGAGCCACATTCTTTCACCCTTTTGATGCCCCTGCTGGTGATACACAGTACTGCAGGTGCTCCTCTCAGGGTCTCTGTCCGGTTCGGGACCAACTAAATAGGCCTACAGCCTGTTTTAAGCAATGTGGTTATAAGGAAAACACATGGATATGCACTTCCTGATCCTGCGATTTGTGAAATGTTGCTTCAAGTAAGTTCTGTTGTATGCGCTTCCTTAAAAGAGGTACACTGTTTATTTTTAGTTTTTTTGACATTCAGCGGATTCATTGTGATAGACTGGAACTCTTTTTTGCATGTGCATATTAAAGTTTACACTGCAGGCTCTAAACTGTAATTAATCTCAAGCAATATGTCTTCATTCTGGATGTCTGTCAAATAGGCTATATACAAGTCTGCTTCTCAAAGTGGGAACCACAAAAAATATATTGAAGCACAATAGCAACAATTCCGTTTTATGAATTTAGAACAAAAGGGTATGATTTTAACCATTATTTCCATTGAAATAAAACAAATAGTGTAATAGTGTGATACAACACTTGCTGTGCAACATACACAATACAATATTACAATAAATGTACAATATTGGTAAATATTGTTGACAAAGTAAACATTATACGAACTGCTGCAATGTTACTGAAATATTTTAATCAGAACGGGAACAATATTTTCAGTATTTTACCTAAACGTTTGTGAAAGTCAAAGTTAGATGTAATTAAATTGCGCAAATATGTTTAAAAATAAGTTGAAAGTGCAATGTTCAAGAACAGTTCATTTCATGTTTATGAACGTCATTCAGTATTCGGTTAAAAATGGCAATACACAATCACAAACATATGAAAAACACTGAGGGTAAGTGACTGAAATAAGATATAGGGACTTAATTCATCTTTTTACTGGTCCTCTCTGGAAACGCCTTGCTCTTCGTTGCTCTATATTTAGACCAAAAAATGTCTGCAAGAAAGGTATCTCCTCACCATCAGCTCGGTCTGTCCCTGTGCTGTCTGTAACACACTGAACTACACCCCCTCAACACTCCCCAAAGACCTCCTGTCCTAAACGCTGCTAGGATTTCACTCTTCCTGGGATGTTGAAGAGAGCAGTAGTTGGTGGAATCCTAGCCAACTCTAAGAAACAGGATTAACCTCAACAGTTCTCCAGGGAACCTTTGATTCAAACAGTGATTTGATTTGTTTTCTGAAACATTGATTCTTTGGTCACAGGTAAGAGGAATTATTGTGCTGTTTGGCTTTTCTGATTGCACAGGGTGATAAAATGTTATAATGAGCTCTTAATCTGGACAGGCTGGTACTGAGGGGTTAGAGTATGTCGAGATGATTTATTGTTTGCAAACTGTAAAAATGTATGTTGTTCTTGGATAGAGCTGCCTCTAGCTGCATATCATAAATCACACAGGTCTAATAAACACTGACATAGCTCTGGATCGTCTTCACGTAAACATGTAAATTTATAAATTAATTATATATCAACACAAATAAAAAAAAAAAACTCACATTCTCCTACTTAAATGAATTTATATCATTTTTAATGAGTTAACTCTGAGGTCCTTTGCTGGATTATTA
The DNA here is from genome assembly GCA_018155175.1 of Sinocyclocheilus anophthalmus. Taxonomy (NCBI): domain Eukaryota; kingdom Metazoa; phylum Chordata; class Actinopteri; order Cypriniformes; family Cyprinidae; genus Sinocyclocheilus; species Sinocyclocheilus anophthalmus. The sequence continues at coordinate 134,242 of JADLZN010008622.1, forward strand.
TTATTCATTTGTTTACTTTTTTGGTAAGTTCAAATGTAGAAATGTGTTCAATATGGCGTTCAGACTACTTCAAGCTTACCATTGCAATGCTTCGGCAGGACATTTGAAGAATTTGCTGACCAGTTGAACACGGTGGATTTATTTAGTTTGCTAAAACAAAAATACCCCACTTTGCAACAAGAGACCGGTGTCTGTGTTGGAATTTAAAGTTTTACCAATTGACCATAATTTAAATATGCATTTTATGTTGTAAATGTTAGAATTAATGAGACACTTTAAATATTCATCAAAAAAAAAAAAAATCAGAATCTAAAGCCATTCTAGAAAAATACAAAGCTGACTGTTGCTGTTACTGTCCTCCTGGTTTTACTTGATCTAAATACTTTAGATGTCAAAAACAGACCGAAAAAATTAAATAACACACACACACACACACACACACAAATCTAAAGATAATAAAAAATATTAAACAAACCTAAACATTGTAGTGTGAGAATAGGGAATATACACAAGATGTCCCTCTTCCACCACAGTTATGTTATGTAGGGTTAAAAGCATTTATGTTATGTAATAAATATTATTATTGATTGATACGTTTCTATTGAAGTGAAAAGTTAAAGTGAGACTCCTGGGCTAAAATGAGCCCCTCTGAATTGGGGCAGGAGGCCCCTAGTGGCATGTTGTTGTTAGTCTTTTTAGTTAATCTAATGTAATAATTATTTGAATTAGTTGAGAAATAAGACTTGAAAATCACAAGATTATTACAAATTTTACAGATCATTAAAAATGATATCAGATGCATTTAATATATTTTAGGCTAGGTTTACCCTTTTATTTTTTTTATCATTCTGATTCCTTATAATATTATTTTGGGTGATGTATGATTGTGCAAAACTCACACCTAAATATATTACAACTGATCAGTAAATGCACATGGCATCTTTTCCCATCTTTCCCTACCAGTTTATTTCAGATTTAATTTCCTCCCTCAGATTGCAGCGATGCCTGTCTCTGGAACACCTGCTCCAACCAACAAGAGGAAGAAGCCTTCGAAAATCATCACAGACTTCTCAAACATCTCACAACATGGTCAGTGGCGTCTCTTTGTGTCACACGTACACATATGTAGTAGAAATACACACACCATAAAACACTGGTTGAACGCTCACTTGTAATATCCTGTAATGACCAGATGAGTGTGGTAAATGTCACACTTAATTACCAAAACCCTCATTGGTGTCCGGTGTAAACATAAAGAGTCAGAGCCTGATATGTCAAACAACCTCCAGGCTCTCCTCAAAGCGTAAATCCTCACTGAAGGACACTTAATTTATTGGCACTGTATGTTGAAGCACAGCCTTAAATAGAGAGAATGTACACGCTTGGCATATACGCACAGCCAGTGTTGGGGTGACGCATTACAAGTAACGCGAGTTACGTAATCAGATTACTTTTTTTCAAGTAACTAGTAAAGTAACGCATTACTTTTTAATTTACAAGAGAATATCTGAGTTACTTTGTTTTCCCATTTATTCACTGATATCTTTCCTGTCCCCATGTTGAGAGAAATCAGAAGATGTTACTGTATTTCTAAAATCAAAATGAATATGCATTAATTTATCTCACTCACACACAAAAAAAACACAGATTCAGTATTCCTCAAAATGAATAAAAATAATGTAACTCGGAATATGACTGCAAACCTGCAATAATTAAATGTTAAACAACACAAATATCCTTTATGTATTTAATCCCGCATTCTATTAACCAATGTCTTTGCTTCTGACCTTCGATGATCCGGTTCAACCGTACCAATAAGCAAAAATTACTCTAGACAAACATTTGTGTCTTTTTTTATTGCTAAAGTGTGTTGAAATGTCTTCTTCTGCATTCTACTGTAATTTTACTTTCCCTTCAGCCTGAGGCTTTCATTTTTCACTTTTGGTGTGAAAAGGTTTTTATATTTGCCAAAAATATAACTTTTTTATTTTAAAAACAAACAAGCAAGCCCTGTCCAGATTTAAAAAGTAACGCAAAAGTAACGTAATGCATTACTTTCCATAAAAAGTAACTAAGTAACGTAATTAGTTACTTTTTTATGGAGTAACGCAATAATGTAATGCATTACTTTTAAAAGTAACTTTCCCCAACACTGCGCACAGCTATATTGCAACCGACTTTAATGAGTGGCTGGGTCTCATTTTTGTTTGAATTGTTTTATAATGCTGTCATTAGATTCAGTGAAATGTCACATTTGAACTAGACCAGCATGTTATAATGTTCTTGTTTGTGTTGGAGTCATGGGCTATCAATTCCCACAGTTTGAGGAGCTGTTGCGATGCAATTACTCATCCCCGCTTTGATAGAAAAAATAACTCAGTCATATGAAGACCAGTGTCATGAGTGGTTAGCTTATGCAGTATGTAGCTGGCCAATTATTCTGCTAAATAGAGCTAAATCTCAAAGACATGGTCAAACTGTGTGACTTCACAGCTCTCCTCTAATGAGCAGCTCTGTTATTAGGTGCCGTGTATTCATTTGTCTGTGTGTGAAGGCATGTTTAGTGTACTAGATTCTCCCACTTCATCTGCTTGGCAGTGTGCTCTTAATGGGCAGTTTGTTTACAGAACAACATTCTTGCGGTTAGCGTTTCAGAGCCAAATAAATTAACAGCAAAATTATTGCCAATATGAAGAGCTGTTCAGCAGAGATTTCAAGCCGCTTAACTTCAAATAATTTCACTTCAGTCTGTTTCAGCAGATTGTCACGCACACACATATTGAGACAAATATACAGTGTTTTTCATAATGTGTTAAAACTGTTTATATAAACACTTATAGTCTTCAAATTAGATTTTTATTGTTTGTATCCACCATCCATGTTTGTGCATCCTAGACAGACTGTTGTTTGTTTGACTGTTGTTTTAGTGGATTTGCAGTGACTCTTTCTACAGGTTACATCGATATGCCACCAGGTGGCGACAATTTTTATGAGTGAGTCATTGAATCATTAATTCAACTGAGTTAAAACACTGTGACTTCCTGTGTCCAAACATGCATACTTCTCTACTCTATACTAGGTGAAATACAATTTGTGAAAAGAGTAGTATGTCAGGATTTATAGGCCGCATCTGAATATGCATATTCAGAAAAAAACAGTGTGTAAAAAGAGTAGAATGTCCAAATTTGTAGTAAAAGGAAAAAACCCAGATGACATACTACTTCCAGCGAGATTCTGAAATGTGCATCCAATGGACACTTTACTATCCTATAGGCTATGATGCCAAGGGAGAGGAGTAGTGAATGGCAGTGAAGCGACACAACTATAACACTGAACTATAACGCAACTAACTGACAATGTAGGTCACATGACAATGGTGGATGTAGTACATCTGGAACACATTAATTCTATACACATTCATACTACATACCTTTTAACGGTCACAAAGAAATTATTTATTTAAAAGTAGTACCATCTCAGACGCAGTCACTGTCTTTATGAGTGAGTCATTGAATCATTTATTCTACCAATTTGTTCAAAAACACTCATTCATTCATTATTGTGTTGCTCTGTGACACATATAAGCAGATTTTTCTTGGACTCTAGTTGGAACTTTTTTCAGTGGTGGAGCAAAAATACACAAAGAGAGTAACTAACAATAGTGTGTCTAAGATGTATGCTACTCAATATTTAGTATTTGTTTATTGAACTATTTGCTTGAAAGCAAGGTCGCTGCTGGTCTGAATATTTGCACCGCTGTCAAAGGTTAATCATGGCCCTCAATTTGCTCTGTATAACTTATAAATAAGATTCTTTATTTTTTTGCAATTCCCAAAGCTCACTCACACACACACACACACACACACACATACTGCTGAAGCTGGGCCAAGGATCTGATTAACAAGGTAATGCAAGCAGTGCTCAGCACAGCATCCTTCTCTTTGGTGTCGGATGTGGCTTGACTCCAGGTTTAATAGCTGATATTAAAGTTGAGAAGGAATATAATTAAACTGAAAGAGGGCAGGGTTTCTGTCCTATATAATAGATAAAACCTGTGAAAGAATTCACAGTAAAAAAAATGTTTTCATGCTTCTTTTAGACACTAGGAAATATTTAGTGCTGTCAATTCCATCTACATTTCTAAATCAGTTTAATGACTTTAAAGGGACATTGTGTTGATTCTCACTGAATTTTCCTTTTCCCTTTCCAACAACACTTATCTTGACCAGACCAGCAAGATGAGAATGCTGAAGCTACTGAACTGGACTTGGGGACCAAAATCAAAGCCCCTAAAGATGTGATGTTGGAGGAGCTGTCCCTCATGAAGAACAAGGGCTCCAAAATGTTCAAGATGAGACAGCAGAGGGTGGAGAAATTCATCATCAGTGACGAGAACCTGGTCAGCAAAAGAGGCATGAGAAAAGCAAAAGCTTTGATAGGAAATACAGGTTTATAGTGTGATTCCATGATATCAGGATCACAAAATAAAATCTGACGGTGGAACCAAGACTCCAGCACGCAGCTAAAGGGTCTTTTATAAAGCTAAAAGGATTTGTTTTGCAATAATGAACACATTAAATGCAAGAACACATGAATACATTATACTACTTATTGCATGGCTGCTTATCATATAAGCAAGTGAAGTATTAATTTAAGTTGTGAGAAATGATTTTTTTATATGAGAATATCACATATCATTACATACTTCTCAAGTTAAAGCAATGTTAAATGAACAGTATACAGTATAACATAATGATCTTCTTTTTGTTCCTCATGCCTTTGTAGCTAAACCTCCAGAACCTGGCTCCTTCTCTGGGATGTGAAATGGCTGCTTCACCTGAACCATCTCCCAAACCAGAGCCACCTCAAGGTAAATCTCACCTTAGACGAGTTTATGCAACATGTAATATTTATTACAGCAGGCAAAGCATCCATGGAATTAATGTTTCACAACTAATATTTAGATTTTTGCTTTTCTGTTCTTCTATGGTAGAGGAAGTAAATGCTGAGGCAGAGAAGGAAAGGAGACAACGTGAGTATGTTAAAACATATGTATCACCATGGGAACGTGCTATGAAAGATGATGAGGAGCTTAAAGAAACCATGAAGTTGAAAATGCCGGGGCCTCAAGTTCACAAGGAACTTCCCAAGTACAAGAGTTTCAACAGGTACTAATATCATTTTTTCAAAATCCCAACTTATGAGTAAAAAAGAAACAAATTTTACACAGAAGCTACTCAGTCATGCTTTACCTGATCAACTTCTTGTTCTTTGTGTCCAAAAGAATGGCTCTACCTTTTGGAGGATTTGAGAAGGCCTCTCGTCTTGTCACCTTTGAGCCCCCAGAGATCAAGGTGGCCGATGAGGAGCCACAGCAAATGTCTGTGTTGCAGAATAACCTTTGCTGTCGGCCTTCTTTCAACCGCACTCCGATCGGCTGGACGTGCAATGAGGAGCACAGCCACATCCACATGGAGCTGGAAAACATCCCCTTTGATGGAGAGACTGACGACCTTTAAGAAACCTGCCCATCATATGTGAACAACACAGACATGTAAAAATATACACAAAAAACAACATACATGCTCAAACGTGAAGGCCAAGTACACATGTGTAAGCACATACACAAACCACCAAAAAAGGGACCTTATGCACTCACACCCAAAAAAATATGACTGATTCATATTTGCAAGAGAATGGAATCATCTTTGCCTTTTCTCCCATATTGTTTTGTGTGCTGTTTACTTTGGAAACCCATCACTGCATACTGTGATTAGCTGGTTCATTTGTTACCAGACACATTATGCCTAATTGACTGCACTGATATTTATGATAAACATATATACACTAAATAATAAGCAAAAATGATCTAGCACTAAAATAAACATTTATCCATAAACATAATATGGTCTGGTTTCTTATATAAGGAAGCAATCTGTCTGTGTACTTTATTAATAATATTTTTCATCTTTGTTCAGCAGCTGATCCTCACATTCTTAAGAGCTGGAATTTTCCACAAATAGAGTTCAAATGATGTTACATTACTCAAACAAACAAAAAACAAATAATACATTAAAAAATGCATATATATTAAATACATTTTATCTAACGTAAAATTACCAAAGCATGAAAAGTTGCTCATTTTAAATGGAAATACTGAGGGATAGCTTAATTTAGTCTAAATGTGCAACAATGTTTTTGGAATGACAACAATAATTCTATTTGATAATAAACACGTCCTTTCACTGATGAAAATGTACAAAATGTACTCCGTTTTTAGAGTTTTAAAGTGGAAGTGAAGCAGTCAGTCAAGTTTTCATTATTTAGTAAAGCGATCTCCACTTTAATTAAAAATATATAACAAACATGATTACTGAAACCATTTTAAAGGAAAAAGAATGCTTGTTATAGCTTTTAGAACAAAGGTACCGCCATCTTGCTGTCCCACAGTGTGTGACGTCACGGGGTTGGTTCGTTCTGTTGGCCAGTGCAGTAATATATACTTTTTTCTTTGTACACACGCTTGTTTAAATGGAGGTAGATGAACTTGAAAGGACCGTTGAGCCCATAATAAGAGCAATTGGGACCGAGCAGTACTGCCGTTACAGGTGGAAGAAGTCATGAACCTGCTCTGGTTTGGGGTGAAGAACGGGTCGGTAACAAATCAAATTTAAGTGGATACTCGTCAAAACAGCCATTAACATCATCATTGTTTACATCACGCCTATATGATGTGATATAGATATTGATATAGATATTTATGTTGAATATTCATCCAGATTATGGTGAAAACCAAAATATTGATGTGTTAAAATAACATTTATGTGTTCGAAAGTAAAGAAATGCTTATAGTACCGCACTGGCCAACGGAACGAACCAACCCCGTGACGTCACACGCTGTGGTACTGCAAGATGGCAGCGCCCCTTGCTCCAAAAGCTATAACAAAACATCGCTTTTTCTTTAAAATGGTTACATTAATCGTGTTTGTTATATATTTTTTAATTAAAGAGGAAATCACTTTACTAAATAATGCAAACTTGCCTGACTGCTTCACTTCCACTTTAAGACATACTTCTACTCAGTTCGTGGAAAGTGCCAGTTATAGACCATCAGCCACTCTTTTTGTGTGATTATTACACAATGTTAGATTGTACAATGTTACACAATGTTTTGTAAAATTACACAATGTTAGATTGCGAACACACTAAGATGCTTTATTCAGAATTCACGCCTCTCTACACAAACCAAAACCGGTTACGTAATGGCATTCTGACGTACAGTACCAACTAGCTCCAGCAGATGGTAGCAAATCGGTCCTCAATACTAGGGGGAACCCCGTTATCGCGAGAACTGTATGTACAGAGATCTTCGCTATCGCGAGATCTTCATGTATTGGCTGCGGCGCTGGTGGAAATTTGGGAATGTGCGGTCAAGATTTCTCCCGGGTTGAGTTGAGCTCGGGCAGGACGCGAGACTGACTGCATCTGTGTACGAACCGTAAGGTGAGTTAGCACTCTTTAAACTTAATTAACGGAACGAAATTAGCTATATGTGCAAATCCGAACATGTAAACATCTATTCTGTATAAGTGTAACTTGGTGAATTCCAGCAAGCTTGCATTCCAGATGTTTAATGTGATGGGGAAAATGCTTAACATCAGCGCGTGCGGATGCGTCTCCCCGTCTTAAGTCAAGGATGCTCAACTGGGACCATCCAGAACGTATGTCCCTTTTTACAAGTATATTTGTAGATAACGTTGCATTTGGCGTGGTCATTCTCGGCATCTTGAATCTGCAGAATCATTATTTCAGACTGGTTGTGCACATGTAATACTTAATGTGACAGTTCTTTACCTTTTAAGCGGATGTTCAATAATTAATGCACGAAGTTCAAGTTTGAGTTTTTTATTGCTATTTTAAGCTTTTATTCTGTCTTTAGATTTAATCTAAAGCAATATGTGTTGATTGATCTCAAATTATATTCTGCAGTTTTCATTGGCTCACTGAAGAGGACAGCACATGGTCGAAATTGATTTAGTTTTGTGGTTGCATTTAAGTGATTAAAAGGACAGTTTCAATGATTCATGCTAAACCCTCTTGTTGCTTCAAACTCCCATGACTTTCTTTCTTCTGTGGAAAACAAAAGGAGATGTTAGGCAGAATATTAGCCTGTATGACAGCCTATATTTCCACAGAGGAACAAAAGTCGTACAGGTTTGGAACAACATGAGTAAATGCAAGAATTTAACACTTTTGGGTGAACTGTTCCTTTAAATTCATTTCATCACTGTGTAAGTGCAGTGGACCTATTAGACAGCATTTTTGGGCATCATATGCATATGTAGTATTCAAAAGCACCAATTCAGCTGACACAGAACACACCTATAAAGTCCAAAAATGCTGCACGTGGCTATGAGTTTTGAGACACCGGTGACGTCCAGCATGTTCCATTACAAATGGTGCGTAAGAACAAATGCACAGAGTTTTCATTTAGTTGCAACATTAGTTTTGGTTTGTGTTTTATTTTTTTAATGCTGTCCTATCCTGGCTTAACTGCATAAATCTTGTGAGATTATGAAATTCCAGTGAATGTTATTTTGTAAATGATCATTTTATGTAATTTAGTATTCTAAATCCCTACTCATCATAACATGCCTATTATCAGAGAACTTTTGGGTTCAGTGCGGGGTCGATTTACTGTGATTTAGACAAAATGCATTAAAAGTTGCTTGGTGTTTTTGCGTTTGTATATGTGATGCACATTGGTTGGTTTGGTAATGTTGCATGCATCATGTTTGCTGTGAGATTAGCAGTGATGTCTGATTTCAGATTTGACTGTAATTACTTCTACTATTTTAAAATGGTTAAACTCCACTAATGCTGAACGATAGTTCCTTTAGTTTCTGTTTGGTTGGCAGTTGTCCACTTTAAACATGTATAATTTTGTCAATGATGGCTGTCCCTGAGAAGAGCTGCTCAGGCCCATTAGGGGGCCCTGTGCTTTTATGCACTACATGAGTGGCCCTCATGGGGGTCATCAGTCAACAGGCGCTCCGCACTCCACAGAAAGAAGTGCATGTGTGGCGTGTTGGTAAAAGCCTGGGAAAATAAAATGAGGGGCTCTCTGTTGCGGTGTAACCTTTCTGACTGATTTCATCATGCGGCTCAGGTTTTCTTACACAACGTGATAGTAAAGCTGTTTTAACCTACTCTCCAAGAATGTCCAAGAACAAGCTTTTACAGCTGGGGGTGGGAGTTTGGAAAAGATTGGATTTTTATCAGCTTGTGTGATTATATTTTGCTCTCTGAGGCTGAGTGGAAATGCTGGGTGGTGTTTGGTTTGGTTTGGTTGTTAAAGGGGAGAAGTGTGCAGATTGGCCATAGAGTTGCTTTTAGATTGCACTCACTTAGGGCTGTGCGATATGATGATACATATCGGATGAACAAAATAAAAAGTCTATAGTTTCATATTATGCTCTATCGTTTATTTCGTGGTGTTGCAACATTGTTTACGGTAATACTTTTTCTTCATTTGGATGACTGCGATCTTTACACGCCACCACGGGGCGTGAAGGGGAGTAGGGTTGCCAACTTCAGAAAAAATAGATCTATATATACACACACAGAGGTATATCTTTTAGATTTGTAATGTTTTTTAAAAAAGTCTCTTATGCTCATCAATGTTGTATTTATTTGATCAGAAATACAGAAAAAAACAGTAATATTGTTAAATATTATTGCAATTTCTAATATTGGTTTCCTATCTTATTATACTTTAAAATATAATTTATTTCTGTGACGCAGCACTGAATTTTCAGCATCATTACTCCAGTCCTCAGTGTCACATGATCCTTTTATAAATCATTCTTATTCTGATTTATTATCAGTGTTGAAACTGTTGTGCTGCTTAATATTTTTTTGAAACCTGTGTTCCATAAATAAAAGAAAAAGTAAGGGACATGACATTTCCCGACCAGGTGCCGAGTGCTGCCAATCACAGCACACACTGGCCCAGCTAACCAATCACAGAACACACTGGCCCAGCTAACCAATCACAGCACATTTCGTATTTCAGAAGGCAGGCCTTCATGTTGATACGGACTATTCAGCCGTTCATTCAGACTGGGGAGAGAGTGTTGTAATATGTAAAATATGTGAAAAATAATGTGTTTTTCAAACAACCTAGTATGAGAGCCTGTTCTAGTACACCCCTAAAACAAATCACTACTTAGCAGTCAGATGTCCGTATGCACAAAGACACAGATCCCTAAACAAGATTATATCTGTAGATGAAACTTTTTTTGTAGAAGCATTTTTTAAAATTTGAACTAGCACCTCATGACTACACCATGTTATGTACAAGAAGCTGCAAAAGACACAGGCACAAGTGGAATGTACAAAACATGGTGACATTAGTTTTTAAGTAAATATAATGGGCGATATATTGCGTCACCAAAAATGATTGAGGTCATGTACATATATTGCACGATAAGTCGATGTATTGATTATTGCGACAGGCCTACAGAGCGGTGTAGAATAAAGGTAAATTATGTGGAAAAATGTTAGATTAAAAAATGTACACATGTTAGATTGCACCCCATAAACACAATCAAGCCTAGAAAAAAAAAAGTCAACCACCCCTTTAACTGAATTAATACCTGATATGTGTAGGGCTAGTTAGGAATTTAAGGCAAAATTACCATCAATTCTGAGTGCTTGGATGTGAAGGTTTCCACAGACTACCACTGTCTGAAATTCTTGGTAGAATATAAATAGGTTGTAGTACAGATTTAGCTTTTTGCACTGAGCAATTCAGTTGCAAAATACATTTAATGTTTATCATAAACATAAGATGAAGACATACTCATATATTAAAGGAAAATGTGGTTCAAATATTATTACATTGCTTTGATGGCCAGAAAGTTTATTGTAAAAATGAATACTGGAAAAACCTTGCATAGGATATGTTAAAAATAGGGAAAAATAATATCTATATCAATAGGGAAAAATATGTTTTCCATTACATATAATTACTTTGTTAATACATTTCAAAATATGCTAATGCTGAAGCTGGAATTATTAAAATTATTTAAAAAAATTCAAAATGTAATTCATTTAAATACATTTTTAGCCAGTGATGGCATTATATAACAGCATATCATGATATGTCCTTATAGTGGTATCACTGTCATAAGCTCTGTGTGCAAAACTTTCAGTCAGACTAGAATAATTTATGGTCATATGTGAACATAAAGCAGTTCTTCATTTTGCCCAGGGGAGAGTTTTAATACATTGTCAGAAGGGGCCGTTTCAGAAACAATGGGAGTCACCTCTTCACCAGACATGTAATTGAACCAGAGTCAGGAGAGCTAAATTGCTTTGGTTATATTCATGAAGTAATAATAGTGTTCTCATAGTTTGTCTTGACATGCTTGCTTTGCAGAGAAGTTTGAGAGCGTTGAAGACAGCGGGGAGAATGAACTTGGGTCTTCCCCATTGTCGGCTATGTCTATTTGAAACTCCACATAACCCACTTACAGGGAAACCACATTCTGCCTCCTATATCAAGTTTTGAAGGAGAGAGCGAGAGAGAATGTGAGAGAAGAGTGAGAGTGAGAGAAATGGACACGATCAGTACTCTCATACAGGGCTGTGTTGTGTAAGATGTGTCCTCATAGCTCTCATCATCTCTCTCCTGTTGAGCCTGGAGTGGATCATGTTTTTACCACAGCATTCTGGCTTGGGCTTTTGGTTTGTGGTTCACTACAGGACACCAGAGATGGTGTGACTCCGCTGTATGTGGTTTGGATGCTGATCATAAGCTACAGGAGCATTAGCCATTTATATCTGCTATAGGGGACAGGAATGTTTGTCCACTTAGCCGATTGGTGTTTATCTCCACAGTTTGTCACTTCAAAATTTGATTGACATAGCAGTTTGACAGACTGCTTTGTCAGTGGATGGTAACCAATTTTATTTTTTTGAGTAAATTGAATTTTGAGTAAATGTTTGAATGAAATAAAATGTGTAAAATAGGCAAAAAAAAATTCTAGAGATGCAACAATTGACCGGCAAGGGATCTGAATTAGCTGATTTTCGACGTGGAAGTTCTTCACTGTGAGTCAAGAAGACACAAAGTTCGCAATTTGTAATATATGTGTAGGGCCAAAGTAAGCTGTGGGGAACCACAGGGCTCTATTAACGTTTGTCTGGGACAAGTAGTTTACTGACAAGCTGCGCAAAACCACGATCATATTTTGCGCAGCTTGTCAGTGAACAACGGCTCTGTGTAGTAAATGGAGATTTACAGCTGATTACAGAACCGGCTTTACTGGCAATATGCGCATTAAATATCGCATGAGATTTATCGTGCAGCCCTAATACTGTTACTTACTGTTACTGCAGCCCTAATACTGTTTATGAGGATACTTGCAATGATGGGGATTCTGACGCATATAAGTGTGTTTATGTAATCGTTCAAACTAAGCCAATAAAGCGGCAAAAAATGCGCCCTCCTCTCACTCAGAAACAGCATATAGCTCTGATGTTTGTGTTTCAACGGCTTAAAATCGGTTGTTTTAAAACTGCAGTGCTTAAAAGCGCGTGTCCATGCTACAGATGTAGTCCCTCGTTTAGGAAGAAGCTCCTCGTTTTGTCCTGGCTGCTCGTTCTCCACCTGGTTCTGTCTCCCCTTCACGCCCCGTGGTGGCATGTAAAGATCGCAGTCATCCAAATGATGAAAAAGTATTACCGTAAACAATGTATTTTGTGACACCACGAAATAAACGATAGAGCATAATATTAAACGATAGACTTTATTTCGTCCATCCGATTTATATCGTCATATCGCACAGCTATTTTTAAATAATTTTGCTTCAGAATATTTAATAGGCTATTTATGTGATTATTTATAGTCCTATTAAATTGTATGTAGATTAAGTATGTGATGGTATCAAATTTTCATAATAGTCGTTGAAGCTTTTATCACGGTATATGGTTGGTTAACACTTTACAATAAGGTCCCTTTAGTTAACTTTAGTTAAAGTAGGTTAACATTAACTAACAGTGTGCAATAGCTAATTGTTGCAGTACGAGTGAAACGTCTTGGGTATTCTATAGATGCTGCGTCCCAATTCGCCTCCTTTTTATACTATGCCCTAAAACTATGTACTCTTTTTGTGAAATGTACATTCTTTTGAGTATGTAGAAGAATAGTAAGCAAGCTTCGGGACATACTACTTCGTCATAGCTGCTTCTTTAATGGACGCTCTGTTGCTTAGTTACGTGCATTCTGTCACTGTTTAAACTGCCCTGTCAATCATCTTATCACAGTTAACATCAAACCACATTTAGTTTAATTTGATTTCCTACCATATTGGAGAGAAATGAAGTAGCACGTTGATCTGCCAGCCGTGGGTCTTTATGCTGAGAACTCTGCTCATATTTTTTGCATAGTGATGCATTTAAAAGTTAATGACCAATCGTATCATTATAAAAGTTCACAGTGTTGCTGCAGATGAAATATAACGTGGATAACATTAAATTAATATTTTTTCATCAGGTTAGACATTGATTATTTATCACTCAAATCCGTTTATCTACCTGTGCATTGGTCGCATATATCCGCCATGTTTGTAGTTTTTTAACACTTTTAATGCATGTTTGTAGTTCTAATTAAATCCTCTTCCACCGCGCAATGTGTTATGGGCAATATTAGCCGTTAGAGTGTGCCTCGATCTGCACGCTTCGCATTCTAACCATAATTTAGAACCCATCCGGAATCTTGGCATACTTTTTTTTTAGCATACTAGGTTACCTGGGTAACGGCTGCATTTCTGCCTCTGTTAGCGCCCTCTAGTGCCGAATGTGTGCTTTCATTCAGCGCGTCTCCTTCACGGTTCCAGTTCGAAACTGTCGAGCCCTAATCATTTATTAATCCTTGTTAATGTTAATTTCAACATATTAATATATTTTTTTATAATCAAAAGTTGTGTTTGTTAACATTAGTTAATGCACTGTGAATTAACATGAACAAATAATGAACAACTGTATTTTTATTAACTAATGTTAATCAAAGATTTATAAATGCTGTAAAAAACATTGCTCATTGCTATAGCTAACACATTAACTAATTATATCCACAAATGACATTATTGTAAAGTGTTAATGATTTTATTCCTTTTCTTTTGATTAATTAATGAATCATTTATCTATTAATGGATATCTGTTGATGTTGCATATTTAACTCTGCATTCCTTTTTCACGTACATTTCCATTACCTTTGCTGTAATCTAATGTTTACTTAAAGTTAGTCTTTTACAAAAAAACTTTTGAATTATCCTTTTAAATGTAATCTTTAGCAAACCTAAAAATAAATATTCATTTTTTTATACTGTACATTATAATGCCTAAATGTTTTTTTTTTTTTAGTTTTATTTAAAATTCATGTACACAATAATATAATATTTTAAATAGGTTGTTTATTGGTTATCGTCCATAATAATTATCAGCTGATTGGTATCAGCCAAAATTGTAATATTTGCAAATATCTGCATTATATCTACACTGTTTTCTAGATGCTGATATCTGCGCTGGCCATTAAAAACCTATATTTTTTAATATCTTGAACTATTTTTAAATTGACATGCTGATGTCTTAATGCAGTTCTCATGGCACAAGAGGCTGAAAAAACACTGACATGTGACACATCATGTTCACATATGAACAATTACTCAAAAGCGCAAGGCAGACAAAAATGACCGAAATAGCCACCCCTACTATCCAGTCCAGAAAGTCTTCGTTTGAGGCATCTCACTGCACCTTGGAGTGGTTTTCTAGGGAACTGAGCAGAGATGCAGTGAGCTCAATGAGAGGTGATGCTGAATGTGTCATTCTGCTGGAGGTGTAGATGCTACCCACTGAGACTGCCTTTCTAATGACTCTCTCACTATCACTGTGTTGACATGGTAACCTGTGTCACTCCCACTCAATCCATATTCTTATTCCCATGAGCAGATGCAGGTGGCTTGAAGACACTCGTGTTCACTGCTGGTGAGGTATGGCCAAAATGACTGTTGTCTGTCATCAGATCACGGCACTATATATGTTGTACCAAAGTTCAGAGCAAGTGTCCTGTTTGATTACTCCAGGAATAGACCTTAGTCAGAGTAGACACCATTTTTAATTTGACTTGAATGAAAATTAAGCTGTAGGAGCACAGTCTGTTCAGTGTGACCTTCAGCCTTAAGAAACCTCTAATTTGCACAAACCGTGAATTTTTGTCCAATCAAAATGGTGTAAAGATTTTTTATTGATCGAAAACTAGGAGAATAGGTGTTCATCTCTGTCTGATACTGATAGGCCAGTAATTATTTTCATGTTAAGGCTGATATCTAATAAATAGCAGATATTAAAATGTTATACTGTTGTGCCTAAATAAAATAAATTAAAAAAGTCATTACAACATTTAATGTGCACAGTGCAATAATAAAAAATGGAGATCTGCTAAAGATTTAACAGTGTTAAAATGATTATTCTGTAAAAGGAATAGTTTGCTGAACATTTACTAGCCATCAGGTCATCAGATAAAGATGAATTTTTTCTTCAGTGGTTTCTTCAACAGATTTGGAGAAATGTATCATAACTTGCTGGGTGCCGTCAGAATAAGAGTTCAAACAGCTGATAAAAACATCACAATAATCCACAAGCAGTCCACACGACTCCAGTCCATCAATAAATGTATTGTGAAGTGAAAAACTTGATGTTTGTAAGAAACAAATACATCATTAAGGCGTTTTAACTTTAAACTGTTGCTTCTGGCAAAAATATCAGTCCATAATCCATAATAATGTGTCCAGTGAAGTAATCGCATTCCTGCTGTCTTCCCACATCAAAATTCACTGACTTATTTGTTTAGAACTGTTTTGGACAGTTTGAATCTAAAACAGTTGCTTGATGTGAATATCTTCTGATTAAGCGAGATTATTTTTTTCAATGGAGAAAGCAATATTATGAATAGAGTACTCGTTTGAAGTTTAAAAATTTCTTGATGTTCCATACAAGCACACAGCTTTTCACTTCACAAAACGTTACTGGATTAAAGTTGTGTGGATTACTTGTGGATTATTCTGATGTTAATATAAACTGTTTAGACTCTCATTCTGATGGCACCCATTCACTGACAGAGGATCCTTTGGTGAGTGATTTTCTCCAAATTTGTTCAGATGAAGAAACAAGATATCTATATCTTAGGTAGCTTGAATTAATATACAAGTATTTTTTAAGGGGACATTGAATGAAATTTTCACTTTTTTTGAAGCTTTTTTTTTTTGCATATAGTTAGGTTTCTGGCTTGCATGCCACCTCAGAAAAGCTGAAAAGAAAACACACAACCAGTTTGTTATGGGCTGTCTGAGTCTGAAACTGTGTCATCCAGCAAGCTGTTTCAATTTGCATCCAGTTTCTATGTAGATAGCTAGCTATTTGAATAAGCCACATCCGAGCCATATACGGAGTCCAAGGCAGCAATTTATGCATCTTGTGTCGACGCCCCACAGAAGAGAGGGGTGGGGTGAGTAGCTCATTATCATTTAAAGAGACGGGCACCGAAATGAGACACAGAACAGAGCCGTTTTTGACAAGGTAAGGGTGTTGTTATCAATCGGAGCACCCTTAGTAAAAAGGGTGTTGTTTTACATAATCATTGAGGAATTTTAACCAAAGCATGTTACAGATATTTCATGAAGACCCTAAAGAATCATACCAACTTGTGGAAAATGGGCATTCGATGTCACCTTTAAAATTAAATTAAATTACAAAAATATTAAGTTAGTATTATAATTATTGTGTTTCCGAAGGAGCTAACTCGGGCATGACTCGCAGTTTTGAGAGGATCATAAAGAAAAGTTGATGTCACTGGAGACCAAAAAAATCTTGTTTTCTGCTGTGAGTATCGCTGATGGCATTATGTGTGAAGTTAATTGTTTTAATTTCTCTCCTTATGCATTTATTAAGGCAAATCAGAGCACAGTCAGCTGTTCGCCGGTGTACTTTCTGCTACAGCGAGCATTTTATTAGAAAGTATTTTTCCCTTCCTCTCCTTCGCATGCACACGTGATGGTGGGCTCCCCTGTGAAGCCAGTGAGGGTCAATGCTCATGTAATTGTGTGTGCACCTCTTTGGTCGGCGCAGTCTCTCTAATGGGCCAAATGCAGGAAGAGAGGAAATTACACTCAGGGAACATTTGCACTTTAATGAATTTTTTTTTCTCATTATATGCATGAGCAGATTATTGATTAAGTGCAGGTGGGATGTATGAACTCACAGAAACAGCAAACATATTGACTGGATCACTTTAGACAAAATCAATTTGTGTAATATAAGAAAATGAGCAGTGTGGCAGATATGCCATGGAGTGAACGCAAAATGAAGCTGATATGATTTCACTTTTTAAATGTTACCAGCTACACAGTTGGACATCATTTTTTCTTCCAGCTTTAATTCATTAATGTCAATGTGAAATCAAAATTGAGCCTCTTTTCTTCTGAATGCATATTCCTGGTCTTACTTTGATTAAAAAATTTAAATAGTTCAATAAAAATTGTAAAAATGATTCTGTAATCTTTCATCAAAATGTATTAATTTGCTCTTTCATTTTAATTTCAGTATTGGTTAATATTAAATATTTAATTTCACTTGCTTATTTCTCCTATTTTTATGTGTGTTTATTTTTTTAACATATAATATAATATGAAAATAATTATCGGCTTATCTTTGCATCCATATATGTTTTTTAATCAGTTCATACATTTTTTGGGAATCAAATTCATGTTGTCAATGTAACAGCCATGATCTATGGTTGCATGAATGATAAAATTGCTATATTAAAATTCCACCCTACACTGTAAACAATTTCAAGCCGTTTCAACTAATTATTATTTACCTTCAGTCAATTTCTGTCTTCAAAGTGTTATCTGAATTGTTATTTTTTAGTTGACTCAACCTTTACTGAACTAGTTTTATAGTCCATTCAACTAAAATTATTTAATTGGTCAAACATTCAGAAAACTACAGCAAATTGTGTCAATTAAAATTGAACCATTCACTCCATGTGTTTCATATGTTACCTCAACTAAGATTTATTATTTGGCCATCATAAGAAATTGTTGTGGAACTAGTTATTATATTTTATATTGAGTTACCTGGTGTCTATCAATCACTAAAACACACACATTAGAACACATAATAGCCTTTATTTAATAACTACTGCATTTATAACATTTGTCTATCGGACGAAACATGCAAGGGCTAAGGGATAGTTCACCCAAAAATGAAAATTTGCCGTTACTCACCCTCAAGCCATCAATATGTAAACTTTTTTCTTAAATTTGAACGTTAAAGGCAGTGTGTGGTGATGGTGAAAACATTGTCTTTGAAAACATTGCAATTCATAAACTGCACGTCTCTGGCTGCCGTCTTTTGAGAGTCAAATAAACATACAGACGAGACCAAATTACCAAAGGCTCCCCTTGGGGGGGGGGGGGATGGGGACACATTGAGGCCTTATGAAGCTAAACAATCAAAAACCGGCAGCCACAGATGTGCAGTGTATGAATCGCCAAGGATCACCGTTTCAGATAAAAATCACTGAAAAAAAAAAGTGACATCTGGGATGGCCTGAGGGTCAATAACATAAACAGGCAGAATTAAAAATTTTTGGGTGAACTATCCCTCTATAGTGCTCCAGTTGTCAAATATTACATTTGTAATACAACTGCAAAATTTATTTTAAACATTTGTTTAATGAACTTAAAAAAGACTAAACAAATTTGCAAACAAACATTTACAAATATTACTACTGTTCACAATTACATCTTTAAAATGAGGCAGAAGTCAGAAAAAAATTAATGAACCAGGTGTTACAGTTCAACTGAACTCAGTCAAGTAAAGTCCAGTCACTGTATTTATATAGTGCTTTTTACACTACAGATTGTGTCAAAGCAGCTTTACAGTATAAAATAGGAAAATAGTGTGTTTTCGAGGAACCAAAAACTCCATCGGTCTTCTCTGGCAAGAGAATCAGCAGTTTTAATTCCAGGCTGCAACACAGGTCAGATTTGTGCAGAGGACTGGTCTGGTTCCTGTGGTCTTGTCCCGATGGCTGTCTAGGTGACGAGGTCTTCAGTGGGGATCTGTCTCTGGGCTCATCTAGTTGTCCTGGTCTCATCTAGATGTCATCTCTAGGTCCTGATCCACCATCTGATCTGGATACAGACTGGATCCTGGTGGCTACGGTGACCTCGGAATAAGAATGAGACTAGCGTAGATGCCACTGAGAACAATAAAGCACATTTTAATTGTAGTAAAAACTTTAAACATTTACACATATTTCCTTAAGTCTTAGTGTTGAAAGTACACACACACTATGTAGTTGCAATGGAGCAGTCTGGTCACATGGCAGTGTTTGGAGCCTTGGAAGAAGTGACTGGCCAGCATCTGAAAACTTGCAATGATGAGAAAGCACCAATGAAACCTTTGGCCACACCCTGATGGAGAAATAAAGTACAATTTATCTCAAAAAATGAAATGATGCCTTTTAATACCAGTTCATGAAATTTGTGAAGAAACAGAAGTTGCAAATTTTTTTGGCCCACAAAAAAAAATCTCAATCCATCGCACAACACAGGGAGCATTGATGTTGACTGTTCATTAGTTGCAAGGATTTGTAACAGAACATGACCATTTCATATTATAAGTCTACCTTAAACAGCATTAAAATAATATCAAAATATGCCTGCCTGTTGTTGATAAATACCAGTGGTGACGTTTTACAAATTGATTGATCAATTGTCCCAATGTTTACTAAGCCATGGTCTCTTTACCAGTGCAGGGACTCGTGTGCACGATCTAGTGATTCACTACCTAGGGAACTGACTGAGACGCAGTCTGCTTTGATACCAGCCTTGTGAAAGAATTCAGTTGTTTATTCTCGTTGGGAACGACAAACTCTTCTCCGAAGCGCCTTCACGAGACCAGAACGCCGTGTAATCCGCCCCGTTTGAAAAGAGCCTGGTTGTTAGTCACGTTTAATGTCGACTTTTAACTTCAAATAAGCGTATTACTGTGGTTTACATTACATGCTTCGTCGTAGAAAGCATTGGCTTATAAAAGAGAGAGACCACGCAAACACAAAAATATCATAGAACACGCCAAAATTAAACCTAAAATAAAATTCATTATAGTAACACAGCTATTGACATTAAGTGTTTTATGGATTAAATGAGAAGACCACGTTCCCTTCACTTAAACAGCTAATTTCCCTCAGACATATTCATACAACGCTTATTCGATGTTTTTATATATGTTGTATGTTTGTGTATAAATACATACGTTTTAAATAATACGTTTACACCTTTTTTTAATATACAAGTATTGATAAATTCAGTCAAAGTACAAATTCAGTACATTTAACATAGCCTAAATATGAATTTTTCTTCGGACACACAACTTATAAAACACTTCTAAATATCCACTCAAAAACATCGGATATGCTGTATGTTTTTGTCGATAACTTTAGTCTAAAAAATAACATTTATTTAGTGACACTTACCTGACTCGTGAACTTGACAAGATGTATTTATGTATTTATGGCGCTGTTGTCACTCAGGCTCGTACACGTGCAGAAGGATCTCAGTGTTGGCTGGATTAGTTTTTTATTAGTTCTGTCTGGACCACTAACGTCAAAATGATAGATACTTAACATAAAGTTTGGTTTGGCGGTATGGTTCTGTTCTGGGCAAAAACCTCCCTGCCCATCCATGCAGCCTGTCATGAATGAGCAGGGAGAGCAGCAATAATAACCCCCCTAGGGTTAACAGAACAGAACAAGGCAGATATCATTAATGTACTTAATGATATTTAAGTGTAACATTATTCAAGATAAAGGAGTCTGATTAGCAAGGAATATCAGAAAGCCAAGTCCTGACTGTGGCGAAAGGAGGAGCTGGGATGGAGGAGGGTAATTTGCTCCGGAGCAGGCTGAAAAGCTGCTGAATAATAATGAATAGAGCTTATATTGGAATGCCGCGATAGGTGTCGTATTCCTATAGGTAGATGTGATCAGCTGATGCAAGCTTGACTCACATGACCTGCCAGAACTAACGCTAACGCTTAATTTCTGTCAGGACCACTATCATCAAAAATGATTGACAATTAGCATACAGTTTGAATTGGCAGTATGGTTCTGTTCTGGGCAAAAACCTCCCTGCCCATCCATGCAGCCTGTCATGAGTGAGCAGGGAGAGCAGCAATAATAACCCCCCCAACACAAACGATAGGCCCGAACCCCCCAACACAACGATAGGCCAGAACCGCCCCAACACAACGTGGGCATTCTGAAAGAAGCATATCTTCTGGAATAACAGAGACTGGGGCAGCAGCAATTTACAGGAGAAGGCAGCGAAGGGGTGTTCTTCTTTATAAGCAGCTAAGAAGAGCGGCAAGCCCCTTACCGGAGGAGAGTAGTAGCGAAGGGGTGCTCTTCTTTATAAGCCGCTAAGAAGAGCAGCAAACCCCTTTAATGCAATACCTGAAAAAGATACAAAAAACCCACTAGAATTGTCAGCCTAGTTTGTAGCAAACATAGTGTACTGCAGCCATAAAAGCGAGCAATGAACGGATCAGAGATCACATATTCTACCTTGCCTAAAAGCTTCAGCATCCATTAAAAAAGACTACAACAACAGCATACAATAACTCAAATCAACTCATCAGTTTACAGGCTGGCCATCTCCCTTTGACATTTGTGCTTGTTGTGTTACGTGTCCTCAATCTGACAACCAGCGTGAGCATAGACAAAAATCCTTACCAATACAATAGATAGCTTGCAACAAGCATGTTGCTTGCTTAAATCACAGCATGTTGCAGTAGTCAGAGAAACTTAAGGAAATAACATTCCCAATACTAGATGAGCCATAAGCAGCAAGCATATTTCAAGAACAATCGGATGGCCTAAACAACAGCTTAAACATTAGCTTCTTGCTGTTGCAAGTTTAACTAAGTACCAGCACTTGCAATAACAACCAATAGCTTAAATCAACAAGCAGGTCTAGCAACAAACATTATACTGACACTAGATAAGCCTTAACAAGCAAGCAAAATCCCAATACCATAATAGCTTTAAAGCAAAGACCTTCTGAAATAGCACAGACTGAGGCAGCATGCCCTTTAAGAAAAGAAGCAGTGAAGGGGTGCTCTTCTTTAATAAGCAGCTGAGAAGAGCAGCATGCCCCTTTAATGCAGTACAGCATATGGTCAATACCCGAAGTTTAGGCAACAGCATGTTGCCCTATCCAGATAATCGTTAGCATTAATAACACCTTTAGTAGCAAAATCTACATACTGCAAGTTAAGTATCAAGCACATTACCGATACACTGTATAGCTTTAAGCAACAGCATATCACGGACTTATACACAGCTTGATGGAAATAATCATACATATAGGACGTGTTTATTGAAACAGCATCCTCAATACTAGATGAGCCTTAAGCAGCAAGCCTGTTTCATATCAGACAATCTTAAACAGATTTAAAAACAAGTCTCAGCTGTGGTAAGTTTAACTGGGTAACGTTAATGTTACCAGTGTGTCAAAATACAACCAATAAGCCTAAAGCAACAGCGTGCCTAGCAAACCAACATGTTACTGAACAACTAGCCTTAAACAACGAGCAATATTTGACAATAGCATATTTGCCAACATAGCGTTAAGCAATGAGAATGAAATAAGAAACTTAGCAGGAAAGGTTGCTTAATACTATTTTAGTGGGAAAGCCCATCCATAGCGTTAAAGCAATGGAATAAAAGTATTATTATTATTTTTTTTTTTTAAAGTGCTGCTTGCACTTGCTTAGAATAATTGGACTATATTTAAATCCCTTGTGTCCATTTGAGCGCTCAGTCGTAACCTTCCAATCACCACCGAAGTGTTTTTTTTAAATGAACATAGCTTGATCTCAGCCAGTTGATCATGCTTAATCAACACATGTCATATCACCCTAATTTCTCATGCTCATATGCTCACATTACTCAGCGTGAGCACATATTCCAGCGGATCAGAAATTATGAATCTCTAATAAGTATTGAGTGGCAGTCCAGCAGGGGAAGCATACACACTGCGGAAATACTTTGAATGACGGTCATTAATATTACATTCTTATATGTATAGAAGCCATTAGGAGCGATAAAGCGTGCTTTTGACGCAGCTGAATCAACCGCACACTCACACAGCTAATGAAAACATCAACCCTAGAAATAAACAACCGTAACACTGAGATTATGCCGCTGAATACAGCGAAACCCAGTTGAAACGCATACACGAGAATCCGTGTTTCATTTAAACTTGTTCTCATGGCCTTAACTATCGGCGTGTCCTCAGAGCGATTACATGCTCTAGACTACGTGTTGCTCCAGCTGTATGAACACAGATGCGTAAATGCTGCTGCAAATATGCTTTTTCAATTAGCAGACCAGGTAATTGTAACGGTCAAGGTGTGTGGAGGCAGGCGGAGACGAGGACGACAAGGATTCACCTAAGGATGATTAAGTAGAGACAACCAAGGCCATGGGTTTATTCAGGTAGATGAGACTCACACACTCGGGGTAACATTCACAATAACCGACAAACTAGAACACAATAGACAGGAACAGATATAGTGCAGATAATGAGGGGCAGACAGGTGAGCACAATGAGGTGATTAACTAATAATTATACGGCTGAACCAACAAAAGGGGAAGAAACCACAACAGACAGTCCACAGGGGTGTTACAGTAATATACGCAGCGATATGGATTGAAACAGCATTCACTTATCTTAGATGTGGATTTCAGATGTTCTGAAACACGCTGCAACAGTTGATTTGCGAGCAGCGATGCTTAATTTGCTCCGGAGCAGGCTGAAAAGCTGCTGAATAATACTGAATGGAGCTTATATAGGAATTCCGCGATAGGTGTCGTATTCCTATAGGTAGATGTGATCAGCTTGACTCACGTAACCTGCCAGAACTAATGCTAAAGCTTAATTTTAGTCAACATATCATAGAATTGTGACGGGTTTGAAAAAACCGTTCATCAATGTTTTCAAATTATTGTGTTAGACTTAAATATGTCCGCTAAAATCGCCCAAGCAATAAAATTAGCTCAACTTAAATATTTTTGCCCTTCCAACATTTTGTTAATTGGATTTTTTGTGTACATCTTTTTTGTCTCATCTATCCCTTTTTACTCAGAAATATGTCACATTGCGGAAGCACAATAAGTTGTAAAATGACAATTTACGTTGACTTAAGATAAAAACAAGCTCAAAGGGAGTAAAAGCCCCTGAAATGTCTGTCATGTCTTTTTTTTGTTCAGTTTAATTCTGTCCTGAAACAGTGTGATAAGGTTGTGCCCTTGTGAACTTCATTGCTTTCTGAAAGAACCATCTTGCTGTTCAAGTCACTAATGGTAATGAACATGGATGCTGTTGCCATTGGACACAAATAGATAGGGCTTGAAATCAGCATCGTAGCAACTGTGATGGTATGAATATTCGTGGAAGAGATTAGCGCAATTGGAGACGTATGACAGCAGCTGAACAAACACCTATACTCAGATAGGGCCTGTCAAATTGACCTACAATCTCAGTGCACACATCACCTCCCTTTACCCCTGCCAACACATGTGATGCCCAGGAGAGAAGAAAAAAAACATTTCCATGGCTGTACAGAGCAATACTGAACATGAACTAGGCACCTTTCAATAAAAAGGCATATCAAAGTGACAGATAAAGATTTCTTTTTTGCAGTAAAGCTGTCTATTGGATTGTTGAAATGACCTGATGACCTTTACTGATGCTTGTTTGCTTATGTCAACTTTTGCTACTAAATTCTGTTTTGCATATATATTAGGGGTGTGCGATATCACAATTTTTGATTGTGGATTATTAAAATGTCCACAATCTACCTTTGAAGAAATATCGTAGTATCGTGCTACAGCGCACATTTTAACAGTTGCAGCAGTTCTGGGCCCTCAGTAATCAATATAGTGTACAACGTGACACTACACATTCACATCAATACATTCACATCAAATGTTAGCTCAGTGGTAGAGTTACACTCACGGGACACTGCAAATATTTGCTATAACAAAAGTACATTATTTGCATGTGCTTTAAAGCCTTGCAGGTTAAACATTTAATTTGTGGGCTGTTCACATTTGATTGCGCTAATACTGTCAAAAACACACAAGGTTTTACAGTAAAACCACAGTTGGTTTGGTTCTAAAGTGAAAGGTAAACAGTTGGAGGAAAAAGATGTGCTGAGATTAGATGCATTGCAGGTCTTTAAAGCGACGTGACCGTACTTAAACATGCTGCCGCTCTTTTCAGTAAAAGGGATAGTACCAAAAAAAAAAAACGCTACCCGTTTCCTAAACGCCGAGGTCCGCCCTCCTTTTGGCTCTAGCATAGGTCAAGCGAGTGGGTGACCTGCAAGCACTGTCAGTCAGTGCTTCCTGTCTTGAGTTTGGGCCTAACCACTGTAGAGTTGTCTTCAAACCGAGACACAGCTTCGTGCCGAAAGTGCTCTCCACTCCGTTTAGAGCACAAGTCATCACCCTTCTGGCGCTCCCCATTCAGATGGTGAGCAGGGTCCCAATCCCACTCTGCAGGTTCGGGCTCTTAGAGGTATACTGAGCTTCTGGCCTGTTAAGACACTCAGACAAGCTCTTTGTGCGCTTCGGAGGCTGCTCTAAAGGGCTTCGCAAGGTTTACGAATCAGCAATGGAGATGCCTGAATAGTGGATGCTATAGCCTTGGCTTACGACTCAGCAGGCTTGCAGTGCCCTAAAGGTGTGAGGGCCCACTCCACCAGATGAATGGCTTCCTCCTCGGCTTGGTCCAGCGGTGAAATTTATCTGTGAAATATCTGTGAAATTTGTTGCTGCTGGCTGGTCGTCGCTGTCTACCTGTACAAGGATTTATTAATTGGATGTCCCTGCCCTGCATGCACGGATTTTGGCCACTTAATTCTACCTAATCCTAAGTGGAGAGGGTTATGTTATGTAGTCCTCAGCCTAAACGGCTTGGGTCTCATTATTGGCTAATGCTTACAGGAGCCCTAAGAAAGAGTTCTCCGGGGCTGGGCTCGCAAAGCGGCTTCGTTCTGCACTAGCTTATAGCACGGCGCTATTGGACGCGTTCCCCACAAGCGTTTCAACACAACGAAAGAGACAGTTCGAAATGGAATGCTCCGGTTACTCATGGAATCTCAGTTCCCTGAAATAAGGGAACGAGCGTTGCGTAGGCTGCCGTGCTATAAGGCTGCACGCGAATTGATAACTGTTGCTTCAGTCGAAAGATTCTGACGAAATGGCACTCAGAGCCGCCTTATAGAGAGGTTGGCTCCTCCCCTTTTGGCCATTGGTTCGTGCAGCTCCACGAACGTAAACAGATCAGGCTTCAGTATCAGAGTAAACAGGAGTTTCCCCATAGGCATGTCAACGCAACGCTCGTTCACTTATCTCAGCGAACCAAGGTTACGTTAGTAACGTTAGTAACTGGAGTGTTTTTCTGCAAAGCAAGCAAAAGAAAGAGGCGGCAAGAAGTCAGATAGTGCTGGCTGGCGCAGAGTTGTGGAAGGTGTGCATGAGGCGATGGCAGCATGCCGGGCAGGAAGAGGAGATGAACTTGGCAGGTCAGAGGAGTTCCTGGAGAGAAGTGTAGAAATGCGAAGGGATGAGCTGCGCTAGTTGGGCAGGACAGAGAAAAATGAAGATCAAGTGAAATGAAAATGGATGTAGCACTTGACCTGGGATCTGCATTTTGCACCATCACACTTATTCTAGGGTTACTTATTTACGTTGTAGTAAATTCCATCTACGCATCTATATATATATATGGTGTGTATAACAATTTTTGTAACATTATATGTCATTAAACTGTCACTTGATCATTTTACAAATTCTTTAAAAAAAAATAAAATGTAAAAATAATATATATAGTGTGTGATGTGTGTGTGTGTGTTAAGAAAAGGATATTTCAAATAAATCATTTGTAAATGGAATCCGAAAAAAAAAATTTCAGTAAATCTAGCATATAGATGCTAAAAAGAAAATTGTTAAAAGTGATCAAAGTAGGCTGCACAATTACATCAAATTTCCTAATAGCGATTACATTTTGGCTGCCAAATTAGGTAATCGTTTTTTAAATGGCGAGTTATCGTTCAAGTCCCGTTTTTAGTTGAGTGCGTCCGATGTGTATTTTGTCTTTCTACAGGTAACCCTTATTTTAATTATTTTTAATTTATTTTTGTCATAATTGTGCAGCCTTAATCCAAAGTGACAGTAAAGGACATTAGAATGTTACAAAAAAAGTTAATTTTGCAAATCATTCATCAAAGAAATCCTGAAACAAAAATGAAAAAAAAAGTTCACTAGCATAATAAGGATGATAAAATCAGCTTTGCCATACAAATCCATTTCTTAAATATATTAAAAATAAAATAAGTTATTTAATTTTAATATTTTACAATATTACTGTTTTGTACTGTATTTTTGATCAAATAAAAACAGCCTTGGTGAGCATAAGAGACTTAAAAACATTAAAAAAAATATTACCGTCCCTTTTGCTAATGTTAAGTCGTTAATAATATGTGTATTTATTTATTATAGTTATTCATCATATATATATTGCTGTAGGGTATTTTTTTCTGATCGGCTATCGGCTAAACGTGCTTCAGTAGGAAACGATACACTCTGATGCTCCTGGCTCTGTAAGGCCAGGCAGACTCGTGTCCTAGATATGAACTCATGGCTGAATTAGTGTTATTATTACATAAGGGAGGAGGAATTAAAAACTGGTTGTTTCATCTCTGCCCAACCTTGGACTAGGGCGATACCAAGACCTATGAGTCCCTTCAGGGAAATAAAAAGCACACGCGGTGAAGGAACATTGTTCCTGTTTTATCTCTATTATGTGTGTAATAATCCCTGTAGTGTGTTGAATTTACATTTACACAGGACTGCCTGGGATTTAAAGGTCTTTTAGATATTTTTGAGATGATGTGCTTCACTGTGGTGTTTATAGTGAAAACATTTTCCTTGGAGCACGGCTAGCTAAATAAGACTGGACATGATATTCTCTTCCATGGTGCTGTCAGCGAAATATTTATGCTCTCTCTCTGTCTCTCCATCCCTCCCTCTTTCCCTCTCTGCTTATTTTGCTTCAGTCTGACTGTGTCTCATTCCAGTCCCTAGTTTCCTTATGACGTATATCAGTATATCATGAACAGGATTTTGTGCAATAGCAAAGGCCTTGATCCTCTAAACATTGGTACACTGATGCATGGCCGGCCCTAGTATTTTGGGGGCCCTAAGCAAATAAGTGTAAACAAATGTTTGATTTGTTGGACAAAACAAAGCAGGTGTTTATTAACAACATCACTATATATCACATTGTCGTGTATCTTTTTTTGTAGCTCTTAAAAATACATTTATGTGCGTGTCAGGCATTTTTTATATTAAGAAAAAAAAATAAGCAGGGACAATAAGCATTAGGGGTATCAACATAAAATGTGCCAGATTTAGTAAAAAAACTAAAAACATGTTAAAGATGATAATCAACCCTCTACAATGCGAGTAAATAACTCACATATGCAGTCAAATTTCATACTAGAGTGACTAAATAATGTCTATTTCTCAAATCCAAGAACGCAAAGAATAGACTTGCGTTCTCATGGAGATCGGTCTTGCCAGGATAACTTGAAAGAACAAACTCAAAAGGGCGCAAGGACACAGAACGCATCTTTGTGAGAATTGAGATGCGCTGTGTTATTGCGCTCAACTGACAAAACATTATAAGGAGCGACCAAAATAAATACAGCATAACATCACAAACAAATGTCATAACTTATTAAAACATATATTTCATAATATTAACTAGCCATCACGTATTTGAGAGCTTGCTGGGAATCTCTTAAGCGAGAACGTTAAGTTTAAAGCTTACAGGCGATCTAATGGGTTTAGTTACAGTCAAATGCATTTATTAAAGGTCTCATATTGTTCCCCCCAAAACTGAACTTTAGGATGAGTTCATCTAAACGAGGTTAGGGGATATTAACTACCAGATAAGTTCAAACAGTAAGTACACAGTAAACTGCACACAGCCTGCCATAAAAGTGCTGATGATTTTCATGAACCGTTGTGATTCGTAACAAGTTGACGTCAGAACTACACAGTCACCACCTTCAGTCACCACCCCAAGCACGGCCCACAGTCCCACTCTCCTTTTGCCAAATCCCCAGACAACATTGCGCCCATGCTATTGTTGAGCAAGGACAACACGGAAACATGTCGAAAAGGTTAACTTTTACCATGAAACCAGATCGACCGACCTGTAACGTTACACTCTCACTCGAAGGATGAACGATCTGACAGGATTGTTACTATGAGGTGGATCACATCTAACGTGTATAGTAAAGACAAACTCACCGTGTCTATCTCGTCATGATGATGTATATATATTTCAATTTAATGATTTGGATGTCCTTTTTTGAGACGTTTTTTGAGACGTGCAGCAAGTATATGTTAGTTTATGTCCTGCCAAATAAAATGTTAAAAATAAGGTTAAAATGTGCGCATCTGGTGTACAGTCATTTACAGTATACCTAGGATGGCTTGAGGGTGAGAACATCATGGGGTAATTTTCATTTTTGGGTGAACTATCCCTTTAATAAACTAAGCAGACTCAAATGCACTTTCTGACTTGCTTATTGTTTATTTCAAAGCAATTAAAATCTAATATTTTTGCATCATTATTTTGGCTGTATTTCACCATTACGCACTGCAGCACAATCTCAGTGCTCTTTTTCTCATCCTATCACAGGCACAGAGCTGAATGGTGTCTGACAGGTGATAGACAGCTACTGTGTGCTTGTATGAGCTCTGCGCTGCTGTCTGTGAAAATCACGTCAAGGGCGTCACCTCTGCGTCCAAATGCGTCAGTGATGACATGCTCAGCCATGTATGATGGGGCAGAGCGGAGCTTTGTGGGCCTGTGAGGATTGGACTGGGTAAAGAGTTATTATGGACACATTGTGGAGGAAGAGAGAGTCTGAGAGACGTTCTCCATGGGAGAATTACCAGTGTTCATTCTCACACCCACGTCCCTACTCTGACCTTTCCTTCTCTAATCCTGTTGGACATTTTGGGCACACGGCTGTGTGTAATAGAGGCAAAAAAAGGGAAAAGTGGGACATGAAATGCCAGCTGTTTGAGTTTGACTGTGTCAGGCATGGCGTGCTGATAAAACAGGTGTCTGCTTGCTCATTCAGCTTCTATTTCTTTGATGAGCTGAACGTTGTGTCAATTTAATAAACTCCATTGCGCTTCTTTTGATGCTCCTGACCCTGGTGTCCTGCAAGGCATCTGTTCAGTGCCAGCTCTTGGCATCTGGTCACTTAATCGCTGCTGCAGTTTAATTGTCTAAATGTCTTTTCTCCATGCTGGGCATCATGTGTGGCCAGCATTTTGCTTCTTGATGGCAACTGTATATTTAAAGATCCCCACCCCCAAAAATCTAAAATCTGTTATTAGTTATTCACACGATGTCATTCCAAACGTTTTTTTTTTTTTTTGTTGGGGGGGAAAAATCCCATAGATCTTTTATAGTGGTCATTGGCCGTCATTAGGTACACACTGACATTCTGGTTGATACGATAGGATAATAATAGTATCTAAATATAGTAAAAGCTGAAATAATTTTTTCCCCCCCATTATAAAATCTTATAAAAATTTTAAAGGATATATTTTTTAATAATTTAAATGTATTAAATTAATAAAAAAATGATTAATTCATTTACTAGATGCATGATTATTCTGCGTTGATATGAAAATTCAACTATTTTTTATTATTTAATGTTATAGCAGTAAAGACTGCTGTTATATTTTAAATAATGTTAAAAAAATTTTTTTTACCCATAAAATACATACATAAAAATTAATTACTAATTAAATTAATAATATAAAATGTTAGAATTATCGTATTAAGTGAAACTTAATACATTTAAAATCAAAATGTGAATGCATTTTATGGGACAGGTCGGAATTGAGTGATTAAAAATTGTCTTTAAAAAAAATCTTTATTAGTGATAAATTATTAGTGTTTTGAAAGATTAACGTCAAGTGAGCAGGAGATGACAGCAAAGGTAATCTAAATGAGCTGGTATAATTAAATATCCAAAATGATAACAATTTAAATGAGCATCCCCTTTTCCCTTTGTCATTCTATGTGTTATTTTTGGAAAGACCACCTTGCCTATTCACCTCATTCAATTTTAATCACAGGTCACGTATTGACACACATTATCTGCTGTCTTGACCCTGGGAATTCCCAGACTGCAGTTCTTTTTGTCGCTCTCCTAAAGCTTGTACATATTTAACGGCTAATTGTTCCTGTGGGCACATGGCAAAAGAGGGACATTGATGGATCAACCAACCAAAATGTTTTGGACTCAGCTTGTCTCTGCTAATATAGCCATTCAAATATTTGTGTATGCGTATCGCACATTAAGACCCTGACTGCTGGATGAAGGCCAGCATCCAGCCGGATGGAAGGAGTAGATCAGGAGGGATGGGTGTTTGTCAGAGACAGTGAGATAGAAATCAGGAGAGTTCTCCCAGAAGGCCACTCTGCAGTGCAGTGCTGGGTGATGGATGAAAGGAGCGTTTGGAGGGATAGATGGCCTCCTAAGATTTGGATCTGCTCCAAATGCTCTCAGAAGATCCCTCTTGCCTGTGGCGCCTTGCATTTTAATGCACATCAACAGGAATTACAAATTTAATCTGTAAATTGGATAAGGAACTCATTACCACATTTGCACTGGTGCATATTTCTATGTAAATGCACTACTGTTAATGCAATACCATACCTTCAGCATTCGATATTTATTCGATTACTGATTTGATACCACAGCGAAAACTAATATGCTAGTAAACATGTTGCTTTATTTAACAAGTTAAATATTAAAATAATATTTTTTATTTTTGTTTAAAATCATGTATTTCTAAGATTTTTGATTAATATTATCAACATAACACAAGAATCTGTAGATCATTGAGATACTATGATAGTTTTTATGTTTTCGTGATTTCATTTTAATTTGAGTTAAGTTTTAGTTTGGTGTCTGTTTTTTCATTTTAGTAGTTTATCTAGTCTATGTATGTAGTAGTATTTATAATTTTTATCAGTTCGTTTATTTAGTACATCAGTTAATAAAAATTAATAAAATGAGAAGATTGCCTTACGCAGCTAGTTGAAATTGTATGTATTGTTTATATTTTAGTTAACATTTATTTTGTGTCCGTAGCGGAAATGTTTTATTAAGAGTTTTCGGTAAATGTAATAACTCTGCATAGAGCTATTTTGACAAAATACTTTTTTCGTTCCCATTTGTTTGTTACTGCAAAGATATAAACATTTGCCAAGAAAGCATTTAAAATAGTTTATTATAAATATATTTAAATATTTAAAATGTAAAATAAATATATAAAAAAGAAGGCTGTTATCCATATATATAGTATATATATATATATAAGATAATAATATTATATTAGGCTATTAAAATTTTGGCTGATACTGATATATTGATATTTTCAATATTATTACAATTTTATACTGTTTAAAATTTTTTCAAAATGATTGATAAATTAAAAAATGATACACTAAAAAGTAAAATAATTCATTTATTTTTCATGTTTATTTTAGTATCATCTTCGTACCAAAGTATCACCCTTCTAACACTCTTAGAATCTTCCCACAAGGTTGACTTGGCTTGGCACACAGACATTAATTCAAGGGGCTTTAGTTGCAAGATACCTGGAGACTGCAGATCTCTGAATTTGTTCCTTAATTACTCACGGTCTGTCCTCATGTGGTCTGGCATGAAGTGGTCATTCGAATGCGTGCAAAACCCAGTGTGGTCATCAGGGAGAGCATTGTTTCTAATCACTCTCTTGTTGTTTCACACCATGAATCACACATTGTGCCAGTTTCTGCGGTGTCACTGACCCGTACCAAACCCATTTACTGTCAGCCATTGTGTCTGTCTTTCCTTCCTCCATCAGAAAACAGAGGAATTGGCTTTAAGGAACAGGACTGCATGATTTTGATCTTTAGAAGGGCCTTTGTGTTGTACAGCCATAAAGGATTTTAAAGTGTTCAGATCGTCCACTGTTTATCATCACCAGATTACGAGGGCCAGTGACCTTGGCTTTGAGCGTTTCTGATGCTGTTCTGTCTATATTTGTGAGGGACAGTTTGTATCTATCTCTCTTCCTCTCTGATGACTTGATAGTGTGTGCCAACACCTTTTGAGGAGTGTTTAGTTTAATTAGTGCTGATTGTTTTAGATAAATGTTTGGATCAGAGAGACTGACGCTATAGATCGCTCATGGAAAAAAAAAAGTGATCAAAAGGGGCCCTGCTAGTATTACGAGTCTCCCTTCATATTTGTGCCTTTGAGCTTTTTTTGATAATGAAGGCATTTACATGAAGTAGAAATTGTGATCTAAGATCTTTTCAGTTCGAAGACCCGAGTTCAAATCAGGTCCCTTTGAGAAGATGATAAGTGGGAGGGATGGGGACCATTATCAGCTAACGCGAGTGTGCTTTTAATGATATGTCGTGTCGTTTAGGCAGAGGAATCCCAGGGCTGAGGGGTTTATTCTCTGATCTGAGCACTAACTCACTGAGATCTCTGGCTCTGCTTTCCCATATCTCTCACAGCCAGTGTGATATGCTGAAATTTATGCTGCGTTGTTAAATAGTGATAGGCTCTTTACTCCTCCACTTGTGATATTACATTATTAGGCTGGATTTTCCTACCACTGATACTTGGGCCTAGTGCCATTCATATTAAAAATATATGGGAAATGACTAGGGCTGTGTGATACAGCTAAAAATTATTTAGTGATTATTCTTTTTGCTCAAAAGAAGCATTATTTATTCAGATTTTCCATTTATATGCACTAGTATAATATAATAATTTATTATAATAACATAATAAACAGCAATATTTAAGTACATATTTTCTTTTACATATTTAAATATATTTATGGAAATATTTATCTCAATGTATATGTTTATTTGTAATGTGTAGGTAAATAGTGCGGTAACACTTTAGAATAGGGAACACATTTCACTATTAACTAAGATTTTTTCCCTAAAAAAACTCTTAATTGGCCGCTGCTTATTAATAGTTAGTAAGTTAGTTGTTAAGTTTAGATACGGGGTGGATTAAGGGAATACGGTCATGCAGAATAAGGTATTAATATGTGCTTTATAAGTACTAATAAAAAGCCAATATGCTAGTAATATGCATGCTAATAAGCAACTAGTTATTAGCGAGAATTGGTCCTTAAAGTAAAGTGTTTCCAATATTTATATATATTAAAAATATATAACATATAGGTTCATTGAGAGATTTATATATATTTAAAAAGATGTATAGTTATATCTACAGTGCACAGCATAAATGAGTAAACCCCCTCTGATCTAAATTGAAAGATGTATTTTCTTAATGATCACTAATATAATTCATAGAAAAATGGCAAAATTGAAATGTATTAAACATTCTTAATAAAAACAAAGAAATACATGCCATTAATATCTGTAAAATAGAAAACTAGACCAATTTGTGTTAAAGGGGTCATATGATGCTGCTAAAAAGAACATTATTTTGTGTATTTGGTGTAATGAAATGTGTTTATGCGGTTTAAAGTTAAAAAAACACATTATTTTCCACATACTGTACATTATTGTTTCTCCTCTATGCCCCGCTTTTGAAAAGCGTCGATTTTTACAAAGCTCAAGGTCTGAAAAAGCGAGGAGTGCTGTGATTGGCCAACTATCCGGTGCATTGTGATTGGCCGAATACATCAAGAGTGTGATGGAAATGTTACGCCCCTCACATACTGTTGATGCCCTGTCAGGCCGGAGCGACGAGACAAAAACATTAAAACCCATTATAAACGAGGCATTTGTTGCATCCAGTGGGGACATAATTACTGATTATAATGACTTATACTGTCTTTTTACGCGTTGCGTTGCATTGCATCGCGCCGCATAAACATAAAACTCTGTATGCATTTGTGATCAGAGAAATGACAAACAACAAGTGCTACTCTACTGCCCAAAACTCGAGCTTGAATCATCAGTGGCAAATCCTTAAAATGAAAACGTAAGTACGTGAGTAGAACAGCCAGTGTAGTCTGATGTTACTCTCCCAGGATCAGTAAACAGTCAAATGTGCTGCACACATCTGGATATTTGGGTTAAACTGTTCTGGAACAGTGTGATAAATACAACTTAACCACTGATTTGTAGTCGTGTCCTCTTTTGGAAGATCAAACAAAGTAGTTTCGCTTTCACAACAAACAACACAGCGGCCTAGCGTGAGGGGAAGCCCCGGCTTAGCGTGCGCTGAGGCCGAGCTAGCGTGAGCCAAAGCCCCGGCTTAGCGTGCGCTGAGGCGTGATAGAGGAGCTGAGCGGCGGAGTCGAGAACGGACGTCGGCGGTGCGACGAATGAGCGGCAACAAATGGGACGGACAAGGGTGGGACTCCGCTTTGTCACGGTGAAAGTGATGTATTTTCCTCAGCCACCAGCACCGATCAGATCCAGGGCAGACGAAGGGATATGTCCTCTTTTGGAAGTAGTTTCGCTTTCACAACGAAACACACAGCGTCTTCCCGGAATGGCTCCGCATCAACCATACTACAGCGAGAATAAAAGTTACGCCTTCTTTCTTTGCATAAACATTTGGGCGGCGTTATGCAAATCTTCCCACATAGTGAGGTAGATATGTGGGGGTGTGTTAGAACGAGCCGTTTTAGGTAGGCGTGGCTGACTCTGAACTTTTATAAAGAATATCTCTTTGGATTTGAGACTTTAGTCTTTGCAACTTTACAGACCTTCTTTATGAACCAAGAGATTGTAACACTCCAAAGAGAAAGGAAAAATTGAAATCGCATCATATGACCCCTTTAAATGAAGGATTGCAGAATTGAGTACAACCTAGATTTAATTCAACCAAGTGTAATATTCTAGAACTTAATATGTCCTCCATAACTCTAAGTACACTGCTCTGACACTTCTTGGCACTGAGTGTACACGTTCATGACAAATTTTCACATCTGTGCTGTTTAACTCCTGGAGGACGACCTCCTTAAATGCCCTGGTCTTTAATGGGGAGTGTTGCTCAGCTCGTCTCTACAGAATCCCCCACAGCAGCTCAAGAGCGTTAAGATTGAGTGAAATACATGTCCACTGAAGGATTTTCAACTCAGGAGAATGAATATCTTCATTGTCATGTTAAAAAAATGCCCAACAATGGAGGGAATGAGAAGAGGGTAGCATCTTCAGTTTCAAGTTTTTGTATTACATCACACAGTGGTGTGTGAATTCATGACAGCGTTGATAAAGTACAACTCCCTCACACCTTCAGCACTCATACATCCCTATAGAAGAGCTTTACTACCACTGAACGTCACTGTGGGAACCAGGCACTTCTCACTGTACTCCTCCTCTAGCAACACCAGAACATTTTGGATGCTGTTAGATCCGAAATGATTGAATTGGTCTCATGGATTCCCAGAAGTCTATATTTTGTAAATATGGGCCTTGGAAAAAGCTAAATGAGTTTATTGTGCTTTGGCTACAGTCGGTAGTACTGGTGTGGATAAACAACCATGCATGCCACTTCTGCATGCTGCATCTTACTCTGTGAGATAAAGTGTCACTCTTTTCACAGCTTTTGCCGGCTCTGAGACACTTTCACAGTGTTTCTCCTGCTCTTTTTCTAGCAAAAACTCACTCATCACTAAATGAAAGCTTAAAGTGAAGACCTGATTATTTCAGGGGCCTTTTCACAAGTCCATTGTTTTTGAATTTCTGTGTTACTTTGGCTATATTTTCACACTTAAAACAATAATTTGGTATTCCTCTTGTACCATTGTATGCTACGAGAGAAATCTCCTGATAGTTCTCTCTCAAGTGGTTTCAATGTTGTCAGCATTAAGTCAGAGTATGATTCAGTGGGCTATATAACACTTTTAATTGTCAAGAAATTCTCTTTAAAAGTTTTGGTTCAACATACTTACCTGTTGATCAATACTTGCCTTAACCTTACACCAGAATTTTTTTTTAGTTTTATTTAGTAACTTTCAGGAGGGTGTACTCATTTTTGCAACACAACATTTTATCACTTTGATAAGAAAATGGTATTTTCTTGAATAATTTTAACATTCTTCTTTGGTAACTGATCAAGCAGACTTGCTGGAATATTATATCTCTAAAAAAACCATAACATGTCTTCTAAGCAAAGAGTAATTGCTGAATTTAAGTTTCAGAGGGGGTGTACTAATTTATGCTGTGCACTGTATATATATATATATAATTAAAGGAAGGATGACCAAACGACAGCACAGTGGGTGTGGCGCTCCGGCATCTGAGAGGTTTTAACAAATATAAAACAAAGTGTCAGGAAAAAGGGAATAGTGTCCAAAATAAACAAGGGGTATGGTGTCCCGTCGATGAGGAAGGGGAGTGGTCAGGAAGGAAGGGTCCAGGTAAGGGCCGGAGTCCAGCCGGCTGCACTCGCGCCCTCTCGGTCCGAGGGGCGGCGGCTTCTTTCAGCGGCTTCGTCCTTCTCTCTGCCCACAGAGGTTGAATGGACTAGACGGCCCAGCATCCTTGCCCAACAGCCGTGTAACGGGTGCGGTTCTCATCCAGACTGCGGGTCTGGCAGCTCACGACTCCGGCGGCACGGGAGTTCCTCTACGCACCCCTCCTGAACCCACAAGGACACCAGCGTGCATGCACGGGGAAGAGACCGGTCTCCCGAGGAGAGGCGCGTTCGCCATTTAAACAGCGGCGGTGATGAGGCTCCATCTGGTTCAGGTGTGCCCCATCACACGCCACCAGCCCTGGCTATTCCAGTGCCCCTCCTCTCTCACGCACACACTCATGTCGGGAGCCTGGCGAAGGACGGCGATTAAGGGACAGGGGTGATGCTGATAATTAGGGGGAGGCAGCCGATAGAATATAATATATAGATATATATTTATCTATACAACAGTGTTTACATAATATCTTTACAATAACTATACAGAATAGTCACTTGTTATTACCAAATATACAAAAAATATAGGGAAATATGCAACATAAATATTAAATAAAGCAAATACTATCGATATAAAGTTATATTATTTATATATACTGTATATATCTATATAATATATATATAGATATATATATAACTGTAAGGATTAAAGAAACTCAGATACTTTGATCTCCTGAGAAACAGACAATACAAACATACACGGGCCATACATACATACCTTCGAGACACCCCACAGAGTGGAGGTGTTGGAGACTTCCTTTCCTTCGTCCTTGTTCATTGAAATCCCTTCACACATGCTTCCTTCTATGCAGTTGCTCAAAATGCTTACATGAAAAGCCAATGCAAGTGAACAACAGTCAGATCTGGTATCATTTGGAAGGTCTCAGTGAACGAGTACAATGGTCTCAATTTACAAAAGCAGGTAATAAAAGATAATACAGATGCTTAAAGAGTAAGAAAATGTTTTGCTTACTGTAATGGGTGTGCCCTCTCCCATGGTCTTTCATGCAAATTACCTTCTGTTCCCATTGAGGTGTAAACTACCCAGGTCTGGCAAATTCCAATTGTTTGTACATGCCTCCATTTGGGGGATGTTTTATCTTGGTTGTGTATTTAAAGGATTGCAGCAAAAGGGTCAGCGCGATTCTGTAGCCAGAATGAGCCCGTAGTATGAAGTGTGTCCACACACTTCATACTATGTATTTTTCTAAAAGGCAGGTATGCATCTTACTCTTAGATTCGTCTATGAGAATTTGATGTCTTGTATTGATTTGATATCTTTGAATTGGCTATGTAATTGGCATAATACATATTTACCTGACTGATAATAAATTGTTACATTTGATTTATTCTGACTTTGAAATTATTTTCTCAAGTAGATAAAGTGAAGGCGTATGTTTCCGCAAATCTGCGTCCAGGGTTAAGTGCATACTAGATCTCAGGTTAGATGGAGCAGGGCGCACATCAGGTGAGATTATAGATTTCTGACTAACTGCTTGACTTTAGTTAAGTTGTACTCAGTTGCGTTAACTATGGGGGACTAGTCACAGTACTGGTCATAACCGCTGGTTATTGTCTCAGCCTTAATTAAGTTGTACGTAGTTAGATTAACTATCGGGGGCTAGGCAAATAGTACTAGCATAACCTCTGATTATTGTCTCATAGTTATATAACTATCGGGGGCTAGACAAATAGTACTAGCATAACCACTGATTATTGTTTTGAGCTTTAACTAAGTTGTTCATGGGTAACTTTAGGGGGCTGAACAGAACTACTTTTTAAAGAATGGTTAGCATGGGCGACCTATTAAATAGTACAACTCATAACCTCCGGCTAATGATCAGACTGGCGAGTTTGTGATCGTGGGGCCCACGTAGAGCGGCCGCCGTGAGGCACCATGAGCGACATAGATTCCTAATGAACGAGTAAATATAAAGTAAGAGTTAACTAGAATAACCAAATGTCAGAATAATAGCAATAATTAGAAAGACAGACAAACAACCAATTTGCCTTTCAACCTAAATTCGAGGTCATACTAAAATGGAGTCAGATTAGATAATAAAATGGAGTCAGATTTGAGTTAAACCTAAATTGAATAACTCTGCGCGCTGAAAAGACCGAACACGCAAGAAACCTTCATCCACCACTGGATACTAGGGATGTAACGGTATGAAAATTTCATATCACGATTATAGTGACCAAAGTTATCACGATTATCAATATTATCAAGTTTTGTTAAACTTAGATGAAAACGTTCAAAAAGAACTGATACACACACTGAAAACATTTCAATAAGTTTTATATTTGAAAATCAAAAAACAACAAATACAATTAGCAGCTATATGCACTTTTTTTAGCAAAAAACATTAAATTAACAGGAACATGCAGCCCTAAGAATAATAATAATAATAATATAAATCACTGTGTTTTATATTATATATATATATATAAATATATATATATATATATACACACACAAAATATATATATACAATGTGATTTCTGTTTGTGATCATGTGATCTTCGGTTAGGAGATTTTGTGATGCTTTTTAAAGCAAAGTTGGGTTTGATTTCGAGTTCACATACAAACATATATAGAATAGGCTAATTCAGTTTGTCTATTTTAATGTAAGACAACATATATTTAGTCAGTGATAGAAATATGATTTAAGACGGTATTGTAAGCAAGTTTAAGCACGTTTAGTTAGAAAAAGTTTAATAGTAAATGAGACACAATTAATTGAATAAAATAATAATAAGAAATATTTATTTGCAACAACAACTGATGGAGTACTGAATGCTGCACGCACGCGCAGCGTTGTCAAGGTAACATTTGGTCAGTCATTCCCTTCGCCAAGGGAGTTTCAAACGCTTATACGAGACAGTAATACCCTGCACCCTTCAAAGAACACACTTCAAGGGCTCTGCCCTTCGAAGGGAGTAGGGCATACTGAGGATTTCGCCCCATGGTCTCTTGTTCACCGCAGAGGCGGATGCGCTCTCGTTATTCAAATGAGCGTGTGCCCAGTTTTGATTGTATTGAAAATGAAATCATAGGAATTTAGTATTAATACTACTATAATTTTGCTGTAGTGATCATATTGTCCTGACGATTGTTTTGTACACTGTTCATAATGGATTTATAAACAGGTAAGATTTCAAAACATTAATCTCAATTCAATATTTCATATCCCCGTATTTATATATTATTTTAGGTAAACAAAAAAATCTGTGTAATAAGTTAACTATGAATATACAATACATTATCCCTTTAATGTCAACCTTATAGTTTGAACGTTCGTTCGTCTTGGCTCAAAGCCACTTGCTGCAAACTTTTCTTCGCGGAAGCTTTGCGTTAAACAAGAGAGATAACGAAATATTTAATCTCTAATAAATATTTTTTGTCCAATTATTTGCCCAGTTAGTTTTGGTATTGAGGTAAAAGTTACCTTGCATTCGCTATATAACTGGGTGGTGGTCACGAAGATGACGGAGCAAATTTGATGCGTTTCCCCCTTTTGCAGCGACTTTCTTCTTGCAAGATCAGCAGACAGGGTGACTGTCCTCGATTAAATTGCCTTCAGGACTCTTGTAAAAGCCAAAATATGACCAGACCACCGATTTGGTTCTCTTAGATGACTGAAAAATCTCCTGAGTGCTATCACTGTCTTCCGCCATTTCCTCTCGTGCAAAAAAACAACAACACCACCACTGCATGCTGCTTCTGCGTCAAACTGATGCTGGCTGGACAGGAAGCGGATGTGTACCTTTCCTTAGAGCGCAGAGCGCACGTTCTGAAGATTCCGCTCCGCTCGATCAAAACGCTCAGCGCCGCTCGCTCAACCCAGAATGCCGTTAGGTGATTTGCTTGTTCGGGATCGAGAATCTGTAGAGATCGAGAATAGTACAGCAGTTATGGAGTTCAGATATTGTTTCAACGAAGTTGCAAGCCTTATACATAAATGTAAAGTAAAAATCGAAGTTAAGAATGAGCAGGGAGAAGAAACTGAGTGCTGGGAGAGTTAGTAAAGATTCATATTGAAATCTGAAGCGGCACATTGCCAGAAAGCAAGAGGATGTGCTACGCAAACATGGTGCAAAAGGTGAACAAGTTACATACCATAATAAATGAATAAACAAACAGGTAGGCTAAGGTTATATTCGATTGTACGGAGCCCCGATCATGACATGAAGACAATCACGGCCAACGAATTTAGAATAGGCTAGTTCTCTTTTATGCTAGGACTACATTATGGCCACGAATGAAGTATTTGTTCTCTTGTTTAGGCTTAGCTGCCACAAATTAATTCGTTCGTTAATTCGTTTGTTCCCTAGTTTTAGTAGGCCTAAATCGTTGAACGAATTATTATATTTCGTAATTATTTATTAAAATCATTATTACTTAAAATTAATCATAATAAATTAATTTAAAAAAGAATAAAACCTGCTGACGTCGTAGAAACGAATTGTTAATTCGAATTATATTCGGAGCTCCGTAGTTATTAAATAATCTCAGGTAAACTGTAGACCTAAGCTAACACACAACTGTATATAGGCCTAAATACAGAACTACAAAGTACAAAAGATATTAGCCTACACCACTTGGATTTTGGAAAACCAGTGCTGGATCCCTCCCGCAAAATCTCCAGCATCCCCAGTGGTTCTTCCAGCGCTGAGCGAGTGTTTTCGGGCACAGCGAATGCTGAAGACTGACACTTTGTCCAAGCTAATGTTTCTTAAAATAAATTCTGAAATCCAGTAAACATCAAGAGACGTTTTAATAGACCACAGTTCCCCGCAGTTATGGTTTATTTTAACTTGACACTAGAAAGTGTGTTTCTTTCATTGACGTCAGTTCATAAACCAAACGTTCTTTAAGTGCATTTTATCTTGTGTGTGCTTTTCACAGGCTTTATAATCCAGGTGTATTTTGTAAAGATCTACGCACATTTCATCTCGTGTGTGTGTGCGTTTGTGTTTTAATGAGCCTGTTTTGAATGTTCTATTGCACAACAACTGCAGCTATTTTCACGGAAATAAAGTTAACGAAAATCAAATACACTTTTTCAGTTTTTGCATTTTAGGTAGGTTTGCTAAGGTTAGATTCATATATAAAATACATTTTAATTAATACATTACAATTAACAAAATTAAGAAGAATGTAAGAATTTCACTCTGAAACATGATAACTGCTATTTATCAGCATGCTTAATTTTAGACAATAATCCAAGAATTTCGTTACAAACAGTAAACAATTAGGCCTACTAGAGAAATTTTATGTCGGAGCGGGATCTGAGCGGGAATTGGTTCACGGTGAGCATGAGCGGAATATTAACGGAGCGCTTGCTTGTGCGGTTAGAGCGACTGAGCGGAGCGCACGTCCATAGAGCGGAAAACGTAGCGGAGCGTCACACCGCTCCGCTTCGCTCACATGCTCTGGACTGATGTTGGCTGGACAGGATTTACCGCGAGTTTTCAAAATTGCGATAATCAAACACGGTTTTGATGATAATTAAATTTTAAACGGTAACACTAACCGTCAGAGCATGAAAAGGCATTAGGGTCCTCATAAAGAGCATTCTTCTTATGTTTCGCCACTGCCTTTATATCATTAACGACTCCAGAACTAATAGAGAACATATTTGAATTATGAGTGGGTATGTAATTTGATGAAAGCAAATTGCAGAGAATCACAGTATTATTATATTTTTGTCAGTGTTGCTCCGGGCATCGCATTTGTTCCTCTCCTTC
Organism: Sinocyclocheilus anophthalmus; assembly: GCA_018155175.1. Taxonomy (NCBI): domain Eukaryota; kingdom Metazoa; phylum Chordata; class Actinopteri; order Cypriniformes; family Cyprinidae; genus Sinocyclocheilus; species Sinocyclocheilus anophthalmus. The sequence goes on from JADLZN010008622.1 coordinate 177,703, forward strand.
TTGTGAGTCATTCTGTAGATTAAAAAAATGACAGGATGCATGGAAGTAATGAATGAATTCAAGCATATTATCTAAAATCACGTATATCAGACCTCATTATTGGTACCAGTGTCCCCTACATCAAAAAAGCAGCAATCAAAATAATGTTCATTATATTAGCTCTAATAATGAATGCGAAGAGGCCTTCTGTGTAAGTTCTCAGTGACAACGAACTATAAGTCCATCTGAAGTGTCAGTTTAATATAAGCTCATGCCCTCTTTTGTGAGTCATAGGCTGAGTCACTTTTGTCCTCAGAGACCTACAGTCATCAATATGCATTAGCAGCACCTTGGCGATCTGCTCCCTCTTGTGTGCTGAATCTGCGAATTTAGCCCTCACGTCCCAGACACTGTGCAGGGCCATTTAGAGGAGATAAACAGAACAATTCAGTTTTATTCATTACACAAGCAAGCTGGATCCCACACACAGATGTATAAAACATGATCTTTAATCATGATCATGTATTCTGATAAATCCAGTTGCAAAGAACTTTTGGCCTGATTTCAAAATGACACCATGCTAGTTTGCTTCGATTTTGTTTTGTATATTGGGATCAAATAATAAACTTTTTTACTGGCTACTAGTTCATCTAAGTTCTGTTTCATTGATTTTCTCCTTTGCAATGAACCCACTATGTAGTGTAAATTTATGCATTTTTATCCAAAGAAACTTACATTGCATTCAGTAAATTTTATTAGTTGATGCATTCCCTTAGTATTGAACCCTTTCCATGGCTTTAATAGCACCATGTTTTACTGTTTCAGCTAAAGAGTTGTAGGTGCATTACTGTTTTTTTGCATACAAACTTACAGATGAATTGACAGCATTACCACAGATGAGAAAGTGTTGAGAATAAGGACTTGTTTGGAGCAAGAAAAATGTGGGGGCCCATTATTCCCAAAAGCTCAAGCACTGTTGAAGCCCTTTTGCTGTACAAAGTCATAACATTGTTCAGGATGCTTAGACTCTGTGTGGCATTTATATGCTTTTTAGAGCTTCACTTGAGTAAAAAAGGTAGAGGTTGTTTCATGTTGTTTTTAGTTGCACAGAAACCTCAAGAAACTTGTTTGGCTAAAAACTGTTGGACAAATGATTTTTTCTGGTCTTTTTTTATGTATCATGCTTTTTTAAAATTATTATTATCATTAGTAGTAGTAGTAGTAGTAGTCTGAAAAGCAAAAACAATCAGTTGTTACCAACTTTTCCATCGTACACAATGACAGCTACTCTCATAAAGAGACATTATTCACATGACATGCTTAATTCATACCATGCTATACAGTGGGGAAAAAAAGTAATTAGTCAGCCACCAATTGGGCAAGTTCTCCCACTTAAAAAAATGAGAGTGTGGTTTGTTTTTGGTTTGTGTTTTTCTTTTTTAACAGGCCTGTAATTTTCATCATAGGTATACCTCAATTATGAGAGACAAAATGAGAAAAAAAAACCAGAAAATCACATTGTAGGATTTTAAAGAATTAATTGGAAAATTCCTCGGTAAAATAAGTCAATAAAAAATCATCTCCATACTTTGTTATATACCCTTTGTTGGCAATGACTGAGGTCAAACGTTTTCTGTAAGTCTTCACTAGGTTTTTACACACTGTTGCTGGTATTTTGGCCCATTCCTCCATGCAGATCTCCTCTAGAGCAGTAATGTTTTGGGGCTATCGCTGGGCAACACGGATTTTCAACTCACTCCAAAGATTTTCTATGGGGTTGAGATCTGGAGACATGCTAGGCCACTCCAGGACCTTGAAATACTTCTTAAGAAGCCACTCCTTCGTTGACCGGGCGGTGTGTTTGGAATCATTGTCATGCTGAAAGACCCAGCAACGTTTCATCTTCAATGCCCTTGCTGATGGTAGGAGGTTTTCACTCAAAATCTCACGGTACATGGCTCCATTCATTCTTTCGTTTATACGGATCAGTTGTTCTGGTCCCTTTGCAGAAAAACAGCCCAAAGCATGATGTTTCCACCCCCATGCTCCACAGTAGGTATGGTGTTCTTGATGCAACTCAGCATTCTTTCTCCTCCAAACACGACAAGTTGAGTTTTACCAAAAAGTTCTATTTTGGTTACATCTGACCATATGACATTCTCCCAAACCTCTTCTGGATCATCCAAATGCTCTCTAGAAAACTTCAGACGGGCCTGGACATGTACTGGCTTCAGCAGGGGGACAAGTATGCACTGCAGGATTTGAGTCCTGGCGGCGCCGTGTGTTACTGATGGTAGAAAAAAACAAAAAAAAAAAAAAAAAAAAAAAAAAAAAATAAAAAAAAAAAAAAAACAAAAAAAAAAAAAAATAGGAAAAAAACACAAAAAAAAAAACACAAAAAAAAAAAAAAAAAAAAAAAAAAAAAACACTTGTTCCTTTGGTCCAGCCTCAGCAGGTCATTCACTAGGTCCCCCCGTGTTGTTCTGGGATTTTTGCTTACAGTTCTTGTGATCATTTTGAACCCACGGGGTGAGATCTTGAGTGGAGCCCCAGATCAAGGGAGATTATCAATGGTCTTGTATGTCTTCCATTTTCTAAAAATTCCTCCCACAGTTGATTTCTTCACACCAAACTGCTAACCTATTGCAGATTCAGTCTTCACAGCCTGCTGCAGGTCTACAATTTTGTTTCTGGTGCCTTTGACAGCTCTTTGGTCTTGGCCATGGTGGAGTTTGGAGTGTGACTGTTTGAGGTTGTGGACAGGTGTCTTTTATACTGATAACGAGTTCAAACAGATGCCATTAATACAGGTAACGAGTGAAGGACAGAGGAGCCTCTTAAAGAAGAAGTTACAGGTCTGTGAGAGCCAGAAATCTTGCTTGTGTGTAGGTGACCAAATACTTATTTTACCGAGGAATTTACCAATTAATTCTTTAAAAATCCTACAATGTGATTTTCTGGATTTTTTTTTCTCATTTTGTCTCTCATAGTTGAGGTATACCTATGATGAAAATTACAGGCCTCTCTCATCATTTTAAGTGGGAGAACTTGCACAATTGGTGGCTGACTAAGTACTTTTTTGCCCCACTGTATATGGATGTACTGAATATTGACAACACTGTCAGATTTCATCACTTACAGGCAGTCCTTAAGATTTGGTTTGAATAAATCATAGGCAGCGTGAACAGATCCTTAGCGTTTAAAGCTCAAATGCATGACTACAGCTTCATTTATCCTCCTTTGAATCCCTCTTGCTCTCTTACTTCCAAGTATACACACAGATGGGCACAGTGTGATGGTGGCATTGCCTTGTGAATCAGTTCTCAGAACCCCGAGGAGGTTACACCAGAAGAAGAGCGACTTTGTTAGTTGAGGTTGTCACGATTATAGCATTTTGACTTTTATTAATCATTTAATTAGAATTTTAAGTGCAGGGTGATCACTGTTATCTTGAATAATCAGATCAAATAATCACGATCAGGCAATTATGTAATGATCACAACAGGCCTAGTGTGTGTGTTTGTGGAGGATTACTAAAGACTTTGTATTTGATGTAACTTTTTCTCCTCTGAAAAGCTTTTTTTTTTTTACATCTCAGTTCTTCTCCTCGGAGAGAAAACTTTCTATGCAAATGCATCCGTTGAGTAGTTTGTCATTCTCAAACTTGTTTTGTCATCATCGCTCCCTACAAAAATTATTATCACCAAAGCAGATAATGACTTGGATTAGCTCAGGCTTTTGTTTGGATAAGAATATTCACGGGCATTTTTTATTCACTAATGCCAAACATTACACTCCATCTGTCCTACTTAAGAAAAAACATCAGATTTCCGTCCCGTACTGCACTAGAAAGATGTCAGAAAGCTCCATCTGTACCATCAGTGGAATCCACAGCATAAAGACGTCATCACTTTGACTTTCGTGACTGCTTCATTGCTTCTGTGTGTGCAGTGTTCCTACTTAAACGTGGCTTTCTCCATCTCTCTGGCTCAGATTCAGGTCACTCCCTATAACACAGATGGTGCTGAGCCTCAGTGATGGATGCTGGAGTATCAGGCGGTTCCGCAGAGCAGAGCGATGCATGTGGAAGTCTTTATCGTACCAGCCGATTGGCAGTTCATCAGAGCACTGCATCCTTTTGCAGTAACTCATAGCCTGGCATTTTGTCCTTATTCTCCTACAGCCGTTCTCTTGTCTGATAATAGCTGTAAAGCAGACGCAATGTGTTCTTCAGTTTGTCTGTGGGGGATAGACCTGCAGAAAGAAAAAAAAAAAGAACCCAACTGGTTCATAGGTGAACAATAATCTTTCTGGCAGTGAGATAAATTCCTGCTGCTTTTTGCCTATTCAGTGATATTCAGGTTACGTTGTTTCTACCAGTCAGAGAACATGAATTTCATTTGCCCAAAACTTGTATTATTTGAGTTTTTTTGGGGTTACACAGTATGACTTTGCAAAGCACTATATATATATATATATATATAATTTCCTTTTTTTTAAGTTAGTTAACTGTAACCTCTGTGGTCTTTGATGTTTTTACTCTTCTATGGAGGACATTTTGTAGACTATAAATTTGTTATATTCAACAAATGTTATTCAGGCTTAGTTTTTCCAAAACAAAAGCTGTTATCATCATAATTTCCTGAAGGAGAATGTTACATTTTAAGAAATTTTTTTAAGTTCTGTCAACACCGGGCTTACGTTTTACAAGGTTCCGTTGGCTTAAGCTGTCTGGTGCCGTAGTTCAGGGTTCAATTTTCATCGTAAACACGCAAAAATACTATTATGCGACTAATATTACGTAAATGTACCGATAGTCGTGTCTTCATCTACTTAATCAGTATTGGTGAAAAATAGATAGCGATTTAAGACTAATATCCCAAAACAAAATAAATCAGTGAAATGAAACAAAAGTTGAAATATATTGTCATTATTATAATTATTTTAATGGGATTCATATTAATATCATTATATTATATTCTTAGAATAACTATAACTATACCAAGAATAATGATTACAAAAAAGTAGTGAAACTATAGGAATTTGAAGTAATTTTGAATTATAATATGTTCACATTATAATCAATAAATGGCTAATACCAATCCTGTTAATGTTGATAATAATAATAAGGATCTAAGATGCAAGATTAAAGTCGACTTATTTTTGTACACTATTTTATTTTAAATAATATAAGTTATATACAAATAAAATAAATAAAATGAAAATAAATGTAAACTAGTATTATTAGAGTAACAAATGAGACAATTGCAGTAGTAACAACTTGGTATTATTATTATTCAGTTTGGTATTGTTATTATTATTACTGTTGTAAGAAGAAAAAGAAAAATATTCTTTATATCAGTTAACAGACGCAGCAACAGTAAACATTTTATCAATTAGAAAATACTTTACTCATTATACTAATGCTTGCCGTCCTCACAAATAAATAATCCTTCGTCTCAACAACAACATCACCTCGGTAGCCATAATATAGCCACACACGGCAGTCGTTTGTTTTGTTATGGTTTATGGGTACATTCCATTGGCGTAATGTTTTTTATACTGTACAAACCGTATTTTCTATTTCCCTACACCAACCCTACCCCCCTAAACCTACCCCTCACAGGAAACTCTGCATTTTTAGATTTTCAAAAAAATTAATTCTGAATTATTTATAAGCCTTTTGAATTACGGGGACACTGAAAATGTCCTCATAAATCACCTTCTCGTTGTAATACCTATGTCATACCCATGTTATTATACAAATCTGTGTCCTCATAAACCACATAAACACACACACCGCTCCCGCTAGCTATCTTTCTATTGCGCTTTTTTTACTAGTGGGCGTGCCAGGTGAGGAGGCAGAGGGGAGACTTGGGAGCGGGGACAAGAGTAAGAGGGCACGTCCACTGTGTATGGTTCCCCAGCGAACTTGTCCTGGTGGCGGTGTGTTGGGAGGCCCAATGTTCACCCTGGGGGTGGGGTCAATTAATTGGACCCAGATCGGATCGGGGTCCTCCGTCGAAAATGGAGTGTAATCACACTCTCTGTGGACACAGCAGGGGTGAAAGAAAGTGTTAGGAGACTTATACACATACAATCACATACAATATTTGTATGCACCATCATACACGCAGGATGTGTGAAATTCCATGGTTTCAATATCAGCTACTAGTCTGTGAGTTCTCCGGATAACTAGTTAAGGATAGTCATTTCAAGGAAGTCTTGTAAACTAGGCTGGTTTTGGGTTGTGTCCATCTGACGCTCTTCATGACTTATAGATACATATATAATGGTGAGTTAAATGTAATTAGAGTTTAACTGAAAATGATCATGATTTGAGGACCACCTTATTCAACATTTGTATTGATGTTGATGATACTTTCATAAAATATTGTCTTGGCAGCATCACATTCTCTCACCTTCAAAGCCCACATCAGTTCACTTGCCAAAACTGCATTTTTTCCTTCTCCACCACATTGTCCCCACCCTATTCCTAGCTTGAAAGTTGAGTCAATGCCTTCATAACTTTTTTAATGCTTGTATGATTTTGTTGAGTTAGCTGACCATTGGCCAACATCATAAAGTCCTGGCTTAATAAAGCTATAAACGAAGAGGAAGAATGTCATCGCTCTGGATGATTATGTTTGTCTTTTGATGACAATCTCCATTTGGGATGTTTGAAAGCTGGTTTGGAACCATTTGTTCTCCTGAGGTTATTTATTCGGTTTGTTTGTGTGTTTGCTAATGTGTGACTGTAGTGTGTATCGATTGTAGTCAATTCCATTCCACTTTAGGCTCTTTGTGAGAACGTCTCGGTTACGTATGGTAACCCTCGTTCCCTGAAGGAGGGAACGGAGAAGCCACGTCGGATGACCGACTAATTGGGATCTCGCTTAGAGGGACCATTCTACTTTGAGTGTAAACTAAACGAGACAATGCACATTGGCTTGCGATTATTGCATCCAGCTGCTGCTGGTCACAGCGTGAGTATAAGTAGGCAGCAGATGCAGCGCATTTTCAGGTTTTCGCTGAGGAGCCGAGCCGGTGACCCGGCTGCTCAGCGGTGGTACTGGTCTCCGTTCCCTCCTTCAGGGAACGAGGGTTACCATACGTACCCGAACGTTCCCCTTTCATCGATCACTCTCGATGTTCACTTCGGATACCGACGAAATTGGGCTCTACCTACCAAAAGGCCACAGCTACTACTGCCCCCTCCAGTTGTCCCCCTGTGGAACTCACCTTCCAGTGTCTATTTTTTGGCGTAGGCCAGGGCTTGCACAATAGGACCAGCTACTGCTGCTATGGCACTACCCATTGAGTAAGACTGGATAACACTGGGAAAATGTACCTGCTCCACTTGGAAAAGGGATGCTGCGGAAGCCCCATCCTTCCCGAAGTAGGTTTCGGAAGCAAATACACATATGAATATTCCTTAGGTGCATATGGAATAATGGAGGTGATTGTAACCCTCTTGGAAATGGCAGAAGTCTGCCGGGGAAACACGGGCTCAAGTCTATACCGTGGACTTTACACATATGGAATCCACTTAGGTCTTACATATGGAACCCAGCCTTCTACCAGTTATCGAGGATTCAACGAGTGAAGGCCTGGTGCCGGACTCTCCGCCACGTCTGGCTGCCGAGGGGTCGGAGGAACTCAACAGGGTCTACTATGTGGACTCTCTGGAGTGGTTTTTGCAAGCCGACCCGAAGCCGGGCCTTCAGTGTTTCTACCCGTTTGAGGTGAGAACACAGAGGGATACTGGCTCCACACGAAGGCTATAGAATCTAGCGAACGTGTTAGGGGTCGCCCAGCCCGCAGATATCTGTCAGCGAGGCGCCACGAGCCAGCGCCCAGGAGGATGCAACACTTCTAGTTGAGTGAACTCGCAACCTGAACGGGCAGGGCACACCCTGTGCCTGATACAGCAGGGTGATGGCGTCCATTATCCAGTGGGCCATCCTCTGCTTTGACGGCATTCCCCTTCTGCCGGCCTCGGTGACAGACAAAGAGCTGGTCTGAGGTCCTGAAGCTTTGCGTCCGGTTTACGTAGCACCTTAAGGCTCGGACGGGGCATAGCAATGCTAGGGCTGGGTCTGCCTCCTCCGATGGCAGTGCTTGGAGGTTCACCACCTGATCCCGGAAGGGAGTAGCGGGAACCTTGGGCACGTAGCCGGGCCGGGGCCTCAGGGTTACCTGGGAATCAGCCGGCCCGATCTCTAGGCACAAATCGTTGACCGAAATGTGTGCAGGTCCCCTACCCTTTTGATAGAGGCCAATGCCAGCAGGAGCAAGTCTTCATTGAGAGGAACTTCAGCTCAACCGCCTGCAAAAAGGCTCAAGTGGGCCCTGCTGTAGTGCCGTGAGCATTAGAGTCAGGTGCCAAGAGGGTATAGAGGGGGGCCGTGGAGGATTTAGCCTTCTCGCCCACTTAAGGAACCTGACGATCAGGTCATGCTTCCCCAGTGACCTCCTTCTACGGGGTCATGGTTAGCAGCGATTGCAGCGACATAAATTTTAAGGGTGGATGGAGACAGCCTTCGCTCCAACCCTTCTTGCAGAAAGGAATGCATGACCGTGATCGGGCATCTACGGGGGTCCCTTCTCGCGAGAAACACCACTCAACTAACATGTTCCATTCAAAGCGTAGGCGTGTCTCTTAATGGTCTCTCGCTGAAGTGATGGTGTCGCTACCCTCTTGAGGTATCACTCCGACCTCGCGTCCCTCCAGAGACCCTACATGGAATTTCCCAGAGGTCTGGATGCCGGGTGCCAAAAGGGTCCCCTTCTCTGAGTCAGAGATCCTTCCTCATAGGAATCGTCCAAGGAGTGGCTGTCCCACCACCGGGAACCTGCTCCTCACCTTCCTGACCCTTGCACAGCACTGTGGCAAGAATGTCTCACTGGGGGAAAGGCATATTTGCGTAGAGCCCGAGGCCAGCTGTGTGTCAGTGCGTCCGTGCCGAGTGTTCCCTCGGCCAGGGAGAAGAACAACTGGCAGTGAGAGGTTTCTGGAGAGGCAAACAGGTCTACCTGAGCGGCTCCGAAACGTCTCCAAACCAGCTGGACCGTCTGGGGATGGAGTCGCCATTCTCCCGGGCGCACAGCTCGGGACAGCTCGTCGGCTGCCCGGTTGAGCAGCCCAGGAATGTGAACAGCACGAAGCGACCTCAGATGCTTCTGACTCCAGAGGAGGAGGTGGCGGGCGTGTTGCGACAAGCGACGGGAGCGCAGACCACCTTGTCGGTTGATGTACGCAACGGTCGCTGTGTTGTCCGTGCGGACTAGTACATGCTTGCCTCGTAAGCGCCCTTTGAGACGGCTCAGGGCAAGGTGCACTGCCAGCAACTCGAGGCAGTTGATGTGCCAGTGCAGTTAGGGCCCCGTCCAGACCCCTGACACTGCAAGCCCGTTGTACGTGGCCCCCCAGCCAGTGGTCGAGGCATCCGTGCAAACCACAGCATGCCTGGAGACCTGCTCTAGGGGCACTCCTGCCCGGAGGAACGCTAGGTCTGACCACGGGGTGAAGGTTTGATGGCAGGCCGGTGTAATTTGGACCCGGAAGGTGCCGCGTTGCCACCCCCACCTCGGGACTCGGCCATGGAGCCAGTGCTGCAGCTGTCTCATATGGAGCAGCCCCAGCGGTGTGACTGCCGCCGTAGCTGCCATATGCCCCAGGAGCCTCTGAAACTGTTTCAGTGGGACCGCCATCCTGCTCTTGAATGTATTCAAGCAGTTCAACACCGACTGAGCACGTTCCTGCGTGAGGCATGCTGTCTGTTCGACCGAGTCCAACTCCATACTGAGAAAAGATATCCTCTGCATCGGGGAGAGTTTGCTTTTTTTCCCAGTTGACCACCGCCGAAAGGAGGCCCAACAGGCTGAGGTGTGAGAGCACCAAATGCCTGTGCTCGCACAACTGATCCTGAGGCTAGGCGAGTATGAGCCAATCGTCGAGGTAGTTGAGAATGCGAATGCCCTGCTCTCTCATGGGAAAAAGGGCTGCCTCCGTAACTTTCGTAAAGGTACGGGGCGACAGGGACAGCCCGAAGGGCAGGACCTTGTACTGGTATGCCTGCCCCTCGAACGCAAACCGCAGGAATGGCCTGTGGCGCGGAAGGATCGAAACATGGAAGTACGCGTCCTTCAGGTCGATCGCTGCAAACCAATCTTTGGGACGGATGCACCTGAAGATGCGTTTCTGCGTCAACATCCTGAACGGGAGTTTGTGAAGGGCCCGGTTCAGCATGCGCATGTCCAGGATTGGTCGTAATCCACCGCCTTTCTTGGGTACAATGCAGTTAGGGGCTGTAAAACCCTGACCTCATATCGGTTGGAGGAACCGTCTCTATCGCGTCCTTCGCCAGTAGGATTGCGATCTCTGCACTCAAGACAGGGGCATCTGCTGCTTTCATTGAAGTAAAGTGGACGCCCCTGAACTTTGGAGGGCTTCTAAATCGAACTGAATCTCATAGCCGAGCCTGACGGTTCGAAGGAACCATCGAGACGGGCTGGGTAGCTCAACCAGCTCCCAGACACCGTGTAAGTGGCGTCAACGGAACTACAGGTGTACCCGCAGTGGGGCAGCGCTGAAAAATGCAGGGACCCGGCCCGGGTGTCTCGTAGCCGGTCCGAGGCGGGGTCTGGTGTGTGTAACACTGACCTGCGTTTGAGCAGAGGGTGTGCGTGGGTAGTCCGTTGGTTCGTCTCCCGATCCGCCCACTACTGCTCACTGGCGAGAGAGGAGGATGAGTATGATACGCACTAGGTCGTCCACAACCCCCCATCCCCTCTGGGAACCCAGAAATAGAGGAATTGCTCTTTTGTCGAGTATTTGGGTACCACTGACCGCGGCTGCCCATGGCTCAGTTTTGCTGGAGGCTGCTGCTGGACTGCTGTGCGCGGGGGCGGCGGCCCGGGGCCAGGCCACCCTCGCGACGAGCGGGCTGAGGCGCTGCCACCGGCGGCCGGGTGGAGGCAGCAGCTGCACGCCGGGGCAGGATGTACCTGATGGCCTCAGTCTGCTTTGGTCAGCGGAGAACTGCTGGGCAAGTTCTCCACTGTGTCACCAACAGGCCGGCCTGGGACACGGGGGCATTCAAAGATCGTGTCTTGTCCGTCTCGCGCATGTCAACCAGTCACAGCCAGAAATGGCGCTCCTGGACCACCATAGTGGACATCACACGACCCAGAGACCGCGCCGTAACCTTCGTCGCTCGTAGCGCGAGGTCCGTCGCGGTGCAGAGTTCTTTGAGAACTTCCGGGTCGTGACCACCCTCGTGCAAGTCCATCAGTGCCTTGGCCTGGTGCACTTGCAATAACGCTGAAGCGTGTAAGGCGGACGCAGCTTCTCCACAGGCCGTATAAGCACTGCCGATCAAGGCCGACGAGTGCATACAGGCCCGGGAGGGGAGCAACGGTTTGCCCCGCCAAGTGGTAGCGGCATTTGGACACAACTGCTTCGCAACCGACCGCTCCACCTGGGGAACTCCCTTGTACCCCCGCGCTGGACCCCCATCAAGGGTGGTGAGGGAGGATGAGCCACTGGGCTGGTTTCTGGCAGTGAAAGGTGCTGTCCATGACCCAGCGATCTCATCATGCACCTCCAGGAAGAAAGGCACTGGGGTGGGGCCCTGAGAACCAGCGCGAGCCACCCAGAGAAACCAATCATCCAACCTCGACGCTCGGGACGCGGTGGAGGTTTTCACTCGAGCCCTACCCTCTCGGCGGCCCAGGAAAGCATAGCCATCATTTCCGGGTCCGTATCCGGCACCGCTGACCGCCCAGAGGGCGGCAACGCTGATGGATCTTCATCCCCAGAAAAGTTTGGCTCACCCTCCGATGCTGCAATCGACATCCGATCGTCGGGGGGAGCCTCGGAAGAAACAGGTGGTACCCCCCGGGAGGGTCCAGCCTGCTCTTCTTGAGAGCTCCGCTGGTTTCGGAGTGCCGGCTGGCTGGGGCATCCCCGGAGGGGAATTCCTCACCGTGACCGTAAGACCAGTCCGCCCACCGCCAGAAAAAGGACGCACCCGGCTGCCACCAGAGGGAACCCCAAATCTAGGCAGTGGCACGGGCACTCCGCCACCTTGCAGGTAACGGAGTCCGGTCCGCACTCCGAGATGGTCATACCCCCGCAATGGCAGCATGAGTCATCCACGAAAGTCACCTCAACGTGCTTCATGCCCAGGCACAAGAGGCAGCGATCGTGACCATCACCCGGCACCAGGTAACGACCGCACCCAGAAACGCACGGGTGAAAAGGCATCTTTAAAAAGACGCGTCTTTAAAAAGACATTCCAACCGTGAAGCTCTTTTAGATGGAAATTGCTCTTTTAGTGTGCTGAAGCGCACCGGGGAGATACACAGGGGTAGTGCAGCCTGTTGTGTGCAACCCACTCGACATGGGAAAACCACCGCTGCTGAAGCGCCGTCCACCAGCACGAGAGCCCACGAAGAGCATGCTTGACTGTAGCTTTACTCTTAGCAGAAGGTCAGGAGCAGAACGATAGAACTGCTCGGCTCCGAAGCGAAAAGCTGAATATCGCTACATCTGCTGCCTACTTATACTCACGCTGTGATCAGCAGCAGCTAGATGCAATAATCGCATGGCCAATGTGCATTGGCTCGTTTAGTTTACACTCGAAGTGGATTGGTCTCTCGAAGCGAGATCCCAATTTCGTCGGTCATCCGACGTGACGTCGAGAGTGACAGACTGAAAGGGAACAGTTTGTGTCCTTGTATCCTGGAGTCCCTCTGTGGTGGAAAATGGTGTGTATCTACTGAACAGCACTTTTCTATCCTACTTTGTGCTGTTAGGAAGTGATTATGTGAGCAGTACCAAAATCTTTTTTTTTTTTTTGTGAGGCTCTCTGTCTGTTCCATAAAATTTACTTAGCCAAAAGTCCTCACTAGTCTCTTCAGATTCCCTCTTTCATTACTTGTTTTTTTGGTGTCCTCTTTGAAGTTCCTGGTCCTGAGGTGACACAGGGGTGCTCAGTTATTTAATGTGTCTGCTTTCACGTGGTGTCTCTGAAGGAGACGAGAAGGAAAGTCCGTGCTAATTTTTCTTTCCCTGGAGAAGCCGAACAGTCGAAATAGTCGTGCTTGGATGGTAAGAGGTGACCGCAAGTTTAATACTGCCCCGCCGCTGTCACGGGGATAATTGCTTAAATGGGATTCGCAACGTGAGCTACTGATTACATAAAAATATTAACGGCAAGCTAATACAATTAAACGTCCGGGCTTTAAAGCCCCACCAGCAGATGTTTGTGCTATTTTTCCTTTGGTTTGCTGCCATAATGAGTAGTGTTGTCAAAAGTACCAATGTCGGTACCAGGCGGTATTGAAATTTTTTAAATGTGACAATACCAATGGCCAATCAGAGTTGTTTAAAGGGGTCCTATTATGCTTTTCACTTTTTCAACTTTAGTTAGTCTGTAATGTTGCTGTTTGAGCATAAAAAAGATCTGCAAAGTTACAAAGATATTTTATTTAACAGAAATCACTTTTCAAAAACTACAACGAACTAGTTTGGACTACAACGCATATTTTTCGGGATTTGTGATATCACAAATATTGACGAATGGGACGAGACCTGGTTGAGCTGCACTAAAGAAAGCAACGAGTGTTATCACTATGTCGGAGACATGCTAGCTTTCCCAAGGCAGACGAACTTAGAGTGGTTACAATCATCTGAGATTAAATCGCGCTCAAATTGATTTGATTTTGACGCAATATTTACACTGAAGCTCGCAGGCGGCTGTGGTAAGGGGCGTGTCATTTCCCGACCAGGCGCCGAGTGGAGTCAATCATAACACACACTGGCCCAGCTAACCAATCACAGCACATTTTGTATTTCAGAAGGCGGGCCTTCATTTGCTACAGGAACTATTCGAGCCATTCATGCCAGACTGGGGAGAGAGGTGTTGTAATAATGTAAAATATGTGAAAAATTATGTGTTTTTCCTAGTATGAGAGCCTGTTCTAGTACACCCCTAAAATAAAATCAAGACTTTGTAAAAGAGCATAATAGGACCCCTTTAAGAATCCACAGCGCTCAAAATGCTAGCGGGAAATGCTGGTATCGTCACATTTTTTTAATTTTAGAACTGGCATTGGTACTTTTGACAACACTAATAATGAGTAAACAGGAAGAATATTTTATGATTAGACAGAAAAAGAGGAGAAAACAGCAAAATTGTGAAGAAAAAGACTAGAGCTCATGTTTGCTCTTGGCGTGTGTGTCTATCCCCTGAAGCACTCTTTTTACCACAGCAAAATTGAATTGAATGACAACAAAGCCTTTAAAAGGTCCCTTGAAATGAAACGGCTTTACTGGCTTCTAAACTCCTCAGTGCTGGCGGCATTCACGCTGATCTAGGTTTACCCGCTGGCCGCTCTCGCCCACGCCTCCTCTGCGGATCAGAGATCCCCCTGGCTCCGTAATGAGCAGAGGAGAAGAAAACTGCTGCTGCAATCCAACAGTTTCTTCCAGCAGCCTACCAGTGTGTCCTTAGCAGGGCACAACAGTAATAATGGACCACTGGTCTGTAAATATATTCTCTCTTCTGCGGATCAGAGATCCCCCTGGCTCCGTAATGAGCAGAGGAGAAGAAAACTGCTGCTGCAATCCAACAGTTTCTTCCAGCAGCCTACCAGTGTGTCCTTAGCAGGGCACAACAGTAATAATGGACCACTGGTCTGCGGTCAGTATGAGAGAGTTGTGGGCCAGTTGGTGAAATTGCCAACAGCTCTATAGGACCAGTGCTGAAATTACACTGTTTTATTGAATATGTGTTTATAAGCCTTGCAAATTTACCTTTTTTAGTTTTCTGTCACGTATGGATCATTAAAGTCACAAATAATGCTGATTTGAACTTGTCACTTTGGTAATGTTGTCTAGCTGCCTAGAATAGATGAGGTGAAATTTTAGTTTAGTTTAGTTTACGGCCCCAGGAGGCAATTAATTCAGACTGTCATGGTACTTCACATGTATGGACAACACTTACTGTAATACACACACATACAAATACTCAAAATACATAAAATATATAAACTAGAAAGGGGGAAAAAAAAATTATAAACAAAATAAATAATACAAATCAATTATATTTGTTACATAAACGAATTGCTTCAGGCACAAAAGTAAATTTATAGCGGTTTGTGGAACACCTGATTGTCCTTAAACGCCGCCCAAGGGGCATCAACTCAAAATAAGAATACAAAGGGTGTGTGCTATTTGTGAATGCGTTTGGTCACTAAGATTATTCTTTACAAAAAAGGTTTACTCAAGAAGGATTCATAAGTTAAGAAATGACAATTAAGACATTTATGAAGTTTAAAAAAGATTTCTGTTTCAAATTAAATACAGTTCTTCTGAACTTTCTATTCATCAACGAATCGTGAAAAAATGTATCATGGTTTACACAAAAATAAAATATATTCAAATTGAAAATAGTTATTTAAAATAGTAAAAACATTTCAAAATATTATGTGTTTTTGACCAAATAAATGCAGCCTTGAGATGTCTTTCAAAAACATAAAATATTTTGAATGGTAGTGTGTATTTGTCTTGGTAGCATGATTTGAATTCGGTATTTTTTGCATTCTATAATTTTCCAGCAAAAGGGTATTTATGAATTTGTAGCTGTTGCATTTAGCAGTTATAGTTTATCACATTATATTTTTTTATCAATTTAGCAATTTTTTTATCAATTGAATATTCATATTTTTCCATTTAATATTTTTAAAAATATATTTTTTTAAATGTTAACAATTAATACAAATTTTATGTTAATTATAAAAATGGACACTTTAATAATGTTTCTGTAATCTATTTACTCATGTGATTAAATTATTTTTGACATTCTTTTTTGTTTTGCACATATAGCTATACATTTTTTCCAGTGAAAATGTTGACAGTGCAGATAGTGACTAAATTCTGACTCAGTTGGGCAAGCAGAAAAAATTCTTATTGCTGATCCCTGATCAGTGAACGACACCGGATTACATTGTACTGAATTCAGCCTGACAGTTCCACAGCGCATCTCTCCTGCTGCGTCTGGCAAGCTGCAGTCACGCAATCCCTATCAGCGGGAGGAGGAGAGAGGTGCGAGGTTACACGGCAGCTACATGCAGACAGATGTCAGTCTCTCTGCAGGCTCCAGGCATCAGAAGGGCTGCTTCCGGCTATAGTGCGGCACTCAGGAAATGCTTCAGCCCTTGGTCTAATGATTCAGTTTCAACTGACTGCACCCATCCACAAAGAGATTTTTTTTTATCTCTCATTTGTTATACATTTACTTTAGTGCTAGCTAAAGAAATGATTCCTCATGCCTGAGTTGATGACCTTTGCTTTTTCTCCATTTAGTTCAGTCAGGGATTGGTTGCGGAATGGGCTTCCATTTTCTCTGAAATGGAAAGACAGAATCATTGACCATTTAGCAGCAGGGTTGAAGACACCTGTAGAAGACTGTGAATTACATCTTCACATTGTGGAAATATGATATTGGTTGAACCAAAGAGAAGAGCTTTAGGCTGAGTGTTTGTAAATGTTTGCAAAAGACTCACACATGGTACATGGCATGGTTCATATTAATTTCATATTTATTTAAATTCCTATTTTAAATGTAGTGTGTATTGTAATTTCATGTGTCAGCTTATTAAACCTCACTATAATTTACATTTACAATAAACTATTTATTAAAATGTATTTACATATTTTATTTGTAACATTTATGGCTTTGGCTAATATTTCGAGTTGCCTTTTTTATAGTTTGTTTTAGTAATATTGTTATGTGTAATGTTTATTCGTTTTTAAAATGTATTTTTAATTTATATTTATTTCACTTTTAGTTTTAGTTATATTGTACTTCAACTCAATCTTTTTTTATTTCATTTAGTTGCCAGGGCAACATTTCTAATTGTCCTCTTCTTCTTTTTTTAGTTTTAGTTTTGTCATGTAATATTTAAAAAATGTTTCTGCTTTAGTTCAATGAACAAAAATGGTGTTTAATAATGTAGTTTTAGTTAACTATAAGAAGTCTGTTGTCAGTTCAGTTGTAAACCCAAATCACTGGGAGTCCATAATGAGTCTTTGAGCTATTGACTCAACCGATTCAGTCTGATTTGCAAAATAATTGTTCAGACTGGTTTTGTGAATCATTTCAACCGATTGATTAAAAAAAAAAGTTTACTAAAAAGAATAGTTAATTTATAAATTGAACATCACTGCTTAAAATCACAAAGACTTTTTATCTGTTTGTAATGACTGAATTGGCAGCTCAGTAACTATAAATGCGCTGAATGTTGATTCGGATGGAGGTGAAGGTTTAAGTCAGTCACTAGAATGACGGTGTGGTGCTTCTGAGAGTGTTTGTGGATGAGTGAGTCTGGTCTCTAGTGGCAGCACTATAAATGCTTTGTTAATGGCTGTGACTTTTGTGAGAGTCTGCAGTGCTGCACTCCTACATTGTGTCATCCTGATCATTTTAAAGTATCACAGTATCATGGTTTCCAAAAGTAAAAACAAAAATATTAAGTTTCAACTTTGATAATAATAAGAAATGTTTCTTGAGGATCGTGAACCCTGATGACTGAGAAATGGCGCTGTGTGGATGTGCCGTTACGAAAATCAGATTACTCTTTTGAATAATTAAAATAAAAAGTGGTTTATTTTTAACCTGTAATAAAAGATAACAATATTTCAGTTTTTACTGTATTTTTGGTCACATAAATGTAGCCTTGGTGAGCATAATAAACTTCTTTCAAAAACATAACCATTTTTTTTTTTACAGATGCCAAACGGTAATATGTTCTTCGAACTTTTGCCTCAACTGACAATTTGCCATCACAAGTTTATCTAGTTTTTTCTTTTTTCTCTCTCTTTTTATTTTCCAGATCTATATTTGCCTGTACTGTGTGGAGGTTTTCTTAGAATAAAAAAAAGGAACACAATCATATTGTTCATCTGTGTCTTGTACAGTTTTAAAGAGAGTATATAATGTAAAGTTTGTCTCAAATATGCAAGACAAAAATGCTAAATCCATTCTCTTGGGAATAAAAAATAAATATTTTATTAAATAAAAAAAGAATAAGAAATACAGTTTCATGGTCATTAAGAAATATTGGCACCTGGTACATTTTCTCAGTTTTCTCAATTAGCAAGTGTGAAAGTTAATTTTGGAGCCTGATTGTATTCTTGTGTTTTCATGTTGAACAGGTTCACATTTCAAATGAATGAAACTAATTTAAGAGTTTGATGTAATTATGAGTCACTAACGCTCTTTCTGCATGGGTTTCACTGCTGTACAGTAATGAAACCTGATGAAAATATTTCTCAAAATAAAATATTTTCTGCAAAAAATACAATCCTAGAGACGTTTATATGGAGGCCCAGTAGAGGTGAAGATCAGGGATCATGAGAGGCTGCACGCTTATCCATCTCTCTCCCTGTCTCTCTTTGTAGAATCCCAGTGCCCTCTGTGCGGTTGCCAAGGTATCGCCACGGCTGCGGATCCTGGCAGTGTGGCACTGGAACTCTGCCATTTAATGGAATTAAAAGGGGATTTAGGAAGATGCGTGTGTGTTTGGGTGGGATTGGTGGCCAGCAGAACTGGGAGGTATGGAGGCGGGGCTTTGCAGTCGCTGCACAGTGCACCAGAGTGTTACGTAACGTGTTTACTAACACACTAGCCAGGAGGAGATTACTTCCCATGGCTCATCCTGACCTGGTCTGATTGATAGCGGCTCTCGATTGGTCCCGAGCGTCCTGATTGTTGCTGGGTTAATGTAGACAGAGCCCTATCCGCCCAGCTCCATAGACGCGTCCCCCCCCCCCCCACGCTGTTTTTGCCCTTTAGTCAGCGCTGTTGTCTTGTGTATGTGAGTTATTAGATGCCATATTGGGCTAAGCTTATTTGGATAATCAGAGAGGCCCTTTCCTCTCTGTCTCATTAGTTCTCTCTCTCTCTCTCTCTCTCGCCATCCGGTCATCTCTCTCTCTCTTTGTCCCTCTCTCAGTAATTGTTGGCTGTGTTGTGCTCTGCAGTGCATTATGTAAATGCATAAACCCTCTGGTGCAATGGTTTAACAGTGCCAGCTAGTGTATGGCAGTATCGGCCGGGGCATCGACCGGCACAGGGCTTGGGCTTGGGATTGGGGTGGGGGTGGACTGCGCTGTCGTCATGGCAGCCCGTGACTCACAATTGTACCCTGTAGTACTCGGGTCACATGACCCCATCTGTGAATAATTCCTTCAACTACCTCAGCAGTGCCGCCCACTGAGAATGAGTGTCCACACCTGTTTTATGCAAAAAAAGAAGCACATACATGCATGTAAAGCAGCGTGTCATGCTTTATTATACACTCTCATACTTAAAAAATTTCCCTTTTTTCAGGAATTCTCATAATTGATTTTAATCAAAATAAACAGTAAATAGATATAATCAAAATTAACAGTAATACCATAAAATGCATATTGTGGACTCCAACTAGCATTGGCACATTGCTAACATTGTCATTTTTTAAATAAATTGATATTTGATTCCACACAAAAAATTATAAAAAAAAAAATATAGATATTTTTAATATTTAAAAATATTCAAATACCCTTTAAATTTTGTGTAGTTGTGTAGTTATAATGGGAATAAAAAATATAGATGACTCTTTCTTCATTAAAACATCAGTTTGTGGATCATTATATTTTTTACATTACTTTTTACAGATATGTTTAGAAAGTTTCAATTTTTCCTTTCTCTTTGGAGATTACAAGCTCTTGGTGCAAGACAGAAGGTCTGTAAAGTTGCAAAGACTGAAGTCCCAAATCCAAAGAGATATTCTTTATACAAGTTAAGAGTCAACCACGCCTACCTAAAACAGCTCGTTCTAACACGCTCCCACATGTCTATGTCACTGTGTGGGTAGATTTGCATAACGCCGCCAAATGTTCACACAAAGAAAGAAGGCGTAACTTTTATTCTCGCTGTAGTATTGTTGCTGCCGCCTCCGCCATGTTGTGGAGATGCTGTGTGTTTACTTGTGAAAGCGAAACTACTTTGTTTGGCTTTCCAAAAATGGACACGATTAGAAATTCATGGTTAAGTTGTATTTACAACACTGTTCCGAAACAGTTCAACCCAAATATTCAGATATGAGCAGCGCATTTTATGGAGGACTGTTTAATCCTGGGACGTATTCCTGGGACAGTACGTCCTACAATGCACAAAGGTTGTTTCTATAAAGTTGGGCAGTTTCAACTTTGCAAGGACAGTCTGTCACTTCTTCCTGACTCACAGCCTTAAGTACGTTATTCATATTTAAAGAATTTGCCACTGAAACACGAGTTTTGAGCAGTGTAGAGAAGCGCTTGTTTGTCATTTCTCCGATCACAATGCAGACATGGTTTTATGTTACGCACGCCGATATGCAACGCAAACGCGTAAAAAGACAGTATAAGTCATTATATTATAATCAGTAATTATGTTCCCACAGGATGCAACAAATTCCTCATTTGTAATGGGTTTTACTGGTTTTGTCTCATCGTGCCGGGACACAGCATCACAGTATGGTAAGGGGCGTAACATTTCCGTTATACGCTTGAGGTATTCGGCCAATCACAAAACACTGAATAGCTGGCCAATCAGCGTACACCTCGCTTTTCAGAACGATAAGCCTTTGTAAAAATCGACTTGTTTCAGAAAGGTGGGGCATAGAGGAGAAACAGTTATGTACAGTATGTGGAAAATAATGTTATTTTTTAACCTTAAACCGCATAAACACATTGCATTTTTCCAAATACACAATACTGTTCTTTTTATCACGCCATATGACCCCTCAAAATTTTACATTTAAATAAGTTTACAAAAATTTGAGTATTTATGTTTTCCTCATAATAGTTTTTTTTATTCTGCTGTATTGTAATACATTTAGGGACTTTAGCATGAGTTTAGCATGCGGGGAAGTCGTGGCCTAATGGTTAGAGAGTCGGACTCATAGCCCAAAGGTTGTGGGTTCGAGTCTCGTACCGGCAGGGATTGTAGGTGGGGGAGTGAATTACACGCTCTCTCCCACCTTCAATACTCCAAGTTTTTTTGAGCAAGCACCGAACCCCCAACTGCTCCCCCCGGGCGCCGCAGCATAAATGCTGCCCACTGCTCTGGGTGTGTGTTCACGGTTTGTGTGTGTTCACTGCTTTGTGTGTGCACTTGGATGGGTAAATATAGAGCACTAATTCCGAGTATGGGTCACCATACTTGGCCACATGTCACTTTAATTAGTTTAATTTGCTGTTAATTTATTACTCTTAATAATCTAAATAATTTAAAATATAGATGACTCTTTCTTAATCAAAATGTCACTTTGTGGATCAGCAATTTTTGTCAACTTGTTGTTCATATATGTAATATTCTTAAATAGTTTTAATATATTAACTATTTTTTAATATTTAAATACATTTTAATAATATTAATATTAATGTTGTCCTCATAATTGTCAGACTCTGTTCCATGTTTTGTGTGTGTCTTGCTCCCCATGTGCCTTCCTATGCCCTTATTTGGTTAGTTTCCTGTTCCTGTCTTGATTAAGTTCATTTGTCCCAGGTGTTTCCCTTGATGGTTTCTTGTCTCCCAGGATGGGCTCCTGATCCCCAGTTCAGCCCAGGGAGGGTGCTCCTGTTCCCGAGTGTAGCCCAGGGAGTGCTCCTGATCCCCAGTTAAGCCCAGGAAGGGCTCCCGTTCCCGAGTGTAGCCCAGGGAGGGCTCCTGTTTCCCTGTTAAGCCCAGGAAGGGCTCATGTTCCCGAGTGTAGCCCAGGAAGGGCTCCTGATCCCCCATTAAGCCCAGGAAGGGCCCCTGATCCCCAGTCAAGCCCACGGAGGGCTCCTGATCCCCAGTTCAGCCCAGGAAGGGCTCATGTTCCCGAGTGTAGCCCAGGAAGGGCTCCTGTCCCTGAGTGTAGCCCAGGAAGGGCTCCTGTCCCGAGTGTAGCCCAGGGAGGGCTCCAGGCCCCGAGTCCAGCCCAGGAAGGGCTCCTGTTCCCGAGTGTAGCCCAGGGAGGGCTCCTGATCCCCAGTTCAGCCCAGGAAGGGTGCTCCTGTTCCCGAGTGTAGCCCAGGGAGGGCTCCTGTTCCCAAGTATAGCCCAAGGAGGGCTCCTGTTCCCAAGTATAGCCCACGGAGGGCTCCTGATCCACAGTTTCAGCCCAGGAAGGATTCCTGTTCCTGAGTATAGCCCACGGAGGGCTCCTGATTCCGAGTTAAGCCCAGGAGGGGCTCCTGTTCCCGAGTGTAGCCCAAGGGGGCTCCAGTTTCCTGTTCCTGTCCTGATTAAGTTCATTTGTCCCAGGTGTTTCCCTTGATGTTTCATTGCTCCCAAGTGTGTCTCGTCATCCCCTCCTCCTGTGTGTATTTAAAGTGTTCCCAGTCCCTAGTTCTCTGTCCGCTGTTAAACGTCTTCCTGAGTTCGTCTCCCTTGGTTCATGGAAATAAAGTCTTGTCAAAGTATTCTCAGCATCTCCTCGTTCCTCGAAAGTGTATTGTGACAGAACAGTGGACCAATACCGAAAGTAAGCAGCGCCCCTTCTCCTCGTTTTTCTTTTCCGTGTTTTTAAAAAGTTTTTTGTTTCCTGGTTTTTCCTCCCCGCGGCGATTGAAATTGCCGCTCGCGTCGCCGCCCTAGCTCTCCTCGATCTCCCCTTCTACGAGTACGCCAGGGAGTTCTGCAAGCTCGCTGAGGTGACGGCGTTAGGGGACGCTGTCCTCAATCAGCTGTTCTGGCTCGGGGCCAACTACCATCACCCTGTGGACCTCCCAGACACCACTGGACTGAGCTGGAGAGAAGGGATCCCCCGGTGTCTGGAGAGCGTCCGGCCCCGATCCAGAACCATCCTTCCCAAGTCAAGAGCCGGCATTAGTGTGGCAAGCCCGAAAGACGTTAATGTGGCAAGCCCGAAGGACGTTAGTGTGGCAAGCCCGAAGGACGTTAGTGTGGCAAGCCCCAAGGACGTTAGCGTGGCAAGCCCCACGGATGATCATGGTCTAGCCCCGGAGCTCGCTCCAGTGTCGGTTCCAGCCCCAGAGCTTGCTCCAGTGTCGGCTCCAGCCCCAGAGCTCGCTCCAGCGTCGGCTCCAGCCCCAGAGCTCGCTCCAGTGTCGGCTCCAGCCCCAGAGCTCACTCCAGTCCCATCTCCTCGATGGCACTTGCTGTGCCTGCTTCCCTCCAGATGCGCCCTCCAGTGCCAGCCCACTGAGGGCTCCTGTTCCCGAGTATAGCCCACGAAGGGCTCCTGATTCCCAGTTCAGGCCAGGAAGGGCTCCTGTCCCAGAGTATAGCCCACGAAGGGCTCCTGATCCCCAGTTCAGCACAGGAATGGCTCCTGTTCCCGAGTATAGCCCACAAAGGGCTCCTGATCCTCAGTTCAGCCAAGGAAGGGCTCCTGTTCCCCAGTTAAGCCCAGAGAAGGGCTCCTGTTCCCGAGTGTAGCCCAGGGAGGGCTCCTGTTCCCCAGTTAAGCCCAGGAAGGGCTCCTGATCGCCAGTTCAGCCCAGGAAGGGCTCCAGATGTTTTGTTTAGTCCAGGTAGGGCTCCTGATCCCCAGTTCAGCCCTGGAGGGGCTCCTGTTCCCGAATGTAGCCCAGGGAGGGCTCCAGTTTCCTGTTCCTGTCCTGATTAAGTTCATTTGTCCCAGGTGTTTCCCTTGATGTTTCATTACTCCCAGGTGTGTCTCGTCATCCCCTCCTCCTGTGTGTATTTAAAGTGTTCCCTGTCCCTAGTTCTCTGTCCGCTGTTAAACGTCTTCCTGAGTTCGTCTCCCTTGATTCATGGAAATAAAGTCTTGTTAAAGTATTCTCCTCGTTCCTCGAAAGTGTATTGTGACAATAATATATTTTATGAATAGATATAATAACTCTATTTCATTAAGAGATTACTTTGTGGGTCATTAAACATTTTTAAATATTTATTCTTGCTATATTAAAGGGGTCCTATTATGCCTTTTCCCTTTAGTTAGTCAGTAGGCTATGTGTAGGTTGGGCATAAAAGGATTGTATAGATCTCAAAGTCCACTCCAAAGGGAGATATTTAGTTTTTTTAAAATCCCTTTTCAAGAACTACAACGAACGGCTCGTTTGGACTACAGCTTTTGTTTTCCGGGCTTTGTGATATCACAAAGCGGCTCATTAGAATATCATTACAAATAATTCCCGCCTACAGAAATTCGAATGGTTGGGGGGTGGGGAGGGGCGAGGTCGTGGTTAGAACGCTTGGTTGAGTGAGTGCATCAGACGAGATGACGAAGAAGAAGTGCTGCTGCAGAGTTAGTGCATCAGAGAAAACCAAGAAGAAGAGGTGCTGTACTGTAGCCTCACATTTTTGGCATGTCTAGAACAGCGGTTCTCAATTCCAGTCCTCGCGTACCCCCGCTCTGTACATTTTGTGTGTTTCTCTTATTGCTTCATACGTTTGTTATATTTGACTGTAAGTGCCCTGCGAAGTGGACATTACCGGATATTCCTCCATGATTCCAGTTCGAAGGGAGCGTATATGTTCCATACAAAGGGCATTTAAGTGTGCGAGACGTGAATTTAAATTGTATTTATTTACAGAGGTATATTATGTCCCACTTCACGCTTCTCTTGTAAGTTTCGTTTGTGTGTGAAGATGCTGTAGGCAGCGGTGCAGCGCAAATCTGTAAATGAATATTCCGAAGTGAAGTAAACTTCAACGGATTTCCCCTGCTCAGGGAGTAGGGAGCAATGGACACTGTGTAGGGACCATGTCAGTTGGAACACCGTTCATGCACGGAGCTCACTTCTAACGAGATGATCTGAATCAGGTGTGTTAACAAAGAGAGACGTGCAAAACATGCAGAGCGGGGTACGCGAGGACTGGAATTGAGAACCGCTGGTCTAGAACAATTCTTACAAGTACAACACGACGTAGCCGGTGTGCCTACACTCATAGAAAATAATGTATTTGAATTTTAAAGACGTGGCGCGACGCTGCGCTTCTCGTCCGGTGTGCGACCGCCTGAAACGCTGTTTTTTTCACCTCCGTGCCCAAACGTCTTTGTTTGAGCTTCCGAAAGTGGATGATGTCAGGAAACAGTGGTTGCAATTTACTTTTTAACTCAGTTCCTGAGCATTATAACCCCAATTTGCTATTGTGTGCTGCGCATTTTACTGAGGACAGCTTCCACAACACGAGTGAGAAGTGCCGGATTCGCCAAAAGCTTTTGTTGAAAGACGGAGCAAGGGGCGTGGCAGTACTGAAACACCGTCTACGCTGTTCGCCAATCACAACGCACTGGGACAGCTAACCAATCACAACACATTTTGTTTTTCGGAAGGCGGACCTTCATCAAAGCCAGAACTAATCGAGCCGTTTGTGCCAGCCTGGGGAGAGAGGTATTGTAATAATGTAAATTATGTGAAAAATTATGCGTTTTTCGAACCACCAAGCATGAGAGCATGTTCTAGTACACCCCCAAAACTAAATCAAGACTTTGTAAAAGAGCATAATAGGACCCCTTTAAGTCAATAAAGGACAATACAGTGTAAATACAATGGACGATGTTACAGTAGTCACTGATCAACACTGACATGATGGTAATGTGGAATAATGTGGGAAGGCTGACAGATTAACTTGTCTGTCCGCGTTAAATGGTTTGACAAGCCAAGTTTTCTGTCCTGTGTTGACATATTTCCTACTAAAACAGGAAGTTTGGGTGAGCATATGAAAGGGCTTGTCTTATTTATTTGATTATGTTGGCAAACACTTATTGTTTTGCAGTGAACATAACCTTTATTTGTGCTGAAATTGTTCAGCTTAATTCATTAAATTACTAATGTCATTGAATCGATCAACAGGCAGTCATGAACATCCCTAGCTTACACAGCGCTGACCCTAATTAAGAAGAGCAGGAAAGATGTTTTTCCGTGACCTTGCATAACACCTGCCTCAGATCTGTCACACTCACTGTTCTTCCACATCAGAACATCCCTCTTCTTGCCTCTGCCTCAGGAGAACAGGGCACACTGTGGGGCCTCGCTCTGGTTCCGGCTGGACCATGTGGACAGAGTGTGTGTTTTGTGTGTGAACGTGGGGGTGTATTTATGTAGAAGTGGGAATAGGACATTTGCTCAGCACGCCGCTG
This sequence comes from Sinocyclocheilus anophthalmus, assembly GCA_018155175.1. Classification (NCBI taxonomy): domain Eukaryota; kingdom Metazoa; phylum Chordata; class Actinopteri; order Cypriniformes; family Cyprinidae; genus Sinocyclocheilus; species Sinocyclocheilus anophthalmus. The sequence goes on from JADLZN010008622.1 coordinate 203,836, forward strand.
CCTCCATCCTGGCAGGAGAGCTCTGCAGTGCTGTTGTCTTTCCTCTCCCGCATACCTACCTCTTTACCTTCCTCTCTCACTCACTTTTTCCTAGTTGAAAAAGCGAAAGGGTAAGGGGATGAAAAAAATGATGGTCCAAATTTGTTTAACAGTGGAGATTTTGCACGTGTATTATAGGTGGTGTATTTGCATGGCAGTCAGTGTGCAGGACTGCTTTTATGTACATGTAAGAGGAGTAAAAACACATGAAGTCATGAGAAAATAGGTAGTTGACATAAAATGGCCGTAAGGTTTTTCTTCTTCTTCTTTTTTATTCAGCATAAAGATTGTAGGTTCAAATTTACTTACAGTAGTTATCATTTTTACTCAAATTGTAAATTAATTTTGAATTTTTTTAAGTACGAATACTACATGTAGTCTCAATAAAATATGAGGGAAAGTGCATTTTTAATAATTAATTATAAAAATGCCACATTAATATAGAATTCAACTGATGTGTGCTCACAAGTGTTTGTACAGTATATTGGTTATTTCATAGTAGTTTCAATCGTGGCATATCCAAACATATTTTACAGTTAACTACTTAAGAAATTAATACTTTTATTCAGAAAGGACACATTAAATTGTTCAAAAGCGAGAGTAAAGATTTCTGTTTCAAATTAATGCTTTTCTTTTAAACTTTCTTTTAATCAAAGAATCCTGAAAAACATGCATCATGGTTCTACAAATACACAGGTCTTAATTTGTGCTATATCATTTTCAGCTGTGATAAGAAATTTTTCTTGATGATCAAATCAACATGTTAAAATGATTTCTAAAGGATCATGTGGCACTGAAGACTAGAGTAATGGCTGCTGAAAACTCAGCTTTCACAGGAATAAATTGCACTACATTTAAAAGTATATCAACATAGAAAATGGTTATTTTATATTGTAAAATAAATTTTAAATTGGTTATTTAAAATTTTAGATTTCACAATATTAATGTTTTTTTCTGTATTTTGGAATGCAGCCTTGGTGAGCATACGAGGCTTCAAAACATCTTAATTTGTAAAACCTTTCATTTGTAAAATATTTACTTCTTTGAATTAGCCAAAATATTACCAATCAGAGGGGAGAGAGAGATAAAAAGAGGGATGGTGCATGTCTGAGACACAGAATCCAGAAAGTAATTAACACGGTTATGTTCTGAAAGGATTACATGTTTTTTTTGTGTAAGAATAATACAACAGAAAATTCAAAGCTATGTTAAAGTTAAAATAAGTGCAAAAATTATGATGGTTTTTGCCCTAGACCAACCAGCAGGTATCACCCCAGCTCAGCTGCTGACTTATTGTTGTTTGAAAAAAACAAAGGAATGTTTTTGAATGTAAGTTATTATTATTTATTTTTCAGATCAGCTGGGCTAAGAGAGAACATATTGAGAAGGCTCAGAGGTGAAAAGCAGTCGGCGGACAGAAAGTGGACACCGCAACGTGAGGACATTGTCTTGGATCACAGCCACACTTACACTAACAAACACTGCAACAGTCACGCAGCTGGTTTTAACCAGGCCAGTCATTACGTTTTAACCCCACTTTACCATCTCAGGTGTGGGGAGCCATTTAGTCGCGACAGACAGACATTACTGAGATTCCTCCGCCCCCCTTGAGAGAAAACATCACTTTTATATTCACACCTGTTACCAAACTCCAGCAGATTCCTTCATTATATTTTTTGTTTTGTAATCACTGACCAAACCCTCTCTCATGGGAGTAACATAGAGACCAGCCCAGCACAGACACTCTCTGCATTCACACACACACACACACACACACACACACTCATCTGCACCGTGTTCAGGATGCCCTCCTCCTCCAGTGTGATTAGCTGGGGAAGGACGCGGCTCTTGTGGTGATTGGAGGGGGGAGCGAAGCAGAGCTGGACCCATGTCGTGGAAGCGGAACTACTTTGCTTCAGGCAGCAGCGGGCTGCAGGGGATGTTTACCCCACGCACCATGACCTCCATCGCTCCCAGCAAAGGCCTGAGTAATGAGCCGGGTCAGAACAGCTGCTTCCTAAACAGCGCGCTGCAGGTAGGTCTAATAATATTTTAATTGCTATAATAGATATATTTTTATTTAATTATATATATATATATACTCTAAAAAATGTGGTTTAAAAAACAACATGCTGGGTATTTGGCAACCCAGCGCTTGGTAAATATTGGACAGAACACATGCTGAGTTGTTTTGTTTTGGTTGGGTTAAATGTTTTTACCCAACATGCTGGGTTGTTTTATTTAACTCAAATATTATTTAATAATTACTATATTGCTAATTTAAAATGGGCTTGAAATAAAATAAATGTAAAGAAAAAAAAAAGTAAGAAATAATATATAACATTTAAAAGTAACATTTTCTATTATCTTTTTTTTTACCAAAATAGTGCTGATTCTTGTGCCGGCGTGTCGCCGAAATCTGAGCCAGTGATGGGCTGCTGTTCGGCAGGGGAACTGCAAACCTCAGACCACTGCCTCGCGTTTCACTCGCAACTGAAATATGCCATAACTGACTCTATAACCTGCCCATAAACAAACAGTACTGAGATTAGAAAACATATTTTAACATCAAAATAAATTAAATTCAGTATTATAATGAATAAAATTAGTTTATGTTATGCAAGGCAAAAGGCTTTTTCATCATGCGAAATAACCGCTGCTGACGCATTTAGCTGACACATTTAGCTGACTGACATCTCGTCCCTGTATGTTGTGTTACGTAAAATAATATTATTTACAGCAGAGTAAAGACTTTATAGATGGAATTAAACATACATAAACCTTTATTTCACTGATGAAGAGCACTAGTTAGATGACGCTGAGAACCGCTTTCCTGAAGAGGACGCAAAAAGCCTGTAACCCATCAGCTGGGTTGAATTTACCCTACGCTGGGTTGTTTCGTCGGAGTGGGGGGGGGGGGTATATTGTTTCAGCAGTCTGTGACATTGACCCAGCCACTAACCCAATGGCTGGGTAACACAAAAACTACCCAACACTGGAAAAAACAACCCAACATATGACCCAACAGGCTCAACTCAGCATTAGAGTAGAAAAAATAACCTAGCATTTTTTAGAGTGTGTATATATACAGTGGGTACGGAAAGTATTCAGACCCCCTTAAATTTTTCACTCTTTGTTATATTGCAGCCATTTGCTAAAATCATTTAAGTAAAATTTTTTCCTCATTAATGTACACACAGCACCCCATATTGACAGAAAAACACAGAATTGTTGACATTTTTGCAGATTTATTAAAAAAGAAAAACGTCTAGGTTACTTGTGTAACCCTCGTTCCCTGAAGGAGGGAACAGAAACGTTACGTCAGTCGTGACTGACGAATTGGGATCTCGCCGAGAGCCCAATCACCTTCGAGTGTTAACTAAACAAGCCAATGACAGTTGGCGTGCGTGCTTCGCCACGCGCACCCCGCCCCGCAGCGCGGTTATAAAAGGAGAGCGCGTGCAAACGCACATCAGTTTTTCGCTGAGGAGCCGAGACTACGTGCCCCGGCCGTACAGCGGTGGTACAGCAACTGTGGCAACGGAACGTAACGTCTCCATTCCCTCCTTCAGGGAACGAGGGTTACACAAGTACCTTAGACGTTCCCATTCAGTCAGTCACGTTCAACTTTACGTCAGTGACTGACGAATTGGGATCCGTATGGAAAACGCCACTATTGCTGACCCCCTCCAGTGCCCTGTGAAAGCCGGCAAGTCCCCCCTCACCAGCTGGGGCGGAAGATAGGACAGAGGCTAGGCAGAGGTGTCCGCCACTGCTGTTCCATACAGTGGTGCATTGGATAACACTGGGAAAGCATACCCAAGTAGGGGAACGCTACGGAAGCAAGATCCTGCGTATAGGAGGTATCATGTGGAATTACACATATGGACTGGCCCAGGGCAGTACTACATATGGAAGTCTCTGCGGTAGACTCAACCCGCCTGGGGTGAGATCACTACACAGCAGAGATGGCAGTGAACGACTGCCAGGGAAAGACACGGGCTTACCGTGAGGGGAGCCGTACCGTGGAAGAATACACATGTGGGATCACCCGAAGGGGGAATCACTACACACGGGCACCTAGCCCAGCACAAGGGCTGACCTTGGGCATGCACACGAGTGCTGAGCCTGGCGTCTGGCGCTCCGCCACGCCTGACCGCCGAGGGTGCGGGAGGAACTCCACCAGGGTTCGCCAAGGGGAACTGATTGAGGAGCACAAAGCGCACGTATCCAGTCCGTAGAGGGGAATGGCGCAGCAAGCGTGATCGACACCGAGCCGGTCCGGTGTTACTGCCTACCTGAGGCGAGTACACGAGAGGACACGGGCTCTACACGGAGATTATAGAATCTCGCAAACGTGTTAGGCGTCGCCCAGCAGGCAGCTCTACAGATGTCTGCTATCGAGGCGCCCCGCGCCAATGCCCAAGAAGATGCCACTCCTCTCGTAGAGTGAGCTCTCACTCCGAGGGGGCATGGTAAACGTTGGGCCTGGTATGCCAAGACTATAGACTCCACTAAACAGTGGGCAAGTCTTTGTTTAGAGACAGCCTTTCCCTTCTGCTGACCTCCAAAGCAGACAAAGAGCTGGTCTGAGGTCCTGAAGCTCCGCGTACGGTCCACGTAAATGCGCAGAGCGCGAACGGGACAGAGCAGAGCGATGGCTGGGTCTGCCTCCTCCCGGGGCAGCGCTTGCAAGTTCACCACCTAATCCCTGAAAGGCGTGGTGAGAACTTTGGGCACATATCCAGGCCAGGTCTCAGGACAATGTGAGAGTTACCCGTCCCGAATTCTAGGCAAGAATCGTCGACCGAGAATGCCTGCAGGGCCCCTACCCTCTTGACCGAGGCCAAAGCGGTGAGGAGCGCTGTCTTTAATGACAGAAACTTAAGCTCTACTGACTGCAGAGGCTCGAAAGGCTCCTCCTTCAAGGCCGCCAGGACCGAGGGGAGATCCCAAGAGGGTAACAGGTGAGGGCGCGGAGGATTCAGCCTCCTTGCCCCTCTGAGAAACCTGATGACCAAGTCGTGCTTCCCCAGAGACTTACCGTCTACTGCCTCGTGATGCGCGGCAATGGCGGCAACATACACTTTCAGGGTGGAGGGAGACAGCCTTCGCTCCAACCATCCTGCAAGAAAGAAAGCACGACTGCGATCGGGCATCTCCGGGGGTCTTCCAGGCGGGAAGAGCACCAAACGACGAACAAGTTCACCTTAAGCCTGTAAGCGTGTCTGGTAGACGGAGCTCTAGCTGAAGCGATGGTGTTTACTACCGCTGGAGGTAGCCCACCTAGAACATCCGCGTCCCGTCCAGGGACCACAAGTGGAGATTCCACAAGTCTGGACGCGGGTGCCAGAGGGTGCCCCCTCTCTGAGAAAGGAGATCCCTCCTCAGAGGAATTCGCCAAGGAGGGGCTGTCGCGAGGAGCATCAGTTCGGGGAACCAAGTCCGACTGGGCCAGTATGGCGCCACCAAGAAGACCTGCTCCTCATCCTCCCTGACCTTACACAGTGTCTGTGCGAGAAGGCTCACTGGGGAAACGCATATTTGCGTAGGCCCGAGGCCAGCTGCACGCCAGTGCGCCCGTGCCGAGGGTCCCCTCGGCCAGGAGTAAAACAACTGGCAATGGGACGTGTCCGGGGAGGCAAACAGGTCTACCTGCGCGTCCCCAAAGCGTCTCCAAATCAGCTGGACTGTCTCGGGGTGGAGTCGCCATTCTCCCGGAAGGGCGGGCTGACGTGAGAGCTCGTCGGCTGCACGATTGAGCTCGCCTGGGATGTGAACGGCGCGAAGCGACCTCAGATGCTTCTGACTCCAGAGGAGGAGGATGGGCGGGGGGGGGGGGGGGGGGGGGGGGAGGGGGAGAGGGGGGGGGGGGGGGGCGGGGCGGTCGTGCGAACATGCGACGAGAGCGTAGACCGCGCTGGTGGTTGATGTACGCAACGGTCGCAGTGCTGTCCGTACGGACCAGTACGTGCTTGTCGTGTAGCAGCGATTTGAAGCGGCGCAGAGCCAGCCATACTGCTTGCAACTCGAGGCAGTTGATATGCCACTGTAGTCGGGGCCCCGACCAGAGCCCCGCAGCTGCATTCCCACTGCACATGGCACCCCAGCCCCTGGCGGAGGCATCTGTTGACACAACAACATGCCTGGATACTTGCCCAAGGGACACCCCTGTCCGAAGAAAGGCAAGATCTGTCCACGGGCTGAGGGTCTGACGGCAGAACGGGGTAACAGAAACCCGGTAAGTGCCGTGTCGCCATGCCCATCTCGGGACCCGGTCGTGAAGCCAATGCTGAAGCGGTCTCATATGAAGCAACCCGAGCGGCGTGACAGCGGCCCTATGGGGGGGGGGGGGGGACGGGGGGGGCGGGGGGGGGCGGGGAGGGCGCAGGGGCTGCGGATGCCATATGCCCCAGGAGCCTCTGAAATTGTCTCAGTGGAACCGCCGTCTTGCACTGGAAGGACCCCAGGCAGTTCAGCATCGACTGCGCACGCTCTACTGAGAGACGTGCTGAGAGGTTGACCGAGTCCAGCTCCATGCCGAGAAAAGAGATCCTCTGCACCGGAGAGAGTTTGCTCTTTTCCCAGTTGACCCGAAGCCCCAATCGGCTGAGGTGACTGAGCACCATATCCCTGTGTTCGCACAACTGCGCTCGGGACTGGGCCAGTATGAGCCCGTCGTCGAGGTAGTTGAGAACCGTGTGAAGACACGAGGCGACAGGGATAGCCCGAAGGGGAGGACCTTGTACTGATATGCTCGCCCTTCGAACGCAAAGCGGAGAAACGGTCTGTGTCGAGGGAGAATCGAGACATGAAAGTACGCGTCCTTGAGGTCGAACGCTGCAAACCAATCGAAAGGACGGAGGCATTGAAAGATACGTTTCGCGTCAACATCTGACCGAACTAGGGGGACTAGGGAGACCACCGACGTACCAGCAGTGGGGCAGCGAAGTGGAACACAGGGACCCAACCCGGGAGGCCGCGCGTCCCAGGGTGGGGTCTGAGTGCGCAGCGCGTGACTTACCTGGCTCCACTGGTGGGCAGGGGGCTTGTGAGGAGGCGTAGCGTCCTTGAACCCTGCTGCCCACTAGCGAAGGAAGAGGGGGCCGGCTGTGTGAAGACTGGGTCTCGCGCACTGCCATCCACGCCCTCTTGGAACCCGGAGAAAAAGGAACCCGCTCTTCTGTTGAGGTTTTGGGCACCACTGGCTTGGTAGCCAGTGGCGGAATAGAAAAAACCAGGAACAAAGGTTTCTCCACCCGGCCATCCGCCGGGGGAAGGAGCGGTGCAGTCACCATCTCCTGAAGAGCCGGATCCAGGAACCCCGGGTCACCTGTCCCAGGGACGCCGCCCGCCCTGGCGCTTCAGGGCTTGGCAAAAAAAAAAAAAAAAAAAAAAAAAAAAAAAAAAACGGGCGGAGACGGGCTGCGCCGCTTTCCTGCGGCCAGCTCCACGCTGCGGCCGTTGTGAAGGATGCTGCTGCGGCCAAGCTGGAGCGGAGATAGAGGCCACAGGAGGGCGCTCTCGGCGACGAGCAGACAGAAGGGCTGCAGCCGGCGGTGGGGTGGCTACAGCAGCCGACCGCCGGGGCAGGATGCATTGAGACGCCTCCATTTGCTTCTGTGCGGCGGAGAACTGTTGAGCAAAGCCCTCCACCGCTTCGCCGAAAAGGCCGGCCTGGGAGATCGGGGAGTCAAGGAAGCGATGCTTGTCGTCCTCCCTCATATACGCCAAGGTCAGCCATAGGTGGCGCTACTGGACCACCAATGTGGACATCGTCTAACCCAGGGCCCGAGCCGTGACTTTCGTCGCCCTAAGCGCAAGGTCCATCGCCATGCGCAGTTCCTGCAGCACACCCGGGTCAGCACCACCCTCGTGCAACTGCTTCAACGCCTTGGCCTGGTGGACTTGCAGGAGGGCCATGGCGTGCAGGGCGGAAGCGGCCTGTCCAGCGGCACTGTAAGCCTTAGCCGTCAGAGCGGAAGAGAACTTACAGGCCCTGGACGGAAGGCGTGGACTACCTCTCCAGGCGGCGGCGCTCTGCGGGCCGAGCGGCATCGCGCGCTCAACCGGAGGGATGTCCACATACCCTTGGGCCGCCCCCCCCGTCGAGGTGGTGAGGACGGAGGAGGCACCAAACCTGTTTCGGGCAGAAAAAGGTGCCTTACAAGACTTAGTAACCTCATCATGCACTTCCAGGAAGAATGGAACCGGATGCAGGTGCCGACGCCCGGCCTGCGCCCCCAGAAACCAATCATCCAGCCTCGAGCGTTCACGAGAAGGAGAAGGCCTCAAGTGCAGCCCGACACTCTCAGCAGCCCAGGAAAGCATAGCGGTCAGCTCTGGATCTGACTCGGGCAGCGCCACTCTACCTGACGGTGGCAGCGCAGCCGAATCCTCATCTCCAGAGCTTAGCTCGCCCTCCGATGCAGCAATCGACATCCTGTCCTCTGCCTGTGCCCCGCACAAGATGCTGGACACCGCCCTGTCCGAGGACCCAGCACACTCGTCTGGAAGCACCAGGTGGTGCGCTGTGCTTGAGGAATGAGAGGCCCGCGGGGACGTACTCGACGGGGAAGCTCTCACAATAACCCTCAGGTCTCCCTGACCATGAAACGAAGTAGCCCTCCGAGAACCAGAGGAGCTAGAGCGGGGCATGGCAAGGGGGATACCCCCCCTGTTTAATGAGGAGGTATCTAGACCGCAATGTCATGATAGTCATGTTCCCACAGTGAGAATATGACTCATCCATGAGCGCTGCTTCAGCCTGCTGTAAGCCCAAGCACGAGAGGCAGCGATCATGACAATCAGATGGAAGCAGGAAACGACCACATCCAGAAACGCAAGAGCGGGAATCCATCTTTAAAAAGACGCCCGTCGCTAGTGAAGCTCTTTTAGAAATTGCTCTTTTAGAAGGAAACACTCTTTTAGAGAGAGCGCTGAAGCGCCAGGGGAGGTCGCGGCGAGACCGCAGAAGGGCAGCTGCAGCACGCCGAAGATGAGCAGCACTGAATGCAACCCCCGCTGACGCGCCGTAACACCAACGCCAGCTGTTTCTTCCAAACACTCGCGGAGATTCGTCCTGAGAAGGCTCGGCTCCGAAGCGAAAAGCTGATGTGCGTTTGCACGCGCTCTCCTTATATACCCGCACTGCAGGGCGGTGTGCGCGATGCAAAGCTTGCACGCCAACATTCATTGGCTCATTTTGTTTACACTAGAAGGTGATTGGGCTCTCTGGTGAGATCCCAATTCATCAGTCACTGACGTAACGTTGAACGTGACTGACTGAATGGGAACTGAAATATCACATGGTCCTAAGTATTCAGACCCTTTGCTCAGTATTTAGTAGAAGCACCCTTTTGATCTAATACAGCCATGCGTCTTTTTGGGGAAGATGCAACAAGTTTTTCACACCTGGATTTGGGGATCCTCTGCCATTCCTCCTTGCAGATCTCTCCAGTTCTGTCAGGTTGGATGATAAACGTTGGTGGACAGCCATTTTTCGGTCTCTCCAGAGATGCTCAATTGGGTTTAATTCAGGGCTCTGGCTCGGCCATTCAAGAACAGTCACAGAGTTATTTGTGAAGCCACTCCTTCGTTATTTTAGCTGTATGCTTAGGGACATTGTCTTGTTGGAAGGTAAACCTTCAGCCCAGATGAGGTCCTGAGCACTCTGGGAGAAAGGTTTTGCCAGGATATCAATGTACTTGGCCGCATTCATGTCCCTCGATTGCAACCAGTCGTCCTGTCCCTGCAGCTGAAAAACACCCCACAGCATGATGCTGCCACCACCAAGCTTCACTGTTGGGACTGGATTGGAAGGGTGATGAGCAGTGCCTGGTTTTCTCCACACGTACCACTTAGAATTAAGGCCAAAAAAGTTATATCTTGGTCTCATCAGAACAGAGAATCTTATTTCACCATCTTGGAGTCCTTCAGGTGTTTTTTTAGCAAACTCCATGGGGGCTTTCATATGTCTTGCACTGAGGAGAGGCTTCCATCAGGCCACTCTGCCATAAAGCCCCGACTGTGGAGGGCTGCAGTGATGGTTGAATTTCTACAACTTTCTCCCATCTCCCGACTGCATCTCTGCAGCTCAGCAACAGTGATCTTTGGGTTCTTCTTTACCTCTCTCACCAGGCTCTTCTCCCCCGATAGCTCAGTTTGGCCGGACGGCCAGATCTAGGAAGGGTTCTGGTCATCCCAAACGTATTCCATTTAAGGATTATGGAGGCCACAGTGCTCTTAGGAACCTTAAGTGCAGCAGAAATTTTTTTTAACCTTGGCCAGATCTGTGCCTTGCAACAATACTGTCTCTGAGCTCTTCAGGCAGTTCACAGGCAGACTTCATGATTCTCATTTGCTCTGACATGAACTGTGAGCTGTAAGGTCTTATATAGACAGTGTGTGGCTTTCCTAATCAAGTCCAAACAGTATAATCAAACACAGCTCGACTCAAATGAAGGTGTAGAACCATCAAGGATGATCAGAAGAAAAGGACACTACTGAGGATATATGAGTGTCACAGCAAAGGGTCTGAATACTTAAGTGATATTTGATATTTCAGTTTTTCTTTTTTAAAAATCTGCAAAAATGTCAACAATTCTGTGTTTTCTGTCAATATGGGGTGCTGTGTGTTACATAATTAGGGAAAAAAAAAAAAAAAAAAAAAAAAAAAAAAAAAAAACAAAAAAAAAATTACTTGTAAATGATTTTAGCAAATGGCTCCAATATAACAAATAGTGAAAAATGTAAGGGCGTCTGAATACTTTCCGTACCCACTGTATATATCCGCTACTACTTAGTATTTTTTACATTATTAGTATTATTTATTAAAGGGTTAGTTCACCCAAAAATGAAAATTCTGTCATTAATTACTCACCCTCATGTCATTATAAACCCGTAAGACCTTCATTCATCTTTGGAACACAAATTAAGATATTTTTGATGAAATTCGAGAGCTTTCATTTTCATGGACAATTTTAACGATGTCCTTACGTTTCTGGGCCTTGAACGTGGTAGTTCCCTTGCTGTCTATGCAGGGTCCGAAAGCTTTCGGATTTCAGTCTTACGGGTTTGGAACGACATGAGGGTGAATAATTAATGACAGAATTTTCAGTTTTTGGGTGAATTATCCCTTTAATAGAGTTACAGTACATTTAAATTGGAACAAAATCACAGTGTCTCTTTAAACTTTTAGTTTTACCAAGTGACTGGGTCATTTTGTATATGATGCAAAAAGCGACACAATGACATGTATTGTTTGTCACAAATATGCAAGTAAAACTAATACAATTGTCAAAAGGACAAATATATATGTTTTTAATAAAAACTGCACAAAATGTTTTCATGACTGGTTAAAAAAACATTGACATTTTCACAGTTTTGCCAGTTACGGTCAAAGGTTCTTTCTTGGACCTTGTGAATAGCTCAGAAAAAATGTGATCGCTCACAGATAAGTTGAGCAGTTGAAGCAGTATTTAGTATTCTGGGATGGCTGTAGAGTTCATTCAGAGTGTTATGGATTTCTCTCTGTTTCTCTCTCTTCCATTCTATCTTTTTCTTGCTGCTGTATCTGATGTCACTGTTGGTCTCTGCCGGTCCCAGTTTAGCAGAGCTTTATCTGGGTCTTCCTTGTAGGCTGTCCTCACTTACACCAATCTGTCTGGCCAAACGGTCTGTCTGCTCATAAATTAAACATCCTTCTCTGTTACCTACCCAACATAGCCTTGGACGCCTCTACAAAAGTCATTTTAACTTCATGAACTAAAAAAACTAAAAAACTGAAATAACGTGTGTTAATATACTGTACGTACAGTATACCAGTATACCATATACATCTATATAGATGTATATGTGTACATACTGCACATGCTCAACTGAGGAAGATATGACTAAAAAGAGTAAGTGAGAAAAAGGAAAACGGGTAAGAAAGGGAAGAAAAAGTTACCAAATCATAAAATTTTTATTCTCCCCACTTTAGAGGAATCCTTAATAATCACTTTATAGTCGATGTAACAGCGCTGGACAGGGATGAGGGAGCAGAATTATGCTGGAGGGTGTTTTTTCATTTTTCCTTTTTGTTCACTCGCAACTTACTTGAAAGAGCTAAATCAAATCACAGATCCAGTGAAGGCAAAACTAACTTCTTATCAAACGTTAGACAGGAATTCTATTAGAGAGGCCCCTCTAGATTAGCTCATCATGTGTGAGAGACTGTCGCACCACAGCCGATTCTCCAAAGATCTTATGCATCATGCGTTCTGAGTGTGCTGTTGTAAATGGGTTAACGTGGACCCTCTAGGGCGCTTCATTCAAAAGCCAAGTCCAGCACTATGGATCTATTTGAGTTTTTCCTAAATGAGCTCAGTGATGGATGCGCTCATTGCCAGCTGGATCAGGCTAACCAGGTGTGTGGGAGCAAAAGGTCCTGGCTTCATTTAGCAGTAGAGAATTATTAATAGGTAATGAAAAATAAAAATGGGCTATTATACTAATCCTATAGTCCGAACACAGTGCTGGAAAGAGGCTCGGCTAAATGGGTTCTGTGTCATTGGCATCGCCTATTTTTTTTTTATTTTTTTTTTTTTTTTTGTTTTTTTTTTTTTTTTTTTTTTTTTTTTTTTTTTTTTTTTTTTTTTTTTTTTTTTTTTTTTTTTTTTTTTTTTTTTTTTTTTTTTTTTTTTTTTTTTTTTTTTTTTTTTTTCCTTTTTTTTTTTTTTTTTCTTCCCCCCTTTTTTTTTTTTTTTTTTTTTTTCCCCTTTTTTTTTTTTTTTTTTTTTTTTTTTTTTTTTTTTTTTTTTTTTTTTTCCCTTTTTTTTTTTTTTTTTTTTTTTTTTTGGGAACAATTTGTCCTTTTTCGATTTTTTTTTCGAGACTTAATGGGATAGTTCACACTGAAAGTAAAAATTATCATCATTTATTTGCCCTCAAGTTGTTCCAAACTTGTATGAATTTCTTTCTTCTGCTGAACATAAAATAAACAAAAATACTTTGAAGAATGTGTTTCTGGTTCCCATTGACTGCCATAGATTTTTTCATACAATGGAAGTCAATGGCTACCGACAACTGTTTGCTTACCCACATTCTTCAAAATATCTTATTTCATGTTCAGTAAAAGAAAGAAACTCATACAGGTTGGAACAACTTAAGGGTGAGTAAATGATGACAGAATTTTCTTTTTGGGGTGAACTAAGTAGATTGGGGACAAAAACAGTGTTGGACCCCATTGACTTTCATTTTCATTTTCCAAAATATCTTCTTTTTTATGTTATGCAGAAGATAGAGTAATACAGGTTTAGGACAACATGAGGGAGAGTTCATTTATGGGTGAACTCGTCCTTTAAGTCTGCTGTCCTGTAAGGAAGGTCGCTCCGAGACTTACAAGGTTCTACCTAATATCAGTTTGGAAAAGGTCTCGACAGACTCCTCCAGAGATTAGGTGTTTAATTTAATTTAAGTTTAGAAGTTGAGTTCTAAATTTCCTCCTCCATGCACATTCTCATCCCACTGCGTCTTAAGTAACACGAAAGGCTCTTAATTTATCAAGATTTTATTTATTTTTGCTCTGAAATCTGGAAGAGCTTCAGTTGAGAGCCCAGGGCTTACTTTACTGTATTCTGAGATAACCTTGCTGAAATAATTAATACACTTTTTAATCATGTACTTATTATGAAGTGTCTAATCATATCTAATTTTTTTCTTTTCATGAAGAGTCTAATCATATCTAATTTTAAAATGTCTGCAAAAGTAAATTACTGCAGGGTAATTCTGTGAAGTTGGTGCCTTTTCCTGAAAGTACTTTTCTGTAAGATTGTATACAGTCTGTCAGACAGATAATGTCTTCAAGTGTTAATAAGTTGCATTGTGCCACCTAAAGCAAGATTAATACATTTTAATTTGCTTAGATCTATTAAATGTATCCTTTCACGAAGGTAACAGGGTTGACAGTAAGGTTTATTATTGATCTATTTAAGGTTTCTTATATTTACTGGTAATATTTAATATAATATAGTATATATATATATATATATGTATTATATATATATATCTATCTATATTAGATAGATATATAGGAAGATATTGTTAGAATTTTTTTATATTTATTCAGAAAATTATCATTTTTCAATTATCATTGTTCACTATAAAAAAGTCATGCTAATGTGAAGTGATGGTTAGTAAAAATGAATAAACTTGAGCTCATTTGAAGCATGTTATTATTATGAGAGTTTTTTTTATGGAATAGTTTTTTAATACAGTATCACTTCTTATATAACAGAAAGAATGAAGAAAAATACTAGCTTTTATTTTCATTTAGACCCATTTTTTCATTTAAAAATGGGTCTAGTTGTTTATAAAGATGATATAAATACAAGTGGAGACACAACAGAAGAAAAACAAAAATAGTTACTGGGTTTTTGTCTATGTGTTTTGGCATCAGCTATTCATTGTTAAAAATCACTGCATAACTTGTCAATTCAAAGCTGTTTTGTAGAAACATCCATCAGAGAGGCTAACAATGCAGAAATATTTCTCTCTATATTCATATAGACAACCTGTTTGTTTGAGTAATAATTGTATAGATGGGGAATCATAATGAAGCATATGTTTAGCCTGAAAACAGCCTCCAACGTCACCTGCCCTGTTAGCATACCATGGCATTTTTTCCTCTTGTTTTTATCTCTTTTTTTTTTTCCTTATTCAGCTGTCATTAGTGCTGTTTTACATTGTACTGTATGTGTTGCTTGTCTGCCGGAGCACCTGTTCTGAGAGTGTTGTGATTTTTCTCATTAGAAGGAGAGCAATAAGCCGCTGTCCATATTAAGCCTTATCAGAGCTCATTTGAATAAACAGCCCGTGTCCTTGACTGAAGCCGGGCCAGGACTGCTGCCGGTAATTATCGCGGTCCAAACCACGCCACCTTTGTCTCCCCTCTGGCCCGGGTCATGTGGCTTCATTAATTTATTTCCTCTGTCAGCCAACTTGATCAAATCCAGATTTTATGGTGATTGCGGCACTTAAAAAGCCATTTTTTTCAGCTGTCTTCCCTCATACCAGCTGTGAACGCAATTATTACTGATAGAAATACCTTGAGATGAAAAAGAAATAATGGTGAAGAAAGACAGAGGAGAGCTAATGAGGCAGGCCAATGTTTCTTTTACTCCTCACAATGACACATTTGCATAATCACAAGATCTATTTTATTACTCAAACTGCAGGACAGAGTGGATTCTTTCTTTTTCTTTCTTTCCTGTACTTTTCTCACTTCCTTCTTCCTTTTTTCTTTTATTTCCTTCCTTCATTTGTCTTTTAATTATTTCTTCCTTTTGTTTTTTACTTTCATTTTCATTGACTTCTTTTCTTATCTTTCGTTCCTCCTTCCCTTTTAGCTTCATTCTTACTTCCTTTCTTTCTTCCTTCATTCTCCATACTTTCTTTGCTTCCCTTTTAATTTCCTCTCCTTTTCATCTCCATCTGTCCTTTCTTCCTTCGATTTTCTGTCCTTTTTATTTACTTATTTCACTCCTTTTTATTTAATTCATTTATTTCTTCCTTTTATTTTCATTTACGTCCTCTCTTTCTTCCTTCCACTTCCTCTTACCCTGTCTTTTTTCCTTCTGACTGTTCTTCTGTCATCTTCCCTTCTTTCCTGGTCTACTTACTCATTTCTTCTTTTTATTTCCTTCTTTCATTTTTTACATTTTCATTTCTTTTATTTCTTCCATCCTCCTTTTCATTTTCTACCTTCCGTCTTCTTTTCCTTTCACTTTGCATTTCAATTCTCTTGCACTTGAATCTCTCTTCTGTTCTTTCATTCTTTTATTCCTTCTTTCCTACTTCCATTTCATTTTTGTTCTCTTCCTTTCTTCCTTCCTTCTGTCCATTCTCCCTTCATCATCCCCTCTTCCCATCATTACTTCCCTCCGGTTTTCATCTCCTTTTCATTTCCCTCCTTCTTTCTTCCTCCCATTTTCTGTCCTTTTCTCCCTTCCTTACTTTCTTGTTCTTTTATTCCCTTCTTTCATTCATTTTTTTTATTTTTGTTTCTTTAATTTTTTTCTTGTTATGTTCATATAGTAATAGTTTTTTAGTATGATAAGATGAATCATTTGTAAATAGTCCAGCAGCAACAAAGCATCCTGTCCTGATGAGCTTTAATTGAGGAAGACAACCATTACATTCATGTAAACCTTTTGAGGATTGCTGGCTCAAGGATAAAAATGTTTCCATATTCATTTATGGTAATTTATGTACATTATGTAAGTCACACAAAGCTAAAAAATATCAAAAGTAAACAATTAATACTTTTTCACTTCTGTGCACATGGATCTAAAAGCATTACCTTGGGTAAACCCAAAATTAACTATGCTCAATATGCAAGACTACCATGCTGCTTACTTTGCACTATATACTATGATACAGTATGCAGCAGCATGATAAACATTGTATGGATTCATACACAGAAAATTTGCTTAGTGCATGAAATATATGCAAAAATAGTGTATCATATGATACTACAGTATATTGTACTGAATAGTTGTTTATTGCTTGAAATGAGATTAGTAACACCTTTTAAAATGGCCATTTTTATCTTTGTGTTCCTGTGATGTTGCAGCACTTATACTGTACGCCAGAAGAGAACAGCACAGTAATTCTAGTCTGCTGTGTATCCGTGTGATGAAATAGCAGCTACATCGTCATCTGACTCACAATACAAAATGTTGCAGCAAGTGTAAAGACAGCTGTTGAAAACAACATAAATAAACCTTAAATATTTCACCTCCACTGCCATATGTCTAGAGTGTGTTTTTTAAAGGTCTACCTGTATTAAGCGTTCAGTGTCTGTCTGGAGCAGGGCCGATATCTAGCGTGAAGCTAAAGTGTTTCTTTAATGTGACAAAGCAGGCGGGCCGCGACTTCCTGTTCACAAAGTTGCTGTGTACAAAGAGCTGGAGGCAACGCAAACATCTGCAGGCACTGGCTTGTTTACAATAGGGATTAATGGGCTGGGTTGGAACTAGAAGCTGCATGGAAAGGTCCCAGTGGGCCGTTATAGCTTGACTGTTCCTGTCACACAGCTGCCCAAACTTACCTGAGACGAGAGTGTGGATGCAGATGTAGGCAGCAGAAACGGCTTCAAACACACGGCAAGGGATGAAGTTCTGGATGACTTCAAGTTTTATGGCTTATATGGAGAATGAAGGTCATTGTAAACTTACATATAAAGAAACAGGCCTCATACTTTAATGCTTAAAGCAACAGTTCACCCAAAATTAAAAAAAAATCCGTCACCCCCAGGGCCTTCCAAAATGAGTTTGATTCTTCATTGGAACAGATTTGAAAAAATGTAGCATTACATCACATGCTCACCAATGGATCCTCTGCAGCAACCCGTTCACTGCAGAGGATCGGTTGGAGCAAGTGATGTAATGCTGAATCTCCAAATCTGTTCTGATCAAGAAACAAACTCATCTACAACTTGGATGGCCTGAGGGTGAGCAAATTCTCATTTTTGGGTGAACTGTTCTTTAAATGTTGCTGTAACATTTGTTTGTGCCATTGTTTGCTGTTTTTGGAAGTGCCCACAGAATCTCTTTGGCTGGAACATTCCCATGACATTTTTCATTTAGCTGACCATCATTTGCCAGAGTCCTTTCCCTCAGTGCCGTCTGGTCTGCCTGACTGGAGATCTGGTCTTAGGAAGCCGTCCTGACAGTCTTACCTCCCTGTAACCCTGCAGAGGGGGCTGCAACCTGTCTCTTCTCCTCTCACACATGTCACACATCTGCAAAGGTGCAGTGATCCAGATTATAATGCCACGTTCCCTGTCAGTCGCCCCCTTACCCTCGTGTGCCTGATGGCCTGTGTTGTTCTGCTGGTGGTAGACAGACACTTCTCTCTGGAGGACAGGATGTTTGTGCTAGTTGTCACCATCTTGAACCTCCTGGAACACTCTACTGGTCTCATAATAAAGGAATAGAATGTTTTTATGGCCATATGAAAACGGTCTAGCCTTTATGGCACATGCTTCTGTAATGTTTTATGTTTGGACTTCGGTGCTTAAAGGGGAAACACTGATTAAAATACACAACAATATGCTGTGTAATCTGTGATTTTGATAGACTGTTTTTGTTTTGTTTTATCTGTCTTGTTTGTTTTAATTTCCCTGATGATATAATCATCAGTCATATGCCTTTACATTTGTAAAATTTAATGTAATGAACGTGAATTTAATTGAGATCATAACTATATTTTCACACTGAATCTGCATTAATGTAGAAACAACATAACAATGTTACGTTTTAAATATTTGTTTAATGGTGCCTTTTTACTAAGTACTATGAATGAGGGCAAATATCACAGACAATACTTTAACTGATGCCTCTTAAATAATCTATTTGGATTTTTTTTTCTGATGATGAAGTTCTGATGATAAAATGAGTAATTTATAGCCAATCAACATTACAGTAAAATTGAAAGCCATAATTTTAAACTTTTTTTAAGGCCTGAATGGTTATAGAACATTAAAAAGTATTATACCTTTTAATTTAAGTGAACTTAAAACAATCTTCAAATAAACCCATTATAATAAATGTAACTGGGTCTTCAATATATTGTGTTATATAGTGATGTTTCTGTCTCTTTCATTATCCGCTCTTTCTGTTTGAGTGAGACACTGCATGAAAAGAGGTGAGATCAGTAAACTCCTGTATACACTGCAGAATTTCAGACAAATCTGGGATTATTACTGACCAGATAAGGAAAATACCACGGGTCCGTATACTGCTGAAAATGTACCAAATCGGATGTATGTTACTGAAGTATTCTTCCATTCAACAGCCATTTGTTGCCATGGCAAGTAATCACCTCAAAACATTTTTTTCAGGTGCCACTCATACCTTTGTGCCACTGTGCCCTCCCCTTTTGGTCATTCATGTTAAACTGGATTGGTTGCTTTGAAACTAAACCCATCCCTAAACCAGACAGCTATTGGGCCACTGAGTGCACAGACTTTTCTCAAAAGCCATTTCATTGGTAAACTTGTGATTTATCCCACCCAAAACCCTTACAGAAAAGTGACTTTATTGGTTTAATTTAGAGTATATCCCTCCCAAAAACCTTACAGGTGAATGATTGGATTGGATTGATAAGGTGGGCAGATATAATAATAAATAATACAGTTTAGCCAATAATTGATGATTTGTCTTTATTACAACGTGTAGTGGCTCAGCGCGAAGCGACAAAATACTATAGAACCCATTATAATCAGTGATGCTGTAACAGTAAACTGATGCCTCGTTTTATTTATGACATACTGACACAAAGTTCAAATGATTTGCAATGGTCCCTTTGTCGTGTCATGTGTAGATATCCTCTCCTGCGGTGCGACAACTGTCACGTCCGGTGTAGACACGGTGTTAGGGGAAAATAGTAAATGGTATCCAAAATGTAAAATCAGTCAGAAAACTATTTCGACAGAAAACAACATTTAAAAATACGATGTCCACATTGAATTAAAGATTTCAAAACAAATTCAGTAAATAACACATGAAATGAAGTGTCCCAGCAGAATCCATTCCTCACTGAAGATCGTCTGTGCATCCACATCAACAACATCTTACTCATCAAACATTGAGCTCCACCATTTCTGTCCTCCACAATGCTCTTTTTGTGATGGTCTCTGTTGACCTCGTCTCCACCAACTGAAAAATAACAGTAATGTAACCACTGACAATAATCACTACAGGCTAATAGCCTATTTAAAAAGTGTTTTACTGTCTTACTGTTGTCTCTCTTTGTCTTTTTTGTCACACAAAAAAAAAAAAACTATGAAACCTTCTTCCTCATAGCCTCATCATAAATATTGCAGAATACCTAAAAGACAAAATACTTTTAGTAAAATAATATATTTAATTGGATAGGTAAAACAATAAAAAAATTGGATAACAAAACCTTCTGAACCTTCTGAACTTCTGTTACCGTTTATAATCTTTGAAAATGAGTCAACCCAGTCTTGTGTGTAGGATACTGTGGGAAAGAGGAAACATTATCTGAGAAATATTACAGTATAAATATAGTTTTGACATTAAATATATTAGTTTTACACAATATAAATAATCAGTCTTACCTGGTTTGTGTATGATGCTGAAGTGGATTCTTCTCAGAACTGTGCAAGCTTACAAATGTTTCAGTCTGTAGCTGTTGGTGTCCTCAAGAAGTGGGACCGGAGATCAGTTAAATCACAAAGACTTTGGAGCAGGAGGGTAGGGTGTGTGGTGTGTTGGGTTGTGTGGGGTTGTGCTGTGTGTGTGTGTGTTGTGGTTGCGTGTGTGGGTGTGTGTGTGTGTGTGTGGGGTGTGTTTGTGTGTGTGTGTGTGAGAAAGTTTAGGATATATGGGAGACCCGGGCTGTTTTTACTTCGAAATATTCTATCAGGGGAGATATGGTGGTTTATAGCTAGTTTATAATATAATTATCATTATAAGATACTCTTTGCTAGTTTTGGCTAAACATAACTATTGAACAGTTCACTATTACCCAGGAAAAGATACACATCATGCCTCATAACACACACTGACTTTTTGGGCTTTAGTCACTATTGGTAGAGATACTGCTAGAGAAACCATTTCTCCCGATACATCAGTAAAGGACCAGGTCTTAATTTCTGTGAAATAATATGCAAAGAAGAATGAAACTGGGAAGAGAGAATGCCTTCAAATTATACATTATACATAGATATGTTCTCTAATGGCTCTGTCAAAAATAATAAGACTAGCTATATTTGAGTTCAATAATATAGTTCTGTCAGGACCACTATCATCAAAAATGATTGACAATTAGCATACAGTTTGAATTGGCAGTATGGTTCTGTTCTGGGCAAAAAACTCGCTGCCCATCCATGCAGCCTGTCATGAATGAGTAGGGAGAGCAGCAATAATAACCCCCCTAGGGTTAACAGAACAAGGCAGATATCATTAATGTACTTAATGATATTTAAGTGTAACACTTTATTCAAGATAAAGGAGTCTGATTAGCAAGGAATATCAGAAAGCCAAGTCCTGACTGTGGCGAAAGGAGAAGCTGGGGATGGAGGAGGGTAACTTGCTCCTGAGCAAGCTGAAAAGCTGCTGAATAATACTGAATAGAGCTTATATAGGAATGCCGCAATAGGTGTCGTATTCCTATAGGTAGATGTGATCAGCTGAGAATCAGCTGATGCAAGCTTGACTCACGTGACCTGCCAGAACTAACGCTAACGCTTAATTTATATGTCCATGAAACCTGTATATGTCCATATAAGCCAGGTGTGGGTATTTCTGGAAAGTTACTGTTCTGTGGAACTTGGATCAGGTAATTTCCACATATATCCGACAAACCTGAAATTACATGGCAGTTTACCATGGCCGGATGTTACTAGATTGGTGCAGTGAGAGCTGTGTAAAGCTTTCTCATTGTGTTCATGACTATGGACAGAATAAAATGTACCACCTTTATAAATACTGAAACTCCCACCAAATGTTATATCTGTAGGAGTTCTGTCTTCTCTGAAAGAACCCAAGCCTGTAATATTTGCCTTGGCTTGTTTCCATGGTGGCGAGGCTTTAGTATAGTCCAGGAGTGAGGCTGAAACAATGGGAGAGAGGGCGAGAGAACTCAATACGACTTTACAAAAAGAAAAGAGTTCATTAGGACCACTTCTTTTACAACTCCCACAAAATTAATCACACGCACAACGACCTAACAGAATGTCTGTCATATTAATTATCCTGCCCCAAGGGCTGAGGAGAGTGAGAGTATCAGAGAAGTGAGAATGTGGCCAGCAGGCTTGATCAGGTAGCAGATGCTTGGAGACCCTTCAGTGCTGAAGGACATGAAAAGACCCTCTCTCTCATTTTCATCCTTGTGTTGGCCCATTTCTTACAGCTTTGTTCATTTTTCAGTGCCCCTTTCAAACGTTTACAAATTGTCTTCTGGAAGCTGTCCATTCAGCAGCCTTTAATGATGATTGACAGGCTGTGCTCGCTTAATTTTTCAGTTCCATTAGAAAAAAGTGAAGGAATAGAGAACATAAAATAGCCAAATATACAATCGTTACACACACACAACCACACATATATATATATTATATATTTATATATCTATAATTACTATAGATATTATATATATATTATTATGCTTGATTGAAGCTGTGCATGTGTGTATATCTATATACAAAAGTTAAAGGTGACATATCATGAAAATCTCACTTTACACCAGGTGTTCAACCCCAGGGCACACTGTCATTTGATTTTGCAAGCGACAACTGTGTACCAGCTATAATGCCATGGTGAAAGTTTGAGCAAACATGCTGACTGTTGTCTTTGGATACAGTCTTTTTTTAATTAATCACATTGAATACACAAAGCAAACTCAGATTCTCAGGTAAAATATGGTTTTACCTGAAATATCAGGTTAAAGATTCAGCAGTGCAGGAAACATACGCATAACCCGCGTGCCACGGCGGGCATGGAGTGTAGTATGGGTAACTCTTAAAAATAAAGGTGCTTCACGGTGCCATAAAATAACCTTTTTGTCTAAATGGTTCCATAAAGAACCTTTAACATTCTGACAGAACCTTCATGTCTCAACAAATGGTTCTTTTTGGTGAAAGAAGGTTCTTCAGATTATAAAAGGTAAGAAAGAGATGTTCTTTAAAGAACCTTTGACTGAATGTTTTTTTTGTGGAACCAAAAATGGTTCTTCTATCGCATCGCTTGAAGAACCTTTTGAAGCAAATTTATTTTTAAGAGTGTAGGTTTTTATGTAATTAACCTTGACTGAAGACTGTGACCGTTTTTTCTTTTTCCGCACGTGCTGCCAAAATCAACATTCCTCTCAGGAGTGGGGATGATCGAATTGGTAACTGGTGTTGGGGGGGAGGGTGTAGGTGGTGGTGTGCATCGTCAATCTGAGTCATCCAAGCCTGCCAACATGGGTTTCAACACATAAAGAGCACACACTCACTGCTCGGACGCAGCCCCTCGATAATCAAACTTATAGATCAGCGCCTCTCTGCAGGGCTGTGATGGAGAGTGTCATGTTATCACTGTGCTTTAAAGTGTTCCGTTTGTGTGAGATTCGCCATTTTTCCCATTGTTTTAAAGCTTGGGCCGACACTGCAGAAGCGGACATCATTTACAGTAGCTGCGGTTGACTATCCCAGTAAGTTACTGTGGCATAAAAATACTATTCATTTTTTTTTTTTGCAGTGTCTTGCTATTGATGCATTTGCTCTGAAAGAGGTTTTTTTTCCCCCATTGTTATCAATACATTTGCAAATATTTCTGTCTAAATAAAAATCCCTGAAAAACATGTAGTTAAAAAGTCATAGAAGTCATGGTTTAAAAAAAAGTAATGGTTACGTTTTTCAGCAAAATATTCAGAATTTTAATATATTTTTTATCTGCACCAATGGATCCAGAATTAGATGTTTATGAGATTAACACTGTTTTACCTTTGTTTAATGATTTATGACATCAGTCGATGAGTGATTAGAGAAAATCTACACCATTTATGATTATTATTGTTCTGTATGGCAAGTAATGGCAAGTAGCTTAGCAAAACCATCAAGTGGCATTTATTTTGCACAATTGCAACATGTACTAATACTAAATAATTAATAACAGTATATTTAATACACTGAAAATTTGGTGTAGAAACAATTTTCACTCAGAAATGGAGTAAATTCCACAATTAATTACAAAGAAATGGCAAGTAACTTATTGAATTAAACATGAAATTTTGAATTAGATTGAAATAGTATTTTATTCAGACATACTCTGATAAACTGTTTTATTTACAGCTTTGAAAAATAATTTTCACTGTGTACTTCTGTGAACATTTTTGAGTGAATATGAAAAACGAGTTTTGAACTGATTCATTAAAACAGACAGTTTGAACTGATTTACGCAAATTAATCAAACTTACCCGAATACCGTTTTTGTGACTGACATTTAAATCAAAGACGTTATAAAAATGTCTCATAAAAAAAAAAAAATTTGATGTGTATCTCCCTGCCCTACCCTTCTTCTCTGTCTTTGTTTCTTTTATTTTTCTTTCACTCTCTCTCTATGCCCTCTCTGCAACTGCGACTGCTGGTCCTCACCCATATCCACTCAGCTCACTGTTCAGCGGGAAGCCGATTCATCACTACTAAATAAAATAAGGAAGGGGAGAGAAAAGTGCATACTCTGGCACTAGAATGCAATCTGTCATCATCCAATGTCTCTCCTCTCACTCCTTCAGCTCTGCTAAGCTCCTCTCTTTCAGCTGGAGCCCTTAAATTCAGCCTCACTCCTTTGAAGTGTTTTGCTAAAGGCCGAGCGTTTCCATACGGCCCTGATAGGTCACAGAACTGGTCTCTCTTAGAGTCTATTTGTATGAACTCGGTTCAGGCCCATTTAATAGTGGATTGGAATGAAAAAGTCTGTGCTTAATCTGCTTAAGCCTAGTCTCATTTTCCTGCGCTATTAGGCACACAACTTACATCATCGCTTATGTGCCTTTTCCAGCCTTTCCTGCATGTATCCTAGTGATTTCGTGCCCTTGGATTTGACCTCTTGATCTTCATCATCCTCATCTTCACCCCCACCCCCACCTCTGCCAGAAATAGGATCAGGACAGAGAATAAGATCAGAACATGTTGCAGGCCAGATTCAAACTATGGCTCTTAGAGCAGGCACCAACCGACAAGTTTCACCATGACTTAATAAATCTGTCCGTTTGAAGGACATTTCCAACCAGTGTATTCCAAGAAATAATTAGATTTTTTTTTAATAATTAATTTTTTAAATAATTGAATTAAATAGCATTTATTTGCTTTAAAAGATTGTAATTTGTCTGCACAACTGGCCTCGTGGGCAGCGCGCCGACATGTAGCGCCTTTGCGCTTCAGGTGTCCGGAGTTCAAGTCCCGGCTCGTGGACCTTTCCTGATCCCCTCCCCGCAAAAAATAAATCTTAAAAAAAAAAAAAAAGATTGCTCATTTACATTATTCCTCTATTTAAATCATTAGTGCTTTTCAGAAGACATATTGTTTCAAAGCAGCTTTACTGGAAGTTGTATTGTAACAAAGTCATACTGTTAAAGTCATACTATCATTTATTTATATTAAAAAAGCGAATTTACCTTTTATTCTCTTTGTTTAGTCATATTTAGTCAAGTCATTTGTATAGCACTTTTCAGAATGCATATTGTTTCAAAGAAGCTTTACAGGAAGTTATATTGTATCATAGTCATACTATAATCCCTACTGAACAGTTTGAAAATTATGCCACAGTGCATTTGTTTTTATATCAATATCTTAGACCAAATATGAAATTCATCAGATCAGTTTTCAAGAACATTATGCAATGTACTCTAGATACATGTATACATACAGTCAGACAAATCACAGAATGAGTGATTATTTATTTATTTATTTATTTATGCGTGTGTAATGTTTAAGTGTCAAGTGTTACTTTATGAGAGTTAGGGGAATTAATTTTGTTGTATTTTATACAATGACAATAAAGTGACTTGTCTGCTACAGCATGTAAAAATTTTCGAAAGAATAACTTTTTATTTTAAAGATACAAAGTGAGAGAGTTGAAAGAGCAAAAAACAAGGGCAGGCAGGTCGGAACACACGAGCTCTTTGAGGATGTACTGAGAGGAAACCAGGCCAGGCTTAAGAACTGCAGAGACTAGCTGCAAAGCTGCCCTGAGACCGAACTGACAATCACGTAGTGCTGCCACGGGGATTTTAGGAAGAGAGAAAAGAGCTGAGACTCCAGAGCTTTGCTTTGTATGTGTGTGTATGTTTAAATATGTTTATGTATGTGTGTGTGACTCTGTGTGTTAGTGTTTGATTGGAAATGAGAACGCCATTAGATGTTTGTTAAGGATAGGGGTGTAATGTTTTATGTAGTTCATTTTGAGGGCATAATCTATCTACGACCTGACTCTAGGTAAAGACCCGAAGGTCACTAGGAGAAATAAAGTGAGTGCTTGAAAAGACTGGGAATGTTAGAAGGAGAGGGAGATAAAGAAGAAAAAAAGCATTATATAATCCCCTTCCACATTTTTAGCCCAATCAAAGGGGCTTTAGTGTTCTTTGTTCCTCGGACCTAATGCAGGTGCTTTGTGTGTTAGTTATGAAACACATCTATTTATTTTCCGCCAGTCTCAGGGGAGTCCTGCACTTAGCGATTTGTTTGTGATTATTTCCGTTTGTTTGTCTCTGCCTTTTTAGCAGAGTAGCTGCGGTTTAGAGCCGCACGCACAGGTTGATGCGATGGCTCGCTGCAGCACAGGGGGGGCAGCAAATGTGTCACTGTATGAGGAATCACGGGAGGTTTCTATAGATTTCTGTCATCACACACCTTGCGTCCAAATATGCAAAAAGGAGAATGCCAAGTAGAACATCAGAATGCTCAGTATTCATGACATAGCAGGTAAATGCTGCATCTGTGAACTTGAGGGATTCTAAAGTGGGCAACCAGTTGACACTTTGTTCTATAAAGGAACTGCAATATTAAAAAAGAAATTGTGTTTGCGGTTGCTGCTGGTACACCATGGTCAAAGTGCATTCACAGGTTTAAGGACAATGTGCCATATCGTAAGAGATCCTATTTTATTTTATCTTAATAGTATTTAATTAAGTATTTATTTTTTATTTATCTTGTCACAGCCCTAGTTTTGTTTTGTGTTTTGTGTTTTATGTTTTGTGTTTTGTGTTGGCACAGCCCTAATTATTTGGGTTTATTCTTAAAACATCTATAATCTACCATAATTTTAGAGTCATTAACATAAGTAAAACATTTAATGAACCAGCCAAAAAACATCAACACATGTTGTCCTGTATTATTACCTACTGAAAAACAGTAAATAAGTTATTTAGCGTCGCCTACTAGGAAATTAAACAATTGCTATTTAATTTGATGTTTGATACTGTAACTAGGCCCAAATGTTCTTTGACAATGACCAAAGATGCTTGAGGATTTACTGTACAGGGCCAGTGTATTAGTTGCAGTAAGGTATGGAGAGACTGGAGAGGACACAAACCCTACAGAAAATAACAAAGCACAGCTTCCCAAGCTGAGTGTGGCATTCCTGCATTTTTAGCAGATAGAACTGATTTCCACACAGTGAGATTTTACAGCTTTTCTGCATTGTTGTCTTTTTTTGTTGCTTTACTGAAGAACAATGCTGATCTGTTTTGTGTGTGGTCTGCATGTGTGTATAAGCATGGTTTTGGATGATGAAGATGTTAATTGTTTGTTTTCAGGCCCAGTTGGCAATGGTGGAAGCATTAGGAACGGATAAAGCTTTGATCATCGGTGAGGTGTGTCTGTGTGTTTTCAGGTCCAGATGGTTGCTTGCGGGTAAAGGTGCAGTCTCGCTGTTTGTTCCACTTTAGTTCTGCAGTTTCTCTATGTCTCGCTCTATATGATGAGTGCGAGTCGTGCCCAGGGCAAGTGAACTCCGAACAACTCTGATCCGCAGTGTGTACCGCATGTTCGGTCTTGGTAATTCATAGCTTCATATCTCTGTAGCAATCTCCCCCTCTGTGCTCCACATGCGCTCCTATTCTTACGCACTTCTCCATATCGCTCTCTCTCTCTCTCTCTCTCTGTCTTTCCCCCTCCCCTTCCTTCACTCCATCTCTCTTCCTCATGGGCGATCGCACCTCTCTCTTCCAGACAGTTTGTGTCTTCACATCTCTGTTTCTTGCTGTCTTCTGTATTACCTCTTGTTCTACTGGGAGCCGGCGGTCTGAAACCTCTGCCGGAGCTGGGACGGCCACAGTGCTAGACTCCTGGTCTGCTGAGAGGATTAAGTGGAGTGGACAGCTGGCAGATGAACAGAGTGAGAACAGCAGCCAGGACTGGCTCGTATTTATTGAGAGGATTGGAAGATAGTGCAGATATTGGCCGAGCGCTGCGGCATGGGGCCAGGAAGCCTCTAGGCTGTTTTGTGTAATGTGAAAACCTGCCCCGAGGGTGAGTGAGAGCCGAAGTGTGTCATCTTTTCAATGTTAAATTACTTTCTAAAATCCCAGCTTATTGTGCAGAGTCAACTAAGAAAGTAATCCATCAATGTTGATTTTCCCCCAAAATGTGGTGTGTTCAGTGTTGTTTTGTTTGCATGGGTATCCTAAAAAGCCAGACTAATGGCGTTTGGGATGGGATCTGATTGTTTGGCCTGAACAGTGGAAATGGATAAAGCGTGTTTGAAAACTGTCATTTTTGCAATGCCTTTTGGTGATGTTAGCGTGACTCTTTAGTATTGCACTTGCAATTTTAAATATAAGGGTTTTTGCTAGTTCTGCTGGTTAGTATTTGTCTATGCTGGTTTGGTGCTGGTAGCAGGTGGACCACCATGAGGTTCACTACCAAAAAAATATGGGTCAGCCAGCATGGTCTGTCTCATGAAAGCCAGTAACGTCTTACTGGTAAAGCTAGTTAAAAAGTCTGTATCTCAAGATGCATAGCATCATCTAGAACACAACATGCTGGTCTTTTCAACAGGAATGGGGGTGGTTTCTCTGGAAAATTTGGGCAGGTTATGAGATGTTTCTGTTAATGGGCACTTCATTGTCCACTTTACAGTTAAATTTCAGTTCACTGGTTGACTTAACTCTTTTGTTCTCTCGATCACAGGTCCTTTGGCATCTCGACATCTTTCGCCGAAGCTTTCGGCAACTGAACACCCACAAGTGCATGGAGGACTCGTGCATCTTTTGCGCTCTGAAGGTGAGTGTTTCCAGGTGCTTTCTAAAAAAGGCCCAGTTGTGTATACCAGATCAAGAGGTGCTACCTGTTAGTATGGGCTACAGGAATCTCCTTGAGTGCCTTGGCTGCTCTTCTAATGATCCTGCAAGGTGAGGGTAGGCTGCTTGGACTAACTGACTTCCTCGCTGACCTTACTGTAGCACAGGAACAGAATGAAAATGAGATTCTCAACATCAAGAGCTCTCTGTCGCTCTTTTCGAGGTAGTCTTTTTAATTTCCTGCCTGGCGTCTGATAGAGATGGGAGGAGGAGATGGAGATATATGCTAGGAAAAGCAACTCGGGTCTCTTTTTAAATAACAAGCAAAGGCCTCTCACTCAAACAATATCCTGTTCTCTAGTCGCCCTCAGGCTAAAAGTAGCTGTGCTATTTAAAGCTGCAACATACCAGTAAGAAGTCACAAACTGACATATTTCTTTAAGAGGCTCCTTGTTTTGTGTTAAAAGAAATCTTTGTCGTCAGATTTGTTCTTGGCCATTTGTTTCCAAAAATATCAACGCTTCTTGTTGGCTGTGTTTGTGCCTGAGAGAAAAGGAGAGGTACAAATAGCCTGATAGATTGAGAGGTCCTTTTCATTCTCTACTTTGTGTCTGGTCTAATCTTGTCCTGGTGTTGGGTGATTTACCTCTTTATTTTATGTCCAGTGGTCTTGCTCTATCTGAACTGAACGCTTGGTTCCTCTGCTAATGCATAGGACCTGCTCCATTGTTTCCACGGCTACCTGTTACCTTGGCTACTCTGTGCTCTGATGGCCCATTGTCACGCCCATGTGATGCCATAAAGGCAGTCTGTGCCTCTTGGTGTTGGTTTCCTTGGAGTTGGTTGTCTTTAGTTGTGAGATTCAGCATTGGTGGCCTTTTGGCTCTTTGGAATTAAGTTAAATTGAGAATAATTCATACTGCCACCGGGGTGGGGAGTGCGGTATTAGGTAATAAATAAGTGTGAGACAAAATATAATATCCGAAATTGAAGCAGTTATAGCATGTTATTGTCTGGTTGGAGGGAATGGATTAGAGGCGTCTAAAGGAGAAGGAGGTAATGATAATAGACAGACAGAGACATAGGATCCGATGACCATACGTGGGCCGTGGATATATGGGTGGTTTGTTGCAGTGGTTTGGCGCGGGCAATGAACACAAGGTATAATATACCCTTGACCCTTTAATATTGATGGATGGATAATGGATAGAATATGAGCTCACCACAATGTGGTGTGGATCGATTATAAATAGATCGAGGAGCACATGGAAACTGCGATAGGTAATGAAAAAGAAGGGGGAAACAAATCTCATTGCTATGTGTTATTGTCCAGTTTTCTCTGGGCTACTTTGTTGATGTGAAACACAAATGAGCCTGTATGAAATCCATCACAGTGATTGAAATGTGCTCTCTCTCTTTCTCTTTCCTCTTCTCTCCTCTCTCTCCTCGCTCTCTCGAGGATGCCTCTCTCTCTCTCTCTCTCTCTCTCTCTCTCCTAATGAAGTGTGTGTGTGAAGTGCTGAGGCATCAGAAATCACACTGCTGTGGTGACACAGAGCCTTATCATGAGAATGCTTTCACATATTTGCCAGCATTTATGACCGTTCACCAGAAACTGTTCTTCCTGTCCTTCTCTTCCATTCTTTCATCGTCACTCGCACTCTTGCTCACCGTATTAAATCTGTTGTTAAATTTAGCTCCATTTCTATTCACTGTTAAACCATTTGGGACTAAAAGCTAATTATGTGATCCAGGTGATGTATTCAGAACAAAACAGACATGGAAAGAGACCTTTAATTTTAATCACGTCCAAACAAACAAGCTTTAAGCCTCTGTTATATTTTGAAAGGAAAAAGGAATGACTGTGCTTCTCAAAATAATTTGTCTCGCAGTACCTGAAATTACAAATGTTGCTGAGTTGACTGCATCATTTTTCAGCAGTGTTCAGATGGCATTGGTTTGTCCTCTTAAAAAAATTATGGCATGCTTCTGTTCAGGCCCTGTGATGAAACTTTGCTCTGTGGTAAAGCACAATACTTGACTCTGAGGCGGATTTCTGTCCCTCGGGTCTTGCCCTGAGCAATATTTTCCTGCCAAACCCTCTGGCATGTGATCTCATGTGGCTCTGGCTGTCCCCCGCCATAGCCTTGACTGGCATGCGTTACATCACCTTTCTCATTTCTAATGGAGAAACGTTAGTTTCGGCCCATAGGTTCTGAGAGTTCCTCACGCGTGCCACCCGCCATCCGCATTCTTGCCAGCCATGCTATTGAAATTTAATGATTTAACGCTACTAATGTGTGCTGAAATATGCCCTCGCCACACCGTTCTATTCTGGAAACTGCTGAATTCTTCAAATGTGTTTATTTGAAAGCGTTCTCACTGTGGGGAATATCATGTTAATTT
Organism: Sinocyclocheilus anophthalmus; assembly: GCA_018155175.1. Lineage (NCBI taxonomy): Eukaryota > Metazoa > Chordata > Actinopteri > Cypriniformes > Cyprinidae > Sinocyclocheilus > Sinocyclocheilus anophthalmus. Next base: position 235,072 of record JADLZN010008622.1, read on the forward strand.
TCTGAGATGCAAATTAGCTGAGGGGTATGAAGATGAAAAAAATCATTGATTGTTCGCAGAAGTATGCACAAGTAACAGTTGCCCAATATTATTTACTGATTGGCTTCTTTGATTTCATTGCATTTTCAACTTAACTACTGTAAATTTATCAATTACTGGTATTTTTTTCTGAGACGGAGTGAAATTTTGATATATATATTTATATATGTACATTACCATTCAGAAGTTTGGGGTTGGTTAGATTTTTTTTAAATGCTTTTGAAAGAAGTCTCTTGTGCTCACCAAGGCTGTATTTGTTTGATGTATTCTATTTGAATATATTTTGAAATGTCACTTATTCCTTTGATGGGAAAGCTGTGTCACATGATCCTTCAGAAATCATTCTAATATGCTGATGTAGTGCTTAAGCAACATTTCTTATTATTAGAAATGTTGAAAACAGTTGAGAGGCTTAATGTTTTTTGGAAACCATGATACATTTTTTCAGGATTCTTTGATGAATAGAAAGTTCAAAAGAACAGAATTTATTTGAAATAGAAATATTTTGTAACATTAAAAATATCTCTTTTATCACATTTGATCAACTGAATGTGTTCTTGCTGAATAAAATAATTTATTTTAAAAATGAACTTAAATCTCAGTTCAGTTGCTATAGAATTGACTCTTCAAATTATTTTGTAAATTTTTTTAATTGTGACATTGTTTATTTTGCAGTTTACACTTTCTAACAATTTTCTAAAAACATTTCTATAATGTTTTATTTATTTACACTGTATTTATTTTTTTATTTTTAGATTGATTAAACAGTAAAAGATTGTGTGAAATTATGTGTGCATCACCTAATAACAATTATAAGTTAAGACAATATTATTTAATCAATCAATTAATTATTAATGATTTAAAAACAAAGTGATGGCTGTACAAGTGCACATTTAGGAGCCTAAAAAGAGACTGAATCAACAGACAAACTCGCTGTTGTTGTTAAATAATTGAATGCGGTGTTTCTGTGCTAGCTAAATAATTTGAATGGTCTGACCAGATTTTTAAGCCTGTAATGTTTGTCAACAGAGATGCTGCATGTCACAGAGGCCATAGTGTGACACTGGGTTGCGAGGGCCCACATTACTGCCACTTCATGAGGTGTGATAGTGCCTTGAGGTTGGTGACCTCTATCAACCATCAGCCCTGCTGAGGAACTGCAGCGCTGGATGCAACAAACACATACACATGCACACATGAACTAAATAAATGCAAAGTCACAGTCACTCACACAAGCCGCCACCTCTATTATGATGATGTTTCCTATTATAGAAGCTCCAGTGACACCTCTATGTTTGTGCCATTTTATGTAGTGAGAGCCAGCGATTGAGTTAAACCCAATTACAAACTCCTAATCAGCATGAGATTCAATCCCTCTGCTATTTGAAAACTGAGCCTGGAGAGTGTTTAATATTAATATATTTACGTGCGTCACAAGATTGCTGTTCCTGTGAGGGTGTGTGTGCATGTGTGTACTCATTGCCCTTGTGAGTTTTGAGCAGTGCAGATGATATGTCACTGCTGAGGACTGTCTTGTGTCTTTGAGTGGAGGTTAATGTCTCATTTCACAGGCTACGCCTCAAGGCTCGCAGCTGACAACACAATCTCTGGTGGTTTGTGTGTGTATGTATGCATACATGACTGGACTTGCATGACGAGTATAGCCAGGCCGGTTGGGTTACATGTCCTTGTTTGAGCTGAGAAGGACTTTACAGCACTGCCACACTTTACATCAACTGCTATTACACACGTGGAGCACTCAACCCTCAAATGGGATTCCCAGTTTTACACACTCTGTCTGTAATTTAATATAAAGAAGGCTCAAGGCGGTTTGTGGCTGAACCTGGGGAAGTTTATATGAATGTCCTTTTTGGGAAGGTCAGAGTGGTTTATATGTGTCCATTTTAGTTAGCTAGCTCTTTGACCCACATAAAAAACATGAGTTGTATCCCAAATCGAATACTTCTCTTCTATATAGTATGCTAAAACAGTACACTAAAAGACTCTGAATTCATAGTATTCGAAAAACACTACTCAGGCGTGATTTTGGACATGCCAACAGGCTTTGTAGTGAATCTGGTTGACTGGGGTAATTTTGCTTGTTAAGCTGGGCTGGGAGTGAACTGTTCACTGGACTTGTGAAAATTTTTCAGTTTAGTTGCATCATGTCTTTCAGAGAAATTGAAGAGTTTAGTTTGAGGCATGTATCAGGTTAGCTAGATACCCGTGAGCAGAATTGAATATTCCACTTTGTTTTTGATTTATGTAAAATAATCAGTCTATCCCTGCTTAGAAAACTGCCTAATCTGGTTTACTTGTCTCCAGTCTTGGTTAGGCTAGTCTGTTGGCTGATTTTAGAGGGGTTTTGGGCACTCTTTAGATGGTCATACTGGGGAACTAGCTATACAAGCTGAAGACCAGCTTGGCCAGGATTATAATAGCACAGACAAACCAAACCATCATCAAAGAACTAGAGACAAGAAAGCCGACAAAGGTTTTACCTTATGTCGCCTGTGTCTCAGCCAAAAAGTTATACTTAAACATACCACAAAGACTACAGTCAGTGGCCAACTAGTATGAATGTTTTGCACCTGCGTGAGAGGAAATAACTCTCCATACCAGCAGGTAGTAGTCTGGCTTCATCATTCAAAAAGGGAAACTGGAAAAGCTAGGACTGCGGATGTACAAACCATAAATAAAGCAGTTCCCCTTCAGGAGCTCGAGCTGCGTCGAGATCGCTTTGGGAACGCCCTTGCGTAACCGCGTTCTGAAGCACGTGTCAAATCCGTCCAATGGAGTAGTGAGACGTCATGAGCGGGGTGATGTAAGCACCAGAAATTATAAAAGCGCATCCAGCAGAGTGCAAACCAGCTTATGCTCTTCAGTAGCGCTCTGTGTATGTGTCTGTCTATTTACTGTTGTCTGTCCGCACAAGCACTCATATATATAAAACAATGAGAATGTCTATGGCGAGCGAACGGCAGTACAAACGCTGTGTGCCTCCCTGCCCACAATATCTGATGGCAGGGGATACACACGATTTGTGTGTCGTTTGTTTGGGAGCAGGCAGCAGGTCAGCTCTCGCGGGGCTGGTCAGAAGCGGCCGTGTTTGATGAGAGCGGCCAGGCTCGCTATCCCGCTGGCAGCGGTCCCGCTGTTGCGAGGCACAGTGCAGACTGTTGTCGTGGGGATCGTGGGTGGTTTTAGCGGAGGGATCCGAGACGGGCTCGTTCTTTTCTCGGTCCTCACCCGCTAGATCCGTGGCTCTCTCTCAGGGTTCGGAAGCCCGCGCTGCGGTTTCATCCCCCCAGAGAGAGAGAGAGCCAGACGCCTCATCTATCTTCCTCCGAGGAGGTGGATGTGATGAGTGTCGAGACAGAGGAGACTGTGGACTCGCCACCGCAGTCCCTCGCGTATGAGGAGCTCGTGGAGGTTGTGACTCGTGCTGTAGCCAAACTAAACATCGAGTGGCCAGCCAAGAAACAGGATGCTCATCCTAAAAGCAAGTTGGATGAGCGCTTCCTTAAAGCCAGATCGCAACCTTCACAGCGGGGCCTTCCGTTTTTTCCTGATCTCCATGCCGAGGTGTCAAGATCATAGGAGAAACCCATATTATTCAGTATATTTAGCCCCCAGTCTATAATTTTTCTAATCTGTGGGACTGATGAGAAAGGCTATGGGGCGATGCCAAGGTGGAGCAGGACGCTCGGCGAAGCTATCTCTCGCCAAATCCTCAGCATCGTTCCCTGATAGGCCCCGAAGCTTCCCCAGGCCGGTTAAGGTTAAACATCTAGTCATGGTTGGGAAAGCTTAGTTAGGCGAGCAGGTCAGGCTGGCGCATGCTTGCACGCCATGGCGGTGTTACAAGCGTACCAGGCTGACCCGCTCTCAGTCAGGGTCCTCTAGACCGAAGAACGGGAAAGCTCGCCCCCTCAAGTGAGGGTTCTACAGCAGTCAGGTCGGTTGTTCCCTGCCGGTCATCCGTTTCAGGGCACCGAACTGGCTCCTCTAATGACACCTGAGGCCAGCCTCGAGAGGCTGGTTCCTTTAGTAGATTTTCTGGTAGCGTGGAACCTTCTACCAAATATCTCAACATGGGTCCTGCAGATTGTAGAGAAAGATTACAGAATCCAGTTCGGTTCTCATCCGCCTCGTTTTAACGGGGTCATCCCCACACTAGTGGGCCCCGAGCAGGCTCTGGTAATGGAACAGGAAGTAGATACTCTCTTGAGGAAGGGGGCCATAGAACGTGTTCCGCCTCTCTCTCTAGAGAGAGAGAGAGAGCATCCAGGATCTACAGCCGTTACTTCATCGTTCCAAATAGGGATGGGGGGGTTGCGTCTGATCTTAGATCTCAGTCTTCTGAACCGCGCTATCAAACGGTTTCGGTTCAAGATGCTCACTATCAAAAAGATAGTATCTCAAATCCAGTCCGAGTACTGGTTTGTTACGATAAATCTCAAAGATGCTTATTTCCATGTTTCCATCCTCCCACAACACTGGAAGTTCCTGAGGTTTGCATTCGGGGGCGAAGCATACCAATATCGAGTTCTTCCCTTCGGCCTGTCATTCTCACCCCTCACCTTCACGAAGTGTGTGGATGCTGCTCTGGCTCCTCTGCGACTCCAGGGCATCCACATACTCAATTACATCGACGATTGGTTAATATTAGCTCAATCGGAGCAGATGGCAGCTTGGCATCGGTATGTCGTCCTCGCCCATATGAGAGAGCTGGGGTTAAGACTAAACACCAAGAAGAGTGTTCTTTCTCCACTACAGCGAACCACTTATTTAGGCGTGGTGTGGGACTCAACCTCGATGAAGGCACGTCTGTCTCCTGCTCGAATCGAGTCCATCCTCACCCCCTCAGCCCCCCCCCCCAGTCCGAGAGTAAGAGAAGCCAGGCACTCCACTGTCAATATCAGTTTCAAAGTGCTGTGGGGCTGGCTGGCAGCAGCGCCAACGTGAGACCTTGTGGACTGCTGTACAGTGAAGACCCTGCTGGTGCTCAGAACCAAGGGGATTTTCCAGAGGGGGAATCCAGCTTCGCATGATCAACTGGTCACGCGGCGCTGCTTTATAAAATTGGCCTTAGACATGGGAGAAACGTTGGTTCATGTTCAAGGCCCGAGTGGGGCTCCTTGTCACGCGCAATGCAAACACGGCATGCCTCTCTCACGTATGGGGAGCGGTCATGGTGGGGCCCTCTGCCAGGGTCTGGTGGGAAGGCCATATCTCTTTTGGCATATCAATGCCTGGAGATGCTGGCCATGGATTCGAGCTATGACACACTTCCTTCCAGACCTAAGGGAAAATCATGTGCTTGTCCGCACAGACAACACATCGGTAGTCTCCTACATCAATCGGCAGGGGGGTCTGCGTTCACGCCCTTGTACAAGCTGGCGCGCCAGATCCATCTGTGGGCTCAGGCGAAGCTTCTCTCTCTAAGAGCAGTTTACATCCCATGGTATCTAAATCAGGGGGCAAATATCCTGTCGAGACAGGGGCTGAGGCCCGGGGGCTGGAGGCTCCACCACGAGGTGGTGGAGCTCATTTGGAGGGAATTTGGCCAGGCGTAAGTGGATCTATTTGCGTTGCAGGAAATGACACACTGCCCGCTCTGGTTCTCCCTCCCGCATCCAGCTCCACTGGGGCTGGATGCCATGGCACAGACGTGGCAGAGGCTTCGTCTGTACACCTTTCCCCAATCACTCTGCTCCCAGGAGTTCTGGAGAGAGTACACCGGGATGGGGTCCGTCTGTTGCTAGTAGCCCCGTTTTGGCCAGCCCGAGTATGGTTCTCGGACCTAGTGTCCCTCCTCGATGGCTCTCCGCTGGAGATTCTGATCAGGAAGGACCTCCTCTCTCAGGGGGGGGTGCCATTCTTCAACCCCGCCCGGTGTTATGGAAGCTGTGGGCATGGCCCCTGAGGGGGCACAGCTCCTAGCATCTGGTCTCTCAACTGAGGTTGTTGAGACTATACTCCAGTCCAGAGCTCCCGCCACTAGGAAACAGTACGCCTTGAAGTGGAAACTTTTCGCTTCATGGTGCGGACAGCGACTGCAGGACCCAGTCAACTGCCCAATTAGTACAGTTCTCGAGTTTCTGCAGGAGCGATTCTCCGCAAAGTTATCTCCCTCCACTCTGAAGGTATAAGTGGCGGCCTTAGCTGCTTACCACGCACTTCTGGGTGGTCAATCATTGGGAAGAAACCCACTTGTCACTCGTTTCCTCCGTGGCACCCTGAGGCTGAGGACGGTACAGCAAACATGGGACCTGGCTGTGGTTCTGGAGGGCTTAAGCAATGCCCCCTTTGAACTCTAGACGACGAAGTGTCTGTCAATTCAAGTTGCTCACGCTCAAGACCATCTTTCTCCTCGCTATTTCCTCACTGAAAAGTATCGGGGATCTTCAGGCACTTTCTGTTTGTTCCAGGCATGGTTAGGGCATTCCTTACCCGAGGGCCGGGTATTTCCCTAAGGTTCCCACTTCTTCACCAGGGCCCATAGTAATTCAGGCATTCTGTCCTCCTCCGTACAAGGAAGTAGGCCAAGAAAGGCTTAATCTGCTCTGTCCAGTTCGAGCACTGGACGCTTACGCACACAGAGCTGCCCCGTGGCGTAAGGCAGATCAGCTTTTTGTTTGTTTTGGTCCGCCAAAGAAAGGATCTCCGGCGACCAAGCAGACTATGAGTAGGTGGGTGGTCGAGGCCATCTCACTAGCCTACAAGTCCTCTGGCCTACCGTCACCTATGGGGGTCAGAGCGCACACGACCAGGAGTATGGCGGCCTCCAAGACTTTCAACTTGGGTGTGGCCTTGCAGAACAATTGTGCTGTGGCGGGCTGGTCCTCTCAACACACTTTTGTCCGCTTTTACAACCAACACCTGGCATCTACCCCAGGTTCCCAAATTCTCTCTTCGTGATGTGCTCATAAGATACACACACAGGCAGGGACTTGGTAGTATGGCGCAGTGGGTATTCTCGTTCCCAAAGCGATCTCGACGCAGCTCGAGTTCCTGAAGGGGAACGTCTCTAGGTGACTGTTAGTAAACCATGGTTTACATGACATTTACATTTAGTCATTAGCAGACGCTTTTACCAAAGCGACTTACAATTGGGGAATAAATAAAGCGATCCATCTTAAAGAGGCAAACAGACTCAGGAAGTGGTTGTAATACCAAGTTCTTAGACATTGTTAAAAAAAGTACAAGCTAGAAAGAGAAGGAATAAATAAAGAGAGAGATACTTTTTATTTTTATTTATTTTTATATTTTATGATGAAGTCAAGGAGCTTCGAAAGAGATGAGTTTAAGTGTGCTTGGAAAATTTCCGGGATTCAGTAAGCGGATGGTTCCCCTAGGGAACGAGACGCTGCGTCTCTTTGCCATACTCCCAGCATCCCTGCAGGTGCTACTTCATCGAAGACTGTTGCCGTACGGCCGGGATGGCTTTTATGTTTTCTGGTGCTTACGTCACCCTGCTCGTGACGTCTCGCTGCTCCATTGGACAGATTTGACACGTGCTTCAGAACATGGTCACGCAAGGGCGGCCATTTGTGACTTAAATTTTTCTGCTTTCTTGTGCACTGGTTCGATAAGAACAGCCAATCAGAGTGATCTCTGAAACAGGGGCTTATTGACCAAATGCTCATCTGCCGGAAAAAAAAAACACTGATGGTGGTCCAACAGTACAGAACATACTGCAAAAACTAGACTGAAATTCTCTAAACAACAGCCCAACAGTCAACTTTCGGCCTTAAGCCCAGAGTGGACAAGTTTGCATTCCTGAGTGGTTTCAGCACTCAAAAACCAAAGGTCCGCTATGTAGTCCTAACACAACGAACGTGTTCATCCGGGCTCGCTGTCCATAAAGTATACTTCGAAGGTTTTGTGTGCGCAACTGTGCACTAGATGGAACGGAACGTGGAAAATTAAATATACCTGAGCCTTTAAAACTAGCTGAAACTAGCTAAGACCAGCAAACCAGTTTAGGCTGGTTTAAGCACTTTATCAGTGGCACTTTTGGATGGACAGAAAATCGGATTACAAAGTCTATGCGCATTTCCAATGGTTTCTTCAATGTTTTCAACACAGACCAACACTGATACGTCAAATAAAACGATGAGTGATAGGTTGAGTTTGTCAGTCAGGCAGACTTTATGTTTAAGAACAAGAAACTACATAGAAGTGAGTGTAAAAAATTTAAAGAACAGATTTCTTTAGAAAAATATATTCTGCTATATCAGATCTGAGCTCAGAGTTTGTCGTGAGCGTATGTGAATGTGCATGTGCTGCCGCCCTGCTCACGCTGAGGAGAGCAGAACAGGGCTGCAGTTTGGCTGGGCACTGATTGCCCGAGTGATAAATTTGCTGCGTACACACACCAGACTTCCATTTGGCCCTTATCTGTCCTGAGTGTTTCATCAGCTCAGAGAGAGAGAGAGAGAGATGGGGAAGGAAAAGGACATTAAAATATGTCCATAGGCGAAAATCACTCCAGGCTCTTAGCTGGGCTGAGCAGTGTGTGATTAGAGCTGCATGGGGAAATGATGCAGTGGCTGAATTTTGCTCTCATCAAGTTTCCTCAGTGGGGTACATAACCCTATATGTCTGTCCCTCCCACACTTTGTCTCATTTTCTTCCACCCTCCCTCCATCCTCTTTCTATCTCTCCTTGGTGCAGTGCAGTCAGCACACTGCATTACCTGTTCCAAAGCCTCTGGCCCGTCCCGCTCAGGGGAAAGCCCCCAATCCCACCTCCATATATAGGGGGGCTGCCTTGGGCAGTGTGCCCACTGCAAATATGAGGGTTTTAAAACTGCAGTATGTGTGTGTGTGTGTTTGCAACCGCAGCAGATATTTGCCCAAGTTTCGCCCAAGTCCATTTGTTCAGCTTATCAGGATGTCCTCTGGTGAGAGAGCATTGTGTTGCAGTCATTGTTCATTGTGTTCAATAACAGTGCCAATGCTGATGGACAGGAGAATAGATTCCATCGCAGGCATTTAGGACTCTGTGTTTGTTTGAATGTTTACTGTTAATGAGCTCAGTATCTTAGTCAGATGTTTCCCGACCGCTGCTACAGGAACGAGCTTGTCCAATCGAATGAGTAGAGTGAGACTCCACAAAATGTTATGTCATGAAGAAAAGTTGGCATAAATCACTTTGAATGTATGGCTGTGTTGTAGTGAGCTGTCTGTGCGTACAGTATTTAGGCATGCTCAAATGTCCACATGGTTTTAAAATCTACCTAAATAACATTTTTGGTCCCATTTGATCACTGTTTCAAGAGCTGATGCTTAGCTTCTGCTTACACTACCTACAGTACTTATGATAAGATAATAAAAGAATAAGAGAATGTTTCATTAAAAAACATTTTAAAACCTTACCGACCCCAAACTTTCACATGATATTGATAATATTTTTGGACATGCATATATTAGTTGTTTAAAAGTCTAATGAGCTGCCTACCTAGACAACATTTTGGGCAATATTGGACATGGTCCAATATTAGCAGCTTAAAAATTTTGTTAGCTGCCTACTTAGACACCAAATGTTTGTTGTGTTTCAAAACCCACTGAGATGCCTATTTAGACAGAACTAGTGGGCACACTGGTACATTTTCTTGACTTTATTATACATTCCAATCTGTTTAAACACTAGCTATTAAAAAACAACAACAAGAACCTAAAGAGCTTCCTAATTTAGCACCCTGGTGTATGGCTGCCTAAACATTACTGTCTAAACTACATTTTATGTTTTTTTTTCTTAATTATTTTTTGGGTACATTGTTACAAGCTGCTTTTTTTGACAGCATTGGTGGCATGTTATGACAGGCATGTTTTCTGCTGATCTACATAACTAGACTGCATTTTTGGCCGTCATATACAAATGCTTTCTAAGGACTAATTAGGCAAGTCGCTAGGTTTTGAAACAGCCTGTGTGTTCGTTTATTGATTTCTTCTAACAGAGTCTGTGATTGGTTGTATTGCAGTGTAATGTTTTTACAGTAGAGTATGTTAGCCCTCCTCTCTCGATGTGTGTATTCTCTCCACAGAGAGTTGGCAGGCTGACGAAAGCTGTTGTGTGCTGTGGCGTGTCTTAGTTGCATCAGTTTCTCGTTCTTACTTTGGGGTGCTGTTTCCCTTTGTGGTTTCAGAGCATCTTCGCCCAGTTCCAGTTCAGCAGTGAGAAGGTGCTCCCATCGGATGCTCTGCGCAGCGCTCTGGCCAAAACCTTCCAAGACGAGCAGCGCTTCCAGCTGGGCATCATGGACGACGCGGCCGAGTGTTTCGTAAGACTTTTGTTTTATCCCCATTTCACCCCTTTTTTCCACAATTTCTCCTTATAAGTTACTTTTCTGTTTTTGCTGACACAATGATCAGCTACCCGTCTTACCTCCTCTCTCAGGCATTTCCTCCTCTCACCTCTCCTCAACCCTATTTTAGTCTCTCCTCGCATCCCCTCTCCCAGTTCTGTCTTTTTCCGCTCCTCACTTGGATTTTGTCAACCTTGATCTTAGATTCCAGAGACGTTAGGTGTTGAATTTCAAGCACTGCTGCTTGTGCTCATCCTTGTGTGGTTTGAAGAGTGGTATAAATGGAAACATGAAGTCTGAGCAGCATAGGGAAAATAACTCCGGAGGAAAGCAGACAGCTGAAGTTTGACAACTTTTTGTAATAGTCATATATTTCTCTATGCACTGAAAAAGATGTGTCTCGGTGACGTTTCTGGCAGAACGTGTTGGCGCATCTTTGATAAGTATATTTGATTCAAAATGACTGACTGATAGGATTCTCTGAAAATGCGGCGAGACTTTAAATAAAACCGTCTGAGGTTGATTCATATTTAACTGTAAAGTAATGGATGGTTATATTTCCTTACTTTGTTGGGAGACAGATTTAGTCTACCATGTAGTATGATCTTATGTCAATTCTTACTGTGTTTAGAGCATTCCAACATAGAGGATGTTTTGTCGGAAATGTAAATACAGTGGCAACAAAAAGTGGCTTAAAGACTTAAGCCACACTTAAAATGTCTAAGTGTCATAAAAATATCAAGTCATTTCACATTTGCAAACAAATGACAATAGACTTTTTACTCAGAACTGAATTCACAATTCTGAGCCATAGTGCAGTGACTTTTAACCACCAGGTGTATTTTAATGGTTTTAATAGCCAATTTCCCCAAGCAGAAAAGCCAAAGATACTTTATCATAATTTGGAACATTATATCTGTTTTAATATGTAAAAAGCTTAAAAAGAGCTGTATTTCTTTTAAGAAAAAATGCCATTTTGTTTGATATTTTATTAGGTAATGCACAAAAATTCATACATGTTTTAAGACTTTTCAGTGCAAAAACTTTTTGGGGCCACTGTATCTTTCTTGGATGAGGCAATTCTAGAATGCGTTTTGACAAGCTCAATAAAAAGTTTCTTTTAATAAAAAAATTCCATTAACAGACATTCACATTCGTCAAATGAAATGCAAGAGAGGCTTAACTACCACTCACAGGTGATTCCAGATTAGTTTGAGGCTAGCATGTGACTAAGTAAACAACTTGAGAATCAAAAAGCAATGAAGATACCTAGCACACACATACTGCATGAAATACTCCATTTTAATTAGATCAAACTACTTTGAAGTGCTGAATAAAATATATTAATTGGACATTTTTACTGAGCTTGTCACAACCCATTCATAGGATTACCCCATCCAAGAAGTCATTCTCATCAGAGGATCCATTTCAGTATTTCAGCCTTTTTTTATTACGTTTTTATTTCTGTTTTATTTTTAATGTATCTATTCAATTTAGTTTAATTTTGTTGACTTTATCAATCTTAGTTTTTGTTTTTAATATTTTATTTAAAGCATCCAAAGTTATTTAAAAATGTTTTCCAATGTAAAATTTCTCAGCATGTTCTAGTGTTATTAAAGGTTTCAAGTTTTAGAATAGTTTTAGAATATACCATGTAGCAAAACCTAAAATCAAATTTTGGCTATTTTATTTAGTTGTGCAGTTTTAGTTTTTTTCCCCAGTCATGTTACTTTTTATTTCAGTTAACAGTTCAGAAATTTTTTAAAATTTAGTTTTAGTTTTTATTACCAATAATAACAAGATGTTTTCTTGTGTTCAAGAACTGCTATATTACAGTAACATGCACACCAATTACAGTTAAAAAATGGCTCATACTGAATCTAACAACACATCATACATAAGGTTGTTGCCAATGTAGACAAGTACACAGCTCACACACTCATTATATTTTGCAACAGTGCTGTTTTTAAGTGGATATTTAGATTTATGGCTGTAGGCGCCATGTGCTTTACAGGCATATGGCAGCAGGAATTGGCAGGTATATATATGGGCCCTGCTGTTGCTTTAAATGAGCTAGGATAGGATCATTAAGGATATGGAAGCTTTCTATAAGGTCTTCCTGCACTCTTCAACCCACTCCTCTAATCCCTAGACCTGATTATTCGGCCCGGACCTGATTAAGGACCATAGATTGTGTTTATCTCACATTTATGTCCTTAAAGGACACACCGTGTGAGCATCAATACAGATAATTGCTTTTAAGCAAATAAGCAATTGAATGATCATTCACAAGCAAGCGGCTGAGCTGTCCAATCAAGATAGCTCGCCGAGAGACCCTGTGATTGGCTCCATCCTAAATACCCATTTATATGCAGCCAGTACTGTCTATGTCAGGGCTTTTCTGCCATAGATCTGTTAATGCAGCTGTGCTTACTCATAAGGTCACAAAAGACAGCATCATCACAGTGTTATTTAGTTCAATTAGCACCTCGTCTGCAGTTCGGTAACAAAGGTCTGTTTCCGTCGAGGGCTCATTATTTTTAGCCGAGGATCTGTTGAATGGAGCTGCCATGATTTCTCCCATTTGTTTGACAGCTGCATTTGCGAGGCAGGCACAGACACGGGGCCAAGCGCTCGTCGCACCATTCGTCTCCACTTTTAGATGCGACCTCTCTACGACAGGCAGTACATTAGCTAAATGACAACTCTTCATTTCTGTCTCGCTCCTCTGCACATCTGCACCCCAGCATAAATAGCTGCGTTATTATCTGAGCAGGAAATGAAATGCTTCATACACTAATGATTTGTTGTGAGATACTCAATGAGAAGTGTCTAGCGAAGGGCGTGAGATGTGATATTTTTCAGAGTGAAAAATTAGTTTGAATGCAGTATGTGAAGAGTCTATTTACAAGCTCGGTGAACTCAAGAGTTATTAGTGTTGGGGAGTAGATAACTAGTACTTGTGGTACTAACTTGCCTATATTTTTTTAGTTGTGTGACTAGCTTGACTGTTTCAAGTCCTATGGAAAACTACTTTTTTGCTAAGAGTAGTATGACATAATGCTACAGTTTTTTTGTTTTGTTTTTTACAATATTGCACACAAAGCTTTCTAGCTGAGTGAAATTGAGAAAGTGTCTCAGATATTTTTGTCTTAATGAACAATATATAATTCAACCTAACAAACCTTTTTTTTTAATGTTTTACCATCTTGTGCTTTACTTCTTTACAATAAATGCCACTTCCATCCAAGATTTTCGCTAATTGTAAAAACTATTAAATATAAAATGTAATTTTGGATGAAAAATTAAAAAACTTGACTTGGCAACTAACTGAAATAAAATAAATTTAATGCTGCAGTCTGTAAGTTTTGCCTCTTTGTCACCTTCTCTGTTTGAAAACCTGGAATTGCAGTTGTGTGCAGAATTATCTAGCTTGCGTGGGTCGTGCGGCAGCACGGCTCATCGCACTGTACGTCGAATCTAATGTTCTGAAGAGTATGTGTGGCAGTCAGTCACCACACCGGTGTGGATATTTACTGTACTTCGCAATCACAGATTCTAGCCTGTCTTGGAATATGACCCAAATAAGAATTTTCAACGTATATTGCCATCTGAACAAGTTAGTAACAAGTCTGCCACTTTTGTTCTGACCAAATGAGGAAAAAAGCATTACCATAAATCTCGCTACCATTGGTGATTTAATCTAAAGATCGGTTAGCTCATATCACATCAAACCGTTCAAATTATTATTATTGTTAGAATTTATTCTCAAATGATTAATGTTAACAACATCAGCATTCAATTTCTGCACAGTCTAATGAGATTGTCATACTCTTGCGCTTTCATATAAGACTCGAATCTTATAATCCAAAGCAAATAGGCGTGAACTGTATGCTCGAAAATTATAACTAACGGTTTCTTGTAAGACCATTCTTTGTAATCCCATTCTATCTGTAATCAGAAGCACATTTAAAAATGGAATATAATTTAATTTCATAAACACATAATCCTTTATGGAATACAATCCGCCATCCTATGAACATTGAAATTTAGGCTGTTTGCGTGTGAGAACAGCGTATAAAAATACGTCCCGCTGCAGGATCTGGCACCTGGCGATAGCCTAGCACCTGGACAACTTCTTTATGTTTACAGACGTGACGTAATGGCGCAGTGCCATGCTCGAATTTCCCATGAATACCTACCCGTACCACTCAAATTAGAAGACATTATTATAAGCTAATCGTTGTGATTCGGGCTAAAGTAAGGCGATAGTTTTGCACACTGGCTGGTTATGTACTTGCTCAATAATTGATTGTTTGGATCATTTTTAGAACCAAAAACAAGTTCCGAGGACTGCAGCTTCACGTAAATGAACTAAAATTAAAATCAGTAAGGGTCATAATAACTGGCTTTTAATTATTCTTACATACGGTTCTTAAGTGAGGTCCACTATGAACGTTTGCATGGGTTTTTTTACAATCAAAACAGCAAAACAAAAGTATAGGCTATTTCTACCTAGTTTATGATGGCCGGCTCGAGGAAAAAAAAAACAACATTTTTATGGCCGTGCGGCATTGAAGCCGTTGGAAGTAAACGCCCACTGCTATGATTGGATAATAGTTTTTCACAGTAAACTAACTTTCTGTGTGTCTGTTTGACAAGCTGCGTCCTTTATAGTTGGAGCCTTCTGTGACTTTGGTTAGACACGTACACATAATCAGGACATATCATGCGATCTCTAACAAAGCAATAGTGACACATAGTAACGTTACTTTATATTTTTTACTCACATAAGTGTGCCATCCATTCCTGTCGGATCCAATATAGACAGCACAGCATTTGCTTTTTAATCTCAGTCTCTCTGCGAATCCATCGTCGACCTGTGTCTTGTTTACAAAGGAATCCACAGTGAAATGAAGCGAACAAATGCTCAATGTTTTACTCACGTGAGCTGAAACTTCATTAAAAATAAACTTCAACCACGCATTCCTAATATTTGAATCTGAAGGAAGGTTATGCAGCGACTGTGTTCTTCTACAACCAGGCACTGCACAATATTTTGCAATCTTTAACGGCATGCTCATTGCTTGGTTGCTCTATCCGGTTTAGCGCCATTACTTATGTTATTTCCCTACTATGTCATGCAGGAATCAGTGGGTGGGGCTACAGAATTAGGCGTTGATATTTTTCTGTGGAGGTGGTGTTTAACCTATCTATTATGTCATAGGCAGGCACATTCCATGATCTGGCGTTAGCTGGGCCTGGTGTCAATAAAAGCTTTTATTTCAGTAACAAGGACGTTTTCAGTTCTGAAACTTAAAGGATATTCTTTTAGTACGATTATCTCTTATATATCAAAAGCTCAAGTAAAAGTTGATTTCTCAATTCATTACGCCTTTAAAATAAAAAAATAAAAAATCTAAAAATAATAGCTACTTTTAAATATTAATAAATACTATAATACAATATAATTAAGACTAAAATAACATTGTTATGTACTTTTAAAGTAGTTATATCGAATATAATTGGACTTTTTAATGCAATGTGCGTAGATATTTTCGAGAATAAAGGTGTTAGTTTAGCTAGCACTTAAAATAGGCTGCTGTTATTCATTTCAGTGTTATACAGACAGACAGACAGATTTAGGCAAATCACCAAAATGTACACATTCATAACTCATAATAATTAGGTCTCTCAGCATACAATGTGTCTGTAATTAATTTCCATATTCAATTTTAGAATCGATTGATGCACAAAGGGGTGCTTCAGTCTAACTCTGTTTCCCTATAAATTAGTTTTCAGGTTTTATTGGTTATATCTTGTGTACATATTTGTAAATGTAATGCTGTCACCTTTAATATTTCTGTACCTGGTAAATTGTGCTCTGATTTCACAAGTAATTTATATTATTTTATAGTTGTATATAAACAATTTTGTTGCCTTAGATTTAATGAAGCTGCTGTTCCTTAGCAATTTTTTTTGTGTAGCTAGCTTCTTTTTCAAATTGCCAGCTTGACTGTACTTTAACTAATTTGATTAAAATAAAGTAGCATGTAGCTTGGGGAGCTTTGTTTTTAAAGTAGTTTCTCCAGCAGTGGTAGTTATAGGGGTGTTGCTGGCGTGGTCCATGGCTGTTAGCAAGATGAAAGGAAGGGAACTAGAGATTTGATGTATGGTCTTTTTCACCTCTCTCACTTTCTCTCCCACTCCCTCATTCACCCTGTATTCCTTTGTCAGGAACTTGCAGTGTGATCGATTGATTTTAAATTTGTTCAGCCAGGGAATCCAAAGGACTCTTATGAAAAATAGATGTGTTGTTCTCACTTGATCAGATTAACGTGAAGTGAGTGCTGACAGAGAAAAATGAATATAAGTGCCGGACCACACAACTCACTCGCTCTGACACACATACACAAACACCCGTTCAAAGATGCCTCACTGTTTAAATGCTGCAGAAATAGCCAGCATGCTGTATTCCACTGGAGCTAAACATCTTGTTCCAGAATTGTTTATCAGAGCCAGATCAAAGGAATGAGAAAGCCAATGCGCTCACCCACACAGACTCACTTTTACTAGAAAAGATCCAAACCCTCTGTGTTGGTTTTCTTCAGGAGAACCTGCTCATGCGGATCCACTTCCACATCTCAGATGAGACCAAGGAGGACATCTGCACAGCCAAGCACTGCATCCCACATCAGAAGTTTGCCATGACACTTTTCGAACAGGTTGGTGGGGGAAATTATCTTTTTTTTTTTTTTGTACGTTTTGTGTGGTGCCTAACATGTATTGTAATTGTGTGTTTACTTTCTCTTCCAGTGTGTTTGTAATAATTGTGGAGCCACGTCGGATCCTCTCCCCTTCATTCAGATGGTGCACTACATCTCCACCACCTCTCTCTGGTAAGTGGAGGACCATGTTTTCATATCAACAGAACCCATCCATACAGTACATATGTTTCTGCTCATAGAGACTAATTAGCTCTGTTCCGAAACTTAGTGAGATGACTTGCTATTTACTGCTTACATAAACAGCTGCTTTCTAAGTCAGCATCTTAAAAACATATAGAGTGATTTGGAACTCTCTACATATGGCACTTTTCCACTGCATGGTACGGCATGGTACGGCTCGGTACGGTTCACTTTTGGGGGGTTTTCCACTGAGTACAGTACCTGATACCTGTTACTTTTTTTAGTACCACCTCGGTTGAGGTTCCAAGTGAACCATACCGTTACCAAAACGTGACGTGTAAACTCTGCTGATCACTAATTGGCCGGAGAGAATCGTCACTACCTGCGTCACTTGCGACACAAACACAACAGAACCGCTAGATTTAAATCAGCACAGCCAGCGAAGGATCGAACGCAACTATTTTGAACGAGCACACCTTTTTTAACAACCAAAAAAATGACTGTTTCATTGTCTGTTGAGGAAGTACAGACATTCCTCCATTGACAGCAGAGGAGCGATCTCATCAGAGCTTGAGGTGCGACGCGGATGAAAAGTTTTTCAGGAGTCGCGGCAGTAGAGGCGGCCACTATACACATGTAATATTCCGCCGCCCACCTTCTACAGCGAATCTAAACTGCAGTGAACGCAAGCCGAAACGGAGCCGACCTTGCCGTGCCGTGCCGAAGTCATACCACTCAGCGGATAAGCGCCGAATAGACAGCAGCTCCACTCCAATCCGCTACAATTGAGTGCTTTTCTTGTTACATGTTTTTGTTTAGAACTACACTCCTCTGAATATGCCAATATACCATACATTTCAAAGTAATTTTTTTGAAAGACAGCAAGGATGCATTAAATTGAACAGTAAAGACAATTGTATTCTTACAAAAGAGTTCTATTTAAAATTAAAAGCTGTTTTTTTATTTTATTTAATTTTTTACTTTTCATCGAAGAATCCTGGAAAAAAATGTCATGGAAGCACAACTGTTTTCAACATTGATAATAATGCGAAATTCTTAAGCACCAAATCAGCATATTAGAATGATTTCTGAATAATCATGTGACATTGAACACTGAAGTAATGGCTGCTGAAAATTCAAACGTGTAGTTCCTTGCAATACTATTTTCTCAATAAATCCCTGTCAGTTACTGATTGTTAGCAAATAAATTCAGCCTTGGAATTTTTTCAAAAACATTACTAAAACCTATGGACCACAAACTTCTGAACAGTGTATTTAGTGCTTGAAAACAAGTGTGAAAAAAGCACTTTAAAGACTTTTAAGTGTCTTACTCGACAGCCCAGTGACAATAGCACCCCTTTAAGTGTAAATTTTTCAATCAAGTTACCACCTCAAATCTTGAACCATTTGGCCATACTACCGCTAACATTATGTCTTGCCATTCACTGTGTTTTGGTTCACTTTGTCTTGTGCTGCAAAAATGATGGATACCCCTGCTGTTAAGGGTGATCTATTGGGACTTAGTGGGGTGTGTGACTGTTTGTATGCTGTTTAGAGGTGGAAACAGATGATTGTGGCTCCTGTCACTTTGATGTTGATTGAGGGTTTCGATTTACACATCAGACTGGGAACTGAAGGTAACTTCCACAGTGTTTATTGGGTTTATAAGTGAGCCACCAGCTCCAACTGAATGCTAAAGCCGACCTGCTGGGCTGGAATGAGGCTCTATATCACGGGTTATTAGCTGTCATCGTACATATCAGACCTGTGAGAGCCATCTGCTAGAGCTATGTACAGGAAATATGCCCTCCCCAAACCTCTCCCTCATGTCCAGTTCTCCCACTCTAGTGTATAGATTGTTACACACACGTGCAACCTTCATCTGCCATATTTTACAACTTTTTCTCTCTTTATCCATCCCCATGTTCCAACATATAAATCCCACGTATGTGCACACACACGTACTCTTACAGTTTCCTGAAAACGTTCTTACCTGCTGTGTTTCTTTCTGAGGGCTCCTCGACCCATCTGATGTTTAGACCATGATAATACCATTTCTCCAATGAGAAAGTGGACCACTGAGGACACAGATGGGACATTACCCATCACTCCCCCATGGAATCTTGTCCCCGGCCCCTTCAGTATGCCCACTTTATAGGACATCAGAAAAAAATCCCTATCATCATCTCGGGCCATCTGAGGTTCCCACATGATTCAGAATTTCACTTTCTTGTTTTATTATGCATTGCCAAATAATCGAATAGTTTGACCCTGATTTGTGCGATCTGTATGTGTACGTAGTTGGTACATTATTTTGTAAGAATAATTGCACATACTGTAAAGGCACATGTAAAGCCACAATACCCACTTTGACGACGTGGTATTTAATTATTTAAAAACTACAGGGTTTTTCTCATTTCCTGAAAAGTAGTGGGTTTGACGGTTAAACGGTTTCTGTTTATGTATTTGTAATATACATGTAATATCTTTATCAAAAAAAATGATAGCATGATAATACATTTAATACATTAATATTTATTTATATCATACTTTGAAGATTGAATGTATTTTTTATGCAAACGCACACAAACCTTTTATCATCTTTATTTTGCCTTATTTTGTGTTTTATTTTATGACTTATTAGGTTTCTAAGCTATCACTGAGCATGTAGGTCAGGGCTTTCATTGATATAGAATCATTTTACTTCACATGAGTCCTAAAAAGTTGGATGTTAAAATCTCACAAAAAGCACTCAAAGATCTGGTGTGACAGGCTGAAGAAAAAAAAACAGATTTAGACATCCCTCATTGATATCAGTATCAGATATGAAAACAACAATTCTCCAAGTCTGAAAGTGGATAATGGAAGCTCATGCACATTCAGAAGTTTACTCTGAATGGCTAAATACATGTCAACCTTTACCATTTCACACACAGTTTGCTGCCTTTGCATTGCACACATGCATAAGCGTGCAGTATCTGTCCTCTCTTGCGCTCACACACACTCTCACTCCGCAGTAAATCGTGTGCTTTGCCACGTGGCCGTGTGGTAGTAAATGATAGTACAGTGTGTTCCTTCACTCCTGGATGTGTGCATTCCTTGAATTCTCACACGATGGCTTTCATATAAACACAGACACTCTTAGTGGGAAGCCATTTCCACATGCATACACAAACTCACACCAGAAAACAAAGACTACGCAATATGCTCAAAATCCTAACTCGGTGTTTTTCATCCAGAAACAAAGCTGCTAAACCAAGCTCGCACATAACACGGAAGACAATGGAACTCATAGGATTTTTTTTTCTCTCTTTTGTGAAACAGATTGGACAGGTTTATCAGTATTGCAAGGCTTACATTTATCATTCTGAAAGAACTAATTTACAATCCTACACTATAAACTACACATCCTCCCAAGCATGGCACATTTGGGATTCCAATGAACTGCACATCCAAATGAAATGCATGTTAACTTGTTATCATGTACATAATTTTATTCAAGGTTTGTTTATTCAATTGTTTGTCAGGTCACATTTACATAGAACTGTATTGCAGTGCAAATTACACAATACTTTTTAATCTTTCATGAGTATAAATAGATAACTAATTTAATGGAAACCTGAATAAATAAAGCTATAATGCTAAACAATAGTGCAACTTTTTTAATAGTTATATCAACACACCAATAAGGTAAAGTGGTTTAGACACCACAATCGATCAGTATTTTTCACGCAGTTCGTAAATCGACCATAATTTGTGCAAATCGTGCATTATGTGTCACTCTGCGAATGATAATTCATGTGATAGATTATATAGATGGATGGATATGCAGGAAACATGCCAGAAAAGAAAAAAAGAGGATGCCATCCACACTCTTAACATCATTATTAATGTGTTGAATATGATGAGCAGTAATCTGAGATCATAAACACTGCATGCTAAACAATGTGAAGTGTGATTCAAGGTCAAGTTGGATATTTCAGTACATTAACTGTTTAATTGCAAAAAGGGCAGTATGTTTAGCAGGAAAAAGAACATATTAAATTATAATTTTTTCAGTATGACCATCTTTTCCAAGTAAAGCACACTGAATAATGCTGAAAGTAAGACAGCTACAGAAAGGGTAGACCTGTCTGTCTGATGTAAATTATTGTCTGCGTATAGGTTGTATTTAGCCCTCAAGGGACTGTCTCGGCACATTACCTCCATGCGGACAAGCTGACAGACGCTTCATGTGTGCAGATATGCTGCATGTCAAATGGATGCTAGCACGCTTAGCTTAAGGAAACATTAGCCTGTAAAGTACGCTGATTTCTGCACAGGCCTGCGGCTTCTGTTCTGATGGAGACCATGTGGAGATGGAACAGAGAAATGAGTGCTGCTACATTCATTTCTAATGTCTTCTAGGGAATAGTGATCTACCGATGATATATAACATCTGTGTAGACTAATGTTTGTGGGCAGCTGAAAAAATTTAACACTGAGCCGTATTATACTTTTCATTAAAGTTCAACATTATTGTATGTAAAGTTGTGTGTTTATTTTCTTTCAGTGGTGTTAACACTGGTGCTTGAGGACAAGTCTGTCTCTTATTCCCTCTGCTGCAGTAACCAAGCTGTGCGAATGCTGGAATGTAAGGAGAAGCCCACGCCAGACATGTTTGGAGAGCTTCTCCGCAACGCCAGCACCATGGGCGACCTGCGAAACTGTCCGGTGAGTATAGCATACACACACGTCTACCTGCTGGTTTTGTCTACCTCAGCGTTTTTCATACTTAACATCTCATTAAAATCTTCATATCTGTTTTTTAGATAGTTTAATGGTGTTTTGAATTAATATTTGAATGAATAAAAATTTATATTTTATTCCTTCATTTTATTTTTAAGTGTCACTCCTAGTCTTCCATACTACAGCAATATTGGAAATCGGATGTCTGGGGCAATGGTGAAATATACAGTTTAGCTGATTGGTTTGGCCAATCAAAGTAAAGTATTCCAGAAAGTGTGTAATATTGTCCTTTAAAATAATAGCCTAATTTTAACCATCCAGTCAAATCCAAATTGGATCAAATTCTTTCATGCCTACATTATTTCAATAATCTGTGTCACTTGGTTTGATTTTGATTTTAAAATAAACTCTTTTTCAAGCCACCCAGATACTCCTTTAAGCTCTGCTGTTTACGTGGAAGCATAAAGACCGTCTGTTCTTTGCCCAAGAGAGTGCTTTGCTCACTTCTTTTCTCCTCTTTACAGATGACAGACCCCCAACACACACTCGCGTACACACACAGTCCTACCCTATTACACACCAGCTGCTGATCAGCTCTTACCACACACTGAGCACCCTCACCCTGCCACAGGAGGCAGCTGATTTCATCAACCCAAACACGCTCCAGCATCATTCAGCGTGCTTACAGAGAAATCCATGTCAGCTTTTTACAGTCTGATCTGTACCAAATCAGCGAAATTAGTCAAAATTAATTTGAGCTGAAATCCATGCTTTCATTTCCAGTGATTTTCCATTTCTCGATTCCCTGAAATGGCTTTATTGAAATGCAACTGAGATCGTTAGTCTGTAACGTCACTGCTCTGTAGAAGCTTAGTCGTCTGGCCCTGAAAGCATGTGTTTGTCTGGATTCCCAGCGCTTGGCAGGACAGACTGCGGAGCTGAGGCTAACAATGATCTCTAATGGGATTCTGTGTGTCTGTCCCAAAGCTCAGCAGTGCTGCCACTGCTGGCTGTTCATTGGCTGCCTCGCTTGTGTGTGTTTGTCTGTGATGGAGCTACTGAGGCAGAGAGAGAGAGGCTGGTTCTGAGAACTGGGCTCTTTGTCTAATCCCTTCCTGCCCAGGTCTGGTGCCAGCCTGTTTGCCACCCCGGTGCCCGTTCCACAAAGGCAGTGCCCGGCTAGGTTTTTGTACATTGAGGGAAGGGGTCAGGCTGGCAGTGGTGCTTGTCGCCAGAGCTTGTTTCCGTATACCCCTGCCAAAGCGCTCGACAGAGGGCGGTGACTCAAAGAGCACAGCTAGAACATTGGGTGCCGAACATAAGGCCCTGCTGGGCCGTGTTGCCCTGTTTGAAGTGTTCCTTTCATCTCTCCTTCACCTTTTCTCTCTCTCGCACACATGCACATGCAATCTCTTTTTTTTTTGTCTCATTTCAGAGTAACTGTGGCGAGGTGTTGCGGATTCGGCGGGTTCTGATGAACTGCCCGGAGATCATCAGCATTGGCCTGGTGTGGGACTCAGATCACTCTGATCTAGCTGAAGATGTCATCCACAGCCTGGGCACGTGCCTGCGGTTGGGTGATGTAAGACTCTTGCATTCACGGACAGCACACTATCATTGTTCCTTTTTGTTGACACTTCAACACAGTAACCTTGAGCTTCCAGCTCCCCTTCTCTTATGCACAGTTCAGGACAAGAGGAGGAAGCACAGTGTACTCTTTGTCACATTCAATATCTCCGTGGCCCCACTAGTGTTACAGCATTCTCACATACTTTACAGCAGGGTTGTGTGCCATTCTGTGTCACACGGAATGCAGAATTTGAATTTAAGTGAACAAAAAATAGAATGAAATTCAAAGACTAATATAACAATTTTTTTCATACACACAGCATATGACATAATGGCTGCCTTATATTCAGCTTTTCCATCACAGGAATAAATTGTATTTTAAAATAGAAAACAATTGTAATAATATTCCATAATATTACTGTTTTACTACAGATTTGATCAAATAAATGCAGCCCTTGGACATAAGAGAGCGTTTCATAATGACCTCTCAAACGGAAGGAATGTTAATAATGTAAATAATAATAATAAGAATAATAATAAAAAATATAACAAGCAACCTTATTTTTACTTATTAGTATAAATTGTTTATCACATTGATTGTGTTAATGCTATTTTTAAGATTTAATAAGTTATTCTTTCTGTATGTTAGTAATACGAACACTATTCCCAACTTATCGTTACTCCATGACCAGGGTCTGTATGTCGAGCAATAATAAAAAAAATTATGTTGTTTTTCTAAATTGTATTTTATTTTATTAACTATTTTTATACCTGTCCCTTTTGAACTATCACGAAGATAATATGTGTAAGTAGCCGATTAATTATATCATTATGTTTTGTTGCTAAAACAATGTGTTAAACTAATGAAATCGTTCTGTTATGTGACTGTTAAGTTTATCTTTAATTGCAAAATCATTTTTTTAAAGATTTAAATTACATCAATTATATCTCAATTTATTTTAAATTCATACTCATTTATTGAAAGGGAGACAATTCTTTAATACATTTTTTTAACCATGTTCTGCATGGACTTTTTTTGAGATTCCCTCTTATGAACTTGTGTTACCTGCTCAAATGTTGAAATTGTGTTGAAACTACAAGTATTATTATTTAATTTTGTATATATTCAATTAACAAGTACATGTATTATCTTATAACAAAATAATAAGCTCTGCTAGTGCTGACAAGTCAATGTTTAGTTAGAATGGGTTAACACTTGTGATTGTGTGGTCTTCACAGTCAATTCTCTCTTTATGTGCCTGCCCTCCAGCTGTTCTACCGTGTGACGGATGAGCGGGCCAAGCAATCGGAGCTCTACCTTGTAGGCATGGTTTGCTACTACGGCAAGCATTACTCCACCTTCTTCTTCCAGACCAAGATACGCAAGTGGATGTACTTCGATGACGCACATGTGAAGGAGGTAATGACACATCTGTCTCTGGCAGCTAATTCTAGTGTTTCTAATTGTGAATGGAGTGTGCGGTTAACTCTGAATGTACCAAACCATCACAGATTGGACCCAAGTGGAAGGATGTGGTATCAAGATGTATAAAAGGCCACTACCAGCCACTCCTGCTGCTGTACGCTGACCCCCGAGGGACGCCCGTGTCATCGCAGGACATGCTGGCAGCACAGCTGGACCTGCACCACAGCAGCAAGGCCGGCTATGACAGTGAAGACTCCGGTGAGACTAAGAGGAAGTGAGAGGTGGGACGGAGAGATAGAGGGTTAAACAAAAAAGAAACAATACTATTTATCATCACTTATTCTTAGAAACAGACAAAGGAAATAGTTGACTTAAAAAGTGAAATACAGTCATCCAAATCCATAATTAACATGAAAACACAAAGGGAAATTTTAAGATTGTGATTGCCTTTTCGTCTTTTTTAAATGATTGTTTACTCAACTTTCTACAGCATAAAATATTTGATTCTAAAGGCCCATAGAGCTTTAAGATTTATTTAGGGGGGGGGGGGGGGGATGGAAAATCTTTTATGACTTTCTGGGTCTAGAAATAGCACGGTTAAAATTTAGCCCCATACAGTATGATTCAGAGGTTTAATGTCAAAGGGGTGCTGAATTAAAAAAGAATAGTCTTAAGGGGGTCATATGAATGCGGATTCATTTGTTCCTTACTCTTTGGAGTGTTTTACAAAGCGCTTGGTGCATAAAGAACGTGGGGGGGGGGGGGGGGGGGGGGGGGGGGGGGGGGGGGGGGGGGGTAAAGTTGCAAAGACTACAGTCTCAAAACCAAAGAGATATTCTTAATAAAAGTTAAAAGTCAGCTACGCCTACCTAAAACGTTTGCGTTTAACGCTCTCCCCCCGTCCTAACCGCAATGTTCATGCAAAGAAAGAAGGCGTAACTTTTTATTCTCGCTGTAGTATTGTTGCCCCCACCATGTTGGGGAGACGCTGTGTGATTCGTTGTGAAAGAGAAACTACTTTGCTTGGCCTTCGAAAGAGGAACTATATCCACTGTATCTCCTGCCTAAGCCTAGAGCTGATCCGTGCTGTTGCTCGAAATACAACACTTTGTGCCTGTGGATCGCCAATCGCTTTCACGTAGACACGAAAGCGGATTTTTTCCCCCCCCAGCCCAGGGTCTCCATGTGGTTTGCCGCAACCCCTCCGACGCTCTTCGTGCGAATCTTGCCGCACCGCGCCGTTCTCAAGCCCACCGCCATCCGCTCACTCTAGCCCTCTGCCGTTCCTCACGCTAGCCGCCGCCCTCACCCCGGCTCAGTCTGCTAGCCCGCCGCCGCTTCACCATCCTAAGGCCTCCAGTGTGACGCTGTGGTTTTGTTGTTAAATCGCGAAACTACTATTGTTTGGCCTTCCAAAAGAGGACGCAACAAGAAATCATTGGTAAGTTTTATTTACAATGCTGTTCCAGAACAGTTCAACCCAAAATTTTCAGATGTGTGCAGCACATTTTATGTGGGACTGTTTCCTGATCCTGGTACAGTAGACTACCATGCCGGCTGTTCTGACTCACAAACGGGTAGTACGTTTTTATATTTAAAGAATTTCCCACTGATGATTCAAACGCGAGTTTTTTTGGGCAGTGTAGAGTAGGGCTTTTTGTTTTGTCATTTCTCCGTCGCACAACTGCAGACATGGTTTTATGTTACCCCGCGCGCGTGCAACGCAACGCAATCAAAAAGACGGTATAAGTCATTATAATCAGTAATTGTCCCCACTTGATGCAACAAATGCCTCTTTTATAATGGGGTTTTCATGTTTTTGAATCGTCGCTCCGGCTGGACAGGGCATCACAATATTGTAAGGGGCGTAACATTTCCGTCACGCTTGAGGTATTTGGCCAATCATAACGCTCTGGATAGCTGGCCAATCAGCGTACATCTCGCTTTTCAGAAAGATGAGCTTTGCAATGAGCCTTTTTTCAGAAAGGTGGGGCATAGATGAGAAACAATAATGTGCAGTATGTGGGAAATAATGTGTTTTTGAACCTTAAACCGCATAAACACATTGTACTACACCAAATACACAAAATAAGGTTATTTTTAGCAACATCATACGACCCCTTTAATTTTGTATTTGTTTTCTGTTTATTAATGCTTTGCTTATTTTTAAATCAGTTCCGAAGTCCATCTTAGGCCCTCTTGGAAGTTTGCTGAGGCCCCCTGGTTGAAAACCATTGCTTTAGAAATTTTGGAATATAGTTCCAAATCATATTGACAACCTTTATGGAGCTTCAACATTCTTTTTTGAATCCTGAACGCTTCAGTCCACATTCACTGTGATTGCATCAAAAAGTACAATCTATACATACTTTGAATTTTCTTATTTTGTGGAAGGACGAAAGTCATACAGGTTTGGAAAGACATGAGGATGAGTTAATGACCGGATTTAAATTTTTGGGTGAACTATCCCTTTAAAAACTGACCTTTGAGCAGTTGCAGTTGGATAGCTGAAGCTAACTTTCTCTATTTCTAAATGCCCTCTCTGCTGTTGTTGTTGTCGTCAGGGAGGGAGCCCTCAATTTCAAGTGACACACGCACAGACTCTTCCACAGACAGCTACAGCTACAAGCACTCTCGATCACACCATGAGTCCATGGCCTCCCATTTCTCTTCTGACTCTCAGGGAACTGTGGTGTGTAATCAGGACAGCAACGGTTCCCAGAACAGCATGGACACTGCTGGTACTTTTAACAAACACACACGCTCTCTAATATAAATTCCACTAGCAAAAGCGTCATGCTAAATCAAACTTAGATTTAGAATGCACATGTTTTTCTAGTTTGAAACTAAAAAGAAATTCTAACTTTCATAAATGTAAAATACTTTTTTTTTTCTTCAGGGGAGGTTCTTAAAGACCAGGCCACTCCCCTTTGTACACCGAGGCCCTCTTCTACTGGCCATCTGCAGAACTATAAAGAGACTATGAATATGATCCACAGCAGACCCCTCTCATCGTCCTCTAGCTCAGGGGTGGGCGGCTCGGAGGCTGGGGCGCGGGCAAGAGATTGGGAAGACGAGAGCACCAGCAGTGAGTCCAAGTCCAGCTCCAGTGGAGGGCGCTATCGCCCCACATGGAGACCCAGAAGAGAGGCCCTGAACATTGATAGTATATTTAGCCGGGAAAAGCATCGGCCGGCCGGCTATGCCACAATTGGACCTTCCCCGCTTCCAGAAGACCCGAAGTCACCAGGGCACGGTGATCTGGTCTCAGGGGCTGCTGTGGAGAGGTCCAACATTGCAGCAGCAGAGACGGGGGGCATGACCGATGGCTCAGGGTGTATGCCAGAAATGGGGGTGGCGCATCTATTGATCCCGCCACCTTTAAGAGGTGTGGAACAGCAGCCTCGGCTGATCCAAAGGATGGAGAGTGGCTACGAAAGTAGTGAGAGGAACAGCAACAGCCCCATCAGCATGGACATTCCCCTCAGCGACAACCCCAGCACCAGTGCTCACAGGTAACACAGCAACTCGCCTACACTAACTAACCTATATATCAGGAATGTGCATTCCATATGAACTCTGAATGCTCTGCATACCCAAGCCTTTTGAGAGAATGAGTTCGGGGAATGTCTTATTAATATTAGCATTACTATAGCATAAATTCCCTTGTCATCTAAGGTGTAATATGAAGCTCGCATGTATGTAACTGTATTTATTTATTTGCCAATCCATGGCAATTTTCTGCAAATATCTGCCAGTTATGGAGAGATTCAGGTGATCAGATCCACAACAGCTTTGGCGCCTACACTCTATTACTATGAATTGTCATTATTGTTCTGTGTTCTCATTGGTTTTTTGGCCTGTGGGTGATTTCATATGTAAGAAATGCTGTCCAGGAATTGCTCATCCAAGCAGAAATATGTGTTGTTGCTGCCAGATCTCAATTACCAAAAATCACATTGTATTTATGCAAAACTTACTTGACAAAAATGTAAATCACAATTTAAAATATATTAAAATATAAAACTGTTATTTTAAATTGTAATAATATTTCACAATACTACTGTTTTGTTACTGTTACTGTTACTGTTGGGTCAATTGTATATTGCCAACAAAACAGTATTGAGTATATCATAAATATTTGTCCAGGCTTGTACCATAAGCCTTAATACTGCAGTATACAAATACAGACACATTTACTACATAGACACTGAGAATCATTCTCATGAGTTCACTGACATATGTTCTTCTCTGCCTCAGGGACAGCAGCAGTAAGAGACCTGTGACTTCTGGGCCCTCCTGGCGCACAGTGTCCAAGTCCAAAAGCAGCAGTGCCATCCTGCAAGACCTCAAATCACCCACCTGGAGCAGCAGTCCACTGAGTTTGGGTCAGTCATAACTGGTCTTTGCCTATGTGCATTAACCCACTATTGCTACAAGGTGTTCATGTCAAGTTTTTAACTGGGACATGAATATTGCTGTTACTTATTTAAGTCTTTGTGTATGTGTAGGAGAGGGGCGCAGTGAACTGGATGAATTGCAAGAGGAAGTTGCTCGCAGGGCTAGGCAGCAGGAGCTCCAGAGGAAGAAGGAGAAGGAGAGAGAAGCAGCACAGGGCTTCAACCCCAGACCCAGCAAGTTCATGGACCTGGACGAACTTCAGCACCAGGGTAAATGCCACACAGGGCCAAACAGACAGAAACCAAATGAAAAAAAGCTAGAATTTGGGTTTAATGAGAGAGTTGACACAGCTTTGTATTATGGGTAATCCCTTCTACAAAAACCAGCCTAAAGTGGTTAGCTGGTTT
This sequence comes from Sinocyclocheilus anophthalmus, assembly GCA_018155175.1. Lineage (NCBI taxonomy): Eukaryota > Metazoa > Chordata > Actinopteri > Cypriniformes > Cyprinidae > Sinocyclocheilus > Sinocyclocheilus anophthalmus. Next base: position 264,865 of record JADLZN010008622.1, read on the forward strand.
CTCTTTCTTTTGTCTAGTTCTCCCTTTCTTTTTTGCACTTTTCACCTGATCAGGCAGACTGACCAGCTAAACCAACTTAACACCAGCTTGGCCATGCAGGGAGACCAGCTAGATCAATTTAACACCGACTGGGAGACCAGTTTAAGACCAGCAGACCACTTTAGGCTGGTTTCGAGGGATGCCCACTACATCAGTACCATATTGGTTAAACCAGCTTGGCCATGCTGGAAAACCTGCTAGACCAATTTAAGACCAAAAACCAGTTTAAGACCAGCTAAGATCAGCAAATCACTTCAGGCTTGTTTTTAGATATGCGCAATATATCGGTACCATATTGGTTATTGGTTGATTATTAGAGATTTATGAATAGATTTTTTGATGGCTTTCTAAGCTGTTTAGGCTGGTCTGGTTTAATGCTTCTGGGCTGGGGGTTTACATACTTTTGACTTGATCAGGCAGACCGATCGGCTAAACCAACTTAACACCGACCTGGCCGTATACTGGGAGACCAGCAAACCAGTTTAAACCAGCAAAGACCAGCAAACCAATTTAGGCTGCTTCAGACTTTTTTTTCCAGCAGGGATAGTTTGGTAGTAAAAGTTTACCCTTTCCTGTCTTCTCAACTCTACATTTAATGCAGTGTCTCATGATCTTTAAATGATAAAAGAATCATTGTAATACTATGTATTATAATATAAATATTGTAGATGGGAGCCATAGCATCAAAAACACACCTGTACACTCGAATCTTACATTTTTAATTTTGAATCAGAGTTTCCCTAGTCTGCGTGCATGGTGTGTGTACAAACATGTCTAATTGTGTTTGAGTTGTGTTGGTGGCAGTCGTTAGACTGTATGCGCTTGTGTGTCAGTGGACGCCTCCATTCCCGGTAAGCCATGCAAAAGCTGTGAGTGGCGTGTTCCCGGGAACACGCGGGGACTCCTGTGAGCAGTGTTTGTGCGTGTATGAGCTTGTTCTCAGAGGCCTGGCCTTGGTGTGTTAATTGCAGGGAAGGGGGGCAGTTTTGAGCACTGCCTGGCGGAGGCTGACTCTCTCTTAGAGCAGTCGCTGTGCCTGGAGCAAGCAGGGGATACAGCTACAGCCCTGGCGCTCTCCCACCACGCTGTGTGTAAGTAATTCTAACCTGCCTCTGCTTGCTACGCCCAACTCCTACGCTGTCCGCTTGGGTAACCGTCACTTACCCAATATATGCCCTTTCTAGGTCCGTTTGGTAAGAAAGCATCTCCCAAAAACATTAATGTCCTCGCAATGTGACACAAACCCACCTGTAATACCCCAGCACTGCCTTCCCTTCCTGCAGCACCCTGTGTGTGTGTCTTTGCTTCTGTTTGTCTATCTGTGTGCTTGTTCTCCTCTTTATGTGCGTGGCATATTATTTGTCATGATCCTGTCTTTGTTTTTTCTAGGGATGCACAATATATCAGTACTACATTGATTTTTGGTTGATATTAGAAATTTCTTTTTTTATTTTTTTAAATAGAAATTGGATATTTATTTGTTCATGCTATTTTCCCTTATTTTTATATTTAGATTACCTTTGTCATTTAAAAATACTGCTAATTGTAATCTTACAAATCTTAACAAATCTCAAAATGAATATCTATTTTTCATACTGCACATTATAATGTTTTGATGCCTAAATTAACTTAGTATTTAAAGCTTTAGTTTAGCTTCTAGTGTTTTATTTTTAAATGATTTAGACAGAATAGTATGAAATTTATTTTTTAAAGTTTTGATAACATGAAATAATTTTACTTAATTTTGATTTAATTTGAATTGTTTAATTCTTACCTTTTTTTTTTAATTAATTTTTATTAAATAAGATGTATTTATTAATTTTTTACTGTTCTATTTTGTAATTTTAATGTAATATTCCGTGCATCCCTGTTTCTGTTCTCTTGGTGCTGTGATCAGAGTCATCATTTGCACAGATTTTCACAATCTGATTGGATGACTGGGCATGTGGCTCTGCCTGTTGATTGTTAATACTGCTGATAGTGGCGTGCTATTGAAAAGCACTCAGCTTTGGCTATTTGAGAGCCCTGATCTTTGCCAGAAAGAGGCTGCAACAATTTTAATCCTTTTTTTTATTTGAACATTTTATTCTGTGTGTGAGCCCTCCATTAGGAACACCATTTGAATGGTCCTCACCAGCAGCCACACGCAAAGTTAAATCCATTCTAGATTCACCGTCATAACATTCCCGACCTCTATAAATCCCTTTTGGTGGAAGGATTGGATTGTGATTGTGCTTAGCCGTCATGTGTGGACACTGCCACACAATCCTGCCTAAATCTCTCAGCACTCCCCAAATTAAAACAAAAAAGGTGGCTGTATATCTTGCACTTCCCTGGAACAACAGCTTTTTTGTCCGAAGCGCTGGCATACTTGCTTGAATGATTAATGAGCAGAAAACAATTTCAGCTATACAAAACTCTCCACAAAGCTATTTATACCATTCACAAACCACTATCCAGGTCGGCAAACCCTCCATCTCTGTCTCGCTTTGTTCACCGTAAATGCGTGTATAACATGTGTCTGCATGTCTGTATATGTGAGGCGCAGCACTAATATATGTAAAGGGAAGACAGCTGTTGTAAATATTTCCACTCTTCAGATCCTCGCAGACCTTTCACTGTCCCATCGTGACAGATCCGATTTGGCCCAAAGCGCATACAGGCCTCTTAAGATCCAGTGGCAGCCTATAAGGTCATGCCTTCACTATATAAAAGAATAGCTCCCCGTTCCTCTGGCCAAATGAAAGCAACGCCTGCCACAACCCTGCAATCCATCATTGGTTTTGTGTGTGTCTACGTTTGTGTGTCTGTCCTGGCTGTCGCTCCTGCTTCCTGTGTCTTCAGTCTGTGGTGTGCCGTCCTAAAACGTCGTCCCTTTGCATCTCTCCAGAATGTTGTCAGCTTTTTTAAAAACCCATTGAAAGCGATGCACGTCATCTTCAGTTAAAGCTAGCTCAGGCGCAGCTGGTGTTGACAGCAGTAAAGGTTCTGAAAATAGCATTTTTTAGGCAGAATTAGTGCTAAACTAGACTTAAATGAAACGGTTCAAGGGAACCATGGCAACATGCGGTTTTCCATGTAACAGCCCCAGACGGGAGAGCAACCAAATCAGCTGTTTCCTAATGCAAACTCATTTTGGTATGCAATTAACAGTCAATCAGTGTGATGGATCTCAACATGTTGTTTTGTACACACTGCGAACAAGGGCTTAAAAGCTCAATCACAGTCGTTGGTTTCTCTCTTGTCGTTCAGCAGAGCAGCCCAGTGCTTCTCCATATTATGATCTTTCTGAACTCTGTTTATGTCACTCATTGTGAATGGGTTTGTTCAGTAAGCAAAATACTGCACAACAGCAGGCGATGTGTTTTTAAAAAGGCAACGTGAAAATTATGGAACTCAGGGGTGTCATGCACCTATTTGTTTGAGCAATTCTGGATCCATAGTTTAATGTTCTTTTTTTTCTGTATGGTTTTGACATTGTGATAACTCCTTTATTTACCTCAGAAAATCATTATTGTTGTTGTTTTTGCTGTAAATATAATTTAAAAAATCTAAAATAATGTAAATATAAAAAATACTATACAATGACATAATATATAAAAACAAAATATTATTTTGTTAATATAATATTATTAACAATATTCATCTTTAATTTATTATTACACATTACCTGAATAATTATTTGTTATTTTTGTTTAACGTAAAAAACATTTTAAAGAAAAAAGTAAGACCACAAATAATAATTTAATCATTTTAGTAAATAAATCGATAAGTAAAATAAGACAAATAAATGTTTTGGAGCAACATGATGACTCAATTTTCTGTGGCAGGGGCAAGTCTCGTTGGTTGGACAAATGTAGACGTGAAATGTTTAGACAGATCATTTCTGGCACTTTTTTTTTTACCTACCTGATTTTAATTATAAAAGTGTTGATTTTTTGTGTTATTTAAAAAAAAATGGGCATGACACTTCTGATGCAAGCTACTGTTATTGACCCATTACATGCAGTCAACTATGTGACAACTTTGATTAACTAGTGTGCAAAGCTTCGCCTATTGAATGGCCTAGAGCTCACTCTGGGGTGAAAGGTGGGATATATTCCACCATCACCCTCTCTTCTTTCTTTCAACTTCACTACTTTGTCGTTTCTATAACAAAAAAATGGACCGCATCCCGGCCCCTCATAACCTCAGCTCTTCCTTTTTCTTTTCTGCATTTTCTTTTCTTCTGCTCTTCTTTCCTTCCCTTTTTGTTGTTCTTTTGCGTTATAGCTAAACTAAGATTTTCCATGCATGAGGGCAGTGCTAACACTCATAGCAGGACTATGGCTGCTGATGCCAAGCTGCAAAAATGCATGAGGAGAGCGCGGGGCCTACAGCAGCGCATGCAGCAACAGCAAGAGCAGCAGCAGGAGCCCAGCCGCCCACAGGGGCCCACCAGGTACCTGTACTGTCACCCTGTGTGTCCAGCTTAACCGCTTGTTCAGATGTATACTCTCTCAGACCCCTGGGTCTTTTAGGGTTGTGTGGTATAACGATGTAGAATCAGTACCGTGGTACCAAAAGTTTGGAAACAGTACAATAGCAGCATACAAATGTAATTTGTGAAACATGAAAGCAGAGTTGATGCATAACGGTGCATTGATAAAAACGCATTGATGCATGATCTGAGAATCAAAATGAAATGTATTGATTATGAAATGTATAAATCAATTAAAATAATGTATTGTTAGTTTAATAATAACCATTGTGTTATAGAGACCATCTCAAATTTACACAAGACTGAGGAAAAAATGGAGGGAGTTTGGGTTTGTTTGAGCCATTTGAACAAAATATGTTAACTGTTATTTTGCTCAGTTATGATATATTACCTTTATGCACCATAATATTTTGATTTAATAAGATTTATCGATTTATATTATTATAGATTTATTTTGAAAACATGAATATATGTTTTATATGTTAATTAGTTGTTAATTCCATGACACTGCTTGATTTAAAAATAGAACTTGCCTAACAGATTTCATGCTTATTTCAGTTATTAGTACATTTTTAATTTTACATGACATGCAAATCTGTCACGCTACCTAAGTACTGAAGCACCAAGGCTGATATTGTACCAAAGTCAAAAATTTGAACTTAAAGCCAACCCTTGTGTCTATTCTTTTTTTAAAAAGTTATAAAAAAATTAGTTATGCTGGATTTTTGTGAAGTTGTAATGAGAAAAAGCTGTTTTCTTTCTGTCTTTCTGTTATATTTCTGTGATTGTGCTTAAAATATATTTTTAACTTTCAGACATGATCTAACTGATCGGTTTGTCAGAATGCAAGTTGACATTTTACTCTCACAAAGAGCTATGGTTGCTTTGGGTTTTGTTGTGTGTTTTCCAGAGCTTTTAGAGGTTAATTTCCAATTTAAAATCACACATATAGATAGGACGGGTGTTATAGATTCCATATTAGACCAAGTATTAGAAGCCGGGGTGCAGTCGGCTGAGTTATTGGCAAACCCAAGCTATCGAATGGCTGCCCACCGATATTACATACACATGGCATGCCACTTTGCTAATAAAGTAGCCTTTCAGAACAATGCAACGGTCACTGCGGCAGTGTGCCCCATGGAATGCGTTGTTTTATTTGTTTTTTCTTGTTTTCTGCATTCTCTTTCCCCTCCATCGATTAAAGGCGTTGATGTGATGTATGGCCTGACCTGGCCAAAGCCCCTTGGGTAATTACCCAATGTAGTGCTTGAGGAAGTATTTACAGTAAATGAGCACTCTAGCACATTAATCAGAGATGTTTACCTCTGTACCAAACTTCCCCCTGTTCAGTTGCCTCTATACCCACTCTAGAACATTCAGCAGCCGCTAGGAACCACCTATCACCTAGTACTGCTTTTCTAAACAGTACTGCTTTTCTAAACCACTACTTTCCAACCAGGACAGGTACTTACTGTAAGCAGGTTCCTGGGGGCACTGTGAAAGATTTCAAGTTTGCTTTTTTAAACCTATAAAATGATTTAAAATATGTATTTTATTATTTTATTATTTCTGCAACAGTGCACTTTACTTTTTCAGTGCCATCAAATGTCTCAGATAATCAAACCAACCTTAAATAACAGCTTTATATTGTTTTAATATAAGATTTTATAGTTTCTCCAATCACTTCAGTTTAATTTGTAGCTATTTAAACGTTTTTTTTTTAAACCACAATATTCATTGTTTTTAGGTTAAATGTGAGTCATTTTAATAATGGCCAATTGAAAAATGTAAATGATTATGCACAATGATTAGTTAAGAACACATTTCTGGTTTAATGACAATGAAGGGGTGCTTAACTTTCCTTATTGACAGAACCATGTATGTCCCTAAGAACAATAAAAATGGAATATCACCAATCTAAAAGATAAAAGTGTTGTCCAGACTGCTAAAGCATGCTTAAGCTTGTCATACCCAGTTAAAAACCATAAATGTCCTATACTAATATATATTGAAAATTCATTCTTAGACAGCAGGAATGTTAACAGTATCAGATTTAGGGTTCCCTACACATATGTGCACTTAAATCAACTGCACAATGCAATAAAAACACTGAGGATTGTGTGTTTGCATGCATCATTCAGAGGCTTTTTACTGGCATTAGATAAAGATTTATCTTAAAATGTCTATCACAAGGGTCATCAGTGGGTTGCTGAGGGCCAGTAGAGATGAAGGATTGATAGTATTCTGATGGATACTCCGCTCTGCTTTATTAGAGATGTATGCAGATAGTGAGCAGGTTTCCCTTCTGGAGCAAAGCCAATTCTCATTCCCGTGCACTCCACTTCTGGGGAGCTTTTGGGCATATTTATGGCTGCTGTAACTGGTTTATATGGCGACTATGAAAATGATGTCAAGGTTGCATAGTGCGTCAGCTGTGGAAAGCAAGTGTGGACTGTGTGTGTGTGTGTGTGTGTGTGTGTATGTATGTGTGTGTGCATTGTATGAGAAGTGGCTCATAAATACTGGTGTGAAGGACACAGGTCTCCTTGAATTTGGTCCTTGGCAGTGTTGTAAACTTTTTGAGTTAGAAAATGTGTTAGAATGGGTTTCTTGCAGCAAAACCATTTTTTCAAGTATGCTTGGACATTGAAATAAATGAATATTTTGAAATTAATGAGTATTGTTTTACAAATAAAACTCCAGTTGATTTGATCAAAGACCCATTAGAACTCAAGGTTTCTTGCTTATTTTATGTTTAGTCTGCCTTAATGAATGAGTACATGCTGCATATTTGTGGCAGTATAAAATATATCTGAAATGTATATGTGCATTTTATGTGTGACTTTCTATAAAAATGTAAAACATTTCAGCACATGCAATAGTACACATTTATATGCACAAGGAAATAATAGCATCAAGGGGTACAAAGTTATGTCATTCAACATAGGTTTTCGTTAAGTTTTTTAATTTGAAGTTTTTCAGGGTTTGTTTCAGTTAAATAATTTAATTCCATTTTCCAAATAACTCATGTAATTATGTCATCAAATAAATTAATTTTGCCATAATTAAATTAGTTACATTAATTGAGTGATAATGTTTAATGGGACTGTACTAATTTCAGATAACCATGTTCATTTTTCAGGGAGTGTTTAACCAAAATCCTCTCTTGCTTTTCTTGCCTCTTCAGTGAACAGCTTGGCCCGGTCCAAGTATTGTTGACAGACAATCAGGAAGAGGTCTTTGAGACCAATCAGGGTTCTGTGCTTGGCCCACCCTCTCCTCAACACATGAAATCACCCTCTTGTACAAACTCCCCATCTCAGCCCTCTAGCCGCCCATCGCTTAATCCCCGGCCTGCCTCTTCTCAGCCTCAGCCCCAAGAGCTCGATGAACGCAGCAATTGGTCAACCCAGAATGAGGACGAATGGGGTGGCATCAGATTATCAGATGTTCTCCAAGCATCAGGCATTCGGATCATGCCCATACGCAAGCATCTTGCCATATCTCTACCCTCTTTGCCCCTTGACATCTGGGGTGTATTGGGAGAGGACGAAGAGGTCTCCAGCTGTCAGCACCCTCAATCTCCAAATCCTCCTTTGTGGCAGGGCACTGCAGATAGTGCGGACAGGATACTCCAATCCAGCAATCCCAGTCCACCACCCGACCCTGTTGAGGAGAAGGGGCCAGTGCCCCGGCGAGCCCCCATATGGCAGACCCTGTGTGCAACTTCCCAGCCCTGCACCAAATTGACCCCTCCTGTTACTGCCCGTCATTGGTCCTCTTGGAGCCTAGACCGTCCAGATGCGGTTGTCAACCCCTACAACACACCTCCTGAACAGAACCAGCGGACAGGACCTGCCCTCTCTCAACATACACCTGGAAGACACCTTGCTAATCACAGTCCCATGAGCGCCAGGAAGAAGAACATTGCTAAGTACTCAAAATTCCAGAGCATGGAGTTGGAACCCACAGAGGCCGAGGACCAGGAACTCTCTGAATTGGACTCACTTTTCCAGGCCAGTCTGCAGGCTGGCCCGGGTCCTGGCCAAGCTCTGCGTGGTACCAGCTCACCTGCTCTTGCGAGACCAGGTAAAGTAACATCTTAAATTGTCTCACACTAAGTGTGTTTACATGCACTTTAAAAGTTCTGTCTTGGCTGGACTACAGGTGCGGTCACATTTACCATTGTTTGGCCACTTTTCACACAGGCAAAATCCAGTCATTTCAATTGGAATCCATGCAATGAGGAATTTTGCATGAAGGCAAAAGATTTCCCCACCCAGATTTTGCAATGGTTTCAAGATGGTCATGTGAATCCCCTGGCATCAAGATGCACAATAGAGGCTGCAGTCTTTAGCGTTCTTGTTAGCGTCTGCTACTATACTGGTTGGCACTGGTTCGAATCCCGGTTAGAGCAGTGCAAGTAATTAGACTACAGTTAGCCTTGAAGTTGTATGCTTGCACCGAAATATGCATATATTCATTATGTAAACTTGGATAGACAGATGAACACTGTAACTCTACTACTTAATAACGTGTCTATAAATATAAATATTTAAAAATGTTTTTGTTTATTATGCCTAATACGTTAATGTTAACAAACTGAACCATATGTTGCAAAAATGTCATTATTGTCAAACCTGATTTTCTCGGACAGTACCTCCGGCTGCACGAAAGCTGCTCACTGGAGTCGGACGCTCTCGGACCCCCACAGCTGAGCTTGAGAGAACTGCTTATGGACCACCAGGTTGTTGCAGCCCTACTGGATACATGAACATGGTAAGATATGTGGTGCTGCACTCCTGTCTCTAGGTCTGATTACAAAGCTCTCACCATTAAGCTCTCATCAATGTTATCCACCATTAATCTAAATAATCTTGGTTTTATTTACTTAGTTTGTTTGTTTATTATTTGTTGGTTCTTTAATGAGGGATGGCTGTCTTTTCATTTTATTTATTTTTTTGTTATGTCTAGTTTCTCTCCACCTCAGAGCCTGTTTTTCATACAGCGCACAATCTGTTAGCACATGTTGATTTTGTTTGGGTGTTGTCTGGTTTCTTTCTGTCTTTGTTTTTTGCTGCAGTAACTCTTTGTTCTCTGTAGCCTCTATCAGTGGCCCATCAAGAGCCTCAGTCAGGAGAGGAAGAGCAGTATAATGCGGATCACCTGCGCCGTATTGCTCGCAGCCTAAGTGGAACGGTCATCGGGCGTCGCCAGAACCGTCTTGCCGTCTCCCGAAGCTTCGTAAGTATCCCACACATGAATAAGACTAAAAGGAATTCTGACCAGCTTATTTAATCTGAGGGGCTAGCTAATGGCTAAAATATGATTGAAATAGTGCTACTAGTGACTGCTGGCATTCAAGAGTCTGCTAGAGGGGCCAAAGAATGGGGGAGGAATCAGATATCTGTCCTAGAAACCTGATAAGAGCACTGTCACCTATGCAGGAGAGTGCTAACACACAGCTACTGCCACTTTAGCCTGATCTGTGTGTGCTGCCTGTCCTTTGTCAATCACTGCTGAGCTTTAGGTCATTTGATGTACACTCTGCATTTACATCTACAGTTATTTTTATAGCAGATGCTGTCTTTCAAAGCTATTTGGTGTATATAGTGTGTTTTGGCATTCATACATTTCTAATATATAATGTATGCCAGAAATATATGAATGCATAGCTGTATTGTCACATGACATCCACGTGCACCATTGCACAAGGACACTCAAATACACATGCACAACTTCTCATTGTCTTACTGAGTCATACTGCTATCCTGTGTCCATATGCTGTAACTTCACTACATTCGAAAAAAGGCCTGGTGTCTCATTTATAAAGACATGCATAAAGTCATCTTACCAAATGCATTCGTATACATTTTAAAAATGTTCGCAATTCCTTCTTGCTTTATTAAATTATTTTGTACATAAGTGAGTGCATATGAAATAGGTAATGCATCAAATTCGGTTGCTAAATTCTAGTTTCTGGCCATACTGTATATATACATATTTAATTCATTATCCTGTCAGTGATCCATTTTTATCAATTTTTCATTCATCTCATTTACATGCACATTATTTTTCAGACCATGTTCTCATTAATCCTTTACTCTGAAAAGTGGTTTACCCGTTCCAGCTATTTGAGAGTTTAAAAATAAATAGGACATTCTTTTCCACTATTCACCAGTCCCCACTTTTGCCATTTATTATGTTGCATTCTTAAGAATTTAATCTAATAATTCCTCAAGTTCAAGTCCTCAACATTAGCAGACAGTAGGTTGAAGTATGAATTGGAAAATGTTGGCCACTTTTTTAGAATATAAATAGTTTGTTTTTAAATAGTGATTTATGCTATATGGCATATATATATCTATATAGATATATCTATATGGAATGAAAAATAAGATGAAAAAATATGCTTGTTTGATAATGATGCCATAAATCATATATAGTAGGCATGAATAATAGTTAGGTTTTAGTATACTATTTTGTGTGTTAATTGTGGTTACTATTTTCTTTCATTCAATTATTCACTCAATGACTCACCTGAATTATTGCTATTGCAATCACTGAAATGATTAGAAAATCATGTCAGCACGTTGCCACTGGCATACCAGGCATGATTAAAAAAATAGCTTCTCTATGCTGCATTTTAATTGTCTTTAGGTATGACAACATTTTCACATCAGTTTTATAGGGATGTTCAACCAAAAATGAAAAATTAATGATAATGTACTCACACTCACTGCAGTCCTACTGTATGACTTCCTTGTTTTGTGAATACCCCAGAAGTATTTTCAAGAATGTTTCAACTGCTTTGGTCTATACAACGAAAGTCTTGGGGTCCAAAACTTAAAAAAAAAAGGCTAAGAATTTTTGTAAACTATCTGTTTGTTCCAACAAGGGAAAGTATTCAGTTGGAAACCATAAAGAGCAAGTAATTGTGACAGACGTGATCATTTTTGGGTGAACCATCGACTTTAAATAAATCTCAATTGTTCCTCATTTTTTTTTGACCTTGGGATCAATCTGATCTTATGTGCATTTTTATAAATAAGGCCCCTGATTATTGGCATGCCTACTTTTGTGCTCCCCTCCTTCCCTTATTCCCATCCTACCTCTCTCTTCTCCTCTTTTTTTCTCTTTCCTTGTCCTTGTGCATTTCAATGTATGTGTGTGTTGTGTGTGTACCTAGCTGGGGGACTCCGGGATTACGCCATATCACAGCTCCATGTACTCACCTAGTTGCCTTCAGTTTCCATTGTCTCATTCAGACCTCCATCTGCTCCCAACCAGCTATCTTCATCTCCTTCCATCAGCTTCACCCCCATCTCAGCATCCTGGGCCTTGCAGAGAGGCCCCAGGTAAAGCTCACTTTCGTTTTCCACTTCCATAACCACCTATTCCATTCAGAGGTCCATTTCCCACTTGTTCCGCATTTATGTTTCTGCCATTGCATTGCAATTGAGTCCAGGTGCCAGTGCCTCCCCGCTAAACAGTCTGCATTCGCTTCATTTTCGTTTCCTGCTGTTGAAATAGCTCTTCTTTCATTGTTGCCTTTTTTCTTTAATTGGTCTGGATTCTGTCCTTCACACTCCATCCTACCCCACTGCAGGACGTCTCCAGAGGTTCTCCGAGTTTCTGGCTGTGTTTGACCGGCGTCAAGCTCTCTCCAGTGGGAAGCACTACGGTCCAGCACTGAGGTGTATTGGAAGACATCCTTTCTGAAATTCTCACCCCAACCAATTGGCTTTGGACACAACCAGGTCCTCTAGACCTGGAACGTTTCCAAAGACGCATTTGCTCCCCTGGACAACCCTTCTGCACACCCCATCCCATTCTCTTCACAGTTTTCTGGAGAACTAGAAGGAGCATGTCCCGAGACTTGATGCCATCATCAATCACACTGCGATCTGTATTGTTCCTGAGATGACCCTGCTTTAGTCAGTAAATCTTTCCATGAAAAAGCCCCTGAAGCTCGATCCAAAGCATGACGGAAGGAGACATTTTTTATTTAAAAGCACTGGGATGGCGTGATTCTTTGGGGCTGAGGTGTGTGTGTATGACTGACCTTTGGTCAGACCTGCAGCATGCAATGACAGGAGTGTGGGGTCCAGACTCGGACTTCCGCAGTCAGCCATCCAACCCAGAGCACTTAACTTAATTAACTCCAGCATTCAGTTAACTGCAGAGGAGAAACATATGGTACCCGCCTTGCTCTAGACGGTAAATGGTGTTTGATGTGTATGATCGTGCTGAGGTGTTGGGTGGTAAAGGGGGGGGGGGGGGGGCTGATGTATCCCTACCCTCATTCTATCTACTGTCAAAGTTTGAATGGGATGAAAAGAGTTTTTTTAATGTTTTTGATCTGTCTATTATGTGATCAAAACTTATAGTAAAAACAGTAATATTGTGAAATATTACTTAAATTAACGCAACTGTTTCCATTAAGTACCCTATTTCAAAAGAAATATAAGCAGCATGAAAGTTTTTAACATTGATAACAATAATAATAAATGTTTCTTGAGCACCAAATCAGCATATTAGAATGATTTCTGAAGGATCATGAGACACTGAAGACTGGAGTAATGGCTGCTAAAAAATAAGCTTTGCCTTCACAGGAATAAATGACTCTTTAAATTGTTTTTTTAAATCGAAGAACAGTTATTTTAAATTTTAATAATTGTTCATAGCTAACTTTAATAGTATTTTTAATCAGATAAATGTAGCATTAGTGAGCTTACAAGACTTCATTCAAAAACATTGGAAAATCATAATTATTCAAAACTTTTGACTGATAGTGTATAAACAACATCTGTACCCCTTCATCACGAGTCACTATTAAGTTCTCAGCAAACCAACTTCCCAGAATTGTCGTCGCTTTGTTGAACATTTTTCCCAACTCTCCTGCAAACGCTTTTTGGTAGCGGGATGGGTCAATGCCATGTAGATGCTATGTACTTCAACATGTACTAAGTGAATCGAGATGTTTTGTATGGTGTCATCTCTCAGCTCTGGTGTTTTTTGTCAGAGCATGTAAATCTGCGGCCCTGGCGTGGAGCGTGGATTGAGACTTTTTCTTCTAACCGTTTTCCTCCTACTTCTCTGATACGGGCATTCCCTGTAGCACACAACTGTTTTGTGTCTCGTGTTACAGGCAAAGACTGTGTACATGTTTGACTGAACATACACTAACAAATGAATTTATTGTTAATAAAAAACATAAAAACTATGACATCTTAAGAAATATACAGAGGAATGGAGAAACTACGTAATGACGTTATGAAATGTTAATCAGTTCTAGTGGTAATAATTATTATCTGCATTAAGACAAGTATAGTACACTTCAGAAGTGTAAAGCTGGAGAAAAACTGCTATTTTAATTCCATTGACAGTTCTCCCATTTATACAGGGAGATATGCCAAGTTAAGCTTCCTTTTTATTGTTTATTTTACTTGATTCGACTTTTTGTTTTAAACTTGCAGTGACATTGAAACCACAGCTATGAGTCTGGCACATGATGGATCTTCAGGCCTGTAATAGTTGAGGGGTCTCGTCCCATTCGATTTTTGTAGAATCTATATTATTTCTAGATTTTACTTTAATCAGCACAGCTGAAGAATGTTCGGCTCTGATAGCACAGATGGAGCTTATGCAAAGCTTCATTAGCCTGAGATTTGGACAGTATTACGTATATGGGGCCTTGAACAAAGAATGCTTTCATACTGTTATTCAAATAAACGTAATACGATTTGTGATTAACAGAAATCCGATACTGATCAACAGATGTTTCATATCACAATATAATATGATCAATGCAGTATTAAACTTTTCATTCTAAACATATTGTGCTGTGATATGTATTATTTTTTCATTAAAAGCCTTTGAGTGCTGAAATTAAAATGATTATAAAATATATAACATAAAGAGGTCTAGATCTTATTTAACTTTGTCTTAACCAAAGATTGGCTCTAACACAAAGATATGTTTTTTTTGTCATCTTTCCTTTCATTTAAAGGGGTCATATGATGTTGCTAAAAAGAACATTATTTTGTGTATTTGGTGTAATGAAATGTGTTTATGCGGTTTAAGGTTCAAATAACACATTATTTTCCACATACTGTACATTATTGTTTCTCCTCTATGCCCAGCTTTTTTGAAATGCGTCGATTTTTACAAAGCTCACCGGTCTGAAAAAGCGAGGTGTGTTGTGATTGGCCAGCTATCCAGAGCGTTTTGATTGGCCGATTACCTCAAGCATGAGATGGAAATGTTACGCCCCTTAACATATTGTGATGCCCTGTCCGGCCTGGAGCGACGAGACAAAAACATTAAAACCCATTATAAACGAGGCATTCATTGCATCCAGTGGGGACATAATTACAGATTATAATGAAATATACTGTCTTTTTACACGTTGCATCACACCACGTAAACATAAAACCATGTCTACATCTGTGATCGGAGGAATGACAAACAACAAAAGCTACTCTACACTGCTCAAAACTCACGTTTTGAATCATCAGTGGCAAATTCTTTAAATATACAAAACGTAAGTCCAGTCTGTGAGTCAGAACAGCGGCATTTTAGTCTACTCTACCAGGATCAGGAAAACAGTCCTCCAGACATGTGCTGCACACATCTGAATATTGGGTTGAACTGTTCTCGAACAGTGTTGAAAATACAACTTAACCACAGATTTATAGTCGTGTCCTCTTTTGGAAGACCAAAAAAAGTAGTTTCGCTTTCACAACAAAACACACAGAGTCTCGACATGGCGGCAGCAACAATACTACAGCGAGAATAAAAGTTACGCCTCTTTCTTTGTGTGAACATTTGGGCGGCGTATGCAAATCTTCCCACCTCTTGCGGAGGGGACAGTGGGGGCGTGGTTTAGACGAACGAGCCGTTTTAGGGGGGCGTGGTGGAGTCTTAACTTTGATAAAGAATATATCTTTTGTTTTGAGACTTTAGTCTTTGTAACTTTACCGATCTTCTTTATGCACCAAGAACTTGCAACACTCCAAAGAGAAAGGAAAAAACTTGAAATTGCATCATATGACCCCTTTAAAGGATTTTTGAGAATGTAGCAACGGTGGTGTATGAGTATGCTATGCAAAATGCTCTCTCCTGACATACCAAGCAAAGCGGGGTCAGATGGGGACAAATCAACTAGTTTTCTTTTTTTCCTATATACTGAGAATGAAAATGATTTCCTGCTGAATTTTTGAATCTTTACTTATTAATGTCTGTACAGTTTACAGCCTTTGAATGCGAGTTGTAGCTGGTAGGAGGAGGATTTCTCAAAGTGAATGGCATTTCAAGGTTTTCCATTTGGGACTCATTTGTAAAGGCTTGAGGTTGAATGAACTTGTATTTTTGCAATAAAGTTATTACCAATGCACTCCAGCAGGGGCACTGCACAAACGCCTACACTCTGTGTCTATAAGTTTTTTTATTTTTCATAGAAAATAGTTTTTGTCTTATGATACAAAGTCTATATAAAATAGTATTTGAATGTATACCATTATCAAAATCCTCACTCTGACACAGAGGCAAATTATTATAACATAATCTGCATCATGCCTTTTTTCTATTACACAAATTAAACTGCTGTGTTTACAGTATAAATTCTACTAAAGACATTCAAGTACAGAAGAGCCGTGTCATGGGTTGAGAGGGTATAGCAGCTCCTTGGTATGGCTCGGGCTGTTCATGGCAGCTTTCAGTGACAGATTCCTCCCAATCAGCTTATTTTGATCTTCAAGGGAAGTTCCTAAAGACTATAAAATCAAAAAAGCGTTTGTCATGATTATGTTTCTGTAGTGTATTTCAAACAGATATACAACATTATACAAAATATGGCAAACTGTGAAACTCATCACACTCATACAGTAAGCAAATTATCAAAAAGGCTGAACATTACTACAACCTTCAGTTTTTCTACACTGAAAAATATTTGGTGTAGAAACAAGTTGCACCCAGAAATTGCTAATGCATTTCACAAACAATTACAAAGAAACAACAAGTAACAACATTGAATTGAACATAAATTTTGAAAAAAGAAAACCTACTAGTAGAAACATTTCCTAGTACAAGGGCCTTAAGATCTTTATTTACAAGTTTATTTTATTAAAGTGTAGAAGTAAAAAAAACAAACCCACACTTTGTCCAACACAAAATTAGCACTGATAATATTTACTTTAAAATTATGACAAAGCTATTTGTTTTCAAACTTTTTTATTAACAGAAACTGATCAATTAAATTAACCATGATTAATTTTGTGATTTCATAAGATTTTAAATTGATTTCAATAGAATCATAAGAAAGGTACTGTTTGTTCTTTAATGAAAACAATAGCTAGTGAGAAGGGAGGGAAATGTGTATTCAGTTTTTCAGCATTTTAATTTAAATTTCATTATTTGAATATATTAATAATGCATTATATGAATTATATATTTAAGTCATCCTGGAAGTTTGCTGAGGCCCCCCATGGGCCATGGCTTGCTGGGTGAGAACCACTGATTTAGAAGGTCTTCATTGACTTACTGGTTTAATCTTTCATGTTTAATAGCATTAGGTTGTAGAAGAATATTTTTTGGGTGAGTTGCCTCTATACCAGGAAAGAAGCATCTTCAAAGAACCTGAAGTATTCTGGAACTGCACTGTAACAACAGGTTAGAGTGATTAGCACAACTTTGGGTTGTTTAGACAGTTTGCTCCACAAGGTGTCAGTATAGATGGTCTTCTGAATATTATTATTTTTTATTTACTCTCCTTTCAACAGTGTTTTTTGTCATGTAAAGTTACAGAAATTGTGTTCTTAGAAATTGAGTCTAGTGAAGGACACCCCTGCAGTGAGTCTAGTTAAATACAGCAGTTCCTGTGTCTTAAAATTTTGACAGTCTATTTATGCAGAAGACAAGATGTCTTTTTTTTCCTACAGGAAGAACTGTTCCTGGAATGCTTTCTTTTTTGACAAGTGCTCTATGGTTTTCACCCCTGAAAATAATGGCAAATTGCACATTTCTCTTTAGTTCAATTGACAGTGATAGAAAATGAAATATTAGCAGATCCTCAAATCTTTTACACACCGCAGCATTTCTGGATGTGACTCAGGACAACAAAGCTTTTCATTATTGTGCATGCATTGCTGTTTTGAGATGCCCTTTTCAAAGTTGCCAGAGGGAAACTGATGAACACAAATGTACTTATGTTATTAATTTTTTTAGCAAGGAGGCATTCCTGTTTACTGGGAAGAAGAAAACAGAAATATGAAAGTCTAGTATTGAAAACAATTACAGTCAAACAGAGCAGTGGTTCAGAGAATATCCTTGATTCAGATAAGAATCCAGACTAAACAAGACCCAAACTTAAGCAAGGTCAGGACACAAACCCTGAAATGACATTTAAAGGCCAGATGAAAACATTTGTGCCAATAAGACACAATAACCCAAAATTAACCTTCTAAACCTTATTTTATAATCATTTGGCTGTAATAATAATTTGGCTTTATAATATTTTTTTAATAATAATCTTTGGCTGGTATTATGTTTTCCCAATATGGAACATAATCAAAGTTTGCGTAAGTAGACATGTTTGGAGAATTTGGCTATTGAAAATGTCATATTTTAATTTAATTCTGATCTAAGGAACGAAATGACTTGAATAAAGATTTGTTCATTTTGCTGAATGAGATCCAAGTCGGGAAAATAATCCAATCTTCCCATCAAAGCAAGTAAATGTCTTTATATCTGATGCAAGGTTGTTCGTTTACATAATTAACAAAATTTGAATTAGACCTGGTGTTTTAATTCTTTCAGATCATCTGCCTTAAGGCAAAACACTACAGGTATAAGAAAAAAAAAGTACCTAACAGATATCACTAACAGATATGTAATAAAAAATATTGCATCTACATAAAGTGTAATAAAATAAATGTGTATTTTGGATGTTTTCTTTCCATTAGTATGAAAAAAACAAAAACATGTTTTTGCCTATAGTGTTTTGCTTATAGGGGTCATTTTTTGTACTGTTTTGTACTGAGTTTGTGTACTTATAATGTGAAAGGGGTCTAGATGTTGCTAAAAAATAACATTATTTTGTGAATTTGGTGTAATGAAATGTGTTTATGCGATTTAAGGTTTAAAAAACACATTATTTTCCACATACTCCTCTATGCCCTGCCTTTCTGAAACGCATCGATTTTTACAAAGCTCATCGGTCTGAAAAGCGAGGTGTGCTCTGATTGGCCAGATATCCAGTGCGTTGTGTGATGGCCGAATACCTCAAGCGTGTGACGGAAATGTTGCACCCCATACCATACTGTGATGCTGTGTCCCGGAAAGACGAGACAAAAACATTAAAACCCATAAACTAGGCATTTGTTGCATCCAGAGGGGACATAATTACGGATTATAATGACTTATACTGTCTTTATTATGCGTTGCGTTGCATCGCGCCGCGTAAACATAAAACCATATCTGCATTTGTGTTCGGAGAAATGACAAACAGCAAACGCTACTCTACACTGCTCAAAACTCGCATTTGAATAGTCAGTAGCAAATTCTTTAAATATGAAAACATACTAACAGTCTGTGAGTCAGAACAGCCGGCATTGTTGTCTACTCTCCCAGGATCAGGAAAGTCCTCCATTAAATGCGCTGGACACATCGGAATATTGGGGTTGAACTGTTCTGGAAAAGTGTTGTAAATACAACTTAACAACTGATTTCTAGTCGTGTCTTTTTTTGGAAGGCCAAACAAAGTAGTTGCTTTCACAACAAAAACAGCGTCACACACGGCGGCCTAGAGTGAGCGGCGGCTGGCGGGCTTGCGGCAACCACATGTGACGACCCCGGGCTGGACTCTGCTTCGTCCATGGTGAAAGCTGATCTGGTGATCCACAGCGCGAAGTTGATGTGTTTTCTCAGCGACCAGCACGGATCAGCTCAAGGCGTGATGAAGTGGATATCGTCCTCTTTTAGAAGACCAAACAAATTAGTTTCGCTTTCACAACAAAACACACAGAGTCTTCACGACATGGCGGCGGCGGCAACAGCAATACTACTGCGAGAATAAAAATGACGCCGCCTTTCTTTGCGTGAACATTTGGGCGGCGTTATGCAAATCTTCCCACATCGTGACGTAGACATGTGGGGGCGTGTTGGAACAAGCCGTTTTAGGTAGGCGTGGTTGACTCTTAACTTTTATAAAGAATATCTCTTTGGATTTGAGACTTTAGTCTTTGTAACTTTACAGATCTTCTTTATGCACCAAGAGCTTGTAACACTCCAAAGAGAAAGGAAAAATGTAAATCGCATCATATGACCCCTTTAACACAATAAAAAAAAAAAAAACATAATTTAGAAAAATAATAGACAATTTTTTTTGTCCTGTTTTACACCCCCTCATCTGAACGCTCCGTTTGGGTGGGCGTGGCATGCTCTAGACTTGGAAGTAAATGCCTCTGCTATGATTGGCTAACAGTTTTGACATTAAAGTTTCAACGCCCCCCTCATTACACGTGTGGAATTGTTTTGAAAACTTCTGATGTTGAGAAATGGCAGCCGGTGAATTAATAAATTTGAGCCAGTGTCTGTTCCCGAATCAGAAAACTACGAACCTGCACCTCAGATGCCAAGGACATTAATCATCTTCATTTATATTTATTCTGTATTTGTATTTTGTTTAAATTTGTGAAGTACTGTAGTTATTAGGCAGTGAGGTTGTCATTATATGATAGTAGTGTTTAACTGAAGATGCTGAAAGCTGTTTATGTTATGCAATTTACACACATTTCGCATTATTTATTACATTTCAGTGGTTGTGGCAAATACATTTTAGATACTTGGAGTTACTACAGTTATAGTTGACAGGATAAAATACGCAGTTTTGTTTAAACACTCATGTAAACAATGTAAAATTCTGCATGTCTGTTTATAGATGGACGCTGCTGTGATTTAAAAACGTATAAATAATCAATACATATCAAACTATCTGTAACAGACAAAGCAATAGTGACGCAGGATAAAAACACTGTTACTCACATTTATGTGTTGCAACATTACTGTCGGATCCATAGTTGGAACAGCATTGTTTTTTAAGTTTCAGTCTCTTAAAATCTTATGTCGAATTGTTTAAAAATGAATCTGCAGTAAAATGAACCGAACAAACGACCAGGTTCTAACTGACCCAATCTAGAACTTTATTAAAAATATGTTCAGCCTCTCTTTCCTAATGTTAGTATCAGAAGGAAGGCAATGCAAAGACTGTGTTTTTCCACTGCAAAAAAGGCAGTGATGTAGAAGTAGGCAGTGATCATCTTCTGCAGAGGCGGTCTTTCGTCACACTATGACGTCATAGTGTGACATATTCCAAAATGAGTCAACCTCTCTTATGTCAATAGGTCAAGGAAAATGAACTTACATGGACTATTAGTTGACCTACCACTGTTGTATCAGTGTTGTTTATGCGACCACGTTTCTGCTGTTTTCTTGTGAATGACTGATGTGAGTATAACTTGCAAAAGCATTTGGAGTTGTTTAAAGCCAAGCGATGCGATAGCTGGTGATTCAGATCTGGATGCGCACTTGATCCACCTCCCCTCCCTTTCTCTTCCTCATCCCTACATGTGCCGCAGCCTCACGTGCACTCAGCCAGACGAGTGGGTCTGCCGCCTCAGTGAAACACGCCTTGAGTTGCTAAAAATATCCCTCACACAGGAGGAAGGGAGAAATAGAAACCAGAGGGATATTTTTACTCTCTTTGACTGACTATGAATCGTGACTTCTTTGGCCCACTGGTTCTTTGAGCTTTTCATTATTTATCTATTTGTTTGTATCTCACAGCAGGTTTATTCACAGGAAATTGGACTATAAGGGGCGGGTGAGGAGGTTTGCATGCTAAATAGTGGCGAAGACACCTACATTCTTCCTCTTCCTCTGCACGCACTCTCAGAAAATCCCACAGGTTTCAACTTTGGCCAATTGAAGAGAGTTTCTCAGCTGGGTTCTCCGGCTTGTCAAGGATGAATCAGATGCTAAAACTTCAGCCCAATGTTAAACTGGATGAGGTACATGCACAACTCCTTTGTGAGGTTTATGTGGAACTTCTCAATCTACTTTCCCAAATATAGGGTGAATACAGGTATAGCAGGAAACTTAAGGATATAATGCTGTATCATTATATGTATATTCTTCCACCTAAAATGAGCAGTAAGGGAACAGTTCACCCAAAAACAAAAATGGTCATCATTAACTCTCCCTCATGTTGATCCAAACCTGTTTGGCTTTCATGCTATTGTGGAATTTAAAAGAAGATAATTTTGAGAAATGTCTCTTTTTTTGTCATAAAATGGAAGTCAATTTAAAAGTCAAACAAAATAAATCTTGCCAACATTTATCAAAATATTTGTCTTTTGTGTTACATACATATAGGAAAGTGCCTCTTTTTACCTGTATTCACCTTTAGTGGGATCATTAGACCACATTGAAAATCAATTCAAATAGGGATTCCTAATTTTAATCTGGATAATTTGTGTAGATGGTTAGATTGGACCAATCTCAAATCATGCTGGAGAACATGATCATGTAAAGTTCATGCAGCTCAAGTGCTACTGTCATTAGGGCCTTTCGCACCGCAGGAACCTTTTCATAGAACCAGAACTAATTGTGGAACTACCCACTTTTCGGCGTGTTCGCACCACCGGAACTGGGTGCGATTTTAGTACCAGACTGCCTTTTTCGAGAACCAAATTAGCTCCTACTCCGGAGCAGGGTCTAACCAGCACAACTGGTACTAATCGTGACGTAAGTAGACATTGATTGGCCAAACGCGTACGAAAACGCCCTCACCCGCCATGATTTAAAACGCTGTGTAAACATACTGTAAGCATGTCAACTTATTCCGCAAGTATGGAGAACAGCGATAGATGGATGGACGCTGAAGTGCACTTGTAGCAAATGTAGCACTGCCAGTTTTCGTTGGAGATTCTTAGTCCTCCTTTACATTCTTTCAATCGCTTTACGTATACATCAACATTCCATGTCCATTATTGTGAAACAACAAAAACACAGCTCCGATCACAACGTCCACCATCCTCCTGTTGTTAACGTAGTTCTAATTTGTTTCTGTTGTTGAACGCAGCGCACAAATGACGTCGCTGTCGACCGGCTTACGTCACTTCTTAGTACACACTGTCGATGTGAATACAACCCTTTAAATAGTACTGGGAAATAGTTCCCGCAAAATCGTCTCAGTACTTTAGTACCGTACATTTAGTTCTGGAACTAAAGCGGTGCGAAAGGGCCTATTAAAGCAAAAGGGGAAAACTTTTCACTCAAATTGACTAGGAATACACTTCATGCAAGTATGTGAGTCCAGACACATCTTTCTACACAAGTGTTGTGTCTTGTGAAGTGCGTCAACTAAAATATACTTCAGTTTTGACGCAAATGCATAACCTTTCAAATTGTACTGTGTTTGATAGTGTGCGTAATCACAGGCACTTGACACATGCACTCTAGAAAGTTTCATCCTCATCCAGTGTTTTGAGTGATTAAAAAGTCCTTGTATACATTTGAACTGGCGTTGTGGAAGTCACACAGTTCCACCAGCGAGAGGGAGATGAATGAAATAAATCGCTAAACAAATATATCAGAAGCTGTCGTTTAGTTTTTATTTACAAACTTGGACACCACACGCGGCTATTGACTGACCACGAACAGGATATAGAACTTACTTGCTGCATTTTTGATTTGTTAATGTCTCGCGGTCTTGCTGTTTTTTTTTTTTAACAATTACATTTTGGGCTAAAAGTGTGTTGTAACGCATGCATTATTGAACATGTACCGAGTAAAATATTACTGAAAATGGATTAGTAATGCCTTACACTACTGCGTTACAGCAAAAAGTAATCCGTTACTGTAATGCATTACTTTTGTAATGCGTTACTCCCAACACTGCTCACTAACATTCAGGTATTAAAATGGAATAAAATGCCAATAAAACAACTTTCTAGGTTAGCTGATTACCCTAAAAGTCCATAGAAATTTGGCATCAGTTCATACTGCTATAAACACTTTCCCAAACAAACGGATGCAATGAGACCTGTTTGGTCGGGTGGTGTTCGACATATGCTGCATTTGATTTGTCATCAGAGGTAGGAAATTCAGAGCTCCATGTCAGGTTTTTCAAATGGAGTTCCTTCTCGGGAACTCGGTCAGCCTCGCTCAACCCCAAGTTGAGAATTCAAGATGGCTGCTCCCCGTGTGTGTCACGGAAACACCTGCCTCACCAGCCGAATCAGCCTCCTACACCCGCTCACAATCACCTGATTACTGATCACGGACACCTGCACCCACTTACCACACCAGTCAAATACTCACTCACCTCAGTCACTCGTCGGCTGGTCTCAAGGTTACAAGCTTCTCTCTATGGGTTCCTTGCCTCCCGATCTGCCTGTCAAGCCTCGGATTCCTCAGTTCTTGGCCAGAGGACCAAAGTGCCAACCCCAGATATGACTGTGTTCTCTGCTTCCATTTATTCCTAAATTGATTCTTTTCTGTTGGAAGCTACTCCTAAGTTCCTTTGAATAAACTCCCCGACTTACGTTAACCTGTCTGTTTGCCTCTTTGACCCGGATGTGACAGAAGACCAGCCCCTCAAAATTAAATGGATACCAGGCGTTCCAGGACGTGTTCAGCAAGCTCGCTGCCACTCACCTTCCACCTCACCGGCCATGGGACTGTGCCATTGACCTGCTGCCTGGGGCCCAATTACCCAAAAGACACGTCTATCCACTGTCGATCCCGGAGAAAGCCGCTATGGAGGAGTACGTTCAGGAAGCCTTGCAACAGGGGTTCATCCGCCCGTCCACCTCACCCACAGCATCGAGCTTCTTCTTCGTGTGCAAGAAGGATGGGGGTCTGAGACCTTGCATCGATTACCGAGCCCTCAATGACCAGACGGTGAAGTTCGCCTATCCCCTTCCTCTGGTCCCTGCGGCCTTGGAGGAGCTCCGCGGGGCCCGCATCTTCAGCAAGCTGGATCTAAGGAGCGCCTATAACCTCATCCGCATTCGCAGGGGTGACGAATGGAAAACGCCTTTGTAACGCCCACCAGGCACTATGAGTACCGGGTCATGGGCATTCCAACTCACCCTCCATATTCCAAAACTTCATGAATGAGATCTTCAGAGACATGCTCAACCGGTTCGTCCTCGTCTACATAGACGACATACTCATTTACTCACCCACTCTCGAAGCACACTGTCACCATGTCACCCAAGTACTCCAACGCCTCCGCCAACACCGCCTGTATCTCAAGGCCGAAAAGTGTGAGTTCCACCAATCCACCGTTCACTTCCTGGGCTACATCGTCACCCCTGCAGGGGTGCAAATGGACCAGAGGAAGGTGGATGCCGTTCGGAACTGGGCCCAACCGACTACCATCAAGGAGATGCAGAGATTCTTGGGGTTCTCAAATCTTTATCGCCCACTTCAGCCAGTTGGCGGCACCACTTACCTCTCTCCTCCGGCGGAAGGTCAAATTACTCACCTGGACCCCGGAGGCACACCAGGCCTTAAGTCAGCTCAAAGCTGCCTTCTGTACGGCTCCGGCCCTTTCACACCCGGACCCCAATCTCCGCTTCGTGGTCGAGGTGGACGCAGCGACCCTGGGAGTGGGCGCCGTCCTGTCTCAATGGCAAGGTGAACCCCCCGTGCTCCATCCATGTGCGTATTTCTCACGGAAATTATCCCCGGCGGAGCAGAACTACGACGTGGGAAATCGGGAGTTGCTGGCCATCAAGCTCGCTCTGGAAGAGTGGCAGCATTGGTTGGAGGGTGCCAAGCATCCATTTGAAGTGATCACAGACCACAAGAACCTACAATATCTCCGAGAGGCCAAACGTCTTAACCCGAGGCAGGCCCGCTGGGCGCTGTTCTTTACCCGCTTCCTCTTCGTGGTCACTTACCGTCCCGGGACGAAGAATGTCCGCGCGGACGCACTTTCCCACCTACACCAACCGGATCCTACCCCCGAAGAACCCGAGCCCATCCTGCCACCTGCCGTCTTCATGTCTCCCATTCAGTGGGCACTCACCGACCAGATCCGTGCCGCCACTCTCACCGAACCCGCTCCGCCGGGAGGTCCAGAGGGGAAGAACTATGTCCCATCCAACCTGCAGATAACCCTTCTGGACTCGGTTCACACCTCTCCAGGATCGGGACACCCAGGCAGCCGCCGAACCCTCTCGCTCCTCCAAAACCGCTACTGGTGGCCCCACATGGCCCGAGATGTCGCCCGGTATATCAAGAGATGTTCGGTCTGTGCCATCTCCACCACGCCACGTCGTCTGCCCGAAGGAAAACTGGTTCCGCTACCCATCCCTCGCCAGCCCTGGTCCCACCTGGGTGTGGACTTTGCCACTGACTTACTTTCCTCGAACGGATTCGCAACCATCCTAGTAGTCGTCGACCGGTTCTCCAAATCCTGCAAATTAATTCCCCTGCGTGGATTACCTACTGCCCTGGAAACCGCCGAAGCCCTCTTCCAGCACGTATTCAGGAACTTCGGTCTCCCAGAAGACACGGTTTCAGACAGAGGGCCTCAGTTCATCTCCAGGGTCTGGCGAGGGTTTTTCCGCCTCCTGGGAGCATCCGTCAGTTTGTCCTCTGGATACCAACGGCCAGACCGAACGGAAGATCCAAGAGATCGGACGGTATCTCCGGGCCTACTGTCATGACCATCAGGACAGCTGGAGCCAGTACCTACCCTGGGACGAGTAGCCTGAATTCCCTGCGCCAGAAAACCACCGGACTCACCCCCTTTCAATATGTGCTAGGTTACCAGCCGCCCCTGTTTCCTTGGACCAAGGAACACTCGGAAGTCCCAGCGTTAGATCACTGGTTCCGTGAGAGCGAGAGGGTATGGGACTCAGCGCATATCCATCTCCAGCAGGTCATCCGGAGGTACCAGGCCAATGTGGACACTCGTCGGTCCGACAATCCCATCTATCAACCAGGGGACCAAGCCTGGTTATCCACCCGGGACATCCGCCTCCGGCGGCCTAGCAGGAAGCTGAGTCCCCGGTACATAGGTCCTTTCCACGTAGCAAGGCGCATCAACGATGGCGCATCTTTTCTGTTGGAAGCTACTCCTAAGTTCCTTTGAATAAACTCCCCGACTTACGTTAACCTGTCTGTTTGCCTCTTTGTCCCGGATGTGACAGTGTGAGCAAGTGAAAGCTATACATACTAGAATATTTATAAAGCTTCTGTTATATTCCCGTGTCATTATTGAGTCATACGCTCATTACTGCCCAACCTCTATCTGTGAACATGTTGCTATGGTGTATGTGAGTGTCTGGAGTTACAAAATGCGGTGTAATGCTCTATTTTTGCTAACACTGATAACACTAACATGAGTGAACTCAAATTACATTTTTTCTGACTTCTCTACTGTAACACGATCCACTTAGGTGATGTCATTAACAGCTCTGACATCCGACTTCAGAGTTAAATCGAACGCAGCAATATAACTCATTGTTGTTGTAGTCTCAAGTAGTTTGTTTTTCAGTCTCTTCCATTTCTTTTCCAATTGTGAAACTAAGCACCAGGCCGGTGTTGTCACCTTGTGGATGAACTAATTAGTGCACAAAAAAATCTGTCTGTGTGTGCACAGTATGTGTGTACTATGCTAATTCTGAAATTTACATCACTCACATTGTGCGCATACCCTTGCTCCATGAAAAAGCATACTTTGGGTTTAACTCAAACTGAGTATGCACTTCATTCTCAGCATTTCTTTAAGGGACACTATTGCATGAATTAAAATGTAATTGTGGTCAGTTTTCGACTGTTATTGTGTAGCAATAGTTTGAGGAGAATCTTGCTGTGCGCACATCAAGTTCAATTAGACTGTGCGTTGCGTAAAATAGAAGCATTTTCATTAGTGGTCTCAGACTTATAAACCACAATGTACATGAAGTCCATCACAATAGGTGGACTATATGATCATCCAAAATGTTATTTATCTCTTACGTAACTCACAAAACATCTGAGAATGTACTAGCTCAGGCAGGTGAATGTGATCTGTATTAGTTTATGTTAATGAGTTTCCAGAGACACACTTAGCCTTCCATGGAAATTCATTAATTTGCTGCATTCAGCATGCCTGTCACTTAGGACACGTTAATTGGTTCAGAAAACATGAAAACGCCACATATCATGCACTAATTGTCAGCCAGCTATTAAGATATTAGTCCAGTGTTGGTAACGAAGTGAATGTCTGTTGCTGGAGTCCTGCAAAGCAATGTGCTTTACTCCAAAGCCAGACAGGACATAAAAATTCCCTCATGACTGCAA
Source organism: Sinocyclocheilus anophthalmus (assembly GCA_018155175.1). Lineage (NCBI taxonomy): Eukaryota > Metazoa > Chordata > Actinopteri > Cypriniformes > Cyprinidae > Sinocyclocheilus > Sinocyclocheilus anophthalmus. The sequence continues at coordinate 292,748 of JADLZN010008622.1, forward strand.
AGCAATTGTGTTGCTTAGCAACAGCTGTAGCCGGGCTATCACCTTGTCACTGATTTGTGAAATGTCAAGAAAAAAGGGACAATGCCATGAGTTAAGAAAAAAAAAACCTTAAAGATCTAAACTCCATGGCACTCATTTATGGTTAGTTGTAAGTTTGGAAAACTCTATCCAGAAAGATATCCATCAGGATAATGCAGAAAAGAGTCTGATTGTGCAGTAAATAAAAATAATAAAGCCTGTTTATGTCTCAGACTAAACAAAATGATAACTGTGATTTTTGTGTTGTCATTTATCTTGTAATATCTCAACTTCATATGAGACTTTATTTCTGTCTTGAATTTGTGACTTTATATCTCGCAGTATATCTCTATTTGTGACCTTATGTTGCAATGTTACTTACTTGTAATGTGGAGCTTTGTGTTTGGGTTTTGTTTCATGTTCATGTTTTCATGTCTTTTATTTTGTAATTGTTTCACCCTGTTAGTGTCATGCTTCCCTTGACCTCATGTATTTCTGCCCTGTGTATGTGTCATGTTCTGATTGGTTGTCCTAGTCATGTGTCTTGTTCCTTGGTTGCGTCTTGTCAGTCGACGCGTGGCCTGTGTGTGTATAATCGCCATCATGTTGCTATTGTCTCTGGTTGTGTATTGATGTTGTACCCTCCTGTCGGGGGCGTCTAGATCTGTTGTGCCTCGCCATCGGTTTATTATTTTACTTATTGCCGCCCTCGTCAGAAGTCAAGTCAAGAAGTCTTTGTATATGTTGAGGTTGGATCACCCGAAATAAGCTGCACTTGGGTTCTCACTTCAACTCGCCTTCAGTGGATTGATTCGTTACATTACTGTAATATCTCAGCTGCAACTTATTTTTTTACTTCTCACAATTACCTTTTCCATTTACCCTGAAATGCACGTCCATTTAATAAAAAAACAAAACAATGAGACCGGTATGGGGGCATTCGTGGCCTAATGGTTAGAGAGTCAGACCGTGAAAAACCCAAATGTTGCAGGTTCGAATCTTTGTATCCAGCCGGATTGTAGGTTGGGAGTGAATGACTGCCATTATGGTTTTATTTAAAGTCTTTTTCATCATAACCGATGTTTTGGAGGAGCAAACAACAACAAGTGGTGTGGCGTCACGGCCTCGCGATAGCTTTATTTTTGACAAAAATTAAAATAAGATGTCCAAAACGGGAATAAATGTAGGCCAAAATACACAGGTGATCTGGTGTCCCCGTTGTGCCCGGGGAAATCGGAAGGCTGCGTGCGTGTTCAGAATGGAGGGGTCCAAGGTGAACCACAGGACCCACATGCATACACAGGGGGGAGGGGGGGGAGGTGGGGGGGAGACCGTGTCCTCGCTCGAGGCGTAGAGGCTTTTTCTCTGCTTTTAATAGCGCAGTTACGACCTGCCATTCACTTTAGGGTGTGCGACATCACGCCCGCCAAACCTTTTCTGCCCCCCCTCCGCGTCTCTTCTCTCACACAGCCCCACCCTGTCCGGTGCGGCCTGGTGACGGGTGGGTGGCCCGATTAAGGGATGGGGCGATGATATATATAAGTAAGGAGTGCAACCGATCCCGTCAACAGAGCAGGGGCCAGAGATGCCTTGACACAAGGATTAGGTCGCTTTCTTTGTATTTATGATACAAGTATTTAAAAAAAAACAATTAAAAGTTATTTCTTCTTCTTTCCTCTGCAACCAGAAGGTTGTTAACCATGGTATCGCTAAACTGGAACAGCTGAATTTTCCATCAGACACCTGTTTTATTTATTTTTATCAGGTGTTCTTAAATGAACTTATGTTTGACTTCTTTAACTTATACAGTTTGAGAATCAAAATACATTTTTTTCCCCCTTTCCTTGTTATTTCCTAATGATTTAAAAAATGTTAATATTAATATTTGTGTCCCACCACTTGTATATTAAGTGGCCTTGTATTCTGGGCCACACACACACACACAAGATCGTCCCTGCACACCACAACACAGCGTTAGCGGGCACGATTCAAAATACACACTAGACCAAGGCTAGATTTTGATGAAAAAACCGCCGTGGACTGATTGTGGACTCTGGAGTTTTCGTCGGTACATCATTGACCGCACTCGGGCAGAATCATGTTCATTGAGAGCTTATGATTTTTAACGTAGATAGTATAATACAGGATGATGCTGAAAGCGTTGAATCAAAAACAAGGCCGCTGAACGAGCTGACAACACGGCTCGAAAAGGCATCAGAGCTTTTATTGCATAAGTCGACTGCTTCCTCCACTCCTTCCGGTCGTTGCGTATGGGGGAAAAAGTCATGCGTTTTATCATACTAGATACATTTGAAAGTTCTGTTATAATGCTACTCTGTGCGGTCCTCACCGGTCTATTAAAACGCGCAACTTATTAAAGCATCTTTGGTGTTTCCATATTTTCTACAAAAAAAAAACGGAAATCGAGGGGTTATGAAGTCATTGGCAGGCGACACAATGACACTATGGACACAGTCTGTCACTAGTTAAAATTGCTTATTTTCTCTGGATTTAAACATTCTTCGAAGCATTTGGGATAATGTCAGCAAAATATATAACACTGTTCTGTGGTTTTTGGATATTTTAATAAAAAAATCTTACATATTGTGCCTTTAACTACTATGTATTTACATTTAAATTAATCACTTTGTACAGTGCACTTAGCTTCGTGTACATACATTTTTTTACACTACTTATCATTTAAAATATCTGCACATGAATTACATCTGTAATTAATTGTGTTCTGTAATTAATTTCTGTAATTACACTGTTGACCCATCCTTAAACCTACCCATACCACCAAACCTGTCCCTAACCTTATCCGTATCCCATCTCAATAGCGGCAAAAGTGAGTTGCAATACAATATGAACACAATACGTACATTTTTGATATTACTCGCTGTGTCGTGGTGTGATCCTTATCGAACGCAACATTTGGCGTCGAGGATGGCTGATATCGCACTACCACCTCCTGCTCCTTTCCTTGCTCTACCCGGCGAGCCTCCGATTCCCTGTACTCACTGGTTACAGTCCTTTGAGACTTTCATCTTGGCAGTGGGGCTGACTGAGGTGAGTGCAGCCCGCAAAAAAGTGGTTACTGCATTGCTTGTGAGTCGAGGGTCAGCACGTTGTAACGAATCAGCTCATGTGAAATATAAATAACCATAATTAGTTATAATTAATTATGAATATTTTTGATCCGCTGTAGATATTTAGTTGACCTCGCAGGGTCAACTGTCTTGTCAATTCTAAAAAAGTTAATTTCCTGGTTAAGGGAAATAACTTCTTACTGACAATCTCAACTTTTAGCGTAAATCTTCAATGATTAGTGAATCCGTTAGAAAACATGAACCCAACTTCATTGTGATCAAGTAACGCGTTTTATTACCTACCTAAACCCTTAACTAGTCCCAACATCTACATAAACACCTAAACTGGTCGAACATCCTACTAACACTAAACGGGCTAACAGCCACAATACACACACACACATACACATGCATACAGTTGGTATAGGAAATGGTTAAAGTTTAGCACTAAAGAAAGACACATAAGGAATGACATTTATGGAACCATTTTGCATATCCAGATCTACCCTGAGGTATATGCGATTCTGGGCAACACACCTTTGTAAAAAAGGTGTAACTGATGCTTAATGTATCAATTAATAAGACTAAGTTTGATACTTGCGAGCCTAGGCTGTCTGAAAGAGATTCCTGATGCTATCTTAAGGCCCAAGATCTTGCTGAACTTAGTTGATGAAAAGAACCAGTTTGAGTCAGAGAATTTTTGGTGAATGGAAAAGTCAAGGCCGAAAGGCCTGGTACAGAGCTTTGGTATCCTGAAGCGTTTCCTCACATCTTCATCTTAGCATCCGACCGAACCACAGACTGGGGCGGGTCACATGGAGTGTCCGCTTTAAGTTCAGAGAAGATCTCCGCCTTTCAAGATGGGCTTGTCCAATGAGGAAGGCCGGAATCCCAAGTGGGCGTTTTTGATATCCTGGGGAGTTTTATGACTCTTTGTGTGGAAACATGGTACTTAGTATCTGGAACTTGAATCGAAATTACTAAAGATTCTCAAGACACTAATATATTGCCTATGTACCAACATATAATACACACTCTCGTTTAGATAATCCGAAGACGAATTCATAGATACTAAACAAGCTATATGTAATGTTATATGAATGAGTGGTTTATCGTAAGCATGAATAAAATATTCTATAATACAACAGATTAATACAAAACAGCAATAATATACACAATGGCCTGAAGAATATGTGTGTTCATTCAAAGAAAGATATTCCTATGAATTAATTAGCTACAAAGTCCACTTTCTATTCTGCTTTTTTGTTCCTCTTGCTTCTGGACTGCAGCTTTTTGAGAAAAAAAGTCTCAGCTCACATTCACAAGGGTTTAAATGTATCGGGTGTCCAGGTTACCATGGAACCAGGGGCCTGTTCGGGGTGTTACAGAGTATTTGTTAAATCTAGGTAACAAAATATATATTGTGTGTTTGGGTGGTCCAGACGCTACAACGTGCTGGTAGCGCTTGAGTCGAGCACCACAAGCGATTATGACACAGCCGTGAAACAACTGACCGCACACTTTGCAGCCCCACAGAACGCTCTCTTGCGACGTTTTCTGTTCCGCCAAAGACACCAGCTGCCCGGTGAGTCTATGCAATAGTACGTAGCCAACTTGCGGGGATTGGCCAGCACATGCAAGTTCGGTGTGTTGCAGGACGAAATGATTCACGACCAGTTAATTGAACATGCCAACGATGCAAAAGTGCATGAAACTCTGTTAGAACCGGATGATTTATCACTGTCTCAGGCAATCACGATTGCATTACGAATAGAGAGTGCAGCTGTGCGTCGGCTCTGACCAAACTGCAAACAATCGCGGACTGCTCGGCCCCCTCCGCCATGCCGCCATCGACGTTACAACCCAGCCAGAATGACACATTGGCGGCAGCAGACTCCTCTGCAGTATTGCTACTAAGATGCCAGCAGCGGTCTTGGCCACGCCCACAAGCACAAGCATCAAGGCCCTGTGATAACTGTGGATCTTCATCTCATCTGTCTAGAGCACAGAACTGCCCAGCCCATGGCCAAACATGCCGCAACTGTGATAAATGCAATAATTTTGCTTCAGTCTGCCGCTCTGCTCCAGCTGTGTCAGCCCAAACACCCACTATCATTCACAATGTCTACTCTGGACCAGTCTCATTTAAAGCATGTTGCGTGCTCCTAAATTATGTGTGTATCCCACTGCTTTTGGACACTGGTGCCAGTGTGTCTCTCCTGAATATGCACAGATACAGCACTTTTTTCGGATACCTGCCACTTTCAGCACCCTCTACTTCACTCTGTGGTTATGGCGACTCAAAGATTGACTTAGTGGGTTCCCTGCAAGTGACTGTTGGGTATGGCAACAAGATGGTGCCCAGCTTTACCTTCCATGTTGCTCGTCGCGGGGCCAACCTGATGGGTCTGGATTTGTTCTCGGCTCTGGGATTTTCTGTAGTTGACATGAAAGAAGCTGCGATCCTGACAGTCTCCACGCCTTGGCAGCAAAAGTGGCCATCCCTGTTTGAAGGCTTGGGCTGCCTTACTGCTTTTGGCCATCAACCTCTCCTGAACCCTGCCATTAAACCAGTCATCCAACCACTCGGACGCATTCCCTTTGCTCTCCGTGATGGTGTCTCGGCTGAGCTTAAGCAGCTGCTGGACGTTGGCATTATTGAACCAGTGGATGCGTCGCTCTGGGTCTCAAACCTGGTGGTAGCGCAGAAGAAATCAACCTGCGAGCGGTGAATAAGGCAGTGATCCCGGCCAGGTTCCCTCTGCCTACCTCAGAAGAGCTCATTGCTCAGTTCCATGGCTCAACCGTATTCTCTAAACTGGATCTCAGACAGGGCTACCTACAAGTGCCTCTCCACCCCGACAGCAGAAACCTCACAGCCTTTGTGACCCATGCAGGTGTGTTTGGTGGCCAGGGATAGATAAAGACATCGAGGCCCTTGTGAAAGACTGTGCTGCCTGTCTCTTGAGCGGTAAGACTGGTCATCAGGCTACCCCCCACCCTTACAACCTCTTGCTTGGCCATCACAGCCATGGGACCACCTGCAGCTGGACATATGTGGTGAGATACAGGGAGTTCCTCATCACCAATGCTTCCTAGTGGTTGTCTATGACCTCCATTCAAAATGGCCTGAGCTCATTGCCACTGGCTCTGTGACCTCTCAGGTCATAATTAACTTCCTGGAATCTCTGTTTTCCCGCTGGGGCCTTCCAAACACTATCAACTATGTGTACTGACAATGGCCCGCAGCTGATCTCAGCCGAGTTCACAACATACTTCAAAAACAAAGGTATTCATCACATCTGCATTGCATACTATCATCCCCAAGCTAATGGTGGTGTCGAACGCTTCCATCAGTGATTGAAAAACAGTCTCAGAGCGCACTTGTTCCAGGGATGGACCTTCTCACGGGCCATCCATCACAAACTGCTGCACTACAGGGTCACCCAACACTCTACGATAGGGGTCTCTCCAGCTTTCCTCATGTTTGGCCGTGAGCTCCACCTTCCCCTCGACAGACTTAGCCTCGCACTGCCTCAGGGACCACTAGCGAGAGTCAGGGCCTCTGTCACCTGCCAGCAGAGGAGGATGAAGCAGAAATTCGATTTCTCAGCATGCGTTAAGGTCCCTGACATAAAGGCTGCAGATTGGGTCAGGCCCCACAGAGACAACAAACTCGCTTCATATTGGTCTGCCCCTCTCCAAGTTACTCATCAGCTGGGCCCAGCCACCTTCTTGCTCAGCGACGGCACACGATGGCACGCAAGCCGCCTCCACAAAGTGCCGGCCTGGCACATACAACAGGCGTCACACCTCAAGCCACACCCCCAGCTTGGCAGGACACCCCAGCGCTTCAGCTGACACCTCAGATTGCTCCTGCACAGGCTCCAGACATGTCTATTAACCTGCCAGCTGAGATGTGTGCCTGCCCATCACAGGCTGCCCAGCCTCATCCCCGTGTTTCTCCATGGCCTGTCCACATTCGTTCTCGCCCAGGGCACTTACAGGACTTTGTGTCAACATTTCATGTTTGAAACCCAGTGGGAGGGGGGGAAATGTTGCGTTCTCACACAAGTGTTGTTTGATAATGCATTGAGTTAGTGTTCAGTGATGCATCGAGTTTGATTGTGCTGAAAGCATTCTGTCATGCCTGACCAATATATGTGCTCGTTTACTGGAGTCTGAAATGGAGAGGTTAAGTAAAAAAATACAATAAGTTGATGTTACTCGCTGTGTCTGTGTGATCCTTTTCTCAAACGCAATGTCACATTGACCTTACCAAGTGCAAAATTTCTCATTTTCCAGTGACCCTGATTGTGAGTTAATTAATTTGAGCATTATGTATGTGAGCCTGTAGGCTATGAGTTCATGATTGCTGAACAAAGGGATTGGAGATTGGAAGGGGAGGGTGGCCTGACTATTGACAGCGTCTGCTAGAGAACTGTCAATATCCTGCCTGGTAAGCTCATGATTCCTGGGGTCTGAGAATCAGAGAGCCCATCATCTTTCTGCCAGTTCATTTAAGGCCATTTAAGATGCCATCCTGAGCTTTTTAAAGGAGTTAGATGAGCTGTCCTTGTACTTTCAATGGCACTCCACACACCTCAATCAGCTGTGAGCGTCTTCTCTCTAGAAAGGTGTTACCCTCCTCCAGTGGTGGGCCGTCAGGGCCAGCAAAGCCTTCTCTGCTGGCCTAAACAATATCAGAATCACTGATTTAGTTTTAATATATTTTTCCATGAATGTGTATTAAATTATTTCCAATAGTCTATTCTCTTCATTCCATAGCTTTTCTCTTAGTTGCACTGCTTCGAGCAGTGTATGTTTATATTACAGCTTTTATCCAATCATATTTCAGCAATCGTGTTGCTAAGGTCAAAGAAATCTGCCTTAAGGCCTTCAGAATCAACAGTGCAGGCGTCTGTTAGCTTAAATCAATGGCAATGAAACAGTTGCTTTAACCAATCAGATTTCGAGCTGGCAACACCAGGGCCATCTAGCTGGCTAACAATAACATCATTCTCGTCCCTTTGAATTGATGGTCGCATACTAGCGAGCAACCTCATGTACATCATTTTATTCAAATAGTAAACGTGTATTAACGTTTCTCAGGTTAGATTTTTCATTGCCTTTAGAAAAAATATTTGCCTGCTAATTAGTAAATCTAAAAACGTAACGTAGTCCTAATGACTTGCGAAAAACACCACACACCGCCTCGGCACCGGCTTCTGTGAAGCTCGGGAAGATGAAACCCACTAGAGTATGTTAGGTTACTTGTATTCTTACTCTTTTATCGCTTGATCGTTGTATGCTGATGTTATTGCGCGACAAAGCCAGGTTTAAGTTGCTGGGAAAAACTCCCGTTTTCCCAGTGGAGCGTATTAACGTGTCTTTTCCTCCGGCCGCAGCGCCGCTGGCAGAGGCAGACCAGCGGGGAGATAAGAGTCACAGAGGTACGTTAAAACACATGTATACACTGTTCTTCATCGTCTTGTATGAATTATTTTAATGTTACTTGCTCACTTTCCTAGTAAAGCTGTGCTAACCAGTATTTTCCTCCCGCAATGTGCTGGCAGACCGGCAGGGAGACTCGTGAAGACGAATAAAGCAGTAAGAGAACATTAAATTGTTAGATAAACTTTAAAACACATGTAATCACCTTATTTGTTTTATACCAATGCTATCTGTAAGGTATAAATGCATTTGGGTGAATAAATGTCTGTAAGAACATCGGATGGACTGTATTTGTGTAATTTTGTTAGGTTAATGCTTCAGCTACAGATGATGTGTTGCACAATTGTAAATTGTTTTTTTTTCTTTAGTAATGGCATTCATTCTCTCTACATAAGATACCTGTCTGTTATGTAGTGCCCTGTTATACTGCATTACTGTGTAATATTTATGGTTTCTATAGCCGTGGCATCATTATGATGGTATGAAGAGATGGATTAATTAATGTAGGACGCCACTGAAGGCCTAGGTGTAAAATGCACGGCCCGCCACTGCCCTCCTCTCAGTTCACTGCTGAGATGCCTGAACCAGGAAAGATGGATCACTATCCACCTACTTTACACTTTCATTCCGTTCCTGAAGGCCTCTTTTGTAAAAAACAATCCTTCAGTTGAACATCACACATATCACAATAATGGTATGAGGTAAGGCCCAGATAATGTATATGATCTTTATCTGATCGCCAAATGAGATTGAAGAGAATGTAAAAACAATAATTATATCAAAATGAACTTCAGTATTTCCTCAGTGTGTAGAGATTCTCTCTCCTATTAAGCAATATTAAGCTTAGAGTCTTGGGAAACTTTGATCATTCATAAAAGGAAATCATATTTTGGATTTTTGTACAATAAATTGGGATATTAAAGTCATTAATGAATACCCTGGAGTGATTTTCTTTTCATTCCTATAAAACATTAGAATGAACAAGACATCTGTAACGAGAAATTCTTTATATATTTTTTGCAATCCATTCCAAACCTTTTTCTCTGTCTGTAGCTTCAGTATTTCATGTAGTACGCCCTAATAACCACATAATCTTCATCTAACTGTTTAAGCAAGTTAAAAAATGGCTTATTTTACTTGATCATCATAAACAAATGTTGCAGTTAGGTTTATTTACCACAACCTTTTACATTTGATAAGAATTACATTTGATAAAAAATTATCAAAGAAAAAATTATATATATATTTAAGTCAAATTCTTTTGAGAAGCTTTGAAAGATAATCTTTTTTTTATTGGTATGAGAAAATTCCTTGTGTTACACAGCTGCAATAACATTGCTTAAATATTGAACGCCAATGAAGGGGGAAACTTACTGTACACATCCTTGCATATTTATATAAATATAATATTTTACTGACTACTCCGACTTCTTTCAAGTAATTTTGCTTAACCCACTGGCAGATCTTATTTTTTGCTTGATTTTAGTTTTGTTTTTGCTGTTTAAATGGTTTTGCTTATTTTAAGAGGAGCATGTTTTGCACTTGTTTATGTTGTGTGTTTATATCAGTTTATAATTATTTTGCAGTAGTTATACAAGGCTTTATTGTGGAAGCTGAAGAATCGTAAATCCTTAAAGGGGTCCTATTATGCTTTTTCACTTTTTTAATTTTAGTCAGTGTATAGTGTGTATGTTTGGGCATAAAAAAGATCTAGAAAGTTAAAAATTTCAAAGTCCACTCCAAAGGGAGATATAAAAAATTTTAAAAATCCCTTTTCAAGAACTACACTCTTAAAAATAAAGGTGCTTCACGATGCCATAGAAGAACCTTTTTGTCTAAATGGTTCCATAAAGAACCTTTAATATCTGAAGAACCTTTCTGTTTCACAAAAGGTTCTTTGTGGTGAAAAAAGGTTCTTCAGATTGCAAAAAGGTAAGAAAGAGATGGTTCTTTAAAGAACCTTTGACTGAATGGTTCTTTGTGGAACCAAAAATGGTTCTTCTATGGCATCGCTGGGAAGAACCTTTTGAAGCACCTTTATTATTAAGAGTGTACACCGAACTCTCGTTGGACTACAAGCGTTTGTTTCCGGGCTTTGTGGATATACACAAGTGCTCATTGTAATATCGATTAAATAATTCCCGCCTGACAGAATTCGAATGGTTGGGGGTGGGTAGGTGCGAGGTTTTGTTGTTAGAACGCTTGGGTGAATGGAGTGCCAGACGAACGATGAAGAAGAAGTGCGGCTGCAGAGTTAGTGCATCAGAGAAAACCAAGAAGAGCTGCTGTGCTGTAGCGTCAAATTTTGAACAATTCTTACAAGTATAACACGATGTAGCTGGGTGCCGCGGACAGACGCCGAATGGCACGGCGGGGTGCCTACACTCATAGAAAATAATTATTTGAATTTTAAAGACGTGGCGAGACGCTGCGCATCTCGTCCGGTGTGTGACCGCCTGAAAAGCAGTTTTTTTTTCACTTCCGTGCACAAAACTTCTTTGGGCGTCCGAAGCGATGATTTCAGGAAACGTGTTGCATTTATTTTTTAACTCTGTTCCTGAGCATGATAACCCCAATTTGCTATTGTGTGCTGTGCATTTTACTGAGGACAGCTTCCACAACACGAGGGAGTACAGTGCCGGATTCACCCAAAAGCTTTTGTTGAAAGACGGAGCAAGGGTCGTGGCAGTACTGAAACACCGTCTAAGCTGTTCGCCAATCACAACGCACTGGGACAGCTAACCAATCACAACACATTTTGTTTTTCGGAAGGCGGACCTTCATCAAAGCTGGAATTAATCGAGCCGTTTGTGCCAGGCTGGGAGAAGGTATTTAATAATGTAAATTATGTGAAAAATAATGTTTTTTTTTTCGAACAACCTAGTATGAGAGCGTTTTCTAGTACACTCCCCCAAAACAAAATCAAGACTTTGTAAAAGAGCATAATAGGACCCGCTATTTATTTTGAGGGTAAATCTGATGATGGATACGATCTGGCTCCTGTGTTTGAAGGTCATGCAGTCAATTCTTTTGATACCGTAAGAGTGTATGATCACAGAGGCTTTTAGACATGGTGCATGGCCTGCATTACCTGCGAAATGCACTGTTAATGGGGTCTCTCAGTGCTTTTTACTAGTGCACTCTTGTTAAATCCTTGTCACCTGACATCATTCATTTCAGACCATTGTGTCCTCTCACAAGGAAATGATTCACTGAAGCTACTTGCGTTCATGCGTTAATTCACCAGCGTATTGTTTCCTGTCAGTAAGACGTAAATGTCCTTTGTGAAGATGAGTAGAAATGGTATGCTGTTTTGCAATGTTAGCTTCCACTGTTGTCAAGGCAACTTTTCCCTAATATGGCATGAAATAGAGTAATTTCATAAGAAGTATGAATTAGGACTCGAGGGTATGACTGTTCAGCAAGTTGTTGATAGCAATCCTTTGCTCACACTTTTTCTTGAAAATGGTTTCAAATTTCTAAGAATTCTCAGCCTCTCCAAGGATGTGCAGATTAACTAATTCAGCACTGACCTTTACAGAGAAATGTTTTACTAGCAATCTATCATCAATGTTTTTTTCAAAAAAAAATTTTTTCTGTATTATGAACATTTTTTAGGTAAGCCCCCTTAGTTTTATATATAATGTAATATATAATATATATATATATATATATAGATTATAATATATCCACACAGTATAGATATATAGCATATACAGGTGCATCTCAATAAATTAGAAGGTTGTGGAAAAGTTCATTTATTTCAGAAATTCAACTAAAATTGTGAAACTCGTATATTAAATAAATTCAATGCACCCAGACTGAAGTAGTTTAAGTCTTTGGTTCTTTTATTGTGATGATTTTGCTTCACATTTAACAAAAACCCACCAATTCGCTATCTAAACAAATTAGAATATGGTGACATGCCAATCAGCTAATCCACTCAAAACACCCTGCGCAGTCCTCAAAATGGTCTCCCTCCTCAGTTTGGTTCCGTAGTAACACAATCATGGGAAGCTGCTTATCGGACAGTTGTCCAGATACAATCGACAAGACCCTTCACAAGGTATTGTAAGCCACAACCATGCATTGCCAAAGAGCTGGCTGTTCACTTGAGTGCTGTGTCCCAAGCTGTTCCATAAAGTTGGATTGGAATGAAAAATTGTGGAAGAAAAGATGCCCAACCAACCGAGAACCTCAGCCTGAGGATTGTCAAGCAAAATGTATTTAAGAATTTGAGTGAACTTCACAAGAATGGACTGAGGCTGGGGTCAAGGCATCAAGAGCCACACACACAGACGTGTCAAGGAATTTTGCTACAGTTTGTCGTATTCCTCTTGTTAAGCCACCCCTGAACCACAGACAACGTCAGAGGCGTCTTACCTGGTCTAAGGAGAAGAACTGGACTGTTGCCTAGTGGTCCAAAGTCCTCTTTTCAGACGAGAGCAAGTTTTGTATTTCATTGGAAACCAAGGTCCTAGAGTCTGGAGGAATGGTGGAGAAGCTCATAGCCCAAGTTGCTTGAAGTCCATTGTTAAGTTTCCACAGTCTGTGATGATTTGGGGTGCAATGTCATCTGCTTGTGTTGGTCCATTGTGTTTTTTGAAAAACCAACGTCACTGCACCCGTTTACAGAAATTTTGGAGCACTTCATGCTTCCTCCTGCTGACCAGCTTTTTGAAGATGCTGATTTCATTTTCCAGCAGGATTTGGCACCTGCCCACACTGCCAAAAGCACCAAAAGTTGGTTAAATGACCATGTGTTGGTGTGCTTGACTAGCCAGCAAACTCACCAGACCTGAAACCCATAGATTCTGTCAAGAGGAAAATGAGAAACAAAGACCAAAAAAATGCAGATTAGCTGAAGGCCACTGTCAAAGAAACCTTGGCTTCCATACCACTTCAGCAGTGCCACAAACTGATCAAACTGATCACCTCCATGCCACGCCTTTTGAGGCAGTAATTAAAGCAAAAGGATTCCCTACCAAGTATTGAGTACATGTACCGTAAATTAACATACTTTCCAGAAGGCAAACAATTCACAAAAAATGTTTTTTTATTGGTCTTATGAAGTATTCTAAATTGTTGATATTGAATTGGTGGGTTTTTGTTAAATGTGAGCTAAAATTATCAATTAAAAGAACCAAAGACTTGAACTACTTCAGTCTGTGTGCATTGAATTTTTTAATACATGAGTTTCACAATTTGAGTTTAATTACTTAAATAAATTAACTTTTCCATGACATTGTAATTTATTGAGATGCACCTATATATATGAATGATAATTACTACTTTGTATAGTAATTTTTTCTCGCATTTCTGAGAAAAAAGTCAAAATTGCGAGAGATATAAAGATTCTTTGCTCGCAATTCCTTTGCTCGCAGATTACATTTCACGATTCTGAGTTTAGGAAAATCTGGCAATTCTGTGTTGCTATTTAAAAAATTCTGACTTTATTTCGAGAAATTGTGAAGAAAAAGGTCGAATGTGTATATAGTTAACTCATAGGGCCTATCATACAAAAAAGTTGTTTTTTTGCTAGTTTCAGCCTGAACGCAGTTATCATTTCAACATAATCCTGCGCCACGCTGTTTCTAAGCAATGTATTTGTGCTTCATGGGCATGATGCCTGTCTGAAACGAGGTGTTTTTTCATGCGCTTGTTGCGCATTTTTGAGGCCAACTGAAGAACTGTGCTGCCGTTGATCAACCTAAAACCTGGGTCTAAAGCAATGGCACAGTAGTTTTTTTTTGTATTTAAAGAGCGTGTAGTATAGGCGGGTGCACAACGCTCGTACACTTTGCTTATTACACTCACAGGGACGCGCAGCAGCACACAAATGTGCCAAATATTAAAAATTAAAGGATTATAATGTAAAAGATTATTATTATTGTGTAGGCTACATAAATATAAAAATACCTACATGTCATAATGGATAGTCCGTGTGTTTATGGTAAGGAACATAGGAAGCAGTGCTGATCCCTAGCACGCTGTTATTCCAAGGCGTGGTCACAAACAGACATTTGGTCATAATTGCAACAGTCATGAAATGAGCAAGACAAAGAGCTATTCCATGGCAGCGTGGGTCATCTATCGGCGACAAAATCCAAGGCTTGACAAAAGGGGTAGATCTTGGTTAACCACTAGCATAGTCCATGGGTGGTCAACATAATCCAAGGCGGGTCAGGCAAACAGTAATCCTAGACACAGCCGATCAAAGGACCGAAAAACAAGGCAAACTAGACTGAACTAGGACGTGGAAATAAATCCATGGCTAATGAACATGTTCCGTATTTTATAGGCTTTCGCGAATACAGCAATATACGCTAAGCAATACTGGGCAGTGAGAGAGAGAAAGTCCATGGCTTATATAGGGTGTGTGATTGGCAGCAGCTGTGTGTCTTAATCAGTGCAATGGATGCTGGGATATGTAGTCCAGGATAACATGCAACAGTTTGTGTAGTTTGAGAGTCATCAAGTTCTTCTGCCCGGTGTAGTTTAAGGATGGCGCAAGATTGCCAGACAATTTGAGCCGATTCAGACCCAGACATATTGACAAAGTATTGGCGCATAACCTTTGCACACTGAGATTGCAAAGACATATAGAGTGGTACGATTATTGTTGTTTTTTGGTTTTTGGCTAATCGCTTTTTAAGATATGATGTACCAACAACTGCTTTAAAAGGCCTATTATTAATTTTTTAGTTGGTATTAATCTAACAGTTATACTGAATTGCAGTGAAACGTTTATACAGTTGACATTTATTTATCCAGATAGTCCCATGTTCCCAGGTTGGCATATAATGGCAAACTATTCTCTCTGCCAGCAGGAGGCGCTGTTGGAGTGGTAGAGATCAGGTTTAAAAAAAAACACTGCGTTATCAACATTACTGCAGATTCAATGCAAATGAACATCCAATTTTCGGAAGACCAGCGCCCCTCGGTTTCCTTCAGAAAACAGTGATATAAAACACCCCCTCCAATGTATGGGAAACACTGTAGCCTTATAGTTGAAGTGTAAATTCTGCAGATTACATCGTCCAGTATTGTACTGTCAGCAATTTAAAGAAACATTTTCATAACTGTAACATACATATTTACAAACATAATTATTCAGGTGCATGTGTAATAACTTGCGAAAACTTGAGGCTACAGCAGCACTACTTCTTCGTCGTCGTCTTGTCTGATGCACTCAACCAAGCATTCTAAACACGACCTCGCCCCTCCCCACCCCCCAACCATTCTAATTTCTGTAGGAGGGAATTATTTTATTGATATTCTAATGGGCCGTTTTGTGACATCACAAAAACCCGGAAAACAACGCTGTTGTCCAAATGAGCCGTTCGTTGTAGTTTTTGAAAAGGGATTTTTTTAAAACTAAATATCTCCCTTTGGAGAGGACTTTGAGATCTGTAACTTTCTAGATCTTTTTATGCCCAAACATACACACTAAACACTGACTAAAACTCAAAAAGTGAAAAACATAATAGGACCCCTTTAAAGGACTGGAGATGAGACGCTGAATTGATTCTTGCACGTTATCCCGAGCCATCTAAGAAAGCGCGTCAACGGAATCATTGCCATCACAAATGCAGACATGGTTTTTATGTTTACACGGCGCGATGCAAAGCAACGCAACGCGTAAAAAGACAGTAAAAATCATTATAATCAGTAATTATGTCCACACTGAATGCAACAAATGCCTTGTTTATAATGGGTTTGAATGTTTTTGAATCGTCGCTCCGGCCTGACAGGGCATCATCACAGTGTGTTAAGGGGTGTAACATTTCCGTCACACGATTGAGGTGTTCGGCCAATCACAACGCCCTGGATAGCTGACCAATCAGCACACCTTGTTTTCACCGATGAGCTTGGTAAAAATCGATGCGTTTCAGAAGGCGGGGCATAGAGGAGAAACCATAAAGTACATTATGGTGAAAATAATGTGTTTTTAACCTTAAAACACATAAACACATTTCATTACACCAAAACACAAAATAATGTTCTTTTTAGCAAACATCATATGACCCCTTTAAATAACTCCCCACCAGCAAAATCACTTTTAAAAGCCTTAATTACACTATGATGGATGAAACTGCATGAAGAGAATGAATAACATCCCGTAAATCTACTAATTAAATGAGGAATAATCTAATAATCATCTGTTTTAATACACAGGGTAATTTGATTAGCTGTGCTGATAATATAAAATTTTGTTCTATAAATGCCTTACCTTTTAAAAGTTCGTCACAGCGGTCTATTCTGCTGCATCTTTACAGCGCTGATAGTATTAGCGCTAACTTCCGGGAACTATTGAGGGTCGCCACGATCCGCACATTGTTGTGCTGTAAAAAACTGGTCCACTAGAGTGAACGGAGTTGTCGCAACTCTCTCTCTATGGCTCTGGTTATGCCCAAAACACACCCATTACTCATTAAGAGAATAGGGACAACCGTTTTAGACCATGAGCCAGGCGCGCCCACCATTTTTCCCATCGTTAAACTAGCAAAAGTGGATTCGAACATGCCCTAAGTGCACCTGCGCCTTGCGCTTAGATCGTTAAAATAGGGCCCATATAATCTCATTGAATCGAGATAAAGAAGTCACAATTACCTTTTTTTGTAGTGAAAACAAGCTTCCATAGCATGCAGATTTGCACTGTTGACCAACAGAAAGCTGCTTGGTTTTAAACCTGATTTTTAGCTTTCCAAATTATTATTTTTTGCTAATGTGACAGTGACTTAAGACCTAGAAACACATTGTGGAGGCGGCGTGAGTGAGGGGGCAAACAAACATCCACTCATTTTAAATGATCAGTGATCTGTTTTTTCTTCTTCTTCTTTTTTTCCCACAAGGATTAGGATTTGCTTTTGTCACATTTTTCATGATGAACTGTGGTCAGATGTCATGTCTTGTTTGAGTGTGTGGTCTTGAGGAAAGATGTAGGCTTATATCACTATGGTTACATCTCTGCCTGCATATGCACACAGTGGAGTGTGAGGGACTCTCATCAGCTGTGGCCAACTTTCGGATGAATGATTTCAATAGCAATTTCAGAACACAACAGAAAATGAAGTCTCTTTTCCAAGACCTCACCTTTTTCGCAGTTCAATGAGACACTCATCTTGTCTGGTTCTCTCAGGGCATGAATATACACTGGAATGTAACTTCCTGATCAATAGAGTTTGCCATGTATTGATTTATCATATGGAAAGTGGCAGTCAGAGAGATAAATTATCAGCAGTGTGGTGCGAGTCAAGTTTCCTATAAGGCACTGCTGCTTGCTTGATGAGAACTTGCTGTCTGGAAATTATAATGTCATGAATTTATCTGCAGCAGCAGATTTAGAAAGAAAATGATTGGTAGAACACTGCAAGTACAAAAATGTCAGGAATTGAAAACTAGTTGGTCAATAGATAGAATATTCACAATGTGTTTGTGATGATGCTTTTGGCAATATAAAATTAAGCAGGATTGTGAATATTGCAGTTATTTTAATAAATAATGTTTTTTTTTTTTTGTGGCCAGTATGTTTTCTGACAAAGGGTGTCATTTAAATATATAAATGAAATATGCATTATTGTTGTTGTTGTTATTGGGTTTTGTATTTTTTCGTTGTTTATTATTGTGAAAATGGTCCCTATAATTGAAAATTATCTATATTTTATCATCAGTGTGGAAAGCAAACTTGATCATTATTATTTTTTACCATTACAATATCTTTACGATATTTACTTACTCATTTGCTCCAGTCCAAACCGTAACTGTTGTAGTAATGAATAGGGGGGGGGGGAATTACATTTTAAAACCCCAAGTATAAAAATATTTGAATAAATATGTAGTTTTTTAGTACAATATATACATGGTTTTTTTTTATGTAGCCCCCATACAAATAGTGTCTCAGCCCAGCCCATGGTGCATGTCCTTGTTTTGTAGCTTTATCGCTGTGATTTCAGAAATAGTATTTGTCTTACAGTTTTTTTATAATGTGCATGTATATTTTTAACTTCCATGCTGCAGAAATCTGTGTCTACTTTTAAATAGATACCTCAGGATAGATTTCTATTCAAGTGACTTTCCTCACTTTTTGTCATTGCTTTCGGGCCATAATTGCTTCTCTCACCTGGTGCCTAGAGGGGCCTCTGACACCTGTGACTGATTCTCTGGGTGTTTTGTCTGGTCCAATGGCATCAATTTTTCATTGGCCTCACCCCCTCTTTACTCCATGTCTGCACACATTATCTCACCCAGTGCTGTTTGCTCATGCGAGCCCTGTTTATGAAAGGGATGCGGGCTGTACCTATGTGTGTGCTTGGGTGTTTGGACGTGGGAGGGAATGCTGTGGGATGGGATTATTGTGGGATTTATGTACTTTGAAAAATCCCATCTCCCTGTTTTCATGGTAATCCTTCCATCAGTGTGAATCAAGGCGATTCAGAGCAGGCTTCTAATCACAGCAGACCTCCACGCTAATGCTCTCTGACATGACTTAAGTTCACATTTGTCTTGTATGTCTTTGGGGAAATCCAGCCTTTTCCTGCAGCACAGAATGAAGTGAACAGAAAACACAATTCTGAAGTGTGATTCTTTGACCATTTGCCCAATTCCTGGTTTTATTCTCAAATATGACTGGATGACGCAAGAAAACATGAATGCAGTGCAGTGATGACTCAGTGAGAGACAACTGGGTCTGTGCATAGACATTGATTCACATGATGAAAATAACAGATATATCTTCGTCACCCGTCAAAGTGATAAAAGAGTTTTGTATGATGGAGTCATTCTAACATTCACTTAAATCGGACAACAAAACCTCCCTTTACTGCAGAGGATGGAAAATAGAATTAAAGTAGGGGTTAGCTTTAGCAAAGTTGGATAATATCCAAAGTAAAAAAAGAAAAGCTGAAATTGAAAGTCATTAATCAACATATGCAACCCTTGGCTTTGTCAAAAAGTACAAATTTTTGTTTTTATGTTTTTAATATACATTGATAGAATTTATAATGATTTACATGTATATTTTCTACATATATTTTATTTATTACATTTTCATATTTTAAATATTTATTTTTAAATTATTTCATTTGTGTTGTCTCTAAAAGTGTTATGTATTTTTTTAGTTTAAGTTAAAAAAAATGCTTATTTCTGGTTCAATTTCATTTATTTTCTGGTTCCTTCACTTTTAAAGTGATCATAGTAGTCAACAACAATAACAAATTCTAAGAATGACAGGTGTCAACAATGGCCTCCATATAGTTGCATATAATCAGAAAATAAATCTGACTTAAAGCATGCAGGATAAGCACTTAACAACTGAAGGAAAGCAGGGGATTGCTAAGACTTTCCCCTTCTGCTTCATGCCAGAAATTAATATGTCTGCAAGTAGTTGCAATTGGACAGGGTTATCTGGTGATTTGAAGTGGTAAAATGACCTCAATGGCCTGTTGGAGTCTGGGAGGAGAGTAATATGACAAATCTCTTCTTCTATCTCAGGAGGAATCTGTGTTTGAAATTCTCTATTCAAATTCTGTAGTGTAATTCATCTTTTCGTAATCATTGCCAAAAGACTGTGACTTATTTTGCTTGTTCTTATAATCTTTTTTTTTATCTTGAATTTGCTCTACATTTGTTCTGCTTAACATTTTTGTAGTAACCACACATTTTGTCATGATTCTTCGATGAACAAAAAGCATTTATTTAAAATAGAAATCTTTTGTAACATGTCTTTACTGATCAATTTATTGCTTCTTTGCTGAATAAAATTAATTAAATTCACAAAACAATTTAGTATATGTGAATATATATACATATCCCTTATATTATAAACATATATTTTTACATTTTTATAGTGAAATGTAAAAAAACAAAACAATAAAAATAATTGCAAATAATTTTAAATGTAAAAAATTTTTTTTTTTATATATTTTTGCTTAATGCATTTGAAATGCATTAATTTTTAATATGCCCATATATCCCATTCATATAAAAAAGTTTGGGCACCTCTGGTCTATAGATATTAAATATAAACAGGCAATCAATACATCAATCAAGATTTATTTATATAGATAGATAGATAGATAGTTGTTCTGCTACGTACTTTTTGGCAATACATTGACTTTTTGCGTGCTATTATTGACTCTCTTTATAAAGTCTGTAGACCTACATTCTGCATGTGAAACTGTTTTATTGCTTTCATGTATTACTGAAAAATTTTAAAAAGTTCCTGCAGTGTGTGACCTCAGTTGTGTTTAGCAGAGATTGCACGGGTACATGCTCCTAAGGCTCTTAGATACCTGGAAACAAGCTATAGAAATCAATATTCTGGCAGGGGATATGAAGGT
The DNA here is from genome assembly GCA_018155175.1 of Sinocyclocheilus anophthalmus. Classification (NCBI taxonomy): domain Eukaryota; kingdom Metazoa; phylum Chordata; class Actinopteri; order Cypriniformes; family Cyprinidae; genus Sinocyclocheilus; species Sinocyclocheilus anophthalmus. The sequence continues at coordinate 313,650 of JADLZN010008622.1, forward strand.
AGTAGATAAACCCATCTTGTGTGATTTTTAATTTTAATTTTATTTATTTCTGTATTGTTTTTGTCTTTACAACGCAATGTCAACATTTAGAAACTTGTGTATATACAAGCAGCATAAGATAAGATTTCTAGTAACACTCTATTGTGCAGACATGAGGGACATGTATCGAATTAGGATCATTAGCAGCATCCAACACAGCGGGTACAGAGATGCCTTTCTGGGCAGCCCCATTAATCTTTTATGATCAAATTAACGTCACGGGGTTTCACATATGGCCTGACACCGGCCATGCAATCCTTTTTAACACATTGCAGATTGCAACACACAATGCATGAGATACAAGAAGTGAGGCGTAAAAATATGGGATTAAAAAACAGTTAACAGGATGAACATCTGGTGCTGTGGCTTCCGCCTGTGCTTCCGACACTCCAGTGACTATCTGCATTGCGCAAAGCTCATACAGGGATGGAGACAAACCCAGCAAGAGTGTGATTGTGTAGCTGAAGTGCAAGACAGGCACACTCACTGTCATTAATCTTTGAATTTGATCAAAAGAAAGCGACTGACAGAGTGAGACAGAGAGACAGCTAACTTCCAGGAAAAATAGTAATGAATGGCAACTACTGTAGTCTCATTATTATTCACTATTCATTCTATTCTCATATTTTCTATTTTTCTAAATTATAAATTCTTACTTGGTTTAATTTATTTTTTAGGGCCCAGAGGCCTAACTTATAAAAACCACATACATTCGGATCATTCGGATGTCAAAAGGCAAAAACTGACATGGAAATGTATTATGTCTACGCCAACTAAAGATAATGCAAACTTTTTCTGCACCCATATATACCATTAATTCAAATCTAGCATTAAAATGTTTATTAAAATGTAAAGATAGAATATGCAATAACAGTATAAGAGAAGCTACTTTGTGTTCATTTGTCACTGAAATTAATTCATTATTTAATAAAAAAGGGGGGGGGGAATTTGTTGCATTAGTTTGCCATCATATACAATGTGTGTGTGTTTTTTTTTTTTTTTTTTTTTTTGTATATTTGGGTTTTGGCAGCAACAACTTACATTTCTGCTTGGGCGAGCAATTTGCGGACAGCATTTCTTGCACATGAAATCACCCAGATGCCAAAAAAACAATGAGAATGTGAAACAATAATGACAATTCTTAGTAATAGAGCGTAGGCACCAAAGCTGTTGTGGATACGCTCACCTGAATCACTCTGTAATTGGCACATATTTGCAGAAAATCCCAGCATTTGGCAAATAAATCTACGGACAGTTACATATTCCCAACAATTTAAAATGGAAGCTCTGTCACAGATGACCTTAAATGACAAGAAATGTATAGTATTGTTATTATTTAGCCATGCCCCCAAACTATAAAGTATATATATATTTGGTACATGCACATTTAGGATCGTTCTATGACCGTCTTTATAATTGAGGCCCCATATGCATATCCTCTACTGTATATGTAATCTGTATAGGCATCTACTAGAAGATTTTTAAAAAAAAATTATCTGCTTTCTCTCCGTATCCCAAGTTGATTGACCAGATAATTCCGGTTTCAGTTGTCCAGAGCCACACGATACATTAACATTTTATCTGCTTTTTGTTCATATGATCTTCAAACTTCACTTTTTTTTTTGCAGCCATTACCAAATTACACCATAATAAATGTAAAAAAATGTCATGCAGTATCTTGACAGTGCTTTTTCCTTTTATAGCAAAGCATGGTATAATTGCTACCAAGTTCCAAGAAAACTCTGAAAAAATTGCTAGTAAATTTCACAACTAATTACAAAGAAACAGCAAGTAACACACTGAATTAAATGTGAAGTATATAGTATTTTCTTTTAAAACATACTCCAATAATCTGTAAATTTTTTTTTTTTTTTTTTTTAAGTGTAGGCTATTCTTAGATGTTGTCATTTCATTATTTGTATTGGCGGGTATGAAAGCATTGGCTCAATGCTATTTACTTTATATTATTTTTTTGCCATTGCTGTTAAAAGATGTTTCGTGATATCAAAACATAACTCTGTTGATTTCCACATTGATCAGAGTCTTATAAACTGCATGTAGCTGTCATAGTCTTTGCTGACTTAAAGCATAACAGTTTATGACTTGGTGACATTTTCCTGTGGTAATCTCCTGTGAGATTTTATACACCAAATGTCAAAAGCAATAGAGGAGTAGGAGCGGATAGGGCTGTTTTATATGTATATAAGAATATAATATATATATATATATATATATATATAATTTATAATATATATGGGCGATCTGTGTGTTACCTGACCTCTTAATTCAACAGACACTTCAATGGTTGAAGAGTCCATTATGACACACATTCAATGCAGTGTTACTTAAACCGATAGTCATTATTGACTCACCTTCATGTCATTCCATAATTCCAAACCTGTATGACTTTATTTCATATATAGAACACAAAAAGATAAATTATGGAGACTCTTTTCTCTATGATGTGTGTGTGTTTTACCATGCAGTTACAATGAAAGGGCACTGGAGCTCTTAAGCTTCAAAATAGCATAAAAGCACCATAAAAATATAATTGAAAATGGTCCATATCTGTCAAAAATCTGTTGTGTGAGGAATAGACTGCGATTTAAGATGTTGTTCTCTGAAAATTAGCCCTAACTCATATTCATAAGAGAAGTAGCAATGGTCATTTAATTAATGAATCATTCTTTTAAGTCAGATATTTTTTCAATGAATCGATTCACAAAACTGGTTTGAATGATTCATTTAATTAATGACTCACTGACTCAATAATCAGGTCTCAGCAGTTTACATTTCGCTGGTGGGGAAGAATATCAATCCATCAGTCTATTATGACTTCAGATGACTCAAATTATTAGTGCATGAGTTGTATGGACTACATTTGTGATTATTTTATGGTGCTTTCACATCTTTTTTGAAGCTTAAAAATCCTAATTCATTAGAATTGCACGGAAATGCATAACCAGCACACTATTAAAACTGTCTTTTTTCTGTGTTCCAGACAAGAAATAAAGTGAATGATCAACCAGTTTTCATAGTCTACATGTGATTGTTGACAATCTTATGACTTGGCGGTCTTCATCTTTGCTCTTTGGTGCCCTAGTTTCTCAAACCAGATATATATCACAAATTATTCATTTTGATAAAAAACAGATAACAGTGAAAGAAATGAAAGTGATTAGCCCCACCACTGGAGTCAAGGCCAGGCTTTAGACATGTCTGTAACTAAATGTTCCAGGTTGATTGTCCTCAATATTCCAAGAATCAGAGGTCACAGTTTGGGGGTGAGAGTTACATCACCTGAAATCTTTACCATAATTGCTTCTTTCTCTTCCTTCTATTCTCTCCTAATGAAAATAAAAACACACTAGCATTCCTCCCAGTGAAATGAGGACGTATTACCTCGCCATGGCACTCCAGAATCATTTTCAAACTCAATGCATTCCAACTAGGTTTACTTGGATTTATCCATGTATTGGGAAATGTGTCTCATGACACTGGAAAGCCTGTAAAATAGCAGGAGCAGGGTAAGAGGATAAGTCCCGAGGAAGCAGTGACGAGCACCTTACGCACAAAGCTTGTATAACAGTAGATTTTACTCTAAATAACTCCATAAATCTTTATTTTATTTTTTTCTCTGCTTGAATAACAAAGCTGCTCTTTGTTAGTGATTCATGGCCCATATTAATGTACTTCCTCTCAAAATATCTCCAGTGTTCAAAATACCCAAATTGCTACCCATTAAAATGCAATAAATTGGTAAAAATGGTAACGTACGTATACAAAATATAATATAATATATCCTTGTATAAATATACATTTTTAAAAACAGTTCAGATGGTCACATACCTACACATAATATAATATGTAGTAACAACATTTATAACAATTTTAATTTGTACTGTAGAAAAATGATTGTATTTCATGTATGTGTGTGTAAATGCTATAAGCTGTTGTTCTTCATGACATTTCAGCTGTCAGCTCTGTGGTTCACACACTTAATCAGCATTTTATAAGTGTGTGCTGCTGACTGGCTGTTAATTAAAGCTGCTTCCAAATCTGAACAGGATGGGTGGTTTGAGAAAGACAGAGAGAGAGAGAGAGAGAGAGAGAGCAGGGAAGGACTGAAGACTGCGCATGTGCAGTTTCTTTACATGTAGGATATTGATGTGAACGTGCTGGGCAAACAGGCACATGTAAAGCTTACACTTAGTGTGATTATGAAGGGCTTGGCACATGGCTGTTGGGCTGCATGTGGGATGTTTGAGTTTGCTTAACTGAGCATCCCTCCTTATACATACTGGAACAGGCACATGCTGGCATTGACACACTCATTACACACACATGTTGGACGCAGTTGACAGCTCATCTCTAGGTTGCAGACAGAGAGAGGCAGATGAAGACATCCAACACCTTATTTACTAATGCTGTTTCTCAGGTTTAAGCAAAACTCTTTTTGCGTACCAACTCTGAACTCCTCTCCCTGCGCGCGCCGTGTCCGCTGCGATGAACGCTTCGCGCTCGGTCAGCATGGGAATCCCCACTCAAGTTCCTAACAGCACCGTGGTGACTGCGGACACTTTCGCCCCGTGGAATTACAGCGAAGTGATTGCGCACACGCTGATGGAGCTGCCGGCGCAAGCCACTACGGTAAGATGATGGAGTTTGTAATTGAGCCATGTGTTTAGTAGTAGGGTGCTGATTCTGAATGTCTGTCATAATGTGTGTTGTACTTTAAGTCATGTGTATATTTTGAAGAATCCATCAAAAAGCAACCGAGCTCATCTTGAAATTCGTTTTCTGTGTTTCCAAATAAAAGGATTACATGTATATATTATAGCGCGTGCGTAATCGGAGGAACGTTTAGGGAAGCTGACCCGTTCCATCTCAGCGTTTCAGGTGCAAGGGTGCCAGTTATGAGGGTTGACTCCCCCAAAAGGAAGTCAAAAGTATAAGTAACTATTTTACATATGTGCATTTTGTTTAAAAGATCTTTAGTATGTTTCAGTAACCACAAAAGTTACAAACATAGGTTGCGTTCTTCAGAGGAGGTAACCATAGCAACAGCTATGCTGATCGAGCGATTTCCGTTTCGGTATCGGAGTATTACCTCGACAAAACATTAAACATTATTTGTTCATTTGCTTGTCTTAATTACAAACAATTTATTAACAGATTTTGTGTTTAAAATGTCGACGTAGTTGACGGTTTGTTAACTGTGCCAAGGGCGCCAAATAATTAGGCTGCGCGAGAGGAACCTCGCATTGCTGGTCAAACTGCTGACAAATATTCAGTTTCTGTCTCTCCACATGGATACGAAAGGATTTGCCTATCAAATATATTAGCTAGTCAATCACGCCTATTGTTAAAGCCTCTGGGAGTGTTCGATGTTCATGGTTATCCATTCACAGTCATACGTTTAGCCAACCATTGAAATGCAACGACTGCACGTGTCAAAAGATGTGATTGGGACTGTAAGTAGTATTTTAAAAAGGTTTAAAAAATGGATTAACCTGTGAACCCCAATAATGAAATTTTCATTACCTAAAATTGCATTAAATGATGTTTAAAATGCTGTTATTTCATGGGGAAAGTATTTTCCACAGACTCCTGTTACACATCCTTGCTGTATATATATTAATATTTTTATGGTAGCACATTTTCAGCTGCTGCAATATCTGAAATAAAAGTATTGCAGGTACTTGTCACTTAATATTTACTGGAGCATGCAGTCAAGTTGTAAGTATAATACGTAGCATTGTATCTATTCTGTTCATTTATGTTCAGAGCTGGAATTATTGCTTACTCTCCAAAGGTATATAATTCTATATGATTAGCCTATATTAAATAAAGTTAGTATAGTCAAAAGTAAACTAAATATAATGTTTTCGTTTTTTCTCATCTCTTTTCCCCCTGTAATTCCCTCATGTAACTATTCATTTGTTTTTAGAAATGCAAAATGTTAGACAGTCTGGTTTTTAGGAATAATTGAAGTGGTCTTAATTTCTCATGGTGATAAAATGCAGACATATTTGGATCAAGTCTCTAAACTAAAGTTTGTTCTGTAATGTGTCTTTGTGATAGTACACAGCTGAATTGCTGCACACTGCACACTAGAGCGGCTCACTTTCACCCACACACTCCACCAGAGGTGTTACAACCCTACAGGTGGAATTACTCAGCAAATGAGAACAATTTAACAGACTGAGTAAGAATCAGACACATACTATACACACAAATGTCAGTTTGGAAAGTATGCAGTCCTATGGGATCAGATCGCATCATGAGAGAATCAAGCACATGGGATTAATTGCTTAGAGAAGTAAGCTATTCCTGGATATTTCCTGTTTGGCGATTAAAATGGAACATATAAGAAAATGAATTCAGAGGGCAAAGCAAAAAATAATAATTCTGTAATGTATGCATGCATAATTTATAGTGCATTAGAGCATTATTTGCATTGTATCATTTCATGAGATGAAAATATGGAAATAGCATGAGAATGATGTGAGGTCCTAAAACAGAGCTTTGTCCCATGTGAGCGTTTTAAACCCAAATTTTACTAAAGCATAATGCTATCCAGGAAAAATAAACAATTTGCTAATGCTTTATTGCTCATACAGTCATTTTTCATCTCTAGTTTAACAAATTATTTATTTATTTATTTATTTACTTATTTCATAAATCAATAGTGGTCCAGACAAATTTAAGAGTATGCATTATGTCATATGATCGAGTGTTATGGCATTCTTCATACAGAGGGGGGCCTTGATCCTCTGATGAATCAAGACTTTATTTGTTAATGTCATAGCTACAATACAGAGCTTGCATTCATATTCTGATGTGATGCGAATATAAAGCTTAACCTCTATGTCTTCCATTGGCCTAATTTGATATTTTTCATCCATGTTTTTTTTTTTTTTTGCTGTAGCAGAGCAGTCATCTGACGATCTACCCTTGTTATTTTGGTAACACTTTACAATAAGGCTCATTAGTTAAAATTAGTTAACTACTTTAGTTAACCTGAATTAAGAATGAACAATACTTCTACAGAATTTCTTAGTTAATGTTAATTTCAGCATCTACTAATGCATTATTAAAATCAAAAGTTGTGCTTGTTAATATTAGTTACTGCTCTGTGAATTAACATTAACTAACAATAAACGACTGTATTTTCATTAACAAAGATGAACAAACACTGCAATAAATGTATTGTTCATTGTTTATTCGTGTTAGTTGATACATTAACTAACATTAACTATTGGAACAACAACCACGAAACCGGGTTACCGTTATTTTCACCCAACTATGGAGCACTATGTATTAATGCATAGAATTGACCTATCTGTATCTTGTGTCATTGTGTGTTGTCAAACCTGCTGCTGTGGACAATTGTATTTTGTGTAATAGTTTTCACCACTCACCCTTCATCTTTTGATTCCAAACAATAGGTTGATTCTAGTTTTTAGAGCAGCATGAATAGCTTTAGAATTATAGAGTGAATTAATGTGTGGGAGATAAAAATGAATGCAAATGTGAGTTTGATCCAGGAGTTTGAAAGGGAAGGTGAAAGGTCATGGTTGTACAGGGTCTAGAGAGAATAGGATGTTTAAAACTATGCCTTAGACTTTTGTAATTGTCAGTGAGGCTTTCACTGTTTGCCTTGAGCTAATATTTGACCATCTGCTTGAGTCAAACGCAAACGTTTTTGTGATGACACTGAAGGACAATTAGCCTTTTATATTTGGTTGCATAAATTCGACATTCCAGGGGCCTGCATGGGGTAAAATTCTGAGAGATGCCCGTGGTCTCAAAGACAACAGGTGGAATCAGCCAAAACATTTTTTGCAAATTTTACACTACGAAGATGACAGAGAAGTGCTTCTGAAGTGTAATTTAGCTGTCTTTCCACTGGTTGATGCTGCTCAGTGGTGGCATAAATGCATTTACACAGCAATTACAACTATATACTTTGATAATGGGGCTGAAGTGGGTCAGAGAAGGCATAATTTAGTCTCGTTTTTATCCGCCATTGTGTCTTTACACTGAATTATGAGCAAGAACAGACCAGCCTTAACTCAGGTGTTTAAATATGCCTTTTGTCATTTAAATGAAAGGCAGAATAACTTCGTTGGCCCAACATTGTAATCCAGTGAAAGTTTAATGTTTTCACATTAAATGTTCAAACACTAGCTATTGTGGTTGGATGTTCACATACTTTTGGCATATCTATGTATATTTTATACATCAGAGAGACAATAGATGACAAAGACGGTGACAATAAGAGGGAGATAGATTGAAACAGAACAACATATGGAACGGTTCAAGCTACAAGTCTTCAGGCTTTTCACAACATTAGTATTCTTCTTAAAGGGGTCATATGATGCGATTTCAAGTTTGCCTTTCTCTTCGGAGTGTTACAAGCTATTCCTGAATAGATAAGATCCCTAAAGTTGCAAAAACTAAAGTCTCAAAACCAAAGAGATACTTTATCAAAGTTAAGACTCTGCCACGCCCCCCTAAAATGGCTCGTTCTAACACGCCGCCACATGTCTACCTCACTATGTGGAAAATTTGCATAATGCGGCCCAAATGTGCACCCAAAGAAAGAAGTCGTGGTTTCAGGAACAGCAGTAGTGTTGATTTTTTCAGAATTTGCCATGTAGTGGAGATGCTGTGTGTTTCGTTGTGAAAGCAAAAGCACTTTATTTGGTCTTTCAGAAGTAGATGCATTTAGGAATCTTTAAGATTAATTACAACAGAACAGTGATGCATTTTATTGACGACCGTTTCGTGAACCTAGGAGATTCTGACTTTGCTTTGACAATCTGGCGATTCTGAATCAGCTACTGTTTTGTTATTAGTTTAAGTATTTGCAGTGGAGGTTCAAATGCGGAGTTTTGCGCATCGTGTGTGTGAGCGAGAGAGAGAGAGAGAGAGAGCGAGAGAGCTCACTCAAGTGGAGTCAGCTGTTACGTGCTTGTGTACTGCAAACATACAGCTGCACACTGTGTTGTCACGAAATCTGTTCCCTTCGGGCTCTTGTCTTACATTATTCCCCTCGACAAGATGAAGCTTGCGGTGTTCGGCCAATCACAATGCACTGGGTCAACTGGCCAATCAGAGCAGACTGCACTTGTCGGAAGGAGGGACTTTGTAGAAAACGATGCGTTTGAGAGAGGCGGGCATAGAGGACCTACAATAATGTACAGTATTTGAAAAATAATGTATTTTTTGAACATTAAAGCATGTCAACATATTCTGTTACACCAAATACACAAAATAATGATCTTTATAAAAGTATCATATGACCCCTTTAACATCTGAATTAATAATGCACATGGGGGTGGTCTTACTGTGTCCTTTTTTGGAAAATCTCACACCTTACAAGAGATTCACTTTACAGTGTACCATATTGAAAGCCACATTAATTATTGATTGGCAAGTAAAATGCTTGGTAAATGCTTTTATCCTAAGCAACTTCTAGTGGAAGGTACATATTTTATCAGTACACAAGTTCCTAAGGAATCAAACCCATGACGTTGATGTTGCTAAACCACACAGTCTGCCTCTTGACAAAGATATTTAACAATATGAAAGATATAGTGCGTAAGATTTCTTTCAAGTACATGTCACATCAGGTACACCCTGAGCCATTCAACTGAAATCTTTGCAATCAAATTGTTAGAAAAATTATTTAGCCCTCTGCTGCATTCAGTTTTTTTTTCAATTATAAAGGGGAAAAAAGATCTTAATGTTTGTTTTTACTTCAAAACAAGAATATAATATTTCTCAATCTGGTTTGTGATGTATTTTGAAAAAGTTGCACATTTGTCCATTGCAATTGATTGTTACACTGGACTTCCATGCCAGGAATATTGGAGATCTAGTCTCCTTCCCAGAGCCCGTCGTAAAACATTTGTTTTGTTTGGTATCCTAAATTATCAACAGAGTTTCGTACCCCAAACCAGTAAACAGCAAGTCTTGTCTGATTCGCAAAATCAGTTAACAAAACTGTATTACTGAAAGTCTTCCGTCAGCCTGAGAGGTTGACAGAGAAAACCAAGGGAGAGCAGAATGTGGGAGATGAAGTGATGGTTATTGAATATTGTGAGTGTATTGAATAATTGCCTGGGTTTCAATGATTGGACTTCGTCTGAATGTCATCCCTACTTCTGGACTTCATCCTGTACTTTGTCTGACCAGTACAAATTCAACAAGTGTTATTATACCAAACCAAAAGAAATGGAAAATTACTATTTCACTTGTATTTCATCTTGTGAAATTAAAACCTTGAAATGGAGACATTCTCTTGTCTCTTGCTCTTGAACACCACACAATGATAATATTAAACAACAACAAAGCATTACAAGAGCAAGAAAAATATGTAAAATAATAATTAATATAATACAAATGAATAAATTACTGTATTATTAAATGGAGTCATTCAATGGTTATAAACTAATTCAAATGGCTAAAATTGGCTTTTAAAAATCCATCCACTCTAGCGAAGACGCATCAGAGGGTTAAATAATGATTCACTATGGTAAGAACTGCCAATGGGAAGCCAAGAAAAATGGGTCAGTGGTATCAGTTAAAGCGTGCATAGATTTAAATCATCAGCATCGCAGAGCTGCACATTGTCAGAGTGCTGTTTGAAATCTGTCTCGGTATCCAATGTTTTTCCCTAGTAATGTTGTCGACATCAATCAAAAGGAATCTGTGCAGATTGAAAACTTTAGTTTGAATTCAAGTTCACTTTCCCTCAAGAAAGTTCTTTCAGGAAAACACCCCTGCTCTTTGCAGAAAGGTCTCAGCATTTGTTGGACAGACAGAGTAGATAATCTCCCCAGAAATACTTTTTTTAAAAGCAGTGGATCAGCCGTCCTTTATCATGGTTTCTGCTTGAGAAGTTTGAGCCCGTGTTTTTCAGAGACTTTCCTTGCCGATCAGTAAACTGTCAGCTGATTGGAATTGATTGTGTGTGCTTTGCCCCTATTCAGACTTTTCTTCTAGCTGCAAGCTACAATAATAAGTTGGACGGCACAGACAAACAAGTTCATTCAACACAATCTGTTGCTCTCAGTCTCGTCAGGTTCATTTTTTGTTATTTATAAAAGCTTTTAAATAATGCAAACATATCCACAGTACAGCATAATCATTTTTAATTACGTTTAAATGATTTGGATTTTTTTTTTTTTGATTTCTAATTCAAGATCTGTGTTGTGCATTGGTGTTATACTAAACAACTGCAGCCCAAAAATAAAGCGCCATGACATTGTTCTCTCTCTGATATGATTAGCTAATGGCACAAATAAGCTCCTTGCAATGTGGTGAAATGTCATTTTCTCTTCTTTATCAATTTCTGTCTTTCTCTCCGTCTCTCCTTGTCTCTTTATATCGTTCATTTGATGTCTAAGTGATAGTGACATTTTAAGAGCACTTCTCATCTATTTGTGCCACAGAATCATCCCTCCAAGTAGCAGAACACGCTCTCATCCAAATCCCTGTTCGATAGACCTAACAGACAAGCACTGTAACAGCACTGACATATGAGGATTAAACCAAATATCAGCTCTGTCTCTCTAGATTAGGTGAAATGGCAATCAAGGTAATTTGGATAATGTGCCTTCCAGTGTCTACTTTCTGGACATTTGTGTAAGATTGTCATTGTGGCTAAAAAAGTCTTTTAAATTAGTTTTTGGGGTCATTTCATGTATTACTTTTCAAAGGTTTGAGGTTGGTAAGATTTTTTTGTGTGTGTGCTTTCATCAAGAAGTCTCTTATGTTCACCAAGGCTGTATTTATTTGATGAAAAATACTGTAAAAAATGTAATATAGTGAAATATTTTTATAATTTAAAGGGGTCATATGATGCTTTTTTAAAGACTCATTATCCTCTCAGCCCCCTGTATTTGGTTGTAACAGAATATGTTGACATGCTTTAACGTTCAAAAAACACTTTTTTTTTTTTTTCAAATACTGTACATTATTTTAGGTCATCTATGCCCCGCCTCTCTCAAAAAAACCCCCCCCCCCCCCCCCAACACGCTTTGTTTTCTACAAACGTCATCTTCGACAAGCGTAGTCTGCTCTGATTGGCCAGGAACCAGTGCATTCTGATTGGGCCCCCCCCCCCCGAACACCGCAAGCACTTGTCGGAAATGTAGCGCCCCTTACCATAATCGCAAGCTTCAGCTTTCAACACAAATGTAAAGACAGAGCCTGAAAGGGGAACAGACAGTGATGAAGCTGGTATGTGTTTGCAGTACACAAGCCACGGTTAAGACAGCTGACTCCACTGTGATGTGACGCTCTCTGTCTCTCTCTCTCACACACACGCACACACGATACGCGAAACTCAGCCTTGAACAGTCAATAGCAGTATTATTAAACTAATAACAAAACAGTAGCTGATTCAGAAGCGACAGATTGTCATAGCAAATTCAGAATTAACTCCTCTCCTAGGTTCACAAAACGGTAGTCCATAAAATGCATTGCTGTTCTATTGTAAGTAATCTTAAAGATTCCTAAATGCATCTACTTTCGGAAGGCCAAATAAAGTGCTTTTGCTTTCGCCTAGAAACACACAGCGTCTCTCTGACATGGCTGCTTCAACACTAACTGCGGTTACTGAAACCACGACTTCTTTCTTTGCGTCCACATTTGGGCCGCATTATGCAAATATTTCCACATAGTGAAGTAGATATGTGTGGGCGTGTTAGAAACGAGCCGTTTTGGGGGGCGTCCCCCCCGGGCGTGGCAGAGTTTTAACTTTGATAAAAGAATATCTCTTTGGTTTTGAGACTTTAGTCTTGGCAACTTCAGGGATCTTATCTATGCACAATCAGCTTGTAACACTCCAAAGTGAAAGGAAAACTTGAAATCGGATCATATGACCCCTTTAAAACAACTCTTTTCTATTTCAATATATTTTAATTTATTCCTGTTATGCAAAGCAAAATTTTCAGCAGCTATTTCTCCAATCTTCAGTGTCACATGATCCATCAGAAATCATAATATGAAACCTAGTATGCTGATTTGGTGCTCAAGAAATGTTTATGTCTATCAATGTTGTGCTGCTTAACATTTTTGTGGAAACCATGGTACCAAAGTTTTTTTGTTGTTGAAAAGTTCAGCGTTTATTTGAAATGCTTGCTGGATAATAGTATTAATTACTTTAATAAATGTTTCCAGTTCACTCTGAATTTCCTTAGTATAATGGAAAAGGCAAGGTAACAGTGAGGCTTTTTTTTTTTTTTTTCAGTCTCAGTGTTGAGTTCCTGGATTAAAACCTACTTAGGTATGAATTATCACATAGTAGAGGGAGAGTATCTGTGCCACTAACCATACTTTCTGCAAACCTCTCAGTGTGTAAAGAAAAAGCCATGTAAATGAGGGACACCAAAATGCATTTATGCTCACATGACTTGCCTGTATACAAAGTATCTGGGTGGATAGGACAGGCATAGTGACTTGCTGACTCACAATTCAGTTAAGCAAGGTGTGAAAAAATTGGGAGCAATTTTAATCATTCAGTGCAACAGAAATTAAATGTTATGGTTTGTTTTGGGGAACTGCAACCACATGCATAATAATGTGCTACGTACCTATAAAGACCTATCAATCAGAGGATCTCATGACAAAGGAAATCAATTTAGAATAATGTTTAGAACAATGTTTGGGATTGGCCAAAAGTAAATACAGGGTAATTTCAGTGGAACTGAACAGCAAATTAATTATAGCGCATTGTCTAAAAAGCAAATTCGGAAGACAATTTCTACAGATATTGACTCAATATGCTGTTCAGGGGACCCAAAACAAGAGCCATCTGATAGAGCCATCTGTTATTTGTGTCCAAAAAGATCTCTATTGTCTTATCAAGGATTGCACACCTCTTTTTGTTTGGAGTTTAGTTTTATTCACAGCTGGTTGTAGGGAAGATAATGGGATTCATAGTTTTATCCCACTTTTAAACTAGAATAAAACAGAAAGTTTTAGCATTGTGAGAGATTCTGTACTATTTCAAGGTCTAATCTTATAAGCACATTTGTGACATCGATCATCGATCTTTGTACAGATGGCCAGATGTTTTTACAGTAAAGCACAAGGTGCTGGAGAACATGATCATCAGGGGCAAAATGTATTAAATCAGGACCGGCCTACTACAATCAGAGGATAGACTTCTTTAATGACCCATTAATTTTCCTGCTGCTATACGTATTCCATTAATCCGCCACTGATCTATGGCAGATTATAAACTCATTAGTTCTGAAATGTCCTCTCAGTTTGTATTCGTGATTGTCAAACTGAGCAGTCTTACAACATCCACTATTGATACCATCTTCACATAATCTTCTTCAAAAGCTAGTCATAAACTTTTTTCAACAGAGTGTTTTATTTATAAGAAATGTGAATGATTGCTACTCTGATTTGTTAGTCTGCATTACTCACCCATTATATGCTCTAACTATGAAAGTGATCTATAGTGTCAATTCTATTGTTTTGCTCTTTCAGGCTTTAGCCAATCGAGTCAATAGAGTGACTCAGGGATGGATAGACGTATAAATGGATAAATTGCTAAAAGTGCCCGACTAAGATGTTGACACTGGTGAATTGAACGGCAGTGTTTGATGAACTAATTGCCTCTTAAGAACTGAGTCTGGCACAAGGGCAAAAACCGAAAGCTGGCCCACTTGCCATTCTAAAAGCTTTTATATGTTCTCTGTTCCACAAACCAATGTAATTGAATGAAACAGCACAATCCACTTCAAAAACAGTAAATATGTCTGCTTAATTCCATCTCGGCTGGCTACTGAGGTATTAAACAGGCATTATAGAGATTTCAGGAACTACAGTACAGGATTTGAAATGAATGGTAGCTTGGAAAATTAAGACATTTATAACTTTATAAGTAATGCAAAGCTCAATTATTAAGATTCAATATCCTGTACTGTGAAAATGCACATTGTGCTCATCTGAAATTATCTCCTGGCGTTCTTTTTTTTCTGTCCTGTGCACAGGTGGCAATGGTGCAGGATGTTCGACATCCTTTCCCCACAGTGGATGTTCCAGACCACGCTCACTACACCATCGGCTCTGTCAATCTGGCAGTGGGCATCACCGGCATAGTGGGAAACTTCTTGGTCATGTATGCCTTCTGCAAGTGAGTCCAGATATATGTAGTCTGTGTGATGGCCAATGAAATCCAGGTTAGATCTGCTCATCTAGAGTCATTGTTGCACTGCAAAGGCAGCACAGAAACTGCTGCCTATATATGGGAATCCCTGATTTATATGTATATAACGTATATATATTATAGAATTATCTGTTAATTTATTCATATATAATAATTATTCAACATAAAATGACAAGGTCACAGATAAGCTTCTTCTTTCTTTCTTGTGAATTGTAACTTTTATTTTGCGTATGTTTTCAGGAGTAGGAGTCTGAGAACACCTGCCAACATGTTCATCATTAATCTGGCTCTCACTGACTTTCTAATGTGTGTCACTCAGACACCAATCTTCTTCACCACCAGTTTGCACAAGCGATGGATCTTTGGGGAAAAAGGTAATCCAGATGTCAGATAATCATGGGCGCTTGATCAAACCCCTGGTTTTCATTCCTAATCAGACAAAACTTGAGCTGAACTGAATGACTGTTTAATGCTATAGCCCGGGGCGGACTGACCATCTGGACTCCAGATCTTCTCCAGAACAGCCGTCGGCCTGGCTGGTTCATCATCAAAGAAAAAGTGTCAGATTAAGTGACGGTGATGGCTGACAAAAGAGGGCGCTAATGCAATCTATTTTTGCTTAATGCATTTAAGAAACCGAAACTGACGCGCAAACGGAGAGTGGGCTCATGATGGAAGCAAGAAAAAAACTTTAAGAAAAAAGGCGGTTGGGAGAAGCTAAAAGAAAGAAAGAAAAAAACGAACAGTTACATTAGGTTACCTTTGTCCACCAATCACCAAACTATATAGAGCATGTAGCCTATAGCACTATAGCAAAATCCCAGAACACCCCTAGTCCGAACGCTCACTGCTAATTTTTACTCCGCATTGTCTGACATGAATATTCCATTCTCATACATAAAGAGGGGACCAGCGCAAACAGAGAGATAATGACCGTTAGAAATATAGGAAATTAGTAGCTATAATATGTTAGTTGCTGATTTAACATGACACACACACACACACACACACACACACACAGACAGACAGACATATGAATACTCAAATTGAAGAATTCTGTTTCAGGTTTCTAGATTTTAGGTTTTTGTTTTATTGTCATATTATACATTTTGCATTCTGCTCTTTTTATGTAGATTTCAAGTATTTTAGTTCATACAATAATACATTTATTTCAATCCCTTGTAATGGTTTTACTGGTTATAATGAAAATTGTATTGGTTTTAATGGAAACTGTAATGGTGCCTGTTGGTCTCTACTGGTAATTGGTCGCCTTCTGTTGGTGGCTTTTGTTAAAACCACTAAATCATAATGTAATGTGTCTCAAAACACACTTCAGGAATCCATTATTTAATGGTTAAAAGTTGATGGTTTGTAATGTTTGTAATGGTATTTGTTGTGGAAAACATTCAAATTTCTCTATCTTTTATCTATGGTCTCTATTGTTTTTGTCAGCAGGGTCACCATGGGTTTTGTGATGTTATTTGCCATAAATGTGATAGGATTGCTGTAATATTGTGAGATAGGCTACTCACAAATCAGGCAACCAGCTGGACCTTATTTACACACGACACTGCTCCACTGATTATGTGCTGGTTACTCCACTGCACACCTCAGATCACTTCCTCCTCACTCTTAACCTCAACATGGTTCCTGACACAACACATACCCCTACACATGTCACTTTTAGACGTAACCTACGCTCACTCTCACCCTCCCGGCTATCTGCTATGGTTTCATCTTTGGTTCCTTCTCCTGAACAGTTATCATCTCTCGATGTTAACTGTGCTACTGATAGTTTCTGCTCCACTCTTACGTCTTGTTAGACACCGTCTGCCCCTTGTCTTCCAGGCCAGCTCGTACACACCCTTCTGCCACGTGGATAAGCATGATGTTACCCCCCCCCCCCCCCCCCCCCGTGAGTAGCGTTCTATCAGAGCTGCAGAAGATATGGCGCAAATCACAAAATCCTACTGACCTTAATGTATATCGATCACTTCTCTCTTCATTCTCTGCTAATGCCTCCACTGCTAAAAGGACATACTATCACAACAAAATTAACAATTCGCCTAACTCTCTCATGCTCTTTAAAACATTTTCCTCCCGCCTTTGTCATCCTTCTTCCCCCTCCTTCTTCAATTCTAACAGCTGATGATTTTGCCACATTCTTCACAGACAAAACCAAAACCGTCAGTGCACCATCCCACACACAAACTGTCAAACACATCTAACCAGCAAACATACACTTGTTTTCATCTTTCTCTCCACTCTCTGAGGCAGAAGTCCCTAGACTCATCCTTTCCAATCATCCTACTAGTTGTCTGTTTGATCCTATTCCATCTCATCTCCTTCAAGCCATTTCTCCTGCCGTTGTACCTGCACTCACTCACATCATTAAACATCCCTTCACACTGGTGTTTTTCCATCAACATTAAACAGGCTCGTATAACCCCACTACTTAACAAACCCACCCTTAACCCATCTCTTTTAGAGAACTAAAGACCGGTTTCCCTTCTTCCTTTCATTGTAAAAACACTTGAACGAGTTGTGTTCAACCAAGTCTCAGCCTTTCTCACATAGAATAACCTCCTGGACAGCAACCAATCTGGTTTCAGTAGTGGACATTCGACCGAGACTTCCTTGCTTTCAGTTTTTGAAGCCCTAAGACTTGCAAGAGTGGCTTCCAAATCTTTATACTTATTTTGCTGGATCTGATGCTTTTGTACGGGGAAACACCAGATCTCCTGTCAACCCTATTGGGAAAATGGCATCTCAGAACCGCACGCCGTGGTTGAGTCTTACCTCTCGATCGGTCCTTAAATGTCTCTTGAGAGGGAGCGGTGTCCAAGCGCAAAAAATCTAGCTACCTGGGGTGCCTCAGGGTCTATTGTATTCGCGCACCACTTTCTCTTCTCTGTCTACATGGCATCCGGTTCTGTCATTCAGCAACAGGCTTTTATATCACTGCTATGCTTGAGACACTCAACTCTACCTATCACATTCCTCCTGATGATCCGACGGATAGCTGCGCGCACCTCTCAGCATGTCGAACAGACATTTCTTGTTGGAGTGGACAATCACCTTTCATCAACTGGCTAAACAGAACTGCTTGGGTTTCAAAAACCCACACTTAGAGAATGTCAAACAGCCAGTTAGGTCAGCACCATAAAACTCCTTCAAAAAACAGCTAGAAACCTTGGAGTTGATTGATGATAAGCTGAATTTCTCAAACCACATTGCTAAAACTGCCCGGTCCTACAGATTTGCTTTATACAACATAAGGAAGATCAGGGCCTTTCTTTCAGAACATGCAACACAATTCCTTGTTTAAGCTCTTGTTCTATCCAGTCTGGACTAGTGTAATGCTCTTTTGGTAGGTCTTCCAGCCACTTCTATCAAACATCTACAATTAATCCAAAATACCGCTGCAAGATTAAACTTTAATGAGCCGAAAAGAACACATGTCAAACCTCTGTTCATCAATTTGCACTGGCAGTAGCTGCTCGCATTAAATTCAAGCCATTAATGTTTGCCTACAAAACCACCAATGGCTCTGCACCCATTTACCTAAATTCATTACTTCACACTTAGGTGCCCTCTAGAAGCTCCCGCTTTGCCCTCACCCGGAAACGGCGTATTATTGTGCCATCTAAAAAAGGCACAAAATCACTTTCACAGACTTATTCATTAACTGTTCCCTCCTGGTGGAATGACCTGCCAAAATCAATCCGAGCAGCTGAGTCCTTAACCACCTTCAAGAAACAACTGAAAACACATCTGTTCCACCTTTATTTGACTCTCTAACTCTAACACTTTCTATTCTACTATAATTCTACTTAATCTATATTTATCTTCTTTTTTTATTAAAAAAAAAAACAAATAAAACAAAAACAACAAACACAAACATAGCCCCTTTCTATTTTTTCATTATTCCTTGTGTCTTTGTTTGGGTGTCCCCCCCCCCCTGGTGTATAATTATATATGTATATATCATATTATACCTTGCTACGTGTTAATGCGTTCGGCCTAACGAGGATTGTTCATTTGCACGTATATATGGTGACTTTTTGTTAGTTAGAGTGCTTTATTGTCCTCATTTGTAAGCGCTTGGGATTAAAAGCGTCTGCCTAATGACGAAATTAAATGTAAATGTAGTAGCGACGCTTGTAGTTGTGGTGGGCCTGTATCTTTGGGGAGAAAATCCATGGGCCGTTTTTTACGCCCAGTCCTGTCCCTGGCCCCTATAGCCAGTGTTTCCAATCCATGCTTTACGTATAGTAGTTCATCCTTCATATTGCTTTAAAAAGTATCTTTTTCCTTTAGTAGAACAGTTTAATTTTACATCGTTAGTTTGTACCCTTAAAACCCAGAAGGACAATACATGACCTGTCTGAAGAAAAGTGAAGGGGGGGGGGGGAATTCTAGGTTATTTCAAGTTGGGACCCCAGTAATCGTTCTGAACTATTTGCAAATAATATTTTAAAACATGCACACATTCACTCTTTATTTGTATGCCTATATGTCAAAACACAAAATGTGCCAGTCCATGACATTCAGGTAGGAATACATGATAAGTAAACCAATTCATATTTCAGTCCGCCCAATCAGCATATTTGGATAAAAAAAGTTGAGTTAGTTTGCATTGGGATATTAATGTCGGTGATAGTTTACAATTCAATCTTTTTAAAAAACAAGTCAAATATTAAATGTTTTGCTACTTCCATCTTACCTCGCTCTCTTTCAATGTTAAAACTGACGTTTCGTGCTAGAATTCATGCTCTGCTTCTGTGAACAGTAGACCCGCCTACTTTGATTTATTTTGACATTGATGAGCACTGTTAGACCGCTAAATTAAACCAGCCAGACCAGCCTAAATTAAAAAAATAATAATATTTTAAACCTTTTTGTCAACAAACTGATTGCTGCATAAATGGAGGACAGTAGAGCAGTGCAGGAATTTCAAATATTGGGGAGGGGCAATTTGGCCATTTCTAATTATTGGGGGGACTTGTCCCCATCGTGTACTGTGGTTATGGCCCTGTGTGGAATAGCAGTTAGCGACTCATGACTGAACTGCTCTCTATAACGGCGCTATATTACAGATGTAATCTCTCATTCAAGCTCTCTTAAACATATTATTGCAATTACTTTGTATAAGTAAAAAACCTAAAACCTCTCCTGAAAGGACAACAATTGCATGATTACATATTCATCATGCAGTAGCATGTGTGGGATTAATGTGATGCTCTAATGTTAGGCTTTCGAATAATGCCACAGATAAAAAACAGAAAATGTCAGGTCATCCGAGGATCCCTTGATCAATGATGGTCTTGTTTAGATTTCAAACCTTTTAAGCACTTAACCCCTTGCTGCACAGGCTATGCAAACTACACAAAATGACCCCCCTCACTTATTTTTCATTTTTAAGTATTTCATGGCGGTGGCCTTTTTCTTTTTGAAAATCAGTATTTCAGCATGTAAATTCCCCCCCCCCCCTGCTCTATGAATTCTGATAGTTCAAAATAATTTTTTTCAATGACACTGTTACGTACCGTATAGGGGTAGAGCGCAAAAAATAAAAATAAAAAAATTAAAAAAAAAGCGTGAACAATCAGCTTTTGGAATATTTATTGGAGTTCACTGTAGGGAAGCAGAATCGGGGCCCAAAAAATAATAAACAAAACATTCTTAATATTAAACCCTCTAAATTACCTATCCAAAGTAAAGAAACTAAAATAAAATTCTCTAACCTAACTACCTAATCCAAAAACACAGATCCAAACGTTACAAAAAAAAAAGATGGCATCTGACTCCTTACTTTCCCAATAACTATGTACAATATTCACAATAAATATTTACAAAGAAACATCAAGTTCAGAGGGAAAATCTAGAATCAAAATCGTACAACAGGCAAGGGTCGGGTAAGCCAGATTACCGTTACACAAACAATGAATATCCAGACAATCTCTCTCAGCATACAAATGGGGTAAGACAGCACAAGCACTGCATCAACAAACAGCATGGTTCACAAAATGGCCGCCACCACACCTCCCTTTGAAGGAACTGCTGTCATCTCTTTTAAGGGAGAGAAAACCAATCAGAGGACGACATTAATGAGTCTGCAGTAACCAATCAGCAGCAACCTGGGCAGACACAAACCAGCAGAACAAAACTATAGGGTCGTAACACCCCCACACATAAGAGTAAACATGGTTTATAGTTAACACCTAGACAGAGAATCTGGTATCACGTTGTCAGCACCCTTCTTTTAATTGATTTTCAGATTAAAGCGCTGACAGACAAGTGACCAACGCATAAGTCTCTGGTTTTTGTTACACATTCTTCGGAGAAAAACGAGAGGATTATGGTCAGTGTATACAGCAATGGGTTGCGGACTAGAACCAATACATACTACAAAATGTTGTAGAGCCAATAAAAGAGCTAGGGCTTACTTTTCAATAGTACTATAGTTTACTTGATGACGGTTAAACTTTTTAAGAGTAGTAACATATGGGATGGTCGACTCCTTGGTCGTCTTCTTGTAATAGGACCGCACCCGCACCATTTCCACTGGCATCCACTTCAAGTTTGAAGGGTCGACTGAAGTCAGGAGCAGCTAGAACAGGAGAACTACATAACAGACTCTTCAAAGAAACAAATGCACACTGACAGTTTTCATTCCACTTGAAATTGACATCTTTGCGAAGGATATCTGTGAGGGGTTTCACAGAGAAATTCTTACAGAAGCTCCGGTAGTAACCGGCCATCCCAAGATGATCTCTTTTTGATTTAGGCACAGGAAAATCAACAATGGCTTGCACCTTAGCTTCCACAGGGCGAACAGTACCATGACCAACTTCTTTGCCCAAGTAAGTGATGGTTGCATGACAAAACTCACATTTTGCTAGATTAAGTGTTAGATTAGCATCTTGAAATCTGGTAAACACTTCTTCTAGAGTTTTCAAATGATCACTCCAAGTATTCGAGTAGCAGACCACATCATCCAAGTATGCTTCACAGTTTTGTACATTTGCCAAGATGCGATTCATTAGCCGTTGGAAGGTTGCTGGTGCGTTTCGGAGCCCAAAAGCTAAGATCTTATATTGAAGGAAAGCATCTGGGGTAGCAAATGCTGAAATCTCTGAAGCTCGCTCAGTCAGCGGCACCTGCCAATAACCCTTAAGTAGATCTAGCTTAGTTACGAACTTAACGCTGCCAGTTCGATCAATGCAATCATCCATCCTGGGAAGAGGATAGGAATCTGCCTTGGTTAGTTGATTAACCTTTCGGTAATCAGTACAAAAACGTGAGGTTCCATCAGCTTTTGGGACCAACACACACACGGAGAACACCAAGGACTAGAACTGGGTACCGCCAAACCATTTTCAACCAAATACTGAGTTTCTTTCTTCATGATTTCACAGGGTTTTACACGGTAAGCATTCTGTTTAACAGGTCGATGGTCACCAACATCAATATCATGCATTAGCACATGAGTCACTGTAGGTACATCTGAGAAAAGTGATGAATACTTATCAACTGTACAATTTCACTTCGAGCTGATCTAGATAAATGAGAAAGCTTAGAACCGAGAGTTACTAAAGCTTCAGAATTTTGAAGACGTGCACCGGAAAGACATGCACTTCCTAACCGAAGATCATCCATACTGGGAGAATAATCAGAGGGAGCTGCATTTACAGAGGCTACTACAACTGGAGTCACAGAAGTTACAGGAACACTGATAGAGTTTTTAGCATGAGAATGAGAAATATACAACTTGAGCATGTTTATGTGACAAACACGAGTCTTTCTTTTCCGCTCCGGGGTCTGTACTACATAATCAGTATCACTCAACTTTGCTTCAATCACATATGGCCCGGTGAACTTCGCTTGTAGTGCAGAGCGAGTGAAAGGTAGCAAAACAAGAACTTGGTCGCCTACTTCAAATGAGCGTTGAACAGTATTTTTATCAAATGTTCCCTTCATACGGGTTTGGGAAGCTGCCAAGGACGGCCGTGCTAACTTCCACACAGAATGCAAGTGCTCACGAAATGAACTTACATGATCTAGGACACTCTTAGAAGTCAACCCTGTCAGACCTCCAGAAAGTAATTGCTCTTGCAACAATTTTAATGGACCACGAAGGGTATGTCCGAAGACTAATTCAGCCGGAGCGAAACCAAGGAATTCCTGAGTGGTGTTGCGAACAGCGAACAACAGAAGAGGAATCTGCTCATCCCAATCTTTCTCATGTTGGAGACGGTAGGTTCTGATCATAGTTTTAAGAGTTTGGTAAAAATCTTTCAAGGACACCCTGCGACTGTGGATGGTAAGCACTAGATGTACAGTGTTTAATACTCAACTTTCATTACCTTACGGAAAAGTCTTGACAAAGTTGGATCCTTGATCGGATTGGATGAATTTCGGAAGACCAAATGTCGTACAGAACTTCACTATGGCTTTCACAATGGTCGGAGTCTTTAGTGAACGTAGAGGAATGGCTTCAGGGAACCTAGTAGCAGAACACATCAGCGTTAACAAATATGAGTGACCAGATTTAGTTCTTGGCAAAGGACCGACACAATCAATAACTAGCTTCTCAAATGGTTCACTCATTACAGGAATGGGTTTCAAGGGAGCTGGAGAAATAACCTGGTTTGGTTTTCCAGCAACCTGACACTCATGACATGATCAACAATGCTGGGTAACAGCAGACTTCCTTCTGGGCCAGAAGAAATGTTTAAGAAGATTATGGTAGGTCTTCTTAATACCCAAATGTCCGGACAGCTCATGGTCATGCCCCACACTCAGTACATGTTCTCGATATGACTTTGGAACGACTACTTGGAACACCGAGCTCCAATCTTGCTTTAAGCTCTCAGGTCTCCACTTACGCATTAGCACTCCGTCGTCAATAAAGTAGGCAATTTTCTGGTCAGCTATCTCAGCTTTGTCAACTGCTGCAGAAAAACAGGACTTCAAGGTATCATCAGCATTTTGTGCCTCCATCAACTCTCTTGTCAAATGGGAAATCGAACTTAGGTTCCAGCTTCAAATTTTGTATAGGCCTACAAGCTTCCACATTCGTCTCTTCAGTGTCACCAACATTTGAATTCATGAATGAATCAGAGAGATCAATCTCACTGTCGAATTTACGAGCCTGTGCACGAGTAACACATGAGTGAAATACGCTGGGAAACCTTTTAATTAACACATCATCCTGAGATACACTACGGACTTCAGAAACTTCAGGAAGACAAAACTTTACTTCCAGCTAAATCATTCCCAAGAATTAGAGCTACACCCCTCACTGGTAGTTCATTACGTACAGCCACTTTAACTGAACCAGTCACCATGTCTGAACGCAAGTACACAGTATGCAAAGGAACTCTTACCACACCAAGTTCTATTCCTTGAACTAGCACTTCTGAGTTACAACTAGATTGTGCTGAAAATGGAAGTACATCTGCCAAGATGAAGGTTTGTGCAGCACCAGTATCCCAAAGAATACGTACTGGTTTAGGATTTGAATCAGATTCAGACAATGACACTACATCTTCACAAACAAATGGTTCAAAAGTAGGATCAATAGAGGGTAATGAATCAGGAGAATGAGCGCATACAAAAGCTACAGACTTGGATGCATTCTGAGCCTTCCTCTGACTTTTCCTCTGTAATGCAGGACAAGTAGCAATCAAATGTCCTCTTTCGTGACAATAAAAACATTCTCGCACCGTCAATGATAAATCAGTTGTGTGATTATCTGGGGATACAGCATCTGCACTCCTAGAACTATAGTTGCGATTCACAACAGTGCGACATGACAAACGTGGGGACTGAAAAACAACCTTGTGTGTGAGCACAAATTCATCTGCAAAAACAGCAGCTTCAGTTAAGGATTAAACTTTGTTCGTTGAGATGAATTACCACCTTTTCTGAAATGCAGTTTTTGAACTCTTTCATCAAAATTAGTTCCTTTACCTGCTCAAAACAATGTAGTCTTCTCACGTGCAAACTCCACAAACGTTTGACTGGGGTTTTTCAAATGAGCCCTAAATTTTTGATGGTACGCTTCCGGAACAAGTTCGTACGCTCTTAATACAGCCGCTTTAACCGAATCATAATTCATACTTTGTTCAAGTGTTAACGCCGAACATACCTCTTGCGCCTTCCCAACAAGTTTACACTGCAACAATAAAGGCCAAATATTTCTTGGCCACTTTAACGTGGCTGCAATGCGCTCGAACACTAAACGTAGGGACTCTAAACATAGGGACTAATGAAATTTGTTTACTAATATTAACATCAGCATCAGGACTTACCGTAGACACAGGCAACTTCGCAGGGTGAGGAGTAGAAGTGATTACCGGCGTCTGCACAGGAGTATTACCCCGTAACACTGGAGATTGAAACTGCTTAGCCTGCCCAAACTTTAATTCGAGCTCAAGCTCTTTCAACCAGATGTCTCGCTGTGTCTCAAGCTCCACCGCTCGGACATGCAACAGCTGACTTTGGTATTGGCTTCGGCTTAGCTCCACTTCCAGTTCTTTCAACCGGATGGCCAGTAAGGGGTCTTTTACCAGAGAAGGATCAACAGGATCTATGCGAGCCGCATCTTGGGACTTGAACTCTGCCTCTGCAGTTTCCAAATCTTCAGATAGCGAAGTTATTGCAACACCTGTAACCACACTCTCACCAGGTAAAATGTTCTGTTTCTCCAGCTCCGTGTACAGTGCCACCTTAATCTCTCTCTTCTACGCATTTCAAGGTACCACTAGATCATAGAAATCTGCGATCACTAACAAATCGTCTTTACGACATCTCTCCAATTGTTCTACTGTCAGCGCGATCGTAAATTTATCGAGTTCGAACTTGGATGACATACTAATTACCATAACTCCTCCCTTACAAAAAGAAAAATCCCAGTCAAAGAGAAACCACACAGAAACGAAATAACACCTGCATTATTCCCACCGGACCCCCCCCCCCCCCCCCCCATGAACGAGCTACCAAATTAGCAAGCACCCTCCCACAGGACGAGCCCCCAAATTCCATGTTACGCACTGTCTAGGGGTAGAGGCAACATGAACAAAAAGAAAAAAAAAAAAAAACGTGTAACAATAAACTTATTGGACTATTATTTGGGAGTTTACTTTCAGGAGCCCTCTTGCGCCTTCCCAACAATTAAATTAATATTAAACCCTCTAAATTACCTATCCGAAGTAAAGAAACTAAAATACAATTATCTAACCTAACCCGAAAACACAGATCCAAACGTTACAAAAACAAAAGATGGCAACTGACTCCTTACTTTCCCAATAACTATGTACAATATTCACAATAAATATTTACAAAGAAACATCAAGTTCAGAGTGAGAATCCAGAATCAAAATCGTACAACAGGCAAGGGTCGGGTAAGCCAGATTACCATTACACAAACAATGAACATCCAAACAATCTCTCTCAGCATACAAATGGGGTAAAACAGCAAAAGTGCTGCACCAACAAACAGCATGGTTCACAATCGCCACCGCCACCACACCCCCCCTTGAAGGAAATGCTGTCATCTCTTTTAAGGGAGAGAAGACCAATCAGAGGACGACATCAATGAGTCTGCAGGAACCAATCAGCGCAACCTGGCCGAGACACCCACAAACACGCAAAACACAAACACTATAGGGTCGCTAAACACCACAAATTAATATTAAATTTTTTCCCTTGGTTTTTTGTTACTACATCAAGTTTGTACACATGGGTCAAAAATGACCCATCTATACAAGCATGATAAAACAAAAGAATAAAGACAACATTTTGTTAAAATAATTATTTTAGCAGTTATTTAGACCAACACATTTAACACTTGCAATATGTGGTGGCTGTAGTTTTTTTTTTTATCCCACATATTAAAGTGACACGCTTTAATAGGTTTTGAAAGGTGGGTACGTGCCCTCCAAGAGTATCTTCAAATGTGGCATGACAAGCTCTTTGACCAGCTCTTTGATGAATAGTCACCTTGCATTGGTCCCCCACAAGTAATCGGGTGTTGTGCCACACCGTGAAGTGGTTTGTAGCAGTGTACAAACCTAAACAAGAAAGCTGTTTAGGTGTGTTTGATTTAGGGTTGGAGCTGCACTCTGCAGGACTGTGGTTCTCCAGGACCAACATTGGCCACCCTGGTGTAGACATTGAGGGTGGTAACATCCAGCTATTGTACCACAGCACCATAAGCCACCTAGGTGTTCTCCGCCTACATGAGATGTGAACCATTTTTACTCAATCTGTTGGACTGGGTCTGAATTTCTTCTTCAGATGACTCATCAGACAAGTCTTCAATGTCATCAAATGAGTCTTCTTCATCTAGGAGAGCTGGATTTACACCCACAACTCCAGATTGACCCTGTGGCACATTGTATAGGTAATCAGGATCAGATATTTCAGACTCTGAATCAGGACTAAAAATTGCCTGATCTTCCTCACCACGCAGCATCTCTACAAACATTTCAGCCGTTAATCTTGAATGACTGGGACCAGCCATACTAACACTCTGGATAAAGAAAATCAAAAGCACAAGAATTTTTTCTAATGCACATCAAACAGTTGTTCAAGTATATACTTATTATATAATGTCACTGTCACACAGAAACCTTGTATGTCCAAAACTGTTACTTTTCAGGAACAGTGACAGACATAGAGGGTGACCAATAGCATTGATTTATGACAAAAAATTTCAACTTTTATTTTGTTGACATAACTAACATTAGCTAGCTAGAATAGAATATGTCAACAACAAGCTAGCTAATAGTACTGTTTTCTGCAGTAAATATGTTCCTTGCCAAAAATGTGCAAAAATCAAAGGTTCCGATATGGGTAATTTTTGACCCATGTGTGTAAAGTTGATGTAGAAATACAAAAACTGTTTGTTTATAAAGTAAAGAAAAATAAACATAATGATTTGTGTAAATCAAAAACAAGATATTTAATGAATACCTGGAACAATAAATGATCAAATGCATTTATTTCAAAGATTTAGCAAAGAAACACTCAGCCATGATTGAAATAACATTGGAAATGAATACGGGTCATTTTAGACCCATGTTGTGCATTAGAAGGGTAGTGATACAAAAATGATTTTTATTAAAAAAGTAAGAAAGGAAAAATTAAAATAAGGTTTTGTGATGATCAAAAACAAGTTAATTGAGGAATATGTGGAATACGGAATGATGAAATTAATTTCTTGCAAAGAAAAAACTCGGTAGGGTCACTTTAGACCCATGTTGTGCATCGAAGGGTTAAAGTGTGTTCTTTGAAGTGAAGTTGCTGGATGGTTGAAGAAGTTGAATGACTCAAACTCTCTTGAGGTCTCTCTTCAACCTGAGGAATGTGTGAGAGATTTGCCACACTTTCTCTGAATGATGTTCAATAAAACACCCTCACAGTGCTGTAGGGCAGCTTTATAAGATGGTGAAGAGAAATGTGACAGTGGTACCCACTCACGGAGGAAGGACATAGACATCGTCACCCATTCACAATCATTATCATCACAATCATCACAAAAAATATGAGTTTATGTTGTCTTAAATCATAGTAGATCAGAATTTAACAAGCTTTCTCTGCCTGGATCATCCTGAATCTTACAACCCCCAGCAACCATACATTGTTCACATTGTCTATCGTCCCAATATTATCACGGTGTATTGTTATTGTACAAGTACACTAAAAAAAGGTGTATTTTCACTCAGAAATTGCTAGTGAATTTAACAAACAATTACAAAGAACACATGGAAATAAATGTGAAATTTTGAGATTGAAAAACTGCAATAGTATTTTGTTACTCGTGTAATGTACTTCAATAATCTTTATTTTATTTACAGCTTCATTTTTAATTAATATGACTAGATGTATATCCAATTGATATATATATATTACACTGAACAAAATTATAAACGCAACACTTTTGTTTTTGCCATGGGTGGCTGGTCTCAGACGATCTTGGAGGTGAGTATGCTGGATGTGGAGGTCCTGGGCTGGTGTGGTTACACCTGGTCTGCAGTTGTGAGGCCGGTTGGATATACTGCAAAATTCTCTGAAACCGACCCATCCCCACGGAGAGGTTATGGTAGAGAAATGAAAATTTCAATCACGGCGCCAACAGCTCGGGTGGACATGCTGCAGCTAGTGACAATGCACGCGCTATCAAAAATTGTCTGACATCTGGGCAGTGTGCGCCCCTTGTGATAAACTGCACTTGTAGAGTGGCATCTTCCATCCCCCCCCTGTGATCAGCCTAAGGCACACTTGTGCAATAATCATTCTTTCTAATCAGCATCTTGATATGCCACAGCTGTGAGGTGGATTGATTATCTCGGCAAAGGAGAAGTGATCACTAACTCAGATTTAGACAGATTTGTGAACAATTTTTGAGTGAAATAGGCCTTTTGTGTACAAAAAGTCTTAGATCTTTGAGTTCAGTTAATGAAAAATGGGAGCAAAAACAAAAGTTGTTGGTTGATAATTTGGTCCATCTATTAAGTCTATATACATTGTATATATTAAGCAGTACTGTGTACAGTCAGCCAGCAATTATTGCAAAAATAAAACCCTTCAGAATGGTACAACATCATCTGATTGTACAATATACCTAGCTACACAATATATAATATTCAAACAGTAGGAAAAAGTTTGTTCCTTGTTCTTGTTCTCTCTGGTCTTCTCATCCACCCACCGTCAACAGCGCCCTAGCACCACTCGCGCAAAGGTTCAAGCACTGTCACACAATTAATAGTCAATACAATCCTGGGATTTTCATGCAGGATTCTTAAACTTTACCGTTTTCCATTCTGTCAATGAAAAAAACCTGTTCACATTAGACAGTTACAAAGCAATTATAGATTACGCGGGTTACAGGTATCCATATTCTATATTGCCTCACAGTTGCCGTCAAGTTGAGCTTGATAAATTGGAACTAGTATTCTATGTTGTAGGCGAAAAAAGGTCTTTTTCATCTGAGCAATTTTATAGTCTTGTTCTGTCACCTATTTGGAAGCTTGACCACGCGAGTGGTTGATTTTAGGGACTCTTTTTACGTATGATTTATTACTCATTAACAGTATGGATAGAAACAAATGTGAGAACTTGCTTTTTAATGCAGTACGGCTTATAATTCAGTTGACGTTAGAACAGCCAATAAAAGGATTAGTTCACAAAAAATCAAAATGTCGCCCGGAAAAGGTACGGCACCCACAGGATATTAGAAGTCGAGCGGTTTGTTTCTTCCCTTGTAACCGATGGAACATGTGAAATTACCATGCGTGTTTACCAATGCCCATACTTCTCGCAGGGAATGGGTGCCGCAGATGAGACCCGTAGTCAAACAGTTGCCCCCTCACCCAGCATCACAATGATGCACATGATGTTTCCATCAATTCACATTTTTGTGAAGCTGAAAAGCATTTTTTCATGTTTGTAATGAGTTTATCACCGCATGATTGTTTTACATTAAACCATTGATATCAGCTAAAATAGGAGTCCTCTATCCATAATATTGCTTTCTTCAGTAAAAAAAGTAATCTCATCTGAATCAGGAGAGAAATATGCGCAGATCAAACACCATGTTACAAGCAATAACTGTCCAAAAGAGTTCTAAACAAATATGTCAGTGGATTTTGATATGAAAGGAAACCAGGGGATGGACTTTTTTAATGTATGTTGTTATGGTTTATGAACTGGTATTTTGGCCAGAAGCAACAGTGTTTCAAGTAAAGCTACGGAGGGATTTGTTTCTTACAAACATGCAGTTTTTCACTTTACAAGACAATAATTATTGACTGCATTTAGATTTTTTGATATTTTAGTTATGTCGACTGGTGTTCAGCGTAGTAGACTCTGACGGCACCCATTCACTGCAGAGGATCCATTGGTGAACAAGTGATGTAATGTTACATTTCCTCAAATCTGTTCAAATGAAGAAACAAACTGAGGGTAAATTTTCATTTTTGGGTGAACTATTCCTATTTCGGTTTGTAGTATTCCTTTTCATTTCTCTCTCTCCACAGGTTGTGAGTTATATGCATTCTGCGGCGCTCTGTTTGGTATCTGCTCAATGATCACACTCATGATTATTGCAGTAGATCGATACTTTGTGATCACTCGTCCTTTGGCCTCTATTGGCGTTATGTCACGCAAACGAGCCCTGTTGATACTCTCTGCTGCTTGGGCGTACTCTATGGGCTGGAGCCTGCCTCCGTTCTTTGGATGGAGTAAGTGTTAACAATCACTCACTTAACAGGGGCATTTTGTCTAAGGAGACAAGAGAGGCATTTAATTAGGAAATTCAAGATTGAATAATGTATATGCCCCTCATTTGTTACCCCAAACCCAGAAAGGGAATTGTACCTCCTCATTTCAGCAGCAGAATAAACTTGTATTTTATATTCTCAGGTGCATATGTCCCTGAAGGTCTGCTGACGTCCTGTTCATGGGATTACATGACTTTCAGTCCTTCTGTACGTGCCTACACAATGCTGCTCTTTACTTTTGTTTTCTTCATCCCCCTCTTTGTCATCATGTATTGCTACTTCTTCATCTTCAGGGCCATCCGAGATACCAACAGGTACATTCTTTTACCATATTTATGAGTGTATTTGACCATGTTTCTGTCCTGGAAAGAGGAAAAAGACAGTTTTTCTGTAAACAGGTGTATTATTTATCAAAAAGAGATCAATTTTAGATTAGTGCCGTGTTACAGGGATCTTTACAAAGACCTCCGCTTTGTAAACTGATGTATATGCTGTCTCTTCTTGTGTGTACTGTATCTTTTTATTTGTTTACATGTCTGTATGATGGGAATAACAGAGCTGTGGGAAAAATCAATGGAGAAGGAGGGCCCAGAGACTCTATCAAGAAGATGCATCGAATGAAAAATGAATGGAAGATGGCAAAGATAGCACTCATAGTGATCCTTTTGTATGTTATCTCCTGGTCTCCATACTCCTGTGTGGCTCTTACTGCTTTTGCTGGGTGAGAATCAATATGTCTTACACCCACAATCCATTGTTTTTATTACCGGTACATCCTTCTTGAGATCGTTAGCGGTGAATTTAGCTTATTTTTTTGATGGTTTGACTTATTGCTTTTTTAATTTTTTACTTATTTATAGTTACCAGAGGTAACTAAAACAGCTAAATATTTGACGGATAAAGTCATACTTCACTTGTCACTGCAACTATGCTTACACACACTAATCACGGCTAGTGCAAGAATCAAAAAAGTTTGACTTTAGTTATTTTCTCAGACAGTACAAACACTGTCTAGACACTCAAGGCAGAAATATGTCATATTAAAAAGAGCAGAGATAGCTTTAAATTAAAGATTAATAAAAAAAAATTATCCATTTATCTCAATCATCATGAGGTACATTGTGTTCCAAGTGAAAAGTCGATATTTTTTAAAGGTAGCTATAAGTAGCTAAGGAGCTAGCAATGAAACTTTCTTAAAAGTTTTTGATAAATATGGCACTAAATTCATATATAAAATAATATAATAATTAATCAACATCAGAGAACCATAAAAATGCAAGTGTGTCAACATTTTTATATTATTCAAACTATAACTCAAGTGAAATATTGTTAGATTGCGCGCCCACCCTAATTTTTGCGTATCCTATAATAATAAATATAATCTAATATAATATAAAAACAGGATTTATCCCTCCATCACTGTTTAGTCTTCCCACCCTCCGAGAGCAACCTGTGTCACACGATGAAAGAAATCCGATATGTTTCCTTCAGACTTCCTTTGCAGGTTATGACATATACACCACGTACTGCTGCTTAATTTCAAAGGAACCGTGGTTGTTACTAATTACCACCTCTTTGTAATCTAATGGTCTGTGTGGAGGGGTGAGGGGATGTGCTGCGGTTAGTGAAGGAGAGTTATAATGATGTGTCCTGTTTATGTCCTCACTCTTTCCACAGCTACGCTGGACATGTTAACCCTACATGAACTCTGTGACTGCTGTGATTGCCAACGCATCAGCCATCCCCCACAACCCAATCATCTATGCATCACTCACTCACCCCAACTAATACAGCCGGTGTGAGGAGTTCAACATAAACCTTTTTTAAAAACAGTTGTCTATTAGTTGCGTTTAACAAAGAAGGATGATATTCCGGCTATTAGTAGATGTACTATTCACAGAATTTTAACAATTATTACAAATATATGACTTATACTGCGATCTTCACAGTGTTGTGACGGAGCAACAAAAATAACTGAGATGTAATATTTGGAAATAGCCAAGTACATACCCCCCCCCCCCCCCCCCCCCCCAGAAATACAGTAAAAATAGTAATATTTTGAAAAATTATTACAATTTAAAATAAACTGTTTTCTATTTTAATATATTTATTTATTTTTTTGATCCCTAACTAAACTTTGTGATGGCAAAGCTTAATTTTCACCATCATTACTCCAGTCTTCACTGTCAAATGATCCTTCAGAAATCATTCTAATATGCTGATTTGGGGCTCTCCTATTATTAATAATGTTGAAAACAGTGTTGCATTTTTTTTTTTGATGAATAAAACATTAATGAAGAGAGCATTTATGTGAAATATAATTTTTTTGTAAGATTTTAAATATCTTTATTGACGCTTTTGACCAATGTAATAAATCCTTGCTGGATAAAAGTATTAATTTATTCTTAAACCAATCTTACAGAGCCCAAACTTTTAAATGATAGTGTATTTATATATTGTTGTTGTTGTTGTTTGTAAGAAATTTCTGTTAAATATTGTAAAATCCTGCCAATATTTTACATTGTGCACAAAATTGAAATACCCTGCTGCATATTGAAGCACAGAAGCACAGCCAACTCAATAACCAGCATCTCCGGTTTATTACACACCCTAGTTTCCAATCCAAAGAGACCTGTCCAGCGAAATGAAACATGTTGCACAAACATGCACACTGTGTGCTACAAGGCCGGACAGACCCAAATTGATCAGAGGTTTTGTGTACAGAGTGCAAGTACCTTGAGATGACAGAGGTAGATTCTGACCTTTAAAAGTCAGATTTACTTCAGATTTATCTGCTCTGGATGCATTGGGCCATGTGCTACTCATAACAGATATTAAGATTAATGCCTCATGATGAAGTACCTAAATGATGAGGCCATCATTTACCCATTCTTATCGCCTGAATATTATGGGATCCTCGTGAAGGACTGATTTGAGCCGTCAAGACTGGTTTTGACGTAGGGCACAATGAGCACAAAAATGCAGTTTAATTTTTCAGTGTTCGTATATCCTTCTTCACATATCACTTCTCTCTCTCAGGTCTGCCATTGCAAAGTATATACCATGTCTAGGAGTGCTGTTATGTATACCACGTAGAGACCGGTTCAGCAGCAGTAGCTTTATGTCCACACGACGCTCCACTTTGACTAGCCAGTCCTCAGAGGCCAGCAGCCACCTGCACCGTGCCGGGAAGACACGCTTGTCCTCTGTGTCTGACAGCGAGTCGGTAAGGAAATACCTTAAGGCCAGAAATAAACTCTACACATGCATGTAAACCCAAATTCTGTCAGAAAAATGTATCAGAACCAGTGTCAGAAATTAACTTGATTTTTAGGGAGAGATAATTGTCTCGTTGATAATTGTTGATAAATGTTGTGTTGATAATTGATTTTCAAGGGTGTTTTTTTACCTTTCTGATGACATATTTTTGATTGTACTGTATAACAAAGAGCATATGGTCATGCAAGAATAGAATATTATGCAATATATCAAATGTTAGGTAATATATACCCAACAGAGCAATTAAATGTGGAGACAATTTTAATATCTGTGAAATTTTGGTCACTTTGAGTAGCATTTTTTGGTTAATTTCTGTCCCTGTTATTACTAATTTGATGAAAGTACTGTACGCATTGCTATAGCTGCATGGGGACATCACCAAGATAATTTGATAATAGACATGTGAAGGTAACTCTTTGGCCCATTCAGGGTTTGTTACCACCCCAGTAATGCAAGTTACGTTTATTTAAAGGGATAGTTCATCCAAAAATTAAATTTCTGTCATCATTTACCATTTAACTTTTTATTCTGTGGAGGATTAAAGTATGTATTTTGACAAATGTCAGTGTTTTTATTGATTGAGGCTTTATGATTGATTGTAAATCCAGTAGTAGTCACCAAATGGTTTGGTCATCAACATTCTTCACAATAACTTATTTTGTGTTCTGAAGAAGAAATAAATGTTTAAAGGTTTGGAACAACAAGTGTGTGAGTAAATGATGACAGAGTATTATGAAATATATAAAATGTTAGATAATAAGACAACAGAGGAATCCGCCATGGAGAAATTGTTAATATCTAGGACATTTTGGTCACTTTCAGTGTCATTTTTGGTTCAAGGTTTGATACTGGCATAGTAATGCACATAAAGTAAATTTAAAGGGATAGTTTATCCAAAAATGAAATGTATACAGGTTTGGAACAACATGAGGGTGAGTAAATGATGACAGAATTTTCATTTTTAGGTGAAACATGGCCAAGCATTCTCGTTTGTATTGTGTACAGTATGTTTCTGTCCTTCCTCATCCAAAAGGCCACAGCAATCTCACAATTATTCTTACTGGATTTTTATTTAAGCTGTTTGACCAACATTCAGTGTGTGTTGTTTATGGACAGGGCTGGACGGACACAGAGGCAGATCTCTCCAGCACGAGTTCGCGCCCTGCTAGTCGTCAGGTCTCATCTGACATCCGGAAAGATTTGTCTGACTTCAAGCACAGCAGCTCTCTGAGGCTGAAGGTCAAGAGCAGAGACTCGGGTATCTTTGACAGAACCTCGACCCAGAGTCTAGCTGAGCCAAACTTGAGCCGGACCTGTACATACATCAGCGTAAGTGAGAGTCATATCTCACCTCATTAATCAAAAGCTTTCAAGCTCACACAGCGCTCCTTGATATATGAAATTAGGAAGCCCACATTCATTTTAAATAGGAAACGATCCCATCAGATTTAAAATTCATTTGGAAAATTCATTTCATCCTTCATATCTTGAATACAGTTCCTGCCCTGGTTTCAGCCAGCATAGTTCTGTAACAAATGAGTGTTCAAGAGTTTGCATAGTTGTATGTGCTATTGATGCTCTTTCTGTGATTTCTTTTGACTGTTCTTTAATTAAGTTTGAGGGAGATTTGTGCTTCTTCCACGTTTTTTTCTCTTAGATGTAGAGGATCTATCACTTTTCTGAGATCTACACACAGCTTTTTTCGCTTTAACTCAGCAGATGATGATGTATTTTTTAATTCAGCCTGGTACTGGTACTGCTTAACAATAATAGATTTTCTGTTTCACTTGAATGATACATCACGAGGGAACCTTATCATTATTGAAAGTTATTATCGAAACTGTATTAAAAATACTCTGACAGAGTTTCATGCACTGCTATTTCAGTGGCATCACTACTGATTCTGCTGCACAAAGCATACAGTACAACCAGAAACATTCAGTGCAACCGGTGTACTCTATATCCCGAACAAATGTCTCCACTTCCTTCAGTGAATCATACATATACAGTGCAACCAGTGTACTCCGTTTCCTGAATGTATGACTTTTATGAGCCGATTCCTTTTAGTGAATCATATACATACAGCACAACCAATGTAGTCCAATTCCCAAATGAATAGCTCTTGTAAGCTAATTTTTAATGAATCAAACACATACAGCACAGCCAGTGCGGTCTGTTTTACAGAACGAATGACTCATATGAGCTGGTTCTTTTTAGTGAAGCAAACACATAAAGTGCAACCAGCTTAATCGGATTCTTGATTCTTATGAGCAGGTTCTTTTTAATGATATGGACAACCAGTGCAGTCCTGCATTTTGTCAGTATTATTTAATAAAAATAAATAAATGAAATATGTTACCACATTAAAAAAAAAGATTTTTAAAAGCCCTTTACACAGGGCTAAAAAATGAACCTGCATGCAGTCACAACTGACATCTGAAGTGTCATTATTGTTGTACTTTTGCCTGTTTTGAGGTAGAAAATGGGCAACCACAGGCTACAGGGTCTTTATTTTTTTTACAAGAGGACACCCTTTAAGGCTTCTTTTAGTGGTGTGGAGATGATCCTCTCCTCTCAGGGATGAATATGACAGTTCTGTGGGAAAAGCAGCAATCGGTGTCTCAGTTATGGATTGACACTGCTCAGAATATGTCTTCAGATACATCCATCCCTGCTTCATCCATAAAAAGGTTGTGCTGTAGGCCATAGGAATAAACAGTGTCAGAAATTAACTTGATTTTTAGGGAGAGATAATTGTCTCGTTGATAATTGTTGATAATTGTTGTGTTGATAATTGATTTTCAAGGGTGTTTTTTTACCTTTCTGATGACATATTTTTGATTGTACTGTATAACAAAGAGCATATGGTCATGCAAGAATAGAATATTATGCAATATATCAAATGTTAGGTAATATATACCCAACAGAGCAATTAAATGTGGAGACAATTTTAATATCTGTGAAATTTTGGTCACTTTGAGTAGCATTTTTTGGTTAATTTCTGTCCCTGTTATTACTAATTTGATGAAAGTACTGATTCAAATTAATGAGTATAAAAAAGTATAAAAAAATGATTTTTAAAATTCAATTTTTTGATTACATTTTTAGGTTACATTTATGGCGCTTCTATAAAGAGTGTTTTTTTAGGAATAATTGTCATTTTTTTAAATTTAATATTTTATTTTGTAATTTTAAACTATGATCACATGGTTTTTTGTATTTCATAATTTAGCATTAAGAAATGTCTTTTGTATGCAGCTTTATTAGAACAAACTTGTGACACATTTTTGGATTGAGACCCACCATTTGAGAACCACTGATCTGCTTCACTGGAGCGATTGCACAAAATAGAGAGTAATAGTCAAACAATCACTCTCTCATGTTAATGGACCGAGACAAATCCTGCTTTTATGCTTATCATTTACCAGTCAGAAGGATGTATAGTGTCACATTGTTTCTAGTTTCTAGTCACAAAAAACTTTTCTTATGAGTTTTAAAAAAACAGAAGTCAAATCAAATTGATTTGGCTCCTAAAGGTTAATATAATGTTAATCAGGTCATGACCAGTAGAACAAGTGAAAGATGTAGATGGTGCCGTGTGGGTCAGTGCTTGGGGCGTTTCTTTAAAGAGCAGACTTGAATGAGGGTCCATTACATTGAGATTAAGCCTGCTTTAATTCTCCTGCTCTAATCTGCTGGTTTTAAAGCAATAATCCCCATAAACAGAAGCTCAACCCATGTCATCAAGATGAATGGCATTAGTGTCCACTGGGTGGCACCTTTTGCTTTGCCCGTACACCTTTCTTTTTTATTGGTCACAGCCCATTTTAAACACTAGGAGGCTGACAATGTGCTAACTTAATCAGTGATTAAAGATACGAACTTTAAGAATGAGAAAGAGAAGTCTTGAACTATGCAACTATGGGAAAAACTCAATCATAAAATTAATTCCTATCTCCTCTCTCCCTCTTTCAGACGGTGAGCGACAAAGATGAGATCTCCATGACTGAGGTCAGCCTGTCCAGTTGTCTTTCGTCCTCTGTAAGTGCTCTTTTTGGAATGGAATAGTTTCTAAATGATGTTTGAGTTACAATCATTATCACAGGATGCCTGTCACTTCATGTGCTGCTGCAAATGGGAGATCCCGGTAGTTAATAACATGGAAGTGTCTGTTGTCTGAAAATGGACGTGACAGAAGGTCTGTGCATCAGGAAACCAGATTTACATGTGATTATGTAACTAAGAGAAGGAATTTATTTAAGTGAATGACGCTTTATTCTACAAAGGTCAAATATAGGAGGAGAAATAATAATAATGCAACAGTCTTAGATATTCCTATCAGGACTGGAGTAGATTTCTCAGAGGAAGCTGAAAAACTGTATTTAATTTGCTCTGTAATCTTTTTTGAGGTTGTGTGAGAGAAAACACTGATATGTTTGATTAATGCGGGGCTGAAATCACAAAGTCCATTTGTGAAACACAATTTTACTAAACTCTTCAGGGAACACTAGTCCCCTCCAATCAGGTCTACAGTGGCATTACAGCCATGCAGGTCCCATGGTGGTATATGTTCCTATTTATTAATCTTTTGTGTTATGAAGGAGCTGTTTGGTTCAACATAATAAGCATACAGGATTTAGTTAGTCACATTCTGAGGAAGAAAACAGCAATTGCTTGATCCTCAGAGAGAAGGGATACACAAATGCCAGACTTTTAAAAGTGAAACAAACCCACATGAGGTCAAATTAAGCATCCAAATTGTCTTGTGTTCAGACGCAGTGCTGTTGATCAGAGAGGCCGAGCTACACTGCCACAAAGTCACCCCAGTGTGTCATTATTATGGCTATAGCGACTGGAATGTAGCGCTGGAAGCAAACCTGTCAGTGAATGCAAACACAAACTCTAGTCCAGAGAGTTCTCAGCAGATCAAGCTGAAAAACCTTCCTGTATTGCTGAGCATCAACATGACTATGACAAGATTTGGTTCCAATGCACTTTGGGAGTTTTCTTTGACAAGCAATTCCTATTCCTGCTTATGCACTCCCGGCCTAATCTCATTAAGTATACATATTAATAAAATAAAATGTTTATATATATATATTCAGCATGGGTGCATTTAATTGATCAAAAGTGACAGTAATAAAAATATTTCACAGTTGTATTACAGTTTCTTAAGCAGCACACCTGTTTTCCACTCACTAACTATCATTTCTCTGTCACATTAAGCCAAATATAGTCTCAGAGAACGTTGATGAGAAAAGACAGTTGTCTCGGATCCCTTCCATCATTGTTACATCAGAGTCCAGCCCCTCCAAACAGCTCCAAGGCGCTTCGGTGGACGCAGCCTCTGTCACTGCGGAACCTGCTGGGATTGACTGAATATGGGCTGCACTACCATTTATTTATACTTCAGTACTCCATCTTAACAGACTCTGGGTCATCTGACTTATCCCTTCCTCCTTTTTGTCTCCTTTACACAGGGCTAAAAAATTAACCTGCATGCAGTCACAACTGACATCTGAAGTGTCATTATTGTTGTACTTTTGCCTGTTTTGAGGTAGAAAATGGGCAACCACAGGCTACAGGGTCTTTATTTTTTTTACAAGAGGACACCCTTTAAGGCTTCTTTTAGTGGTGTGGAGATGATCCTCTCCTCTCAGGGATGAATATGACAGTTCTGTGGGAAAAGCAGCAATCAGTGTCTCAGTTATGGATTGACACTGCTCAGAATATGTCTTCAGATACATCCATCACTGCTTCATCCATAAAAAGGTTGTGCTGTAGGCCATAGGAATAAACAGTTCCCTGTGCCTGCACAAGATCAAAAATAACACATGATGTGACATGAATATTCAAACGCCTAGTTTTTACATAGCCAGAAATTTTGGTCAATGAAGTGTAGAGCCCTGTCTACAGGTGTAATCACTCTATGACAGAAATGTGGATCTTTTAATGTTTCTTTCAAGGTAAAGTGTGTAATTTTGTTATGTACATACGTTAAAATGTTTTAATTGTAATGGCTTGTAAATTATAAATGGATGATACTTTACTACTTTGTCTAAATAAATTAAAAATAAAACAAAAATAAAAAAATCAGTCATTCTAAACGATTAAAGTCAATTTAGGCATCATAACAATGTGCAGTCTAAAAATATATGTTAATTTTCAGATTTGATAAAGATTACATTTATCAAGGCTTTATACAGATTTACTTTACCTTTGCTGTTATCCAATAACTATACATTACTAATATTGGGAGATAAATATGGTACAGATTGTTTTGCAACTCTAATTTTAAAATTAAATACAAAATTAAACAATTCAGTTTTAAGTTTTAGGTATTCCCACCAACATCATAATAAATCAAGCACATTGAGAACCAATTACATCTTTCTTGCTGCTGATTGAATAAATTTGTAGATTTTCATTTTGTAGATTTTTTTTCCAACGCTGTATGGCCAATACATATATTTGTATATAAATTATTGAATGTTAAAATGGACGTGTGCTCAACAAATTATCTTGACTGTATGATTTGTCATGCTTTTGAGTTGTTGCCATGTTTCTCTATCCACATGTGAATATTCCCAATGGTTGTGATTTACCTGCATGCTTTCTCAATGTAAAATAGGCTCCTTTGAAATATTTGTTTTTAAATGATTCTCACTTTCCATGCAGGCTACAATAACAACAAAACCCACATAAATGTGAAACATTGTCTTTTAAATTCAAACGACTGGTCTCAGAGCCTGTGGCTCTAATGAACTGTAGATGCAGATTTACCTTTCTGCTGAATTTCAGAGATGCTTTAGTGGGATTAATATGCCAGCATCTGGGAGTCCTTAGGGATTAGAGGGGAAACGCTTTTAACAAGATTAGTTTTGGGAAAGTGCTCAGCCAGAACGCTCCATTGCTTTTAAAGGCTGCTGTGTTCTCAAAGTTGCATACACATTCTCAGATAATGGTCTCTGAAGCAGTTCAAATGCACTGTCACTCTCTCTGTCTCTCCTGAGAGATATGTTTACCTTTCCATTTTGAGGTTAATGTGCTTCATAGATGAATTTATGATGTACTATGGGGCAGTGGTGGCTAATGGGTTTTAAAATAGAGGAGGCACACTAATTGTATTGTCTGGATCCTTGCCGATTATTATTATATTATTATTTATTATTATTCTTTGCCTTACCACTTTAAAATGGCTTTTGGTTGCTTTTAGTCAGAAAAAAAAATAAAGAAAACGACACACATACAGCAATATAATATAATTTCACTTACATGGCCTATCACTTGAAGCAAACATCCATCCTTTCTTAAAAGTCTGTGTTAAAAGAGCTGACTGCTGTAACGTTAGCCTATATCCATCTTAGGTGTGTTCTCCCTTTATTTTTAATTTGTATATATACTGTTTGAATGACAGCTTGGTAAATCTGTTGGCGATCAAATATTCAATATCGCTACTCACTTGGTACATTATCAGCACAGCGGGAGATTCAAACTAATATCATGTAATTTACGTCTCTATGATAATTGGTTGATACCAGAAGGGAGGCTAGCCTCCCCTACGAGGTTTCTTTTCTCAACACTCCTCAGCGCTGAAATTGAACACTCGATGCTGATTGGCAAATTTTATTTTACAACGGAGAGCTCAGTTCTCCCCCGGCCTCCCCCTCCCCTTCTCTATCACTTAGCGGTTGTAATAACATCAGCAGATTCGGCACATTCGCGATAGAAAAGCGGCGCTTTCCAACTTCAGTAACATATTATGGTATTACAGCTGTGAAATTACAAACAAAAAATACACGTTCTGAGATATGAACTGAAATGAATTGTGAATTTTATTAACATTAAATCGTCCTCCTCCCATTTTCACCTCAACATTTTGGGGAAGCTGTGCCTCCTCTGTCTCCCCCGATGAGCCGCCACTGCTATGGGGTGGGTTCGCATATTTATTGATGTTGCCAGAATGTTCACCTGATTAGCATCTCCTCATTTAGCGGTGACACACGTTTAGCAGTGAACACATACTGTATATCCAGCCACTCACAGTTATCATGTAGGTCAATAGTGTGTCTGCTGACTTGCGTGTGATTTGTAGTTTGGACGACGTTGAGTGACATAATCAAGTGCTATATGAATGATAAGTAAACTTATCAGCAAAAGGCACCGGTTCATACATTTGATTAGTGATAACATTGTCATGTCCTCGTTGCCCTTTCCTTTCCTGTTGTCTTGAATAGTTTTGATGTTGGCCCCAAATTATGTTAATATGTGCCTGGTACAATTCATACAGTATTTTTTTTACTGTTTACCAATGCACCTGAAAATGGTGGATGAATTTTGAAAATGTTCAGACCTTAAATATTTCTCACTGCTCATAAAAATTAATTGGCATAATTTTTAATTAAAGCAACAGTAAATATATATTTTTTTACCTTAACATTTCTTTCCCACGTTTCCCCAGATGTCTGTTCTGAGAGTATATTAGTTTGGTGAGCGGATACAAATTCTGTGAAAAGGGTGGACACCGCTAACAAAAATGTTTTTTTTTATGAACGTTTTTTCTTCGTTGTGCGAAATGTTAAGGGAACATTTCAATTGATCATTTTGCAAGCATTGTGGGAACGTTACTTCTGAAAGTTCTCTGAAAGTTTTGTACAAGTAGCATCATTAAAAATCGTTTAAAAACATTCCATGAATGATATACAAATAATATTTTTGTGCTAACATTTTGTGAACATTGTTAAAGACCAGATGAAACTCTGAACAAACATTCTGTTAACGTTACTGGAAGAACGTTTGTTAATCAACTTTGAGAGAGCCTTGTCAGAATGTTAGCCAAAGTTCTGAGAATGTTCCCTGTTAGCTCGGAGTGCCCTACAGCAGCAAACAAATGCCTGTGTACAACTATCTACAGTAATTACATTATATATATAGGACAGTGAATTCCAGTGGCTCCAACAGTGAATGTAGGGGGCTCCAAAGTCACACAAATACACAAAACTACTTACAGTAGCTTTAAATAATGGAACTATTTTGCTGGTTTTCGTATTTTAATTGTGATAAACAGTGCAGGCCTGTCACAAAAACATGAAAGCCCATTGTGACAAACGTTCATATGTTTTGGGAGGTGAAAAATCGTCCTAGATAAACTTGTGGCTTTATGATTCTTGCAT
Source organism: Sinocyclocheilus anophthalmus (assembly GCA_018155175.1). NCBI lineage: Eukaryota > Metazoa > Chordata > Actinopteri > Cypriniformes > Cyprinidae > Sinocyclocheilus > Sinocyclocheilus anophthalmus. The sequence goes on from JADLZN010008622.1 coordinate 357,632, forward strand.
TTTAATTTAAACCATTTGCGGAGAGTAAACCAAAGTGTGTATGACTCAGGTTGTGGGTTAGGAAGCCCAAACACCCTACAGGTTCCACTGATCAAACCACAGCTATCAATTTATATAGTCCTCACCTCAGCAGCCTCTCTAACATGGAAAGAGGCAGAAATCATTATGTAGGCTTGCAAATGTATTCTAGACAAGTGGTCCAGATTAAGTAATGAGTGGCTGTTAGGCAGAGGTGCTGATGGCTGCTGTCTGGTGTTTTGCACCTCAGGGCACAGTAAGACCCTAATTCATTAGCCCAGATTAATACCACAAACTCCCTTTCTGAAGCTTTCTGTTTATATTCATCCATTTATTTTTCATTGAACTACTAAACATTTATTTTTTCTCACTCTGTTTGGATCAATACTAAAACTGAAGGTTCAGCGGTTAAAAAAAATGAAAAAGTAAAAAATCTATTTCCACCCATAAACCATAGACTTCCCAATGGTCTGGAAAAAGCCTTGAACAGCATTTAACTATGTATGTAAGCAGTTGGTTATGGCTCTGCATTAATGTAAGATTAAGTCTGTCAGACTCCTACAATGAGTTCTGAACAAGGTCACCAGCCCCTGGAGATAAGATTAAAAAGTGTACACTACATGCTATTGACTTTTTCCTTTGTTGCAATTTATAATAGAGTGCAGCCTGGACACTCTGACCTAAATTGTGACCCTGGACCACAAAACCAGTCTTAAGTCGCTGGGGTATATTTGTAGCAATAGCCAAAAATACTTTGTATGGGTCAAAATTATTGATTTTTCTTTTATGCCAAAAATCATTAGGATATTAAGTAAAGATCATGTTTCATGAAGATATTTTGTAAATTTCCTACTGTAAATATATTAAACTTAATTTTTGATTAGTAATATGCATTGCTAAGAACTTTATTTAGACAAATTTAAAAGCAATTTTGAATTATTTTTTTTTTTGCACCCTCAGATTCTAGATTTTCAAATAGTTGTATCTCAGCCAAATATATCCTATCCTAACAACCCATACATCAATGGAAAGCTTATTTATTCAGCTTAGGTGGTGTATGAATCTCAATTTCGAAAAACTGACCCTTTATGGTTTTGTGGTCCAGGGTCACAGTTAGAGGTTATCTGAGTATCTCTGCTGACCTTATGTTGGGGTTGCTGTAAAACAATATTTAATGGTTCTAGCATTGGTATTTAAAATGTATTTATGTTTCTTTACATATTGTTTTTCCTAATCAGTAAATCTTGTGTGATGCTACTATGTTTTCTTCACAACTGTTCGTCATGCACATTTTGAATGGCCAAAAGCATAAAAATCTTAATCCATCTTGCAATGAATGTGTGATTTCACTTTAATTTATTGGATGATGCATTTGAGTGATTTATAATGTTAATAAATATTAAATTCTAATGAGTATTATGAGTTATGCTTGCATGTAAAATCTATAGTTATGCTTTTTGGTTTTCAGGAATTTGAAATTATGTAAAATGTGCAATCTAGGTCAAAAACGTCTCTGGTTACGTATGTAACCCTAGTTCCTCGAGGGAATGAGACTCTGCGTCGGAAACGCTAGGGGAACGCCCTTCAGCGTGACGGGCTCTGAACCTCATGTGTAATCAGACCAATAGATGGGCGAGACGTCACGGCGGGTGACGTAATGACCAGGAAGCTATAAAAGCACGTGCGGTGAGACCAGCGTCAGCTCCTAGGATGAAGCAAGTGCTGGCAGGGACGCCGGAAGTATGGCACCGAGACGCAGCATCTCGTTCCCCTCGAGGAACTAGGGTTACATACTAACCTAGACTTCCTCTTCCCTGAAATCGAGCCTACGTCGGAAACGCTAGGGGAACGAGAATGCCCACGCCGCCAGACTTCTAAGTCTCTGCCTAGTGTGGAAGATTGCACAGCTAGGGCGAGAGGACAGAAGAGCCAGGAGTGGCTCGCAAGTCTAGACCATAAAACCTAACAAAGGTAAGGGGCGTGGACCAACCCGCCGCGTTGCAGATGTCCTGCATTGGAACACCCGCTAAAAAAGCCTTAGAGGCTGCCACACTGCGAGTTGAGTGAGCCTTGACCCCTAACGGTGAGGGGAGATCAGAGGACTCATAACAGCTGGAAATGGCATCCACTATCCACCGACTGAGGGTCTGTTTAGTTGCCGGCAGACCTCTCTTAGGGGGACCGTAACACACAAGCAACTGGTCCGCCCTCCTCCACAGGGCAGTTCTGTGGACGTATGCATCCAGTGCATGCACCGGACACATGCAGTTTAGCCTCTGCTGGTCTGGATTCTCTGAAGGCCTGGAGTACGACAGGCCGCTGTGTAGAGGAGGGGACCTTAGGGACATATCCCGCTCGTGGGAATAGAAACGCTTTGGCCAGACCAGGCGCAAAGTCTAGGTAAGATGGGGCCACTGAAAGGGCCTGCAGACTCTCTTGAGAGAAGATATCGCCAGAATGAAGGTAGTCTTGATAGTAAGGTGGCGATCAGAGATCTCCTCAATTGGCTCGAATGGAGGCTTACAGGGAGCTTCTAGCACCAAAGTCCAGTCCCAAACGTGGGGACACGAGATCGCACCGCGGAGGAAACGTGTAACTAGGGGTTGTCTACCCACTGAATGGCCACGAAGAGGGGCGTGGTAGGCCGCAATAGCCGCCATGTAGACCTTCAGGGTGGAGTGGGTCAGCCCTGCGGATAAACAGGCCTGCAGGAACTCCAGCACTGTACCACATGGGCAGTTACTGGGTCTAGCTGGTGGTCTGCGCACCAAGAAGTGAAAAGTGTACAGTTTCCTCGTGGAGGGAGCTCTGGATTGGATGATGGTCTCAACAACCTCAGTTGAGAGACCAGAAGCTATTAGTTGTGCCCCCTCAGGGGCCACACCCACAATTTCCACAGCTCCGGGCAAGGGTGGATGGTCATACCCTCCGCCTGTGAGGGGAGATCTCTCCTGACGGGAATCTCCCGCGGAGCGCCGTCGAGGAGAGAAATCAAGTCCGAGAACCATACTCAGCCCGGCCAGAACGGGCCCTGAGCCAAGAACCAAGGTTTGCCAGTTCACCGCGTGACCCTGAACATGCAAAGCGGGTTTCCCCTCGGGGAGAACCCCTTGGTCTTGAGCTACCACTGTAGGGGCCTCATGTACAGCAGGCCAATAGGTATCACGTTGGACGCAGCTGTCATCAGCCCAAGCAGTCTGGATCTGCTTGACAGTGAGTGACCGGCCTTTTCTTACTCTCGCGACTGAGGTGAGGATGGACTCGATTCGAGCAGGAGACATACATGCCTACATCGTTGTCGAATCACACACCACGCCCAGATAGGTGGTTCTCCGTAATGGAGAAAGCACACTCTTCTTGGCGTTTAGTCTTAACCCCAGCTCTCTCATGTGGGCAAGAACGACATCTCGGTGTCGAACCACCATCTGCTCTGACTGAGCTAAGATCAACCAATCGTCGATATAGTTTAGTATGCGGATGACCTGGAGTCGCAATGGAGCCAGGGCTGCATCCACACACTTTGTGAAAATGCAGGGTGAGAGTGCAAGGCCGAAAGGAAGAACACGATATTGGTACGCTTTGCCCCAGAAAGCAAACCTCAGGAACCTCTTGTGTTGAGGAAGGATGGATACATGGAAGTAAGCGTCCTTGAGATCTATCATGACAAACCAGTCCTCAAACCTGATCTGAGACACGACCTGCTTGAGTGTGAGCATTCTGAACTTCAGTCGCATGACTGAGTGGTTCAACTGACGTAGATCTAAAATTGGACGCAACCCCCCCATCCTTCTTCGGAACTATAAAGTACCGGCTGTAGAACCCGGACTGCCTCACATGAGGAGGGACCACCTCGATGGCCTCCTTCCTCAGAAGAGTAGCTACTTCGTGTTCCTGCTCGGGGCCCACCAGCGTGGGCATAATCCCATTGAAATGAGGCGGGGGAGAACCAAACCGGATTCTGTAGCCTCTCTCTACAGTGCACAGGACCCAATGAGACACATTTGGCAGAAGCTTCCACACTGCCAGAAAATCTACTAAGGTAATCAGTCTCTCGAGACTGACCTCTGGCGTAATCAGAGCGGCTAGCTCGGTGCCCTATAACGGCGAACTGGCAGGGAACAACCGAACCTGCTGCTCTAGAGACATCCGCAGAGGTGGTGAGCCTCTTAGCACCGCTACATTTCCGGGCGGTAACAGAGAGAGCGCTCGCCGGAGACCGCTGCACCCTGTAACACCGGCAGGGTTGGCAGACCGATTTCCTGAGGGCACTGAGGCGAGACGGACGCCGTGTAATGCGGTGTAACACGCTGCACCCCAGAGGGGACTGCCCTCATATATCCTGGGCCAGTGGCGTCAGGACTTTTTGGCCGAGGACCTCCTAGACTTAAGTACGGTCTGAAGATCCGGCTTAGCCTTAGAGGCCCCCGACCTAGAGCGTCGCCTCGCCCCCGGTGCACGCGAGGCCACGCTCTGCTTTTGTGCGCCCCTGTATGTGGAGCTGGTACCAGGAGGGGGCTGCTCTCGCCCAGCAGCCCCCAGAGCTAGAGAGCGGCGAGGGAGAAACTGCTGGAACGCGAATTGACGGCGTCGCCAAACAGGCCAGAAGGCGCAAGCGGGGCGTCCATTAGGCAGACCTTGTCTCTCTCTTTCATGTCCGACAAGGTCAGCCACAGATGCCTCTCCCCTGCCACAATAGCTGCCATAGACTTGCCAATGGCACGGGCAGTCTCCTTAGTGGCGCGGAGAGACAAATCAGCGGTCCTCCTGAGCTCTGTAATATCCTCAGATTTTACCTGCTCACCCTCATCCAGCTCTTTCAGCAGGTCGGCTTGGTACGCCTGTAACACCGCCATGGTGTGCAGACACGCATCAGCCTGACCCGCTGCCGAGTACCCTTTGCCCACCAGCGCTGAAGTTGTACGCAGCGGCTTGGAGGGCAATGCCGGAGCCTTTAGAGACGATGCCGCGCCGGGAGACAGATAGCTTGCAAGCGTCTGCTCTACCCGGGGCATCGTCTTATAACTGCGCTCTTTCATCCCCGCCACATTGCCATAATAATCAGAGGCGGGAATAAAGAGGCGGGCCGAGAATGGTCTTCCCCACGACTTCGACACCTCGGTGTGGAGGTCAGGGAAAAAAGGCAGGCTCCGGCGTGGAGGTGGTGGCTTAATACGCAAAAACCGCTCATCTAATTTGCTTTTCTGCGGTTCAGCCATCTTCTCGGCGGGCCATTCGATATTCAGTTTGGCCACGGCACGAGTTACCACCTCCAAAAGCTCCTCATACTGGGGCGACTGAGGGGGCGAATCCTCGTCGACGCCCACCACATCAACTTCCTCGGAGGAAGACAGGCGGAGCGCCGAGCTCGCTCCCCGGGGGGAGTAACCGCAGAACGGGCTTCCGATCCCGGTGAGCGAGCGCTGGATCTGGCGGGTGAGGAAGAAGATAGGGACTCGCCCGTCTCCATTCCCTCCGCCAGTTCCAGCTGCGAACCCCACGAGCGTAATTGCCGCTCCGCCTCGGCGGAAGGGGGACCCGCACCGCGGGGAACGCTTGCGAAGGCACCCTCAGCAAAAAGTGCCTTCCGGGAGCGGAGAACATGCATCGGAAGACGCTCGCAATGCGGGCAGTCAGCTCTCTCAAGAGCTCAGCATGCTCCGCTCCCAGGCAGACAACGCACAAACGCTGGCTGCCTTCGCCCCTACTCAGATGGTGTTTCTTTTCATGTGCTTTAGACATAATTCTTTCTTTTATTTTTCTGTTCTTTCTGTGGGACAGACAACACCAAATAAGACTCACAACTGACACACACACAGAGTGCTTGCTGAATGACAAAAAGCTGACGCTGATCTCACGGCACGTGCTTTTATAGCTTCCTGGTCATTACGTCACCCGTCGTGATGTCTCGCCCATCTATTGGTCTGATTACACACGAGGTTCAGAGCCCGTCACGCTGAAGGGCGTTCCCCTAGCATTTCCGACGCAGCTCGAGTTCCTGAAGAGGAAACAGGGTTTTGTGGTCTTTTGATGTTCTGCATTAAAGAACAAGACAGGTAGTTGACAATCCATACAGTACATTGGCTACTTGGCAATCCAATTGTCAGACTGATAAAAGTGACTGATATAGTAAAGCTTGTTAGATATATAAAGTTACACTTCTGTCACTTCTGTAGTATTGTTGTATCTGTGACCCAGTGTAACAAATGGTCGATGACAGGAGAGAAACCATCTGCAGGTGTTACATGATAATAATCTTTGGATACAGTAAGCCCTGCGATAACAGATGTTCAGAATAAACTTTATTAGGTTGTTATGGCTGTTTTTGACCAATTTCCTGAAAAAAATTGGGTTACACTTTATTTTAAGGTGTCCTTGTTACAGTGTAATTATACATTTAAGTACTGAGTAATATTAATTAACTACATGTACTATATGTTAGGGTTAGGATTAGGGTTTGGGTTAGGGTTACTTGCATGTAATTATGCATTATTAATTGTTATTATAATAGTAAGTACATGTAACGTGTAACAAGGACACCTTAAAATAAAGTGTTACCAAAAACTGCATTATAAATGGCACATACTTTTAGAACCAGACAAGACCAAATACTCGTTGCTTTTGTAAACCTGTAAAACGGTTTTGTCCTTTCAGCTTTAGCACTTCAAATGCCTATGTTACTTCAATAGAATTTGGTTGTGAAAATTTCATCAAATAAATTCTGCAGTAATAGGTCCATCATTCATTAAATGGAATGGAAAAGGTTGATGCAGAAGTGGTCACACTAACAAGTGTGAATTTGAATGATGACATAGTGGGCTCAAAAAAAGAAAAAGAAAATCTACTATGTCACAGTGGACAAATACAGAGAGGAAAGTTAATTAATGGCTGAGGGTGAGCTTTACTTTTTTACTTAGAGCTGCATTGTTCGTAATAATAGCTGTTGTGTGTGTCGTTATGTAACATGATGGCGCTTTCTATACTTGTCAATCTTAAGAATAAGAGTGGCAGGATTCAATCAGAATGACCTGGCTAAATTATACCCGTGATCCTTCACAGAATACATGAATGGACATGGTGAAAGGTGGATGTTCTGTTATCCTCACTGATAGTGTGTGCCTTTCAACCCACTTGATGACAACAACATGGGATCAGGATGAGATTTTCTTTCATTCTTCTTACTCTAGGGGACTGATTGGTTGTAGTTTACTTCATCAATATAAATATCTACTCATTTTGAATATGTTCATTCTCCCCTCTGAATCCAACAGAGGGGCTGTAGTGTATTTCAGTGCAGCGTAAAGCCATAATGAATATGCAAAGCTCCTAATCTATTTGGATCAATGCCACTGAAGACCCAAAATGATCTCATCATGAAACCCAACTTTAGGAACTTGCACAAAACAGATGCAACAAAACAATAAAACTAATCTGGAGAAGAGATCTCCAAAAAGAGCAAATGACACCACCTTGCCTAAACTTCTCTCCTTGCTCATTTATGCTTCTTTCCCCTCTCCCCCAACAGGCTTTACTGAAAGTTCACTAAGAATTTCTACATACCACATATGATGTATCTTGTGAATCTGTTGTTTTTCCCTTCATGTTTAGTATAATTGTAAAGGTCTCGGTGCGATTGATAAAATGGTTTCAATTTCACAGCAGTCACTTATATTATGATAAAGATTGAAAACTTTGGAAGAATTCTGTTCTGCTGCTGAGGGGTGTCTCTCCCCCAGGGTCTGGTAAGAATGCTTTCCCTTCTCCGGATTGATTTATGTCTATCACTGACTTAGCAAGTTGCAGCTACGTGACAAAGGAAACGACACTTTTAGTATGAGTGGGCATGTGGCAACCGACTTAAAGATATTAGTCCACTCTGCATCCTCTGACAAAACTCAGAACTGATGAGTTCAAGAGACCTGTATCGGCCACGCGAGGCTCTAAGTGATACTGGGTCCCTAATGAACAAATAATTGAAAGTATGGGATGTCCAGAATAATCAGATATCTAAATTAATACATAATCAAAATTTGTGATCAGTTTTTAATTAGAAATACAGCCTAAATTTAATGATCACTTGAAAATTGGAGTCAGAATAAACACAGAGCTAGACTAAAATTTAAACTTTGTCCTGATAAATTAAGTGAACTTCCAGATGCGCAAGAAAAATACCTACATTCATTATACCTTCGCCCACGCCGTTGGATTCCGTCGTTGGGCCAATTGGGTGGACTTTACAAGGTCAAGGTTTTGGTGGTTAGAATGGTCTAATTAGGTGACACAACTTCACCATCTAGCTATAACAAATACCAAATTAATACTTATATCTAGCAAATGTTAAATGCTGTTAATTTGAACTTTCTGTTTATCAAAGTATCCTGAAAAAAACCCCCGCAATTCACAATTTCCATTAAAATATTGGACTTTTAACATTGATAATAATAAAAAATCTTATTTGAGCACCAAATCAGCATATTAGAATTATTTCTGAAGGATCATGTGACACTGAAATCTGGAATAATGGCTCTAAATTCAGCTTTGCAATCACAGAAATAAATTACATTATAACATTTATTAAAATAAAAAACAGTTATTTTAAACTGTAATAATATTTTCACACTCATTACTGTATTTACTGTCATACTATCGCATCAAATACTACAAGCCGATATTGTGTGCATTCATTCGAGACAATCTTTAGTCGCAACATACACGTCCCTCACGACTCAAACATTCCTAGAATGATAATAATATGTATATTGTTTTACATTATTGTAGATATTTTATCAGTGTACATTTTTGGGAGTCTCTCAAAAGTGTCCAGTGCATTCTCTGTCTGCTGCCTTTGATGTCACAGCTCAGAATAATTACTATTTTGAGAGTGTGGTGTCATCAGCCAATCAGCGCTGTCGTTTTTCTATAGCTCTACAGTCATTAGTCACATGCCATTTACAGCTTACGTGATTGGCTCAAAACAGCCTTGCAGCAGAACTGAGTGCCCTGTCCATGATATAAGTTCTGGGAAGTCCTGCGCCAGCCGAGCAATTGCTGCTGAATTGAACAGGAATGCTAATGGATAGCTTGCACCAGATATTATGAAACTCCTTAGTTCATTCAGGATTTGTGAAACCCAGCATCTAAACCTCCATTGTGAAATTAGAAAGAAGAGATGAGGCCCTTGATGACAGTTGTAATCAGTCCCACCACCTCAATCAAATCTTACAATTTGGATTTGCACTGTGAAAGAGCAGCAAAATGACATTATGTCAGACTTAGCACTAATGGCTCCTTGTTTATTAGTCGCTTCCCACTAGCTCAATATCCATGGTGCCATGAGTGGACGCCCATACGAGCAGAGTGGAAAAATGTGTTACCCTAAGAAGAGGCTATATTCGCCATGTGAATCATGGGGGCTTGGTATCCGAGGGTGTCTCCTTACACACCATATAAGGGCCCCCGGGACTTGAGTGTTATCACTTTCTGCAGAAGGGGTCTATTCTTAGGCTGTCTGTCCAGGCCATCCGAGCAGGCAAGAACTCTCCTCCTTCTGCTTTTAAGACTTTTTTGACTATTTTGTCAGTATAAACAGGGGTGGGATTTAACTATTTTTTTTTTGAAGTCTGATCCTTCTGTGGTATGTTTTTGAGTTGTGCTGATATGTGAACTCAGGTCCTGTGTGATGGTTGTATAGTGACGGAGGGCATAAGTTAATATATATTGTTTCAATCTATTGCATTTCCTGTCCGTTGTTGGTGTGTTTCAGAGGCTCCTCGGTGCCTGCCCGTACCCGGGTGTTTGGTCATCCCGACTACAGGGAGAAGAACTGAAAGGAAAAAGAGGACTTTACTGATCTGTGAAGAAGCTTTTCACTTTAAACTCTCTTCAAAATGAGCAATTACACAGTAACCCTGTCTGGACCTGCACCTTGGGGTTTCAGGCTGCAGGGAGGCAAAGACTTCAACATGCCCCTGACCATCTCCCGGGTGAGACAACAACTCTGCCTTGTAGAAGAAACAAACCCATAATTCTCTATTTAAACAAATGCCTGCTTTGATTAAAAAAAAAGAAAGAAAGAAACCTCATATCAGAGATTGTTTTGACGTTTTTTTTACTTTGCTTTAACAATGAAAATCGATTAAAGCTTTGAGTCACACGGTATGCTGGCATTATGTAACATCGTATTGCAGCTGTTGTTGTATTGTTTAATGTCCAAGCCAAAGCAGAAATTCTCTAACCAGCTTTGGTCCTTTGGCTTGAGAGAGGTGTTGTGGTGCATTTACAGTGGAAAACTCTATGAATAGCAATAGATGATGCAAGCTTTAGGAAAATGAATCTGTGCATGTGAAGTTGAATGTGAAAGGCGAGAAGCCTGGATGTATGCTACTTGTCTAGTTAAATCACATTCACCGTGCTAATTCACCCAAAGTGAAAAAATTAACACCGTGCCTGTTCATTAATGACACTGACTGATTCAATCTATAAAATGAAATGGAAAATAGAGCCTTTCATTTTTGTCATGTACAGTCCTTGAAGAAAAAAGTATTTTAAGGGATAGTTTTTTTTACTCACCCTCATATTGCTTCAGACCTGTATGATTTTCTTCCTTTTGTGGAACATGAAAGAAGATAAATTTGAAAAAAATATATTTTGGACCCCATTGACTTTCATTGTACCTGTTTTCCAAAATATCTGCTTATGAGTTCTGGGGAAGAAAAAAGGTCATATAGGTTTGGAATGACATGAGGGTGAGTAAACGATGACAGAATTCTTATTTTGGAGTAAACTATCCTTTTAAGTGTAAAAAACATTAGTTTTTGAAGTCTCTCTGTCCTGACTGTCATTTATGCTAAACAGATGTTGACGTCATGTTTCGTTGAAAGATGCTCAAATTCTTGTAGCTCATGGATGTTGATTCTCATTTTAGTTTTCAGCTTTCTTTGAATTCATTTCTTGATGGTAAGCGGTTTCCCATTTATCATCTGCTGTAACATGATTGTTGGAGCGAAGGCATTGTCTTACCCTGCCAAACAGTTCAATAAGATCAATAAGGCGTGCTATTGACAAACTAGCACCACTTATGCCTTTGGGAATCAAGTTGTTAATACAATGCACCTTGTCACATAACATACAGTCTTCTTTCTGTACATCAAGTGTGCTCATCCCATGGCATCTAAAATCCTCATTGTCTTAGCCTATGGATTCAAGGAAGAGGACATGCCTTATCCATAGGCTCAGAGAGATTATTAGTCCTAACAGAGGGTGAGGTGATTTTATCTCTGTTGTGACAAGAAATCACTGCCGCTGTATCATCAGTCAAAGGCGGTTCAGCCCAGTTTGTTTGTTTCATAGCTGACACCTTTCTTGACATTTGATTGTCTTTCACTTCAATAAGGGGAAAGTCATTACCTCTGTTTGTCAAGGCTGTGGTAGGTCTCCTCATATTGGCTGTTTGTCTGGAAGCAATTACAGACAGGACAATCATACCAGGAAAACTTATCTCCATTGTTTGGATTTCCATTACTTTTCTAATCAACATTGCTGGTGGCACACGCTTTAATGCCGTAATTAGTGTCAAATCAGGCGTCCATCTGGATTTTATAGTCTTTCCCGACCCAGCTGTCACTGAATATGGAGGTAGATTGAAATGTGGACAATAGGCTATATGTGTTCAGATCAGGTCTCAGATGACTGATGCATATGTAACAGCCAGAGGTGACGATTTATGCATTTCACAATCAAATCTTCACAATCTGTAATAAAAGATCAGCCTCTATCCTAAAGCACATAGACAATCTGTACCAAATCTTAATCCGGGTCCCAAGGCTGAAAGAGCTGCTGTCTTGCACATAGAAGCCTAGTAATTGCTTTTACTGTTTTCGTAATACTTGCTGATTTAAAAATACAACAGGATATGTGATATTAGTGTCAATAATGGAACCATCAAACAGCTCATGCTGGACAGAAGAGTCATTTACAGTAGAGGTTGACAAATGGATTTAGACCTGAGATGCAACCTTTTGAAATATCAAATCACAGACAATCGTTTAGTTTTTCATGCAAGCTATGATCTAACTTTAATTAAGATGTCCTGGCCTCAGTGTTACAGACATAGGAAAATTACAACAATAATATGAAGAAAATTGCTAAGTGAGAGACGGAACAATATGAGGTTGTTAATATGTGTGTGGGTTGTTTTTGTGGTTGTGGGTTGGTAGGGAGCTGCCTTATTTACTTATGAAACATTTGATGCTGCTTTTTAATAAAAATTTATAATAATAGAAAATGTAATACAAATAAATCACTGTCTCTTAGCTATTTAACTACTTTGCCTCCTTTGCAACCCTAAATAAAAAGCTCTGTTGTAGCTAATGATAGCAACTGACGACCACTTTTGGCCCGTGGGTGCAATGCCTGACTTATGGCCACTGATTTTAGCTTAGCACTGATGGTCAGACCTGCAGAAATACATGGGGGTGCCATAAATGTGAAGAGCACAGAGACAATAGACACATTAGGTCATTGTGAATTTAAATATTGCTTGGAGAGAGTCACAGGAAGAAAGACTATTCCTGAAGCTGTTAGTTAATTCCCTTTAAAACACTTCCACAGTTGAAAATATATGGGAGGCTGGGACTAGTTGTCACATGTTTTACTCCAGTGATTGTTTCTCATGATAGGTTTATTGTTCAATTATTTCTAGTCATTTTTGTTGTTGTTGTTGTTAAAATTAAACAATAAAATTTATATGACAAATGAAAAAATAAATAACATACAAAAGCAAGCCAACAAAAATTGTAATCAATCATTACGCTTTTAAAGTCATGGAACCGCCTCTGACCTGACACCTGGAAAGATTGTCCTGAGGATACAGTTCAACCTTTCACTTAAAAATTTTCATTATATACTCCACTTTTGTCTGAAAAAGACAAAAAATAACAAAAAACAAAAAAAACAACAATCCTTAAACAGAATTGGAAAGATTTGCATTTAAATTATTCTCGTTTTTGATCTTTTTGTCAACCAAAGTATTGCATAAAAAATGCAAAGAGCATAAATGAGGAACAGTAATTGCAGTAACACGCTCACAGCAATAACTTTAATAAATTCTGATAAGACCGTCCACACAGTCAACTTGATAATGATGCATTTAAAATTGGGAGATTTTGTCAGTGGCTTTGTGGAGCGACATTGCCAATAGCAGAAAGCACTGGCCCTAATGTCCTCTCAGAGATAATTTCCGTCATTATATATTGTTGCGCATGATATGGAAGTCCAGCTCTGCAAAGTGCCAATATTATATTCTGTAAAGCACTTCATAAAGTCCATGACAAAGACAGTCTGTGGAGTCATTTGTGATGTATTATATTAAGTAATTTCACCGCAGATGAATCCTTAAGACTCTATGTGCTTAGTGATGTACTCAAATCTTTTTTTCTTCATTCTGTCATTCTGTTCCACATTGTGTCTCCTGTGTATTGCAAATTCATAGACCTCATAATAAGTCAGGCACTAAGGCAACTGCTTTGCAAGCTCTTCAAGGTCATTTACTCTAACTGTTCAGTGCAGAAGGATGTCAGGCTTCATTAAGCTGAAGTCAAGACCTTTGTAACGCAAAGGTGGACAGCGCCAGGCTTTATTATGCATATACTGTATATGTAGGTATGCTGGAGCTTAGCAACATCGAAATGAATATACTATCAGCCGCCCTCTGAGCCTTGCAAATACCCACAGGTTCCACAGATAGTCCAGATCATCAACCCAACCTATGGGTCAGAACAGTGCAGGAGGTGGCAAAAAAAACAATTAAAGCTGTCATTTACCAAGGGCTGGCTCATCAATCACATTGCCAACAGTACCAGGCCCCCGTTTCCTAACTGAGGTTCTACTGGCAGTTTCTACTATCACTCGACAAGATAAAACCGATGCTTTCATCTATAACTTGAAAGGCATGTTGGAACACCATATCTGTATTTCAGATAAATGTTAGGATTTTTAGGAACTAATGGGAGAGGATGGAGCTCATCAACTCTTCAAGTTAAGACAGTTGCCTTCTGGACTAGATTGAAATAAACAGTCACAATGTATCAAATGTTTTCATATGGATCTTAGCGGGTCATTGATAGCATCTGTTGTATTGAGATTGGCTGCTTAACAGCATAAATTAAATGAACAGCTGTATTTTTGTCTTAGTTGTGCGCCTGTTATCCCTCTTGACATTTTATTCTACAGTTGAATAGGAATTATATTACATTAATTTATAAATGAAACAAAAGTGTGTTTAGTTTAAGGTGGCAGAAGATGAGATACATGATTTGTCTTGTAATGTCATAGCTTCCTCTTAACTTCACTCATTATTCATACTTAAGACACTGCTTTCATTTAATTTAACTTAAAAACAAGGGAAGAATTATAGCAGACAAAATGAACCTGTGCTTGAACAGTGATTCTTGCTGTGAGTGCATCTCACTTCAGTAGACCAGGGGTGTAAAACATCCTGAGAAATAAGCTAAAGTGATGTGGCTACTGTGTTACTCAAGTTTCACTAAACTAAAAGTTTTCACACTTAATATTTTAAGTAAACCTTCCTCAGCTTTTGAAATTGACTGAAACAGTTATCAAGAAACAGTTGCCATTTTCTTACTAAAGTAACTTTGATAGACAAACTGTGCAAAGCAACCTGTTCAGGTGCTTGATTTTATTTATTTATTTATTTATTTTGCAATAAGTGTGTGTGTGTGTGTGTGTGTGTATGTGTGTGTGTGTGTGTGTGTACGCGTTTTTGTGACAAATGAGGACATAAATTTGTATAATGACAAAGATATGACATAGGTATTACAAGGAGAAGGTGACTTTTCAGGACATTACCCCATGTCCCCACTTTTCAAAACGCTTATATCCCATGATTGGGTGCTCTTAATCCCTCAAAGTTAAATTTGTGTGTGCAACTTCAAAAGGGAAAAACAGGATTCAAGCAGAACATGACATGAAGGAGAGCTCTTTCAGGAGCATGTATTTGTGTGTATGTTGAGCAATGGCAGCAGGTGGGACAGAAGGGTTGCTGGCAGGGCCCCAGAATACAGGGTCAAATTGAGAGGCAGGGGGCGTTAACAACAACCTTTATTTTTAACATTTTAATGAGCTGCCTGAAAGTATAGCCACTGACTGAGATGGGATTTCAATCTCCATTCCCTTGGTTTCTGAGCTTTTTCAAATCAGTCTTTGTTTTTTACACTGCACTAAATGTTTTTCATTTTTCATACATATACTATTAATCCCAGTTCTTACGGCTGATTGGCAGATCAGCTATTTGATAGTGCTTATAAACAGTAAACAACACTGACTTTTCTAATGTTATATTACTCCACTTGTATATCACCTCTGACAGACTGTCAGTCGGTGTATAAGTGGTGAGGATTTTTCACTGATTCATCCTGCATGTTACAGCAGTAGGTGACCACAACTGACTTTATCTTTATATCTGGTCTTTATGAGTGAGTCATTGAATCTTTTATACATCTGATTCATTCAGGAACAAAACATCCTGAGTAGATTTTTGAATCATTTATTCATCTGATTCATTCAAAACACTGATTCATTTTAGAATTAAACATTATGAGTGAGTCGTTGAATCATTCATTTAAATGATTCATTCAAAAGCACAGATTTTTCAGAATCAAAAAACCACTACAGTGCGTTTCTCAAAGATGTGAAGATGTTAAGTCTGCTTTGACTTTGTTTAGAACTGTTTAGAGGAAAGATTGGTAGCATAGCTAGCAAACAAGATCGGCGTGTTTTTGAGACGCATAAACACTGTTTTTAAAACTTGCATTCTTTTTCACTACATTGCAACCCATCTTGCTATTTAAAATGCAATAGAGCATTTTCGATGAACAGCCCCTTAATTTGTTCAAAATTGTCAATATGTCTACATCTGTTTACTTTCAGCAACTCATTCAAGGTAGACAAAACCGCTTCTTTATAAATGTTTAGCACACATCACTTCTATGGCCTATGTCCAATCACTTCATTCTAACTGAATAATTGAAGACATTTATTCAGATGTATGTCTGCATATACAAAAGAACTAAGCTTCAAATGGATTCTGTCAGCCCATATTTTAAAAGAGATCTCACTAAAGAAGAGAAAATCATTTATGTTTTGCCTTATGCCTATGTGAAAAGCCCTCCAGTGTTTCAGCCTATGCATCAACGTTGCTGTTGTTTTACAAGAGCTCTTACTGGGAGGTCACTCCATGAGTGCCTCTTCTTGTTGTTTAAGGATGTTCATTTTCAAGGTCCTAAAAGTAGTAACTTTGGTTTAAGCATTTTTGTAAAGAGGAGAACATTGTTTGTGTTTAGCAAGAACACATCTGCTCAGAATCATCTGCTGCACTTGACAGTGACAAGTTATTCATTAAATTTGATGTATTATGCAAATGTGTGTACTGTTGCAAGCATAGTGTGTGAAAATGAATTCGATAGTACGGTAATTATCAATAAACAAACAAACGGTTTCTGTAGCCATGATGATTTTCCATTGGATTTTTATTTGTGTGCATACAGAATTCAATCTGTGGTGTCATTTGTTATTATTTAATGAATGTCTGGTGTCTTTCCAAAGATCACACCAGGCAGCAAGGCAGCAAGTGGAAACCTCAGTCAGGGTGACATAATTACAGCAATCGATGGGGTCAGCACTGAGGGCATGACCCATCTGGAGGCCCAAAACAAGATAAAGGCAGCCATCACTAAACTCAGCCTCACCATGCAGAGGTAAACCTCAACACCAGCTTAACCTTTTGATGCTTTTTATGTTTCTGAATGCTTTTTACTTACTTTATTTCCTCCAAACTACACTCCATCTTAGTCTTGCCATCCAATGATTTCCCATTATGTTTGTTAGTGAATGGGTTTTCTTAGAGGGCATCAGCATTGCATCTCATTTACTTTGGCAGCAGACAACTCTGGCAAACAATCAAAGTTGTCTGCAATTAAACAGCTCATCCATGAGAGATATAAGCAGTCACAGTTGAGCTGACACATACTACGAGAGACAAATATACATACAAATATACCAGCAGGACAATTTAATTAAAAAAAAAGTGTCTGTAATAAATCACCTAGGTATCATGTAGTCCTTCAGGTTGCAGCATGCATAAATTAAAGACATTGATGTTTAGGGGGGAGGGGAATTTACATTCAGAAGGCTTTTTTATATACCTTTTTAATATAGTTTATTAATTTAGTATGGACACCCCAAAGCCTCTATCCGAAAGAAGATTAAGTCCTTTCATGTGGCTGCCTGCACTACAGCAAAATGAGGAAATGTTACTCACAAAGATACCTCAGCTACCCTGAAACATTTCTTAATGCTGGCTCTAGCGTTCACTTTTATAAGCTACTCCTCCTCTGTCTCTGTCTTTCACTTGGGAGTAATTTTCAGAAGCTTAGCTGATTATCCTTATTTATTGACAGCAACCACTTTTATTTGTTGGAGGAAGGTGGAAGCTGTTCTCCTATACATGTGGATATTCGTATTATTGTATACTATATGATAAATATAGATACTGGCTGCGTTTCATTTGATTTGGTAGATACAACAGATTTATCATTGACGATTTATGTAATTTTGCTCCATCTTTCCATGCTCCTCTCCAATCAAAAGCATCTCAGGAGAAGTGACAGGGTACACATGTATTTTCAGCTGTGTGCTTTCCCTGGACTTCACTTGATGGATTCCAAGAAATTTCTCATGCCTAGAGGCTTGTGAGGAGCCCCCCAGTGTTACTGCCTATACAGCAATGCTGTTAGCATTTTACAAGCTACTCACTCAATGAATGCTTCATCCTGTTGTTTAAGATTTTATTGGCCAGAAAATGGAAAATCACCTGGCCCTGGCCACAGGGAAAAGGTCAAATGATGAGATTCATTAATGAGAACTGTGTCTTTGAGAGATGTATGTGCCGCAACATTCAAACAAAGTTTTGGGTCGGTAAGATTTTTATGTTTTTGAAAGACGTTCCCCCTTCAGGGAACAAGACGTTGCGTCAGAAACGCTTTGGGAACACCTTTGCGTGACTGTGTCCTGAAGCGTGTGTGAAATCAGGCCAATGGAATGGCGAGACATCACGGGCGGGGTGACGTAGAGACCAGGAAGCTTAAAAGCACGTGCGGTGGAACTGGCATCAGCTTTCATTCAGCAAGCGCTCTGTGTGTGTCAGTCTGAATATCTGTTGTTTGTCAGTGCCAGTGCACAATCGCAACAATATATGGCGAGCAAAAAAAAACAAAAACTGTCAGCAATTTATACCATTTGTTCTTCTCTGCCCTCGCTAAATATTACGGGTGCGGATACACACAATCGTTGTGTTGTTTGTTTAGGGGTGAAGCACGCACAATCAGCTCTTGAGGGGGCTGACTGTATGCATCTTGCTCCCACTGCAAATGCTCCACTCCCGCTGAGCACACTTTGAGGAGTTTGTCCATGTTTGCAGTCCTTGCGATTTAGATCGTGGGGATCGCATATGGATTTTTTCATGATTCTTAGTTGAATAGAAAGTTAAAAAAAATAACATATTTATTAAAATATTTTGTAACTTTATAAATCTCTTTAATGTCACTTTCAATCAATTTAATGCATGCTTGCTGTTTATATCTTACTCACCCCAAACTTTTGAATAATAGTGCATGGATATATAATTTTTCTCTTTATTTTTAAATAAATTAAAGATTATTGTTTTAGAATAATAGTTAAAATTATGCAGTATTTTCCCACTAACGAATTAATTAAATTTGTGCCATTGGACATGTGAACTCTTTTGTACAGATGTTCAGATGTTCTTGCTTCCATTGGATCAGACTAGTTAGATCATTCTCAAATCATGTTGAACATGGAACATTGATCAGGAATTTATGGCCAGTTCAAGAACTTCAGTATAATTCAGTACAAATTTTTTAAATTATTGTGCCAATTCAATTATTATTTCAATTATTGCAAATGTAATTTGTAATAATTAGTTTTATATGTATATTTTATTAAATTAGAAGCAGATTAAAAGATAAAAACTAAATATAGAAGTATTTGTATTAGCGGTCTCAGACCTTAGGGCCAGATCTTGATATATAACTTACTTACATTTTTATTTAACCATTGGTAATGGAAATGGTATCAATTAAGACAAGATAGTTTTTACTGGAGTTGAACTATGTATTGGTGTTTATGTTGTGCTACAGTCAGTTAAAAGTGCACTTTCTCATAAAATGTTCTAGAATTTGTGTTTAAAGTGCATTTAAATCACTGTAATGAAGCATTAATGTTTACAACTAATAATTAACCATATTAATAATTAAAGAAGGGAGAAGTTGGCTCATGACAAACAAAAGCCTAATGTCTTTGCATGTTTGACCTTTACTTTGAATTCTGTACTGGTCCCAGGTCGAGACGTCCCGCTCCTGTACCCACAGCCACTCCAAGAATGGACTCACCCATGCCAGTTATCCCTCACCAGAAGGTAAAGTCGTGTTCTGTCCATCTGAAATGTTCCCTATATATACGTTAAACAGATTGGTTTATGTCAGCTTTTGATATTTTATCAGTGTGGTAAAAATATAATTGGACTGTATGGAGGGGACAAATATGTTGAAGAAAACTAAATGATAATTTTTTCGTAATAGGCCAGCCATTTCTTTATAATCCTCTTAATCTGTCATGGGAGTTTCCAAGCCCATATCATAGAGAGAGGGAAAAAAGAGGAGGGATTGTGAAAACAAGCATTCTCTGTAAAGTTGACACTTAACTCCCTCTATAGGCATTTGTTGGTCAAGCAACAATAAGCACATCATTTGAAATCCTCATTAGTTTCCTGCTTGTCCAGTTCTCATTTGCATTGTTGTTGCCAGTTGAATTCTGTTTGATGATCTTGAGTGCTTCTTCATGCCTCATTTGCCTCTTTCCTAACCATCTTTTTCTTCTATGCCTTGCCATTTTGGCTAATGGTTCATTTGTCGATCTGATAATGGTTTATTTTACACTAAGGAAACCACGGACACTGAGGAAGGAGAAGATGAAGAGAAACCTGTCAAAAAATATGGCATCCTCTTGGCCAAAAAACCTTCCAAAAAATCTCTAATTCCAAACACTGAGGAGAAACCTCAGGAGAATCTCCAACCTGTAATTCATTCTCCTGCTAAAAGCCCTGTCCTTACTTATTTGCCATTCGGGCAAGGGGCAAAAACCACCCCAAGCCAGAGGGGACAGTATAATTCTCCCATTAGCCTGTATTCAGCAGAAACTTTAAGGGAGATGGTCATTCAACAAGACAGTCTAAATGGCCTGTCATTCTTGGGGTAGGTAATGTGATGCCTAACCCACAAATCTGTATCTTAATGAGCAAGTCCACCAAATTTGCTTTAACAAGCTAGTTCACTAAAACGGGCCATGGAGGCATTGGTTAGCCTGCAGTACCTTTAACAAAACTGTGCCAAAGAATACTCAGAACATTCTGTCATTACCTCTGCACATTCCACTCTCACATGCAACGGATCAGCTGGGAATGTGCTTGGCAGAAGGGGTACCAGTGGTCCATAACCATAAGGCTCACCTGACCCCCGTCCTGCAATACGAGCAGGGCTTGGCCAAGTCGTATCTGTATCTATGAATGTAAGCTCCTTCCAAATGACAACATACTAGTTATTTTAGTTGTGTAAGAGCTACATCTCCTGCAATTAGATGAGGATTGCCAAGTTTCTATAATAGCTTATAAATGATGCTAACATGTAAACGATGATGCTTTCCCCTTTTTGTTGCCATCATTTACTAGCTTCATAAGACCTCTTCCTAAACCATTCTGTTAGTTGTCACAACAATGTATCTTCTCTGTCCAAAAACATGTGAGGAAATTCCCACAGGCCCCAAGCGTTGAGCCGTAATTGAACATGGGTGCAAATGTGCACTCGTTGGCTCTTTTAACCTGCTAGAATGTCACAGCTCTTGTAACAGTATATCCCAAATGAAGTCCTACTGCAATGATGCCATCACGTATTCCATCCTCTATTTGCAGCTCACAGCTGCTTTTAATATATTTTTATTTAGTTCAGTTTTATTTCCATTTTTTGTTTTAGTAATTTTAGTTCTTAGTTTTTTAAAATAATTTCTGTTAGCTGCCAAGGCAATATTTCTAGTTTTTCATGTAATATTTATATTTTATGTAATTTCAGCTTTATTTCAATTAACAAAAAAATGTTTTTGATAGTTTTAGTTCTAGTTAACAATAACACAACTGGATTGGTTGTTTGATTCAATGAGAGGATGAGAGTGATTTTTTAGCTCCAGTGTTCTCTGTGTGTCCCGCTGCAGCCACAATACTGTTTCAGTCAATCAGTCTGTTCTAGGAACAAACCAGAATGTCATTCTTATGAGAAATGTGACCAGTAATAACCATCGCCACATCATGGCACAACAGATAACAAGAAATCCTAAATATATTTAAACTGTTATGTAATGCCTCTGATCATTTACTCGCTCACAGGTCATTTCAAATCTGTACTACTTTCTTTCGTTTGAAGAACACAAAAGAAGATATTTTGTAGAATGCTGAAAAGCTGAGACACTAAGACAGTTTTCACTGTATCTTCTTTTGTTTTCCACACAAGAATCAAAGTCTTGTGTGAAATGAAAGTGGAAATAAAAATAATTTTAGTTTTTTGGGTGAACTGTCCTTTAACAGTTAAAATATATTCATATTTCAGGTGCAAGTTCTTCAGACAAAGTGAAACATTTGCATTCCATGTTATTGTTGTTTTTTCTTGATTATTTACATGGACATGGATCCATTATCATTCCGCACACTGCCAAATCAAAGCTAACACTGCCTCTTTTGTTTATCTTTTTTCTGTCTATACTCCTCTATGCCATCTCAGGTCATTGCCAACACAGCTGCCAAGTCAGTAACAGTTTTGAATATAAAATCTCCAGAGCTGCGCGTGAATCTGTGTGCTCTGAAGCATGGCCACATGCAGTACTGTGGTTGTGGTTTGCATGCTTACATTTTCAATTCCCGAATGTTCAAAATATGTTTTGAACAATTTGACATTTCGGACATGATGAAATGTTAAATGCTTTTGAGTGTAGTGTTTAAACTAGATAAATCTGTTGTTGAGTTTTGGTTATAGTTTTATTGGTCAGTGCGTCTTTGCATGTTTTTTGGAGTATCATAATGGGAACTATTGCATGCCATGTGCATTTTTACATTAGGATTGAAAGCCCAGATACATTTGTTATACAGGACATTGTGTTTTCAGACGTGGGATTTTATTAGAATGTAAAACTAACGGCTGGTGTAGACCATTTAACTTCAGAAACATCCAAACTAGTAATGCAAAACTCAATGCTGTTTAATGATACAGATGCATTAGGTAAGTCAAGTCTAAATCAAATTGTTCTCACTGTCAAATCGTATCTATCTCTCTGTTTTCACTCATATTTCTGGCTCTTCACCATTACCCACCCACCTCTACACTATCGCTCCCCTGACACTCCCACACCTGAACTCACAGCCAAGAGTATGTTCCCAGCTTCAATCCCATCGCACTGAAGGACTCAGCTTTGTCCACTCACAAGCCTATTGAGGTCAAGGGTCCTGGTGGGAAGGCTACTATCATCCATGCCCAGTACAACACTCCTATTAGTATGTATTCTCAGGATGCCATTATGGATGCCATTGCTGGTCAGGCCCAAGCCAGAGGAAACGAGATGAGGTAGGTCTTCCATTCCTGTCCAGCACTTTACTTTTTACTACACTGATGCTTGTGAGAGCTGAGATAAGTGATACAGTGGCCTCAAAACAGACATTTAAGCCACACTACATGACTGTCATTGCATTAGAAACAGTATTATATTTCAATATTTAATGCAGTGATGTATATCTAAAGGAATAGTTCACTCATAAATTCTGTTATTATTTGCTTACTCTAACTCAGAATTCTAATGTGCATCTCGCAATTCAGACTTTTTTCTCCGAATTTTGAGTTTATATCTTGCAATTATGAATTCATATCTCACAATTCTAAAGGAAAAAAAGAATTGTGAGTTGAAAAGTCGCAAATTAAAAAAATGGTTCCTTGGGCAGACACAAGCCTCCATACCACTCTTTACAACACAATAAAAGTGAATGAGATCTTGGAAAACAGGAAAAAGAAGCAGCCTATAATTAAAAGTGGTTCAGTAACTCAGAGCCACATCTTATGAAGTCAAGCGATAATTTTGCACGTATAGCGATGTTCAATTCAGTAACAAATTGTTCTTTTGAGTTTCATTCTTTTAATGAATTGATTGATCCAGTACAAAAAAGGGTCTGGGATGTATTTCCCAAAAGCAATGTGAACCTAAGTAGATTGTAATGATTATTGGTGTCAGTGATTTCTACAGTCTGCTTAGACGTTGCTTTTGAGAAACGCACATATGAGCAATATTTTCATAAATTAGATGGATCCAATTCTTTCACCTCACTAACTCAACAATCTGGTCGTCATGGTTCCACACCCCACTCAATCTGAATAATATGAGAGAATAACAGAACATGAGAATATTTACATTTTTGAGTGAACTTTTCATTTAAGTTTCTACATAATTTTTAGGACCACTGTATGTTGCAATCAAGAGCACAGTGATGACATATTTTTTTATTGGCCAACTCTTAAGTTGGTATTAACCTGGTTCCCTCAACAAAAATAGGATTTTTCCATTGGCTTTTGGATTATTGCAGAAAATAAGCTCTGTGACCAACAGAAGTTCATGATTCTTACACAATTTGTTCATCGTGAAAATCTTTACAAATTAACACAACTTTTATGATTTTTGTAGCCTAAAAACAATCGCTAGAAGTAAACAACTAAACAGAGGCTATAAACAAACTACACCACAAGTTCAGCATTACCACCATTAAGCTTCTGACAACTTTTGTCTTTATTAAAAAACGAAACAAAACATTGAATTAAGGATTATGAAGGATATGGAAAACTAAAATGCTAACTCATTTTCGGATTTAGGCCTATAAAAATAAGTCATCCCTGCAGCACTCTATTAAAAATAAGAAAGCATATTCTTGCAATTTGTTATGAGATGTTAGGAAAAGTAAGGCATTTCCTCTCATTTTGCATCTTTTTATTTGCAGTTTAATCTTTTTGTTTACAATGCAGTTCTATTCAGTTTGCAGTGTTTTTAACAGTAAAATCTCATTATCTGTCATCTAGCCTGGGCTGATTTCAGGCTTCCACAAGGTCGTGTGTTTCAACCTCATCTGTGCTTTTCCTCCCTCTTCTGCTTGCAATTATGTCACTCCATCAACAACCAATCACCCATTTCTCATCACTCATCCTCGCCTCACCCCCACTACATTTCCCATCCTTCCATGTGACACGGCTCTGACTTGCTCCCTCCCATCCTGGTTCATCATGTGATTGACAGCGGTGATGACTCCACTGGATCTCCCTTGGCGTAAGTAGCCACAGTCTATTTATATCCATCACAGCTGCATTGACTCATCTCTCATATTACATTCTCTGTTAAAAGCTGATTGCATTGACACTGAATTGGATTTTTTGGTAATTTTTCAATTACCATGTTATACTGTTGGGAATATGTAAGTAAATGGAGATCTATAAAGAAAAATATGAATGTTCTGAGTATATTTGCCAGGGGAGAATTACATAACCTCTAACATCTTACCTTACATTCACCTAATATAGGAACTCAGTTTTATTCCTCTCAAATCCTAACTCATTCTTAGTCATTCCCTCCATCACAGACCTTTCACTACAATGGAACAGTATTAAAAATGATGCACATCTTCACAAATATGTAAAACAGTTTATTAATTCAGAAAAAACTTCAACAAATATTGTCCTTTTATTATATAATTTTTGGAAACTTAACTTGATGCACCCAAATTCAGAGAACACAGATCAACAACTGATAATCTTTTTTCCCTTTCTCTCTGCTGGAGAGTAGCTCACTTCCTATTAAAGACCCTCTTGTGGACAGTGCTTCTCCAGTCTACCAGGCTGTTATCAAACCTGACAATAAGGAGATGGAGATGTCAGAGTGGACCCTTCGTGCTGCCAACCTGCAGTCCAAGTCCTTCCGCATCCTTGCTCACATCACAGGAACGGAGTATCGTGAGTACAGCCTTTCTTTATCACACCACTGTGTGAAATGGAAATTGGTTTAAGTTGAAAAGACTGACATGTTTTAGACGTGCTGACATAAGATGACAGTGACTGTGTTATAAAAATCGGTTTGCACTTTATTTTTGGAGACTAGGCCTGTAACAACTGACTTCTATTTATCACAGTGCAAGATCCAGATGAGGAGGCTCTTAGAAAATCAAGGTAATCCACGTTGTCTCAGTTTTTTTTAAGTACTGTGTTTTAAAATGATACTTTTAAGATTTGTAATACACTAAGTGCACATTCAGTACAATTAAGCACACTTCATTTTCATAAGGGCATTGACATATTTGATAAGGCCAGGCCTTAAATGTATAAGGTTGGAAACATAAAGGTCTGTTGATTAAGTTAAATAATGATTTATTATATATATATAGTATATTATATTATAATATTAGATAGGTTTTCTACAGGGAGAAGTTTGAATCAGAGGTAAAAGGCCCACGATTTGCCAAACTGAAAAACTGGCACCACGGCCTGTCTGCACAGATCCTTAACATCCAGGAGTAAATGCCACCCGATGTTACTGGAGAGAAGTTGAGGCAACAATCAACAAGGAAACCGGAAGGCTATGTAAAGTGAGGGTGCAATAGGCAGAGAGCAGTAGTGTAGCGATTGGAATGTGAGTTTGAGTTCTAAACTAGCCTGTAAGTGAACACACAAAGCTCCTGTGTTTGATGTGCATATGTCTTTTTGTTTCATGTAACTTTCAGCCACTGACACATAGTGCATAGTGCTCAGTTTGTCTTTTTCATTTTATGTTTCTCTTTTTCTTCTCTTTTGCCTGCTTTGTTTATCCTAAATTATTGCTGAATAATGAATTGCCTGAATTACTTACTGATGTAAAAAACTAACCCTGAGAGAAATTATAAAATATACGTACCACATCCACTGCAATACACCACAGCACACATTGAAATACAAACCAAATGTACTATTGTTAATGTGAATAAAACATTGTTACTTTTAACCAAATAAACAGAAGTGTCAGTGTGACTTGTTGGTTACTCTTTTGTTCTAAACCACTATGACTTACTGTCTTCCATGGAACAGAAAAAAAGATGTTTAGCAAAATGTTCTGGCTGCTGTTTTCCATACAATATAAGTGAGTGGGGACAGTGGGGACATACAAAAAGCACCATAAAGATCATTATTTAAAGTCTTCTGAAGCCATACAGCTCACCAGTGTTCAGTCACACAAGAAACAAAGACCTCTGATATTACTGCATTTAATTTATTGGATAAACTATTAAAGGTGTTAATCATTAAATTATTTAATACAACTTCCTACACATAGAAAAATGTAGCCACATTTGAATTTGAATGCTGAGAATTCAGTAATATTTCAGTAAAACATTTTTAAATAAATTAATACTTTACAAAAGGATGGATTAAATTGATCAAAAATAAAGGCTTTTACAAACTTTAAGAAAAAAAATGGCTTTATAAAGGTAAAGTGCTTTTAAAAGTAAATTAGATATATATATATATATTTAGCTATTGGTAGATTAATTTTCTATTATGCTGTGACCACCAAGAATTCAAAACTGCATACATCGTTAGATCCACAGAGCAGCTCATATACATCCACTTGACTGAAAAACTGGGATATGCTGTTGGCTGTTGTGTGACGGCAATTTAACCTATTACACAAACAAATGTTTATTATGCGGTTGAGTTCAGTTATTTATTAGTCAGTTACTTATTGACACTTTTATTTTATATTGAATAACATGACGCTTCCATAACGCGTTTGAATACAGTAGCGTTGTTCCCATATAGCCGTGATTTAAAGCTTTCTCTGGCATTTTCAAAGGCACGTAACATAAATACTGTGGCTTGGCATGATACACAGTCTAATGGTCTAACGAAATCCAGTTTTAAACATCATTTACTGTACCCATTGTATGGCCCTTAAATGACCTATTTGAGCCAATGCAGATGAATTAAGTTATCTCAGGACAAGTCCGCCCTGATTGTAAAGCAAAACGTGAATGGCTATAGCGAGATTGTGCTACGATTGGTCAGCGAATGTGGCTGTTATCTGATTGGCTTGAGTAGACGGTGGGTGGAGTCCACGTATTTGTGGATTGTCAGCAGGCCTTGACAAGAAATGTTTCACAATTCGCAAATGCACAGGACGCGATTCACAAATGCGTGCAGCTATCTACAAATGCACAGGACGCGATACACAAATGCGTCCAGCTATCTACAAATGCACAGGATGCGATTCACAAATAAATGCCAGGCAATGTTGTGGTTGTGACGTAAATATATATTTGTGAATGTTTTTTTTTTTTATTTGCAAATCTCATTTTATTTGTGAATTTAATGTTTGTGAAACTTTAAGATTTATTTGTGGATCTCATTCTATTTATTTGTGGATCATAATCTATTTATTTGGAATTAAGCAACAATTCTACCCCCATAGGAAGTGTATTCTTAAAAATTTTCAGTTTCTCTAAATTCATACCACATGTAGATTCTGCCAATAATCACCCAGACAGTTCCTGCAACACCAATACTGACCTGTAGATGGTATTAAAATTCAGAGTGAGAAGTCGTTCACTCTTACCTCCTCTTTCATACTTATCCACACACGTAAATGTATGTTTACCAATATATAAAAACGGACACCTATTTTATGTGTATTTATATATTTATTAACAGTGTTGGGGAAAGTTACTTTTAAAAGTAATGCATTACAATATTGCGTTACTCCAAAAAAAAGTAACTAATTACGTTACTTAGTTACTTTTTATGGAAAGTAATGCGTTACGTTACTTTTGCGTTACTTTTTAAATCTGGACAGGGCTTGCTTGTTTGT
The DNA here is from genome assembly GCA_018155175.1 of Sinocyclocheilus anophthalmus. NCBI lineage: Eukaryota > Metazoa > Chordata > Actinopteri > Cypriniformes > Cyprinidae > Sinocyclocheilus > Sinocyclocheilus anophthalmus. Next base: position 385,697 of record JADLZN010008622.1, read on the forward strand.
TTTTAAAATAAAAAAGTTATATTTTTGGCAAATATAAAAGCCTTTTCACACCAAAAGTGAAATGAATAAGCCTCAGGCTGAAGGGAAAGTACATTTACGTCCGTACAGTAGAATGCAGAAGAAGAAATTTCAACACACTTCAGCAATAAAAAAAAGACACACAAATGTTTGTCTAGAGTAATTTTTGCTTATTGGTATGGTTGAACCGGATCATCGAAGGTCAGAAGCAAAGACATTGTTAATAGAATGGGATTAAATACATAAAGGATATTTGTGTTGTTTAACATTTAATTATTGCAGGTTTGCGTCATATTCTGAGTTGCATTATTTTTATTCATTTTGAGGAATACTGAATCTGTGTTTTTTGTGAGTGAGATGAATTAATGCATATTCATATTTATTTTAGAACTACAGTAACATCTGAGTTTTCTCAACATGGGGACAGGAGAGCTGTCAATCAATAAATTGAAAAAAAAGTAACTTGCGTTACTTATTTGAAAAAGTAACTCAGATATTCTCTTGTAAATTAAAAAGTAATGCATTACTTTACTAGTTACTTGAAAAAAGTACTCTGATCAGATTACGTAACTCGTGTTACTTGTAATGAGTAACCCCCAACACTGTTCATTAATCGCTTGCAGGGTAGCCTTCAATACAAACTTAAAAGTTAAACTACTACTATATTCTTCTTCATATTGACACCAGATGGCACCCGCGGCTCTCGTTTTTGGATAACCCCCTCCCATTCATCCATCCTCTCCCTCTCCAGCGCGTCTCTCCTGCTTGTTTTTCACCGCGCGGATCTGCGAGTAGAACGCTCGCGTTCGGCCGCGCTGCCGTGATTGGAGGACTTCAGCAGCGCGCAGCTGTGATTGGAAGACTGAATCCGGGCTCATCGCGTTACGCGCACGAGTGGAATGTTCCCTCACATAGAGGCACAACTAGAAAAGAAAAGAACGAAAGAAACTGTAGAAAAACGTCCTCGAAAGCAGGAGAAAATCTCCTAAACCCTCACCACGGAAAGTCTCTATAATACACGATTTGAAGTAGACCCTCGTCACGAGTCATAAGTCCTAATTGCGAAGGATTTTGAGTTGTTTGAGCGGCTTCATCAAATAGGTAAGTGGGAATTCCGGATATTTGCGTGATGATTTTCTTTCCGGTAGTGGAGGGGGAAAGTTTGTTTCTCTTGTCATGGTTTCGTTTTGCAAAAATGGACGCTTTAGATGAACCAGACAGTTAATACTATATTTAACAAAGGTATTTCTTATCTACAGAGTTTGGAAATGCTTCTTTTCTTCCTTATCGGCTATTTTCTAATTCCAGCCCCTTTTGCCACATTATATGATCTTTTTCTACAACAGCCGTGCTCTCATTAAAGTAAATTAGTCCCTTTTGTCTACGTTGCTCCATATTGTTTATTATATTTCTGTGTGGGGTTGCTTTGATAACATCTGTGTTTGGGTTTTGTTGTCAAGTCCCAACATGCATCGTGAAAAATCACGTTGTCTACCTTCTTCTGTCGTGTTGCTTGGATTGGCCTTTGTCAGTAATAGTTGAATTAAAAACAGTTTGTCCTTGATTAGAGAGATGTTGTCTTTGCATTAACTTTGCTACATTTTCCTTTTATTTGTCAGATTACTCCCTGTTTTCTTTGACTGAGTGTTGAGTTGTGTACATTCAGAGTTTTTGCATGATCTCTTTTGCATGTATTACTACCACAAACTTAAAAATAAATAAATAAAAAAAATCTTAGTTTTATGCTATATTTTACATTACAGGTTGACAGATACATAAAGATTATTTTATGTTAAAGTCTCTAATAACCCATTTCCCCCACCTCAAGAACTTCTGCTTGTTGACACAATCATAATTAAATGACCACAACAACAAAACAATTATATTCATTATTAGTTCTATTGACAAACACTAGCAAACTAATATTACTTTGCCATTGTTGTATTTTATGCAAACATGTTATAATTTTATATTGTTTGGGCTCTAAATAATTTACTTACTTTGAATACTATTGTTGGGTTGATGGCTAAAATTATGCCATCTATCGATTTAGACCAGAAAGCTCAAATAAAATTATAACTGACTGAATGAAAACTAGAAATTGGTCAGATGATAACCGATAGACTGATATTTAGTGCACGGCTGGCCTTGTTGATATAAAAAAAATAGTATAGTAATAATACTAAATAAAAAAAAATTTCTAAGACTGCTGGATTGTACCACAGTCAGTAAATTAATCTATTAACAATTTATATCTCTTTTTTTTTGCAGACTCTCACAGGTTATTCCGAGTTTTAGAGGGGACGTTAGAATAAAGTATACTCTTTTTAGGTCTGACTCTCCACAGCACCAGAGAAGAAAACAGACCTATGTTTAAGTAGTCCAAGGGGCAATTTGAAAAACAGAGATAAATCTCCTACGAGGAGAGAGGCAGTTCTATCATATTCTTAATTTACCGTGGGATTGGTCTTCAGATTTGTGGATGGAGAAAAAAGCAGAAAGCTCCAATGAAAAACAGAGAAAACCTAGAGAGGACGTGCTTGCTATTTTGGGCTCTAATGAGAAGCCCTCTTTTTTTTTTTTCGTGGGCTTGTTCAGAAACACAAATAGACCTAATGGCCTACAGTTTTTTTTACAAGAAAATTTGACTTCAGAAAATATTTATTTTATATTTATATTAAAAGAAGTCTTTTTTTTTTGTAAATTTTTGTAATACTTGAAAAAAATTCAAGAAATATCAATAATAATAAAAAATATATTTTCGTATCCCATGTTCTGTTTATAAAAAATGTCTGTAATTTTCTTAGATTTTTGCTCAAATATATAGTAAATATAATAATGTTCTTAGATTTATGCATACATTTTAAGGGAAGATATTATATATATATATATATTTTTTCTCCTGGTGTTAGTGTTAAGGTAACTCTCTTTACTTGTTGTGTAATTGCATACGTTAACTGCATGTGATTATTCATTGCATAGATTGTTTAAAAACGGATATATAATCAGGACTACTTGCCCTGAAGCATGTTTATAAGGTCAGCCCTGCCCTTGACACAGGAATTCACATTCACAATTTGTGTCAGATAGATTAGTCCTGTGCCTGTTCTTTCTCATGAATCATTGGCACCAATTTGTTGTCATTTGCTTCATGTTTTGTAATCTGCTGGCATATTTGTAAGTGCAAGATGTGGGCTCTACAACATGACCCCAGCAGCACCCCTCCCACCTCCCACAGCACATGAAACCTTCAGCAATCTGAATTGCTCCTGCAACCACGGGCCAGAAAAAGGCCTGTGCTCTACTTGCAACTAAAATAGAAGGCCAGGAGTGGGAGGGGAAGAGAGAACCAAATCTAATTTACTCCCTAAGAGCCAGGCTTTCTTTATTTATATATATCTTTATGGCTGTATTTAAGGAGAAATGGTGGCCCGCTTCCTCCATGCATGACTCGTTTTTTATTTTTCAGCCTGTGGGCCTTCGTCTGGCCCTAGATGAGCCTCTCCTTGGAAAGGGGGGAGGAGGGAGAAAGCGAACGAAAGGGAGGGAGAATGGAAAGGGGGGGAGAGAGAGAAAAAGAGTCAGGTTTCGGTCCCTGTGCACTCTAAGCTGAATCAGACAAGAAAGCAATATCACTTCAACTCAGACGTTACTTTTAAGTAAAGCCACTTTTAGTTTTACATGCTCTCATTTGCTTGAAGGGATAGTTCACCCCCCAGAAAAAATAAATAATAAAATAAAATTCTGTCATCATTTACTCACCCTCATTTCATTCCTAACCTGTATGACTTCTTTTGTGGAAAAATAATGAAAATTTATTGAAGAAGTAATTAATACAGGTTTTGAAAGTCATCATCAGGGTGAGTAAACGATGACAGAATTGTCAGTTTTGTGTGAACTGTCCCTTTAAGACTCATTTTAAGAGTTTCATGCTTCATTGTAGGCTGTTCAGTTGTTTTCAGTTGTGTAATTCACCTTGGCTGTAATAAGATGTAATAGTGAAAAACCAGAGAATGGCTAGTTTCATGGCCTTGAATGGCAGCTGAAATTGTGTCTGGGGAGATTTTATCGTTTTCTGCAGTAACAGTCAGCCTGTTTATTTCCCTTTTTTGCATGGAAAGGTGGAATGCACGTCCCCGCTTGGTGAATCTTTTCTCACTAAATGTTATCTTCAAACCTTAATGAATGCCAAGCCTGTAAATGGCCTGTATGCAGTTGGCAAGTGAAGAATGATTCTTTTGAGAAGCTTCAAAAAGGACAAAAGTTGCTTCAGGTTGAAATAACCAAAGAAAAATTTAGTTTACTACTGAGAAGTGAAGCACATCTTCATGCATGCAGGTTGTGCTTGTCATAAATTTGGCGTATGCTTTTCAGTGAATAATGCACCGAAACCACCTTGTATTTGGAAACCGCAACTAAATTAGCCCTTATTAAGCCCTTACACCCTCATGTCGGTGTAGAGCTTTATGTATATCTTTTTGCATGTCACTCTCTTTATCTGTCTCTGTGTAGGAAATGCCATGTCTTTCAGGAGTGTTTTGTTGAAGGGTGCAGTAGTTGTGACCACACAGAACAATAGAGCAGAGCTGGTTGTGCTTAGCTGAGCATGCAAAGTGCTCACACGTCCATTATTTGTGGTGCCGAGACGTCCCAATGTTTAGCTCTACCATATACTGCTATTCCTTTATACCAATCAGGTAGTGGCTTGTTGCTAGCGCCTGCCACTATGACCCTATGTTGTTTCTCTTGGGCGCTTTTGTAGTTCTTCCCGTAATACTTTTTAAAAATGTAAGGTTTATTTAAAAAGTATTACATGCTCTTCTTTGCGTGGTGTTTTGATTGTTAAATATTGGATATTTTCCCTCTGCTTTGCATGGGTAGTTATATTTGACATTTTATTATGGAAAGATCCTCCCAAACCATGCTGTCTGTATTTTTGCAGGGCATTATGTTAGGTCCGAGATGTGTTTGGCATCTGCACAGAACCACACGACTATAAAGAGGGGCATTTCCAGAGTCTGGCTCTGTCTGTCTGAACATTGCTTGTGCTCATATCATAGCACTGCTGAACCTGAACAAAACCCTCAATAAAAACATTAATTAATACTGAGCCCTCCAGCAAGTCCAGCCATCACAAGAAAACGGGGATTAATTTCTGCATGTCTAAAGGTAAAATGCATATAAAACCCCTGGGCTTGACAAGAAGGATGCCCCAGTGGCTAAGGGTCAGTGTGAGAGAGTTTTGGAACAGTTGAGAAACAAGTGCTATGCTGTTACACATTCATTTTTAATGTGTTTCTGTTCTTCTCAATTGTTTTTGTGAAATGTTAAATGTTCAAGTGTTAAATGTCCAATTTTGATGTTTTAAATATCACAACAATGTGTGTTATTTAAATCTTTAAATTTATATATAATCAAATTACAATAAACTACATGTTCATATATAACATATTCATATGTAAAAATATATATTTATAATATAAATTATAAGATTATACACACATAAATTAAAAAATTACATTGGTGTTACAAAAAAAACAAAAAAAATAGTAAGTTTGATCATATCTCAGTATACAACCACACACACACACACATAATATATGTTTTTCTGACATGTTGCTAAAAATAGTAATTTTTCATTTTCATAGAGAAAATGTTGACCGGGCAAGTACAAACCCATCTGCTCTAGTATAAAACTCCTTATTGTTGAGCTCTAGACCTTGATAAATAGCTGAAAAAATAATAGCCGAACTAAACCTGCAAATTAAAAATTAAACTTGCATCTCTGTTTTTCATTCAGCTTCTTTGTTACGCAATGTTGTTTTAAAATATGACTAAGTTTGCTAAGCAGATTGGAGGAGATAAGTCTGCATATTGTGTTTTCTGTTTCAGGGCCATAACCTAAATGAAAGGAGAATGGCTGGTTGTAATTGAATGACTTCCTCCATAATAGGTCTCTCCTTTGTAGAGGAAATGAGAAAGAGTTCCTAAATGGTGAATATGAACAGATGTGTTACATGGTGGTCATCATCACTCAGCTGTTGTAAGCCCAGGGTTAATTATTGCCTTTCTCCTTTATACTGTGCCAATCGCACCTCTTAAAGGGAAAGTTCATCCTCATTAATTACTCAACCTCATGTCATTCCAAACCCCTAAGACCTTCTGTCAGCTATGAGAATACTTTTTGTGTGCAAAGAAAACAAACATAACGCCTTTAATTCAAGATGTCGTCTCTCCAGGCAGTCTCTCCACTCCATTACATGAGAGTACCACGACGCACGAGTGTGCATTCCTCTGCTTGTAAACAAGGTGCAGCGCGTGCATGTTTTACGTTAGAACGCTTCTCCTGCGTCAGCAGTATCACACGCATGTGTCGTGGTACACTCGTGAATGGCGGCGGAGTGAAGAAATCATTGAATAAAGTCATTATTTTTGTTTTCTTTGTGCAAAAAGTATTTTCTTAGCTTCATAGCATTACAGTTGAACCACTGATGTCACATGGACTATTTTAACGATGTCCATACTACCTTTCTGGGCCTGTGAACGTTTCAGTTGCATTGCTGTCTATGCAGGCTCAGAGAGCTCTCAGAATTCATCAAAAATATCTTAAAGGGGTCATATGATGCAATTTAACTTTTTCCTTTCTCTTTGAAGGGATACAAGCTCTTGGTGCATGAAGAAGATCTGTAAAGTTGCAGACTAAAGTCTCAAATCCAAAGAGATATTCTTTATAAAAGTTAAGAGTCAACCACGCCTACCTAAAACAGCTCGTTCTAACACCCCCACATATCTACATCACTATATGGAAATATTTGCCTAATGCCGCCCAAATGTTCACGCAAAAAAAAAAAGCGTAACTTTTATTCTCGCTGTAATAATGTTGCCGCCGCCGTCATGTCGGGGAGACACTGTGTGTTTCATTATGAAAGACAAACTACTTTGTTTTGCCTTCCAAAAGAGGAAGATATCCGCTTCGTCATGCCTAGAGCGATCCGTGCTGGTCGTGAGGAAATACATCAACTTAGCGCTGTGGATAGCAGGATCGGCTTTCACGTGGACGAAGTGGAGTCCAGTGCCCGGGTCATCCAGTGGTTGCCGCAAGCCCGCCGGCCGCGACGTTCTCAAGCCAGCCTCCGCTCACTCTAGCCCGCCGGCCTCCACTCACTCAAGCCCACCGTGTGTGATGCTGTGTGTTTTGTTGTGAAAGTGAAAATACTTTGTTTGGCCTTACAAAAGAGGACATGACTAGAAATCAGTGGTTAAGTTGTATTCAACACCGTTCAGAACACTTCAACCCAAATATTCAGATGTGGGCAGCACATTTTATGGAGGACTGTTTAATGATCCTCGCGTTACACTATGGAGCCCCCTACCCTGCGGGCTGTTCTGACTCACAGACTGTAAGTAGGTTTTTTATATTAAAGAATTTGCCACCACCCTGATGATGCCCCAAGTAACCGTTGAGTTAATTGAGCAGTGTCACACATAATGCTAAGACATGGTACTTGATTCAGATGACTTACGTGGCACGAGTGCAACGTGGAAAAAAGAAAGTATATGATCACTTAAAAATCCGTAGATTATGTACCTCCCACTGGGAAGCACAGAATCATGACAATGACCCGGTTTATTAATGAGAGTATTTCCTGGTTATTTGGTCTCGTCGCATCAAGAAAGAGGACCACGAAGGTTTCATCAACAGGTAGGTAAATGCGGGGCGTAACATTTCCGTCAACCGCTTGAGGTATTCGGCCAATCACAGCGCACTGTATAGCTGGCCAATCAGAGAACACCTCGTTTTTTTAGAATGATGAGCTTTGTAAAAATCTACGCATTTCAGAAAGGCGGGGCATAGGGGAGAAACAATAATGTACAGTATATGGAAAATAATGTGTTTTTTTAATTAAACACATTTCATTACACAAAATACAAGAATAATGATATTTTACGCCAAACAATCTATGAACCAATTTAATTTGTGTTCCGAAGATGAACAAAGGTCTTACGTCTTTGGAACGACATGAGGGTGAGTAATTAATGACAGAATTTTCATTTCTTTGGGTTATCTATCCCTTTAATGGACTTTTTTACTAAAGTGTTTTAGCACAAAAGAAGACATCTGGTTGTTTTTGACTGATTTAAAAAAAAAAAACACTGAATATGTTATGAATATCTGACCAATTTGTAAAAAATCTTTTGAGTATAAAACATATTTTAATTGAATGTCCAATTTTAAATAATACTGGGCAACTTTTTATTCAGAAATATATTAATGGACATTTTTAAAAAGAATTCTCCTGGAACGATTTTAAAATGTTTGTCATGCATTAAGCTGAAAGACTATATAATTGTTCTTGTTACTTTTGTTCTTGTTATTTTTATTATATGTATGTTTTTGTATATTTGTACATATTTATTTATTTATATATAATTTTCAAACAAAATTGTTATATAATTCTTTTGAAATTATATATATATGATTGAATTGTGAAATTGAAATGTTTCCTCTTGCCATGAATATAGCAACTGCTGCTGACATGGCGTTAAATCATAAATAAATAAATATCTGACCAATTTAAACAACATTTTGTAGCATTCATTTTCATTGATTGTTGGTTTTAAATCATGCATGAAGCCTGTGGTTTTGACAGTAAACTGTTTGCTGTCATCTCACAAAACTAAAGAAAAATTCAGCTGTTGCCTTCCCACGGAGCTGAATCGTGACTGAATGCTTGTAAAATATCACAAGCATTAAGGAATATCAAAACCATAGTGTAAAAAGAATGAGTGGGTGCTTTGTAGCTCTTTGCAGGCACAGCTGAGCCCTCGCTCAAGGCATCTGTGTTCCCATCCTCAGCGCCTCAGTGAACCACACTAACCTTCTCATTTCATGGGCTTTAATTTCAATTAACTATGGCTGATCATTCGCTTTGATCACATTAGTCTCCCCTTCGAGCCCCAATTGCTTTTTATACACCCTCGTGCTTTCCTGTTGGTTTTACTAAACCCTCTGGAATTAACAGGAGTGATGACATCTTCATATGTTTGATTTCCACTTCCTACAGTTGTCCCTCATCTTTCAGCACATAGTTTCTCTCTCTCTCTCAGCACTCCAACAAAAAAAAAAACAGTGTCACAAATCATTGGACACGCTTCCGGTCAAGAGTTTTGAAGTAGAGATGTGTATACACAAGCCGCTTTAATTACAAATGGCTATATCTTTAACGGTAGTTTTTGATGAGGGCTATTGAAAAGATCACCCCTAAATCTACAGAATTGGGAAGAAGTCAACATTCCTTGGGAAATAAGTTATAATCCTCTTTTGAAGCGAGGGCAGTCGGGGTCAACTCCTCCTGGCACCTGTATGGATCTAAATGTCTCAGGCTTGGTGACACTCTGTCTGAGGAACGTTTTTGCCTTGCTTTGGGCGCTAAACCACACAAAGTCTCAGTTCAGTTTAATACTGGAGAACAGCATTATGGATCTCCTGTGTGACCTATTCAGTGTTACTTAGTGAATATGTGCAAATTTGTCAAAGTTAATGCGTGAACTTCCTTGACAGCAACTTACTTTACTCCTCTTAATTTATTCCTCATTTCCATCCAAGCTTCTGAGTGTTTTGTTGTCATATTGTTAAGTTTGAAGCTCCCATTTTATAGCGTATGATACTGTATCAAACGTCGCTTGCAAATATGTACTTTTAAGTTTTGAAACAAGTTTAAACAAGAAAGTCATCTTAGGCTGCAATGAGTGTTTTTTAGTGAGCAGTGTGGCAATCAGATTTCCACTTTTTATTACCAGTTTAAAGATAAATTTCTAAACTTTGTCTTCATTAACACCCTCTCTATCTCACTGCTTAAACCCTGCCACTGCACAATCGCCTGCAAGCTTGCATTTATTTTTGACTGAAACACCCTCATCTCAAGCCAGTCAACAACTGATGCATAGCACCAAGTCCCTGCCCTACATTTTTTCTTTGATAATCCATTATACTTGGATGTTTGTCATAATACAGAAGAAAAGATCTGTCACTATTTCAGTTTTATCATGACTTTCACTTTGACAACGTTCAAATAATTCTGAAGATGCAAAATGTTTTCTTTTACTAAGCTGTGATTTGGCAACTGTGACGCACTGAACATGTCTTAAAGCAACACATGACAAATCATAGAAATATTTGAGACTATTCTATCATTATTTTGCATTCAGAAGTCGCTGATGTATTTCTTTCAACTGATCCAACTTTTATAATGAGAAAAATAAACAGGGGATCTGCTGTCTTAAATTTGTGATGCAACCAGATAATGATAATTCACTTTATATGACATCCATGAGTATTGGACTCCTGCAGATCTAATTTGTTTTCTGACTTTAGTAATGGGGAATTTGTTAGCAATGTTGTTAAAGACAACAAACTTCCTCCTTTACCCAGAAGAGGCTCAATGGCAGTTTGCATTTTATCTCCATAGTCAGAAGTTCTGATAAAGCTCCTCTGATATAGTATAATTGTTGTTTGTGGGTGCTTTATGCAGTAGTGGCTTCCTAATGACATTTTTCTTTAGTTTTTCAATGGATGGTATAATTATCTTTTTCTTTGCTCCCCATTTCTTTTTAGGTACTACAAAGTTTTTTTTACAGGAGCTTGTGGCTTTGCTCTGTGATCAGCTCCAGACAGAAGACTCTGAATGCTGATACTCATGAGTACACTTCATCATCATGTGCTGCCACACTTGCTACCCTGTGAGGTAAGAACCTGCTGCTTCCTGTTGCAGACTAGTGTATGATGCTCTTCTTTAATTTAACTCTGTTTATTCCTTTACCCTGTGGTCTTTGTGTTTTTATACTTTTTCTTTTGTAAATCAGGTTCTGTTGTATTTCACAGAAGCTTTTGTGAAATTAAACTGCTGGTAAATGGTTGGAGTGATCTACTCACTGTTGACAAAGGGTAGGGCTGAATGATTAATTGCATTTGCAATAGTATCGCAATATGAAAAAATGCGCAGAGGCTGTGATTACACTCGGTCACGTGACACGCGAGAGAAAAGAGGTGTGTTCGACTTGAAGATCGATCGGTGTATGACATCAAAATACGGCGGGAGAAAGCATAAGGAGACATCCGCACTCTCTTATAGCTCTCGCAGTAATACTTTGATGACACACACCCATCGGTCTAAGCAGCGCTGCTTCAAGCTGATTTTTTTATAGGTTTAAAGGAGGGCGCGACCAAAAAAGTTTGAGAACCACTGGTCTAAAGTTAAGCAGACAGTGTTAGTTGCGCCCAATGTGACTTGAAGTACCTAAAGTAGTTTGGTAAAGCAACAGATTTGTTTTTATATTTCTGCAATCTACTTTAATTTGTGTGATTTGTTACTGACTTTCATATTAATGTTTACACCAGGCTTATTTGTAAGTGCTTTATGTTGTCATAATTATTACATGCTTACAAGGTTGGAAGTTCAACAAATCAGTCAATATACTGTGATTGTAGCTGTTAAATAAAAATGTCATTCATATCATGCATCACCTAATTTCATCCTAACATATAGGCCTGGCACCCTACAGAAAGGAGACGAACACATTTATGTTTAATGTATATCATTTTGTGTTGGTCATAATATACAATGATTTATAGCTTGTCTTTGTTGAATAATACAGAACATAAAGAGCTTTAAAAAAATAATTGCATATTAAATCGCAATCGCAATATCGGAAAAAAAAATCGCAATTCGATTATTTTCCAAAATCGTTCAGCCCTAACAAAGGGTCACCTCTTTTTCAAAGACTTACTCCATAGCCAATTACATTAGTAAATGCTGCAATTTTTCTTTACTTCCTCCACCTTTGGCTGTATTTTCATAGGGAGAGAAGAAACATACGGCAACCTTGATTACCGAAGCCCAGAGTTTAACCCTTAACCCTGTGCCTGAGACAGAGACAGACCTATGCAATCAGCGAGTTTCCTGTTTCATAATTATTGGTGCTTGATTGGTCTGTCAGAGAATAGATACCCTGCAGCCCACCTCCACCGTTCCACCCCGCATTAATGACCCACGACATATGAGAACCATGTTTACATGCAGAACTCCAAACCGCCACATCGAAGGGATCACTGTTGGGATTTTCTCAGGTACTTAAGGGCTTTACTTTTGATTAGACTGTAGTGCGAGTTTAGATGTCGCTCAGAGGCATGGGTCAATCAATGCGTGATGTAGCGAGTCCTATGGACCTGGGATGTTTACATGGGGCTGGTGGGATGGCTGGCTGGAGGGAGGGGCTGTTCCACTCAATTGCAGCCACATGTTTGCAGAGGATGTGGAGCTGAACAAGGCCGTGTGATCTGCCAGGCTTTAAACAGGGCCTTCGCCTGTGGGCATCTCTAAAGTTTTCCAGTGTGTTCCTCCAGCCTCTTCGTTACTGTGGTTTCTGGGCAAACACACTACCCTGTTGCCGTACAATTTTGCATTCATAAAATGCACTCAGGCTGCCTGAGATTCCCATACAATTGCTCAGACAAATCCGTTCTTGTACTGACTTACACTAACACACAGACCACACACATATAACTAAGTTGCACTGAGATGGGGCATGGAATATTTCATATGTGCCGGCGAACATTTGCAAAAAGCAGAAGCAGGACAATTTTCTAATGTGCACATGAAGCATAACGAAAAGTGATATTGTCAACTAACTCTGGTTTTTGTTTGTATTACTTTGGCCACCTGTTTTATGTGGTCTGTTTGTCTGTTTTGACCTGTTTATATATGTATATATATATCTTTTTTTGGGTATGAGTGCTTTGTCTTTTGGAGCAATCGCACAGCACTTAGACCAACTGTAGCTAGATGAAACCGAGCTTGCTGGTGCAACGTCTCAAAAAATGGACTGGCATGAATTCTGTAGGACTAAATGGTTTACATTTTAAAAAGACAAATCATTGTTTTATTCTGACTAAAATTAAAGTTTTAAAGTACATGTAAACGCACTAATTGTTGGATCTAGGATCAAAGTGTCCAGATGTCACACTTTGACTGAAGAACAAAGCCTTTTACTGTTCTTCCTGCTGCTGTAATTAGGTAAAAAGTCAGTGTAAAATTGTAAAATGACAGACATTTAGTAGTTTAAATGCTTGGCCTTTTTATGGAAAATGAAAAGAGGTTGATTGACCAAATGGCATAGCTCATCCAAAAATGGAAATTCTGTCATCATTTACTCATCCTCATGTTTCTCCAAACATGTATGACTTTGTCTTCTGTGGACACAAAAGAATATTCTGAAGATTCCATACATTGAAAGTCAATTAAATCAGTGTTGTTTTGGATCCCTTTGACTTTTATTGTATGACCAAAATAGTTGAATCAGTTATTTTGTCACAGAAGAAAGCAGGTCTTACAGGTTTGAAATGACTTGAGGTGAGTAAATGATGACAGAATTTTCATTTTTGGGTGAATGATCCCTTTAGAGGCATGGGGTTTTCTTAAAAATATGCCTTTTTAATTCTCATACTCTGGACTTGTTTACATGTAATTTCCCTGATCTGCCCAAGAACCTTTGGGCTGAGTTTTCCACTTATACCAAATTCCTCATACAGGGCAAGAAGATCTTGTGCAGTAAGAAAGCTTACCACAGATGATAAAACCTCTTTATCATCCCACAGCCATGGAATTTGTGAGCAGGTAGTGGAAAATACAATAACTCTTTCCTTTCTGTCATGCTCTAATGCCTTTTGAGAGACCGCAACTAAAACCTTGGTGCTTGTAAAAAATTATTCACCTTCATTGAAAACCGATCTCCATTCCAGCAGTGTCACAGTATCTCCAATATATGTGGATAAGAAAGAAAAAAATATCATCCATTTAAACACCTTATGGCAGACATCTTGATTTGTAAACTCATGCAGGAACAGACATTCTGGCAGCAAAATCTCTGCAGAGTGTGAAAATGATCTGCTTGATTCAGAGGAACCTCCTGCCGCAGCCATTAAGCATCCTGCCTAGAGAATTGGAGACATCAGAGATCCCTGCATGAAGTGCACTTTCATGCTTTGCTCATCAGGGCAACGTCCTTCAGCTCAAAACAATTTGCACTTAGTGTTTTTTGGGGAAGGGGGCAATGTCACATTCAGTTGCCAGCTGGATGACATGTGTTTCTATACACAGAGGGACTAGCCACTTAGTAATATGGATTTTGTTCTCCGCATCCAAAAAGAAATTGGCTTACACAGGTCTGCACTGTGGTGTCAGACAGGATTTCACACTGGATATGTAGATTAGTCGAATGACTATCCCTGGGTAGAGAACACTATTCATGAATAAAATGGAATATTATGTAAATTTGGTGTTTATTTAATTACTTTATTTATTACCAGTTCTGTGTTATATCAGCCATTTTGGCCTTTAAAAATTTTTTTTTAAATATTGCCCTAAGTCCGAAGACGACGTTTAACGGACAATAGAAAATGTTGTAATAGCAGTAGTCATTGAGTTCATGGTCACATGGATAGGAGCGATACGCAGCTATGGGAGCACACCAGGCGTGTAAGGAAGGACAGATGCCAGAGCCACACCTCCACCCAACCGTTTCAACACCTCTCTTGTTCCCGACCTGACCTGCATGACTGTGCATCGAACCCCCCCCCGCTGACCTCGTCACACTGTGTGTTGCACCCGTGAGTCTTCGCCCCAGGCAGAGTCAGTTCACACGTTGTACTTATGTAGATCTTGACGGTTCTGTTTGAGCTGCGCCTGCGCTATCCGGACCCCATCGTGAAGCGAAACTACTGTATTTAGGCCTTCCAAAAGAGGACGAATATCCGCTTAGTCAGGCCCTCGTAAGCTGATCCGTGCTGGTTGCTAAGGAAATACATCAACTTTCGAAAACTGGAGGATCGTGTCCGGCAATTCAGCATTTAACCGTGGACGAAAGCGGAGTCCAGCCCGGGGTCCGTCACAAGTGGTGGCAGCAAGCCAGCCGCCCCGCTCACTCTTAGCCCGCCTTGTGTGCTCGTCTGAAAGCGAAACTACTTGTTTGGTAGTGCCAACAGGAGGACTACGACTAGAAATCCAGTGGTTACGGTTTGTATTTACAACCCTGTTCCCGACCAGGTTAACCCAAATATTCGAGAAGCTGTGGCGCCTCGCGCCTTTATGGAGGACTTGTTTCCTGATCCTGGAAGAGTAGACTTCAATGCCGGCTGTTCTGACTCAACCCAGGACAGTACTGTGTACGTTGTATATTTAAAGGATTGCCACTGATATTCAAATGCGAGTTTTGAGCAGTTTGAGTAGAGTAGCACTTGTTGTTTGTCATTTCTCCGATCACAAGGCAGGGACAATAGGTTTATGTTACGCGGCGCGAGCAAACAACAACGCTGTATTAAAAAGACAGTATAAGTCATATACATCCGCAATTATGACCCACTGGATGCCAAAAACAATGCCTTGTTTATAAGGGGGTTTAAGTGGGTACGTCGCTCCGGCTGGGACACAGCATCACAGTATGTAAGGGGTGTGACATTTCCGTCACACGCTTGAGGTATTCGGCCAATCACAAACACACGGATAGTCTGGACAACGCCCCAGCCACCTGCTTTTCAGACCGATAAGCTTTGTAAAAATCTACGCATTTCAGAAAGGTGGGGCATAGAAGAGAAACAATAATGTACAGTATGTGGAAAATAATGTGGGTTTTCTTTACTTAACGCCCAATAAAATTTCATTTACACCAAATACACAAAATAATGTTATTTTTAGCAAACATCATATGACCCCTTTAATGATAAGAGAAAAAGAACAGCATTTAAATATAAATCTTTTGTAACATAAATGTCTTTACTGTCACTTTTGATCAGTTTCATGTGTAGAAGAAAAATTTATTAACAAAACCTTCTGACCCTTGTGTTCAGGTGTAATGTATAATGCAGGATAGTGCACATTTCTGTCCAATTTCCAGCAGAGCAGATCTGTGATTGTTGAAGTGAGCATGGGCCTTCTGTTGTGTTGTCCAGAATTGAACCTCCCAAGTCCCAACCATATGTCTCTGTGACGTGAAGCCCTCTCTGGAGAGCTAGGCTACATTTGGTTGTGGAATGTGCTGGAGCGTGTGCATCTGCTTAAACAAAGCCTTATTTTCAGCTCAATGTTGTAATTACAGACTAGAATGAATCTAGCCATCTTGTGAACCCACTGCAGCCTCAGCGCAAGTTTCCCAGGATCTGCTCAGGGCTTGTAAGTCCAAACAGAGTGTTTACAGCAGTAAATCTAAGCCACCATTGACACAACATCCCTCAGAAATATTTACTTACTTTTAGAAAAGTGTGTGTCCTCCGTGTGAGGAAATCTTATGTTTGTGAAACTGGATTGTGTTGGAATGGGCCGCTAGCAGTAGCATGGTCCTTGCAGGTGTTGAAGTGAGACTAGATAGAGGGACTCAATCAGTCTTAGTGTAACTTGTAGTCTGGTACTCCTCTAGACATTTGGATCGATGGGAATTGGACTTGCTCTCTTTTTCCCTATAAAGAAGAAAAGTTGTTTGTGATCCAGTTGCATTTGTATACTGAAAAAGAAAACCCAGCGAATCAATGCTTTCACTATTTCAGTAAGTTGTAGCAAGGTTATTATTATATTTTAAACTAATTAACTTATTAATAGAAACTTAAAAGTAAGTAAAATATAAAAACTGTCATCAAAATTGTAAATATAATAGTATTGTGCAAAATCCTGCTGTCCATTTCGATAAACAACATAGTGTGAACAAGGTTAGACAATCATAGTAAGAGTTATTTATGTTGAGCTCTTAAAGTTAAAATTTTTTTATTTTTTTAAACTTGTTTAATTCTGTTTTTGGTGCAGGCTATGGTTGCCAGAACCATATGGTTCTCTGTAAAAAATACTGTTATAATGTTTCGAGTGTTATGGAGTGCCTAGCCTATATATTAGGGCTGTGTGATTAATCGGAATCGTCATAAAATCGCGATTTGAGCGTGCACGATTTCTAAATCGCTTTATAGCACGATTTTTCGCACCCCCGACCTCCCGCAGTAAGCTATCCGAACCAATCAGAATGCAGCACGCCTAAATGGAGCACGAGAACAGAATAGACCGGGCAGGCATACAAACGTAACGCCAGGTTCACACACTCTGTCTGTGGTGCGTATTTTTTCCGCGCCCATGTTAACGGATCAGAGCGTTCACACTGCACACGATTGTGCTCTGGCAGTGCGCTCCAGGAGCGGTGCGTCTGCAGCAGTTATGCTGCGATCGTTTCTACACACATCTTTTTGCTGTGAGGCCACGATGAAAGTGGACAGCGACAATCCGGTACAAAAAATTTACATGGATTGACATGGAAATTTATTAATTACACCATAAATGCATATAATTAAAGTCTACTGTTTCACAGTCAACACACGGCTTTTTGGCTAGATTTAAAACAAGGAAAAGTGCACTTTTAGATAAACAAGGCAGTAATAGATGGCACTCGTGGTGGTAGTTAAACAAAGTTATATTTATTGAGTTTAAACGTGAATATGTCTATGAACGATTGTATTACTGTACTGTGATAAAAGAGAATCACAATGCTGAAAAAAAGCATTTTCAGAAACAACGTTTGGATTTGAAATCAAAATAATGGATAAATGGTGTGTTTGTGGTAGGGCTGTCGCGGTGAGGGAATTTCCCTTGAGGTAATTTTGAGTGGCTCAATAGCGCGGTATGCGGTTTTACCGCCATACCACACACAAACACCCACACACACGCACACACAAATATATATATATATATATATATATATATATATATATATATATATAATATATAATTTGTGTGTGTATGTGTTACGATATAACTAACGAGGTCATATTCAGAAGACAATGAAACCGAAACCAAATAGCGTTGAAACAGGAAGTGAAGTAAACAGAAGAGAATGACAAAATAACGGTCCACATAACAGAACATAAACCTGACAATAAGATCGTTAGGCTATCGTTAGCCTATATGTATAACAGCTAGCCTAGTTGTAATCTGATTTTCTAATCTGAGTGGACAAGAGACTTTCTATTGATATTTCCACTTGTGCCTGTTCTAGACGGGCTGTCAGTCAGTGCAGGTACAGTGTTGCGCCACAAGGTGGTGGAAAGGGACTGTCATTCAACTACACGTTCAAAAACGCTGATTCATTCATTCAAAGAGACGTAATGAAACACGCTGTTGAAATCATTTTAACTTTGAGCGCCACTTTAGAAGGCTCAGCTGACCAGCTATGCGTCGATGCTAAGACAGAGATTTCGCTTTCCTTGAACATGACAACCTATTTTCACAAATATATATGACTCTGCCTGGAGGACAGATGCAAGTAATCGCACACACTTAGTCGATCTCTCTCTCATTCACTGTCAGGTTAGGCTTGTTAAGTGCAAATCTACAAAGCCTCTGTACAAATCAGCATGGTACACATTGTTATCATTACTAACTTGTTTAATATTCAGTCCACATGCATGAAGTGTAAAGTGTAAAACGAGAAGGGCATAACCTTACGAAAAAATAAAGCACGCAAAAATCGCGGTTGCTGCGGTTCTTGCATTCCTCTGCGGTTTGCTCGTCAATAGCGCGGTATTGCGGTTATCGCGACAGCCCTAGTTTGTGGTAAACAGCCACGGATCAGGAGCGGACTGCAAACGCGTCCTGTGCGAAAGCAAAATTAGTCTGTGCTGCTTCTGCACCGCGTACACATACTGTTTACGCACTGCAGACGGAGTACGTGTGAACTTAGCACAACAAATCTAGTTCAACATCTGAAGCAACGCCACAAAGAGCTCTATGACCAATACATGGCAAAAAAAAAAATCCCTGGACACGGGATTTTTTTTTTTCTGCCATATGTCTATCCTAGAGACATTTTGTTACACCTTTACTCAGTGATTATTTTGCTTTATGTCTGTTCTGAGACATGTTACAGCTTTTTGATAAAGCTCTAATTGGTTTTCTTTTGGAAATATGTTTCAAATTCACACTGAATGCATTTATGACTGTAAAGCATGTCTGTGTGTCAAAATCGTGATTAAAATCAAAATCGCAAAATTGATCAAAGAAATCGCGATAGTTTTTTTTGTCCATATACTATATGATATAATTAGTATATACCTATATTCCTACTATATATTATACAACTTATAATTGTATATATTTAATTAATGATATAATGCTAATAAACCAATCTCTGTGAACTACCAAAATCTGCTTTTTGCCTTTAAATTGTATGGATAACCATTATAATAAAACAAATGGCACAATAGAAAGCCACATGATGAATCAGAGTTTATCATAAGTGGTCAGTCCATAAAACATGGCCAGTACTTGTGTATATACAGTTCACTACTGATAATCGAAATAAGAAACAAAACTATTTATACAAAATACAATCATGTGATGTCACAAGGATTTCCGAGAATGTCCTTATACTGTTTTTCATCCAAAATTACTAATAGTCTACTTCCAAAAATATACATTTGTTTTACAGTTTTTCACTGTATTAGTTAACAAAGTTAACCCAAATAATTATTATTTTTTTACATTGTATGATGATTTTGCTGTTACTATAAAATAACAGCAAAAACTATATTACTATAAAAAACCTCAATAGACTATGCAACACCATCATCAGTGTGTTCTTGAACCCACGACTGTCTGGATAGAGCCCTGCATCTGTTGCCACAAACCTCCGCCCTCGTTTCCTTCCTTTCAACTTTATGCACTTTCCACTCGATTTCTCTTTTGTAGATGTACCCACAGAAAGATTCATTTTTACCCTCCTGCATGTTTTTTGCTATCAAATCAGATACCATCTGTCTTACTAAATTCACATCTTATTTCCCAATAACCCCGTTTTATATTTCCATTAGAGTGTTGTGTGTCTCTTGAGGGTTGTTCAGACATCCGATAAGCCGCAGATACAAACCAAAGATGGGCTGTAGATGTGAGAGAGAAAGCAACGTCAGGCTGTGAGAGGCCTGTGCTGGTAGCAGAGCGTGACTGAGATGTTGGAAGAGCTGTGGCCAGCAGGGAATGATAGATCAAGCAGGGTAGAGAGGGGGGAGGAGGACAGGAGTGCAGCAGGAGGTTTGGAAGGAGAGTGCTCTGCAGGAACGTTTCAGTATTCTTATGGTAATCCAGCCTTGGATGAGCCTCAGAAGCAGCCAAGCAAACAATGAGAGTGGAGCCAGGAAGTCTGCTCTCCCTGCTGGCCGGCGTGACTTGAGAGGCAGGCAAGGCTCTGGGCTGCCTGTAAGGAGGGGCCCCCAGGAGGGGCCAGCGAAACGCATGCCAGCACACATATCCACATACCACATTCACTCAATCAACGAGTTAGAGAGCATGGTCGGTGCTGGTGAAAAGCATGTTTGTATTTGTTTGCATGCTTTGTGGTGAGCGGGGCTTGTTTTTCTGTAGACTATATAATACCGTGATCATTATTAGCACAGATTTGGTGATGTCCTTTTGGCAATTCTTTTAAGAGATTCTGATTACAAATTACCTGCCGATAATACAGTTTTTTTTTGTTCTTTTTTTCTTAGGTTGATATTGGCTATTGAATTGTGCATGCTCATTTCATCCGTTTTTTTCCATTTAGATTACATATGACATCATCTAACGATCGCTTAATAAAGTTAAAGGGATTTTAATAATGTTAATACAATTATATACAGTGGTGTGAAAAAGTGTTGGCCCCCTTCCTGATTTCTTATTTTTTTGCATGTTTGTCACACTTTAATGTTTCAGATCATCAAACAAATTTAAATATTAGTAAAAGATAACACAAGTGAACACAACATGCAGTTTTTAAATGAAGGTTTTTATTATTAAGGGAAAACAAAATCCAAAACTACATGGCCCTGTGTGAAAAAAAGTGTTTGCCCCCTAAACCTAAAAACTGTTTGGGCCACCCTTAGCAGCAACAACTGCAATCAAGCGGTTGCGATAACTTGCAATGAGTCTGTTACAGCGCTGTGGAGGAATTTTGGTCCACTCATCTATGCAGAATTGTTGTAATTCAGCCACATTGGAGGGTTTTCGAGCATGAACCTCCTTTTTAAGGTCATGCCACAGCATCTCAATAGGATTCAGGTCAGGACTTTGACTAGGCCACTCCAAAGTCTTCATTTTGTTTTTCTTCAACCATTCAGAGGTGGACTTGCTGAGTCGAGCCTTTGTTCTTTTTGCTCAGCAGCAGTTTTCGTCTTGGAACTCTGTCATGCAGACCATTTTTGCCCAGTCTCTTTCTTATGGTGGAGTCATGAACACTGACCTTAACTGAGGCAAGTGAGGCCTGCAGTTCTTTGGATGTTGTTGTGGGGGCTTTTGTGACCTCTTAGATGAGTCGTCGCTATGCTCTTGGGGTAATTTTAGTCGGCCAGCCACTCCTGGGAAGGTTCACCAATGTTCCAAGTTTTCTCAATTTGTGGATAACGGCTCTCACCATGGTTCGCTGGAGTCCCAAAGCTTTAGAAATGGCTTTATAACCTTTTCCAGACTGATAGATCTCAATTACTTTCTTTCTCATTTGTTTCTGAATTTCTTTGGATCTCGGCATGATGTCTAGCTTTTGAGGATCTTTTGGTCTACTTCACTTTGTCAGGCAGGTCCTATTTAAGAGATTTCTTGATTGCGAACAGTTGTGGCAGTAATCAGGCCTGGGTGTGGTTAGAGAAATTGAACTCAGGTGTGATAATTCACAGTTTTAACAGGGGGGCAAACACTTCTTCACACAGGGCCATGTAGTTTTGGATTTTGTTTTCCCTTAATAATAAAAACCTTCATTTAAAAACTGCATGTTGTGTTTACTTGTTGTCTGTGACTAATAGTTAAAATTTGTTTGATGATCTGAAACATTAAAGTGTGACAAACATGCAAAAAAATAAGAAATCAAAACACTTTTTCACACCACTGTAAAATAAAGTAAATAAACTTTTTACCTTAAATTGTACAGATAGCCAATATAATAATACAGGTTGTGCAATGAAAGTCCATAGTTAATAATAGTAAAATTAGGTTAAATAATGATAATACAGTTAAATAAAATAAAGTTAGATAAAAAAATATAAAGAGGTTTAGTTTATCTAAGATAATTAACAGGTTAAGTTAATCTATAAAAACATTAATAATTTAGTAACAGTTAAATGTAATCTTTAGAAAAACTGAATATTAATTTTTCATATATTTTCACATAATTTTGTGATGCCTAAATTCACTTACAGTATTTAAAACGATTGAATTTTGTTTTTATTGTTTTATTGAGGATTTTCATAACATAACATGAAAACAATTATCTCTAAATAATTATTGGGTTAATTTTAATATTGGTCCATCCCTAATTCTGCTAGGTGTTATTTGGTGTTGGTCTGTGGTTTTTGTTTTCATGTAAGGCTCTGGTTTTGTACACGTTTCTTTTGTGTGTGTGCATCGATCAAGACATGCATTGCGCTGCATTCTTAACATGATATTTTGGGTGATCCCTTTAGTTGTTCATCTCACCTGCCTTTCCAAAACCTGTCTGAAAGGGGATGTTTGGCGTCTTGCATTTATTCTTTTCTTCTATGAAATGGACTTAGCTGAAAAAACAAAGATATTCAAAGGCACTGTCAAAGCAGCATTATCTTTGGGGAAACGAGTGACACAGCTCGCTCTGTTCTTTCTCAGATTTCTGTCTCCAGAGTGACTTCCCCTTTTCAAGCATCATATGATTGAAGACTGTGGGAATGCCTTCCCAGAAACCACATGCCATGCCACAGTGATTTGCTGTAAGGTGTGGTCATTCTATATGGTGGCTACAGTTGCTTTACCTTTTCCCACATCTCTCTGGTCTTTCATCCATTCAAAGGAAATTAATGAGGATCTTTCCTCTGAAAGAATGCTCAGTGAGACTATAAATTATGCCATTTAGCACAGCTCTATGGCATCTGTGCCTTCTGATTTAATAGTGGTCCATCTGATGCAGAGATTTGCTTTGTGCCAGTTTTGAAACTGTGTTATTGATATTAAGTTGTGTGCCACTGCACATTCACATCTGTAGTTATTCTTAACGAGAGCAAATTGATTTTCCAAACCATGTCTTCATGTGATTTAGATCATTTCCTTTTGAATATGGAATGTTTTTTGTTTTATTTGTTTTTTGGGGGGGGTTTTGTAACTTTATTTAATATTATTTGTATGTTGTGACTGTGGTTTGGATGATCTTGTTCACAGATGTCAGTGTAAGTGCCAGGGACCTGTTAACGTGTGTTGGTGCTGTAAGGAGCACAAGACGACGGAGAATTCCAAATAACAGTCCTTTACTAAATCCACAGAAGAAACGCTGGTGAAACTCAGGGAAATTGCAGCACAACAAACATCTAACATCAAACAAACCATAACAGGCAAAGGGCTGAATAGAACAGGGAGAACTTATACAGAAACTAAACGAGGGAACTAATGAGATGATTAACGAACACAGGTGAACAGAATAAACTAATCAAGGGAACTAAGGAAAACTAGGTCACTGAAAAACGAAGACAGAAGAACAGGAACACAAACAAACAGTTCGCCCCCTCCCCGGGAAGGCGCGACCTCATGCCGTAAACTGTCCAACTGTGGAGGGAGGGGTGGGGACTCTGGAGGAGGGCGAGGAGCAGAAAAGGGGCAAAACAAAACATATTCCAGGGCAAATAAAGTAGTCCATGGGGGAGTAGAAGGTGGGAGGAGCCAGGTGTTAAGCCAGAGGCCAGCCACGTCCGACTACTACCAAAGGACCCCCCAAGGTGGAGTCAAGGGATGGAGGAGCCATGGTGGAGAAAGCCTTGACGACACCCTGGGGACGAGCGATGGAGACTGAGCCACTAGAGGTGGAGCCGAGCAGATGGAGAGCCAGGGCGGAGGGCCAAGGCGGAGCCGGAGGGAAGGAGGAGCCTGACAGAGCCAGAGGGACGGAGTGACGAGGTAAAGCCAGAGGAGTGGAGTCCCAAGGCAACGAATGGTCGACGACTGACCAAGGCGGAGACAGTGGGATTGACGGGCCATGGTGGAGACGAGGGAGCTAGGAGTCAAGGCGGAGCCAATGGGTCAGAGGACCGAGGTGGAGTACGGGGTCAGAGGGCTGGGGTGAAAAACAGGGGATCCTCAACGCCTAGGCGGAGCTGGAGACTGGTAGTCCCGAGGTGGATCAGAGCGCCCAGATGGCGCTGACTGAGGGTGAGCTGAGAGACTGGCAGGAACCAGCGGAGACAGGGCTGAGGAACTGGCTGGTAGAAGAGGAGGCAGGAGAGAGAGACTGGGTGGGAGCTTAAGAGTCACAGGGGGCTTAGGAGACACAGGAGAGCTGGACGGAACCAGCGGAGACCCAGGAGACATAAGAGAGCTGGACGAAACCAGCGGAGACTCAGGAGACTTATGAGACAATGGATGTTCAGGGGAACTGGGAACAACCTCTCCAAACCAGTCAATTAGATCATCTTGAAAGATGTCCATAAGTTCCTCTTAATAACCAGAGACCCGTTGCAGCTCACCCTCAATGATGGGAGTGTGGGCGGGGCTTCCCTCAAAGCCCTCAATCTCCACAAGCACTCCCTCAGACATGTGCAGTGTAGCTCGGCTCACACACCTGGTCAGACATCTCTTGAGGCTCGAGCTCCGGGGCGATGATCGGCTCAGTCGCAGTTTTATGCGCTGGCTCACGTGTCGCGGCAGGCTCAGGCTCTCTGTCTGCGGTGGGCTCAGGCACTTGCTCCGGGCAGCGGACTGATGGCTGGCTGGTCTCTGGTTCTGGAGTGGGGCTGGTGATGTCCTCCTCGGCAGGGCAGACGGTGAATTGTGATCCACAACTCACTTCCTTCTTCCGTTTTTAAAAAAATCTCCGTCCACATGAAAATGCGAAAGCATGCTATGAAGCACTGTCAAGAGCATACCAAGCCAACAGGTGGTGATATAAATCTCACCGTAAGCACAGTGGCCAATCAGAAGCCTGAAAACGTTTCCAGTAGGCGGAGATAACAGTGCATGCTCCGACGTTACAAGCCAATATCTCCGGTTTCGCTGTCTATACGATAACACTGCAACCAGAGTTTTTGAAAATCTTCACCCTGGCAGGTTTCAGTGACCTGGTGCTGCGTTTGCGTGTGGACGAATGGCCAAACCGCATAGAGAAAACTGTGGTTTTGAATATACCCGTGTTCGTGTGGACAGGGCCTTGTACAGAAACTAAACGAGGGAACTAATGAGATGAGTAACGAACACAGGTGAACAGCATAAACTACACTGGGGAACTAAAGAAAATTAGGTCACTGAAAAACGAAGACAGGAGAACAGGAACACAAACAAAAGCCAATAACCGTGACAGGACCTCATGATAGGATTGTTCTTTCTCTGTCAGCACACTTCCTGTCTTTAGGCCATGAAGCTTTCCACACTGACTAGTCATGGCATGCTTTTACCAGTCTTCCATCTTTATCTCTCCTAAGGCATATTCACACCAACAGTGAATTTTTCAGGCTTTAATACAAGATCTCACCCATCTGACAATATGTATGCATATAGTAAAGGATATTAATTTTATTAGTAGTAATCAAGTTTAGAAAAACTCATACTGATTATAATTCTTTATTAATATTTAGCAGCAGTGTCATTTTTATTTATTATTCCATGGTCTGTTGGAATTCTTGATTCTGATTGGCTTTCAGGTATGCATTAAAACCGTTTAATGCACAGGTAGTTCCAAGTCAGTTTAATCACTGTTCTATATTAACGCGCCGCTGCTTTAATTGACACACAAAAACGCGCACACACACATCACTCGCACAGAGAGAGAGAGATCGGAGATCCCGCTGCACACACAGAAACGTTCAGGAGTAGGCCAACATAAACTTGTTGTCAACGCTACCCCGTGACTTTTATTTATAAAATGGCTTAGATACTGGATCACTGCATTATATTCCTAAGCAACAATGGTAAAATGGCTGTTTTTGAAGTACCTAATTGTTTGTAGAGAGTAACGCACAGACGCAGGTAATTCACACACACAAGTGTCATCTCTCTCTCACAAACAATCGATATTAATTCAAATAAATGTTATAATTCATTAATTTAAATAAATGTGATCTAACTGCACTATTTCATCTCTGTGTCTAATTTGAAGCGGGCAGAATGCTAGAGCTAACGAGCCATAACTGATGAAAATAATCGTCATTTTTACCCATTCCTGCAAATATTGTGCTGCAATAAGAGCAATACTAATTTTAGCTTGTCTATAACTTGGCAAATGACCATGGAATAAGCGGGATAATCAACGGCTTGCCGTGCATTAAAGGATTTTAAATGCACTTCACGTCGGATGGTTCTTGGCCTCCACGTCGTGCATTTAAAATCCTTTAATGCACGGCAAGCCATTGGTCATCCCTTACATATATAATAATAGTAATTGTAGTTGTAGTAAAAATAATCATATTCATAATAATAATAAAAGTAAACTGTACTGTCTATGAAAGTTGCACACAAGTTTATTTTCTTTACCAGGGATAGAATGAGTTGTTGAAACCTGTTGCAGGTCATATCTCTCCATCCCTTGCCCTGTGGAGAAGGATCCAGTCTGTCTTAAGGGGTCCCTATGAGCCAGAGGAGCCCCGCCTTTTGTTTCCCATTACCCAGGAGTCAGGGAAGTGTGAAAAGTAGGGCGCAGGTCGGGGCTCTTTGTCCCCCTCGGCCAAATGAAAAGTGACAGACACCGGCCCCCTCTCTGTGCCTGTTAATTCAGGCCCCCAGTCCTGCAGAGCCTCTGGGAGCCACTAATTGCATCGAGACAAGCAGGGGCTAAGAGGGAGCAGACACATTATGTTATTAACGCTGGACAGAACCCAACACCAGCCATTTTGAATGGGACACTGCTTAAAGGGGTAGTACAACCTCCAATGTTATTATTTTACTCACCCTCAAGTCGTTCCAAACTTGTGTGACTTTCTTTCATTTGCAGAACAGAAACAAAGATATTTTGAAGAATTATGGTAACCAAGCAGTTTTGGTGACCATTGAAATCCATTATGAACAAAACAAAAATAAACACACACAATGAGGTTGAGTAAACAATGGCAGAATCTACATTTTTGGGTGGAATATCCCTTTAAGTAGCCTTCCAGACTCGAGAGCCGCCATCCTACAGCTCCGCTCTGATACGCGGTCAGGGGTCATGCTCTCACAAGTCACGGCGCTAAGATGGAAGTGCAAATGAATTTGAATACCACTCCAGTTCTCTCTGTCAAGCTTGCTTTCTGGCACTGAGCAAGGAAACATGTCACAATGATGGTTCTGAAACATTAATAAGTGTTCCTCTCTCTTCATTACAGGGTCTTAAACAAGAGAAGGCTGTAAAGAGGCCTTGAAGTCATCATCACGTCACATACTCTTCTTCAGTCTACTCACCTTCACAGCTAATTGGTGACTTCATTTGTCTCAAAAGTGGCAGAGTTCAGCACGACCAAGACAGCTATATAGATTCAAATCTCAGCCAACATGATAAAAAGCCACTCCATGGTCATCATCTTTGGCATTTTGGGAGCTGCCGTCCTTGTCTCGCCGTCGGCTGAGGGTAAGCCAGTTTCATTATTGTAAAGTGTCTACACTTGACCATTGCTTCCCTCTCAGCGGACCAAGCAGACGCTTGGCAGTAGCTGCTGAATGTCTGTTTTGAATCACAAACCCCTATAGCAAACAAAAATGTGTTTTTTTTTGTTGTTGTTTTTTGGTTTTGTTTGAGTGAGGGAAGAAGGCGAAAACTGCAGATGACTGGAAGGGTCATCTGTTTTGTTTGATCTGGATGCACAATAGAAATGCAGCAGTAATTTATAATACAAAGCAGACTGAGGCAGCAGGAGAATTGATTTTGCCGTATTTGGATGATACCCAGTGTTTGCAGAAGCCTGTTTTAATGGATGGTGGCCTTTAAAAACACAGCACAGTAATGGCCTCGCTTTTTATTCTCATCAGGCCCCGTAAGCTCAGAATTGTCTCTTCACATTTGCAATGCATTAGCAAACAAACACTATCTGCCAGGATATTCATCTGAATTACATTATTTAATTTTATTGATTTGATGCCCTTCTGATCTTCTCTCATATGGGTTGACAGTAATGGAGACTTTGCCTCCATTTCAGGTAAATGCAGACATGAGGAACTGCACACTGTTTTCTCACAAATGTAACAGTCTGCATTAGAGACTGTTGTGTGGCATTCACGTTGTCTTTAGGCATTCATTCACTCAGCAGTGATTGTCTTTGGAAAATACACTTCTTAGGGCTGAGGTGTAAAGAGGCCATTTGGGTCACATTTGGCTATGCAGAGAAACAAAGGTTTGGGTGATTGGTTTGAAATTGTGAGTGTGTTTAAATGTTAAGGAGAGGAATGGGGGGGGGGGGAGTGTGTCAATGGGCAATATTGTAGATGTGTGTATTTCAGGTAAATGCTGTTTTTTTTTCCTATAGGGTTTTACACTAGTATGTTAATGAAGGCAGTTGTAGGGTGACTGCAATTAATGTTGAAGCGTTAACATTGACAAAGCACTGAATAGCACTACTATTGTCTATTTTACCGCAAGTCTGTCACTTCCAGGTTAATCACAGTTTTGGGGAATGTCATTTAGACAAATTGCTATATACACACTGTTTAACACTGTGTATCTGATACTTATCGATAGCTGAAAGCGTAACAAAAAATATCAAAATAGCTAAAATATTCAATAAATAAACATGCTGGGGATGCATAGAAATTTGTCACTGGTGGGTGGAGTTCTGTTGAGAACCGTGCTGTGTTCTGTGGAGATTTTTTGGGCGCAGATTCCATGTGAGCCTAGCTATGAGTCAAAGTATACTTTGTTACATAATATTTTGTTATACAGTCAACAAGTTTTCCAGGCTACAAAACATCACTCAGCAATTTTGCAGTGGTCCACCCTTGTTGCTTAAAAACAGTAGATTCATTGTTTACATTTGAGAACTGCCCACTGATGTCATGAGGTCTTACTATCTGTTTCTGTTTAGTTCTTTGAAGTTTATTTTTCAAAGTGCCTCTCTATTTTAGGCAATGCTATCTTGGAGTCATAAACGCTGTCTATTCTTGGCAACAGAAAATCCATGGGAGAGAGAGTTTTCCTCCCATCAAGAACTAGAGACTCTATGGTGTCTGTTAGGAAAAAACAGATTGAAAGAAGTTTAAATTAGTATGTCAAAGCTCACAACTCCATTACCTCCTTTTAGAGTTAAGCTCATAATATTGTATACAAAAGGAAATGACCAAGGCAAATTAAAGTCTCTGGGGTGCAAATGCATTTTAACTATATTTTCCTCTGTTGTTTGGTACAACAGTTTAAACCATTTTTGTTCACTGCACTGACACAATTTTAACTTTACAGTTGTTTGGAATGGTCACTGTCTGCTTGTAAGCCTAGTTTAGCCTCTTTAAATATATTCTTCCTTCTGCTGTTTCCCTCCCTGTAAAGGAACAAAAGAAGAAATGTGTGCTGGCAGCAATTTCTTCTCACTCGTAAAGTCAACCAGAGCCTTTAAAACAAAGGGTAACTACCCTCGGTCATTGCAAAGGTTCCTGTTAAATGATGAGTGGAAAATGGAGTGCCAGTGAGAACAAGATAAGGGTGAGAGTTGAACTGCAGATGAATGCTGCGGAGCGTGTTTTTTTTTATGGAAGCTGATCTGAGGGCAGGTTGACGTCTGATACAGAATAATGTCTCCTGACTGCATATGGCGGCACGTTCCTCTGAGAAATGTCATGTCATTCAGCACATTTAACACAGGCTTTCAATCTAGCTAATAAATGAACTTTATGGAATTTTCTGCCTTCAGAGGAGAAGGTGAGGTTGAGCACTTTTAGGTTGAGCCTCACTGGAGAGGAAAACTGGCAGTAAGAGGATCTAGTTACTCAGCTGTAAGGAAATTTTTACGTACTAGGTTATATGATACTATTGAGGTCACTCAATTTTACTCAATTTGATTTGTTTTACATCTTTAGGTTTTCCCATTCATGACCTTTTAGCATGAACATATTGAACCCTTTTGTAAATCTCAAAATGAATATCCTTCTCAGTGTTTCCCACAGATTTACACTCTATATGTGGCAGCACTTCCCCCGGGGGAAATATATGCTATATGTATAAAAAAGCAGACAGGCTTATTGAAAATGCACATTCATTCTCTGCCAGCAGGAGGCACTTAGGAGCGGCAGAAATTGCGGTTTCCCCGGTAAAAGCAGCGCTAGAATTTTGACTTTGAAACGTGCAGTGCTCATGTTTATTCAGCGAAGTCAAGGCATTTTGGAAAATTATTTGTGGCGGTCAGTGTTGATAATGTGGCGGGCCTCCACAAATAAATCAATGTATGGGAAACACTGCTTCTATACTGTATGTTAAAAGGATTTAACACTGTTTCAATTTAGGTGTTTTTATGTTTTTAATTTCTTATTTTATTTTTTATTAATTAGCATTTAATAAATGAATAAAACAAATCTTCAGCAAATCTCAAATTGAATATTCCTTTTTTTCAGACCATTTATTAAAATTTTGTAATGTCAAAATTTCTTGTAGAATTTAAAACCATTTTAGGTTTGGTGTTTTTTATTTTATTTAATTTAGTTCAATTTTTATCTGCTTATCGGTTATCTTCATGAAAACATGAACATGAAAAAAGGATCTGCTTATTGATATTAGGCAGATTTTTAAATATCATTACATCCCTATGAATAAATTGGTCTTAAATACATCACTTGTTGAGTCAGTGATTCTGTCCCTCTGCCCTCATTTCCCATGCTGCACCGCTCTACCACGCTGGGCCGCCAGCAACGCCGCACGGCAAAAACTACAGGGAAAAATTGTTGAGTCTATTGTCGGTGCTGCGAGTTTCCCTGACACTTTAACTATTTCCTGTATTGTGCTAGCTGACAGGTAGCGGACTAAAGATGCCAAATGCAAGCTGTTCTCCGGAAATAATTGTTACTGTCTGACAGTGAAGGCCTTTGATGGTGTGCGTGACTGTTCCTTTCCTTGTTTTTGTAGACCACAATTTCCAAAGCATGTGAATAGAGAACTCCGTTGAGCTTCTGTACAATGACACAAGTTCACTCTAGTGAGCATGTGTTCAGCGGTGCAGCGCAGGAGCCTGTTAAAGGCGATCTGAACTCTCACTTTTACAGCTTGCTGTTAGGTACTTGGCTCTAGAGGTGTCTCCGAGCCCATTAGAGCTTTACTTTCATAAAGGCAGCCAACTTTATTGGTCTGTGTCAGGCAGGCCGTTGTTTTCCACATGTTCCCTTTTTTCCTTCCCTCTCATTCCATTTTTAACAAGCTGGTCTTCAAGCTGGTGCTGGATTAGTACGTGTTGGAGGATTTTGCCCTGAAATGGGAGCCCATGTGATAATTATAATGATCATTATTAAAGAGATGAAAGTAAATAAATAATAATGGCAGGTTCAGGTTAACTGCCACTTAAAGCTTAAGTCGTTCCTGCCAGCCCACAACTGGCCTTTCCACATTGTTCGGTTTCTTTTTGTTGTAAACGTACAGATTTTAATGAATAACCGGTGTAGGAGTTATATAAATAAATGTCTCTAATATTTCAGCTTCTCAAAGAAGGGCAAACCTCCTACGTGTCGTCCCTCAAGGATACATGATTCACATGTTATTTTGATGTATCTAATGGATACCCAGTGATGTATTTTGGCACAAGGACATCTTGGAGGATTTTTGTGTTTTTATTTACCCTCTCCTACGTTTCTGCTGCAGACACTGAGACTGTCATGAGGACCAGTGTCTTGATTATAGGCTTGCGATCCAAACGCCCTCGTAGAGACTTGGCTGGCTCATTGCATCATTTCCTGTTAAGTCTTACTGCAGCACTGAGAAATAATAGCTACAACACAGAGAACACATGGAGATTGATCCACAAAGCATACTACATTTCAGTCTGCGGTTTAAAAATTTACAACCAAAGAACAGCTTCTTTGCAGTCCAGAAGCAGCTAGCATAGCCTGTTCATGAAGGCGTGAAGACGATGAAGCACTCATATTCTTTGCTTACCTCTTGACCAGCCTCCCATTACAGCTTCAATAGTGTCTGAGCTGCCTACTCTACCCTCTGCTTTAATAGGGTCAAACCACAGATGTTTACCCTAGAGTTCACAGTTCAGCTACTGCCTCATCTTACGCTGACCGTGTTGAAGCAACACAAAATGGCATGAAATAGAGTCCCTAAAAAGTATGTGGACACTTATACCAATTAAAAAACATTGCCAGATATTAAAAAAAAAAAAAAAAAAAAAGATTTTCAGAAATATAGCGCAAGCACACTTTTCAGTCAAAACTTTTCACAAAATTAACTTAGATTTTAAATTATAGATATGTTGTTGAAAATGAAGAAGAAAAAAGTCTTTGACACTTTCTGGTTGTCGAGTTTTGTGGAACATGTTTATAGTTAGTATGATGAACTACGCCGGTGGTTGTTCTGTTAGGACGACTGTTTGAACTTGAAGGAAACGGACTTCAAACATCCATGAAAAATGACTTTGAGACCACAAAAGAAGATATATTGAAGAATGTTTCAGCTGGTGTCTCTATTAAAAAGCCATGGGTAAAAAACAACACTAGTCCCCAATGATTTTCATTGTATGAACCAAAAAAAAAAAAACTAGAGGAGAAGATCTTTTAAACTAATCTTCGTTGTATTCCACAGAAAAAGTTATACAGAATTTTTTGGAATGACATGAGTGTGAGTAAATGATGACAGAATTTTGCTTTTTGGGTGAGCTAAAAAAAAAAAAAGAGGGGTTCAGAAAAGTTTGTTCTGGGAAAAGCATCACTTTCTTTGCAGATGCCACTTGGTTTGATATTTTGATGTTTAGTGCAGTGACGTTCAGATATTTTAAAGTGTGACTTAAATCTCCAAATGCCTTTTAGGGCCACTGTGATAAACTACAAGCTTTAACTACACAGTGACATTGCTGATTGGCTTCACCTGGTGCTTGGTGCTCCACAGCACCTGATTGGACGTATAACTGTAGAGTGCTGTGTATATGTTTAGGCCGACTGCATGGAAAATGGAGCCGAAGTGTCTCTTTAAGAGGCTGGCGCTGGAGTCTGAGCCGAGCTGCCTACAGGCTGGGAAAATGCGGTCAGCAGGACTCATTACTGCCGGAGTACTGCCAGACCTCAGACTCCACGGTGATGGCGAGCCAGAATCAAGCACACATGTAAGGAGCATGGCGATGCTCTGTAGATCCGTCTCTCCGAGCTAAGGAAAAACGCAGACGGGGGAAGGAGAGCAAATGTATTCAGTGGCTTCGCAATGTCAATGAATCACTCGGTGCCTCAGAGGTACTTCAGAGATGTGCAACAAGTCGCATCTGCTCTGATTTAGTAACCCTTCTAACTCAAAACCTGTTTTATGTGTTTCAGCTCAGATAACATTCCTGCGCCCTGCGGTTGTTTGTGTGCCGCTGTTGTGGTTGCGGGCATTTAGCTTTTGCTTAACTCTGCATTGTAGCTGTTAGGACGTGTAGGGCTCAACACATCATAACAGATTATCCTGCCTTTTACAGTCGCTCCTAAAAGCAAGCCGTGTTTCTGACTACAACGATCGCATTCCTTCAATTTACTGGCCTCTCGCTGAGAGCAGGGCTTTCAGAGCGATACTGTTTTTCTTTCTTTCTTTTTCCTGTCTCTATTCCACCATGTTTATGTTACCGGTTTCCACCTCCATTATCACACTGGGCCCTGTGTGACAGCAACGGCGCCTGGACTAAACTGTGAAGTGATCAAAGATGTTACATCAAATGCTTTTGCCATGTATTTTGAATTTTGCCCTAATGGAGGGGGCCGTGGGACGCCTTCATGGCTTCAAATTAACATTTCTCAAGTGCAAAAACCGAACCATGACACATAAACAGGAGATTTATATCGCTGGCTATCGCAGGAGCATAGCATATAAATGGACTGACTCATACACAAAGAGACAAAGCATTACATGAAAAGAGAGAAGGACTTGAGAGTGTTTGATCAGTCTCCAGAGCTCGTGCCACTCGACCTGGTCTTCAACCTCACATTTATAAACTATAATCCTGTCTCTTGTGTCCCTAATCTGTTTTTTCATTTTCCCTCCTAATCCTACTTCTCACCATTTCACCTTCAGGCCATTCAACAGAATGTTTCATGACACGTTCTTTTGTAAGCGATGTTCCACAAATTGACTTGGTGTTGAGTAACATCTTATCATGTTTGACATATCTGTTCCTGGTTTCCCTCTCAATAAAACTGATTATAGCCATCGCATTGTCAAGCACACTTTTATTCCTGGCTGTGCATGATGTTTTTCCACATTTCAAGTCCTTGGGTGAATCTCATAAAACATACTCGGGTCATATTTCAGCCGACAATCAAAATGAAGGAAATTACTTCTTGCTAAAAAAACGTTTTTTTTTTTAGGGCAATTAATTTTATTTTTTATATATCCTTCTATAATGATAATGAAGCATATTAAGTAGATTATAGTTATGAATTATTTAATGGAATATTTATGCATGATGTAGTACCTTAATTTCTGCGGTTACCATAAAAAGTAATTTTATCCAGTTTGTACTTTTAAGTTTACTGTAGTATGTAAATATATATTATATATATATTATTATATTAATATTAATAGATAGAGAGATTAAAATTATAAAATAAAAATATAGTAAAGGCTAATGGTCCAAAAATAAGGCTTAATTGTCTTGTACGTATGCGATAGCTATCTATATTATATATATATATAATAGTATATATTAATATATATGAAGTATAGATTATAGAATAGCTATAGTAATATATATATATATATGACTTTTTCAATTTTGGGGGGGGGGGGCTATGTGAGTTGGTCAGTTTCCCCCCACCGCATGAGATTCAGCTCACAACTTCTACAAACCTTTCTTTTTTGTTCTCTTCTACCCATTAAACACAATTCTCTGTGTCATATCGGAGATATAGTATTCCCATATTTTTACATATAGTATTACATTCACTGCTCTTTGCTTCTGTCAACAACGCCGTAGAAGCATACAAGCATTTCACAGAAGCAGCTGTAACTGCACTTAAATATGCTTTTTTAGGAGTTTGCCCTGCTATATTGATTGCACTGAATGTGAATGTATTGAAACAATATCTAACAGAAACAATATATTTATATGAGAATCTCACTGAATTCTCCTGTAGTGTGATTCTCCTGTAGATGTTTAACAAGCGGTTTGTTTATTCTCTTCCTCCGATATTATTGTGCCACGTCCTCTTCATTCCCCAGGCTGATATCAGCTCTCAGGGTTTAAAGCGTCCTGGCTCCACGCTTCTGTTTTATCAGACTGTATATCAGTTTAGTGGTCTCCACCCCAGCAGATATGGCTGGAGGTGTTGCTGTCGTGTAACTCTTCTGATAGCAGGTAAGATCTGCCTACTGGATGGAGTTTGACATTTATATTTGTTTGGATTTGCCCAACTACTGTGGGAAATGAGGCACTGTGATTTCAGAGGGACTCTAGTCTCCATCAGATATTTGTTAATATTCAGAGAGAGGACTGAAGGAGTCTAAGACGTGGGACAGGTCTGGCGGCTCTAGTAATGAGATCCTAGGTGTGGAATGTGGTGTTTTACTAAACAGCAGCATGCCTGTTTTAGTGTGGGCTTATTTTGACTGGGTTCAGGCCTGCCCGGACCTGCAGGACGAGCAGCAGGGCTTTAAGAGGAAGCACCCACAGCAATACTAAACACATGAGTCTTTGTGCCTGGGGCAATATACACCCTGTCTGTCTGTGACAAATGCCCACGCACTCAGACGGATCAGGTTACAACACAGAGAAATCTGCATGTCTCTCTCTGTTCCAGTTTTCAATCCTTATTGCCCTCTTTTACTCTCAGTCTATGGTGATCTGTTTTCCTCACTCCCACCTATTTATCTAAAATCCTTTGATTCCTTCCAGTATAATTTAGCACAACATGAAGCGAAATAGAGGGTTTTTGTTTCCAAGTGGCCCAGTGTGGTTTGGTTTGGATTTACAGTTTTACTGCTTTAATAAAATGTTTGATATGACTCAGTGTTTGCGTAATAATGAGCAATAATGATGATTTTATTAGAGACAGTTACATTCTAGGCGGTCTAAAGTCTGATGTCACATATTTCAACCCATCTAGGTGGGCAGAACCCAGACTACATGCTTCATGGCACTGGAGTCAAGCCCGGATCGGATCCAAAGAGACCCCAGGCAGGGGACAGGTCCACCGTGGCCCCAGAGGATGCTGCCCGCTTCCTTAGCTGCTACTGCTCAGGCCACTGCCCCGAAGATGCCAGGAACAACACCTGCGTGTGAGTACACTGTATGCTTTTCCTGCTGTTCACATCAGCCACTTTCCACTTCCTTTAACTTCTCATCTAAATGCGAACACTGTGATTAAACAGTCTTTGTGTGTTTACGCAGGACAAACGGCCAGTGTTTTGCTATCATAGAGGAGGATGAGCATGGCGAGGCTATCCTCACCTCTGGCTGCATGAAGTATGAGGGCTCTCACTTCCAGTGCAAGGTAATACATGAACGGCAGAGTGAAGAATAAATGTTTAAGTGCTGAGGCATTATCATTGACTGAATGTGGTAATTGTTGTCCAGGACTCTCCTAATGCTCAGACCAGACGGACCATTGAGTGCTGTTCCACTGATTTCTGTAATAGAGACCTTCAACCCACACTTCCACCTCATATTCCAGGAAGTAAGTTGCACGTCACTTAAAAAGAATCTAAATATAATAAATATATTTGTGTCTATATATACACACTTGTTCAAACGTTTGGAGTCTGTAAGATTTTTTTGTATATCTTTGAAAGAAGTCTATTTTTCTTATCACATTACATTAAAAACTAATATTTTTAAGTCTGTTGTAAACATTTAAACAATTAAGTGGTTTTCGCTTTTTAGTAATATTTTCAAATATAGTTTATTCCTGTAATGGCTAAGCTGAATTTTCAGCAGCGATTACTTTAGTCTTCAGTGTCACATGATCCTTCAGAAATAATTCTAATATGCTGATTTCTTATTAGTATCATTTTTTTAAGTATTGTTAATCTCTTATGTTAATCCAGGAGCCTACGTTACGGAAAGCCCATCCACACTTGCTAGCCTCCCTGATCTAGCGACAGTGACAGCCATTGTTGTGAGTTTGTTTGCTTTCGGCCCACTTTGGTAGCCATAACTGTGGTTTGTTACTACAGGTGAGACTTTTATTTCATAATGACATGTTTATCCAGCTGAAATGTATGAAAGATGCACCTCAGTCTGTTAATTATTGACTAGCTCACTGATAACACTGGCAGAGTCACACCTGTTTAAGATAGTCAAGTAAATTTAGCACCTTTTATGTTTGACCTTAATGCATGGATACATACTGTAGCTCTAGTAGTTACTGATCTGTATTGTTACTGATCCCTTTTTGGAACGGCTTCTGTGATGTAACATCACATTGAAGGTGATTTATATGATCTGCCTGGCTGTTTGATCAGGTATAAGCTGCAGACGGGACGGAGACGGTACCAAAGAGATCTGGAGCAGGATGAGGCCTTCATCCCTGCAGGAGAGTCTCTCAAAGATCTCATTAGTCAGTCGAGCACTGGCTCTGGTTCAGGGCTCCCCCTGCTGGTGAGGCACTGTACATGTTTTTCATAATAAGAACAGGGTTTGAAAAGGTCATTGAAAACAACTAAAATTTCAGAGAATTTTAAAATTGTGGTTTCCAGCTATAAAAATTAATAAAGTAAATCAATTATTTAATTAATTTTAAAAAACCGTCAGGGAAAGGTAATGGACATTTCTTTAGACAGTATCAATGTTTGTAGTTATGCTCAGATCTAATTTTTTATTTTTTTTGCAACTTTTCTCCATTATGATACATGGTTGTCCAATTATGTCGATTTACAGGTCCAGCGCACTATTGCTAAACAAATTCAGATGGTACGTCAAATCGGGAAGGGGCGGTATGGAGAAGTGTGGCTTGGTCGCTGGAGAGGAGAAAAGGTGGCCGTGAAAGTGTTCTTTACTCGTGAAGAGGCAAGTTGGTTCAGAGAGACAGAGATTTACCAAACGGTGCTCATGAGGCACGAAAATATACTTGGTAAGTTCCATTACTAAAATAGGCTAAAATCAGTAGGGACCCCCATTACATATTGGATATATACATTTTAATTATTTGATATGATACCATTATGATATCATTAGTCAAACATGTATGTTACATTTTAATTTTATTCAAAATTTCATTCAAGGTAGATTTTTTTTGTAGTATTGTACCCTGATATAAAACTTTTACAGATTTGATATTTTATTTAATGCCTCTATTTCCGTATGATTGCTGCTGTGATTGTGTTGTGCCTTTCTTTTTAACATTCACACTCATTCTTCCTATCTTGCTCCAGGCTTTATAGCTGCAGATATTAAGGGCACGGGCGCATTCACGCAGCTTTTCCTCATTACGGACTACCATGAGAACGGTTCTCTCTATGATTATCTGAAATACACCACCCTGGACACACAGGCTCTGCTGAGGCTGGCCTATTCTGCAGCCTGCGGCCTGTGCCACCTCCACACAGAGATCTACGGCACGCAGGGCAAACCTGCCATCGCTCACAGAGACCTGAAGAGCAAAAACATCCTCATAAAGAAGAATGGAACCTGCTGCATCGCTGATCTGGGCCTGGCTGTGAAATACAACAGGTGAAGACACTCTTGCAACACACGCTCAGACATGCATGCAAACACACTGGCAATGAAAAGAAAAGCATCAAAGAAGCATACTTCATTTACAGCTAGTATGCAACCATTTGCAATGCATTGACCACATGACTTTGCTTGTTTTTTTTTTTTTTTTTTTTTTTTGTGTTGTTAGTGATACAATGAGGTGGATGTCCCTCTGAGCACAAGGATGGGGACACGGCGGTACATGGCACCAGAGGTCCTGGATGAGACCCTAAATAAGAACCAATTTCAAGCGTACATAATGGCTGATATTTACAGCTATGGTCTCATTGTTTGGGAGATGGCCCGCCGATGCGTGACAGGAGGTGAGTTGTACGTGTGTTATGTGAGTGTATGTGAGGTTATGATAATATGTACACATTTCAAAGCATATTTATGTCTCTCCTTTCTGAATATGTGATGGATTTGTTTTAATAATGGTATTTTATGTGCAGGTATTGTTGAGGAGTATCAGTTGCCATACTGGGACATGGTACCTTCAGAACCGTCCTACGAAGACATGAGGGAAGTGGTATGTGTTAAAGGCATGCGGCCAGTGGTGTCTAACCGCTGGAACAGTGACGAGGTAAGATATAGCATTGCAGTTTAGTTCAACATTGCTCTGTTTGAATACGTTTTTGAATAACTCCAAAATTTGGGTTTGGCTAAGCTGAATTTTTAGGAGGTATTACTCCAGTTTTCAGTGTCGCATGATCCTTCAGAAATCATTCAAATATGCTGATTTAATTCAGGATTCTTTGGATAGTAAATTGGAAAGAACATTTGATTTGAAATATTTTTTTTAACAATGTAAAAGTCTTCAAGTTAAAAGTCAATCAGTCTTATCTGCTTATACTAACTTAATTTTGTCAACATGTAGGAATACATTAGCCATATAGTTGACCTCATTGCTAACGGATATGTGCTAAAAGCCACAAAACTTTTGATTTCATGGGGTCTTTAAAAATCACTGCTTTGTAACAGACTATTTTATAGTGTAAAATGCAACCTTAAAACAATTGTGTTTTGTTTCGTCTCCACACAGTGCTTACGGGCCATGCTAAAGCTCATGTCTGAGTGTTGGGCACGCAACCCAGCCTCTCGCCTCACAGCTCTTCGAGTCAAGAAAACACTCGCCAAAATGGTTGAATCACAGGATATCAAAATATGATCAGTTTTCCCTCCAATACCAGTCTGAGAGAAATCATGGAGATATTGATGCTCACTTTTATGAATTATTGCCTCCTAAACAGACCTGTGGGAGTGCTGTCATGTAGCACCCTCTGCTGGACAGTATGTGCCATAACAGACCCACGAGAAACGAAGGACAGCAGTTCTGCAGGCATCGGTACTCACATCATCCCCATCGCCACCATTTTTTCCTTCTTCAGGCACTCTTTTATATATTGGGAGAGAGTGGAAGAACATGTGGTGCTTTCTGTGAAAGCTGTGTAATATGAGACCTCGGTAGGGGGAAGGGATCGAAGGATAACAGTGGCTCAGGTAGCACAGCAGTAATATGAGGGAGAGACGACCCTGTGGAGGAGAAGCGGGTGGCCGGATTGGCCCCTAGTTTGTTGTCTGAATGAGTGGGAGGGGAATATGGGGTTGATATTCGGACTAAACACCCAACTGTATGCTTGGGATATGCTCAAGATATGTGTGGCTAGCGTCACAAAAAATGGCAACACTGCATTTGGATCCTGTGCAGCTGTGGCCACTGAAACATCAAGAGTGAACGCTCCCTATTTTAATTCAATTGACCCATATTATGATATATGTATAAAATAAAAAATGTCCCGTAAACTACATGTTGATAAATTTTAGAAATTAATTAGGCCTTTTGGAAGGATAAATAATATCTCCATTGTCTAGACAGGACTTTCAGCTTGTTAGCAGAGAGTTTGTCCCCGATGAGATGTGTCCAAAAAAGAAAGAAAATAGAATGAGTGTTAGCATAAGGTATTCGGTATTGCACCTTCGCAGGGAGGTGCAGAATACCTGAACTCCGAATGGCAGCTCTGATCTGACTTATTGCAGGTGTGTCCGTGCAGATGTATGCCGACTGCCCCTGAATGCTTCATAAACGTTGTTGTATTATATCCAATAGCCTTCGAGTCAACCTCACTATATCACATCTGATTCATCAGTGTCAGATTGGATTGCCGTTTTCAATGCCTCATTTAAAAAGTTTTGCCTTGAATCTAATGTTGTGACGCTTGGGTATCATATGACTCATAAATGTCTGATGTGATAGAATAATCCAAATGCATGTGCTATTTATTCATGTCATGTCATATAGTATGAATTACTGTGGTAAGATATTTTTACTTGCAGGACTATTAACACTGTTCTTGTGACTTTCTCAATGTTTTACAGAGCAGCTCAACCTTTCAAATATTAAATTTATGACTATAAGATGAAATTCTACATTTAATAACTTCCTATGAAAGTGTGGGTGAATTATCATTATTTGTCTTTGATATAATGTGTAAAACTAGTCCCTTTATCTGTAATTTACTGAAAAGTCAGGACATACAACTTAAGTTCACCTTTCATATACATGAAAATTGTTAGCACTATACAGGTTACCTGTACAAAATACAGGTTTAACGTCAAAACCAGGGTACTTTGCCTTGAAAGACAAGTTGGTCATTTCTGCCTTGAAGATCAGGTTATATCATTGGGGTGCATTTAAATAAGTTATTATAGCAGACTGGGAAATATAAATTATACAGGTACAAAAACCTTTGCTTTGCATTGAAGATTCAGATCTCCCATTGCTTGTGTGTCTTTTCTTATTGTTTGGGCTGCAGTTGTGCTCAAGCCTATTCTGTCCATTACAATCATGCCAGTTAGCGAAAATCACATTTGAACTCATTTAAGCTCATCTGGCTTGATAAATGACTACACAATGCATTTGACTTAATTGTTTAATGTGTAAGGAAACGTGTAAAATGGCCTGAATAATATTAACTTTTTTTTTTTATTGTGCACAATATCTGGATTTAAGAGAGGTGCCTTATGTTTACCAAGAAAATCTGTTCTGTACACAGAATTAGTCCAATGTATACATTTTTTTTAAGTAAATTGCCTTATTTTAGTACACAAACATTGTTTAAATCTTGATTGACATTTGCATTTAATGTGATCATTTGAATGCATGATTTGCAGGATGTCCATTTTTTGTACAGAGTTTCCCTCACTATTGTTACCTTTTGTTTATTCATATTGCCTAATAGAAACTGGTTCCATTACTTCCATAATGTATTCCTTGCCTTATTATTAGATCCTCCACAGATCAACAGAAGGACTGTTGTTATCTAACTGTGTCTGTTATATAACTGTCTTCCTCTTATTTCTTTAACTTACCTTGTTTTCTCAATATTCCAAAATCACATTTTGGAATATTGAGAACATAATTACAAAACATAATATTTCAACAAGTATTTTTGGCACCTTCAAGAAGAGGCTGCATGCATACAAAATACAGCAAGTCTGCAAGTGACGCACAGTGCGTCAGACTCAAACGTATCCTCCCATTCCTTGGTTGCTCACCCATTTCTCTTCACAGCATGTCCTTGTGCTCTGTAATGAAGAGCAATAGTCCAGACAGTGTGTTGTCCCAAGGCTGCGCTTTTCGTAATGATCCATGCATCAATTCTAATGTAACTGTCTCCCCTTGCCGAAGCTCCAGCAGGGAGTCTCGGCTAACTGGTCCCCTTTTTTCACCTTGTTCCTGTCTGAGAGATGCCACTGGAACTCCACTGCGCTTCAGTACAGCCAATGAAAGGCCTCTCTCAAAGTCTAAGGTCACTAAGAAGAGATAGAATCCAGTCTCAGTTGCCTGGAACACCCCTGATGTAGGATTAAAAGTACCACCATAGTTCACAGCCAAGTTTTTCGATGTGAGCTCCCCATTTGGTCCTCTTCTGTTGTCCAGGCTTGTGATGAACACCACGGGGGAATGTGGTAACTGAGCATGTTCTGAAGAGATGAAATTATATGATTTTTAGGTAAAAAGTATCATTTTCAGTTAGAGAAAAAATGCTTTGTCATGATGTAGTTTTAGGGTTGTCCATTGAGGGGCAGTGTTGCTGTATGTCCACTATGCCTTTCAGTACCAAATTACTACTTCATTCATGTTCAAAACTAATGGCAAATGAAATAACTGTATTAATAAAATCTCTTACCTCTTTCTATGTATCTTTTTCTTCGTCCACTGGAAGACTTTTCTTCTCTTTTGATCAGATCTTCTTGCTTTTGGCTCCCCCTTCTCTTGCCTTCTTTCTTTCTCACCAGTCTCCAAACTTCATCTAGATTCAGGCTTCTAGTCGAGCTGGCTAGTTCTTCTGTATTACTGAACAGGTTTTGAAACATGTTCAAATGATCCTCCAGGGTCTGATGTAGGGATGCTATATTTGCCTGCAGTTCTAGAACAGAACCACCAGAGGGCCCAGTGCAGTTGCCACAGCACTCTTCCAACATGGTTATTCTACCTGCTAATTGCTCCACCTCTTTTCCCAGACTCCAGAAGTCACTGGCTGAATAATCAACATCCTCCTCTCCAATCGAAGGGTCTGGTAAAGAGGACTGGTAACTTTCAGGGCCCCTTGCCTGGTTATTTGTACCGGGCCCCTCTAAGTATGCCACCGGGTCATTGCTATTCATCTCATCTCCATCAGGATGCTTTCTCCGAAGGGAGGCCAGAATCCTATCATGTGTTTCAATCTTTTGCTGCATCACAGCCATTCTCTGTAAAAGATCTGGGATACTGAGGTCTTTCTTTTGGCTGTGTGACCAGCGATAGAATTCCAATACCTCCTCTCCGAGTAGCACTTCCAGGACTTCAGAATGGCGTACAGCATCATTCAGGAGGGAAGAGAAGGTGGCTGATAGGCCTCGAATTGCATTTGACTTGTCCTCATCCCGCTGTTTCAGGCCTTGGATCTCTTGCTGGCTGTCCAGGAGTGAAGCCTGTAGCTGGGACATAGTGTCTTGAAGACTCCTGCTTCTGCCCTGCTCAAAGGCCAATGTCTCCTTTATAGTCAGCAGGCCCTGATGAAGATCCTCCATTTCGATGGCCTGAATCCTTTCTAGATCTGCCTCCTCAAGTGCAAGTTGATTCTCTTTTGCTAACTGTGTCACATTAGCCACCTCCAGCTCCAACCTAGCTAGTGAACTGCCAATCAATTTACAGCTACAGGCTTGTTCTGCAATTACTGAATCATTTCTATGTAGTTGTTGGTAGATGTTGTCCAGGTCAAACTCAATTTCTCTCAACTGACCCTCATGTGCACTTAGGTTAGCTGTAAGCTCGCCAACACTGTTGAGCACCCTGATGCGAGTAGCCTCCACCTCCAGACCGGTCTCTGCAACGTGGACCTCAGTGCATTGTTTGACCTCCTCTAGGCTCTGTCCCAGGTTCAGTAGGTCTCTTTGCCGAGCCCGGACAGCTCTATGAGAGTCCTTAGAAGTCTCAGACAAGCTGCTGAGTTTCACAGAGTTACTTTGTGCCTTCTCATGTAGTTGAGTGATGGCCTCCCACACTCCTGACTCCTGTGTTGGCTTGCCTCCACTAGGATTGACAAACTCAGCTCGTTCTCTCTGCAGTGCTCCTTCCAGGTTCCTCTGGCCAAGTCTCACATCCTCAACCAATTCAGATAGAGACTGGAGATTCACCTGTTGATATAACACACAATTTGTTCATTTATGCACTTTTTTTCATTTATGGGATTTTTGAGTGGCCATTTCAAGGAGTCCTGGCGAATGAA
Source organism: Sinocyclocheilus anophthalmus (assembly GCA_018155175.1). Lineage (NCBI taxonomy): Eukaryota > Metazoa > Chordata > Actinopteri > Cypriniformes > Cyprinidae > Sinocyclocheilus > Sinocyclocheilus anophthalmus. Next base: position 430,298 of record JADLZN010008622.1, read on the forward strand.
TGACCTGTGTATCATGACTTTGACCGATCTGATCACCCATCTCTTCCTTCAGTTTTGTTAGGTTGTGTTTCAGCAGTTCTTGCTGGGCCTGAAAGGCCCTCTCCATCTGGTCTTTCTGCGTATCCAATTGGGTTTTCATATGACTGATCTGGAGATGACTGGGCTCTAGTCTCTGCTCGATAGGTCCACTGTGACTTTCGCCTCTGTTCATGGACCTGTTGTCTTCCTTTTCCATCCGCAGTTGCTGCAAGTCCTGAGACAATGCGTGCACCTCACTGGACAGATGCTTCAGTGTTTGATTGAAGCTTTCCAGCACTGGTTGAAGCTGACTCATCATAGTTGACATTATCTGATGCATCGACAACAGAATGGATGAATCAAGGAATGGCAAAGGCTGAGAGGTAGGGATCCCTTCTCTGGCACCTGGAATATTGATAACAAGCCACTCTAATGTTGAAGACATACAATTTTTATACATTTCAGATGTTATTAAGTGAAAACAGTGGACGAATACTCAGCTTGTTATGTGTGTGCCATATTAAATACACATTTAAAATGACTTCATGTCTATATCAGCATATTGATTCCTCACACAACCACAGAAATAGCTTTAAATCGCTGAGCTCATGCAGACATTCTCCTTGCCAGAACCCTCGTCCCTAGAGTATATCACTGTGCCTGATGGGCCCTGCATGAGCTTTTATGGTGTTTTCATCAGAAATAAATAACCCTTTCCTTACATGCCTCCTAAACAAACACATCTCACTATGTCGCTGAATATCTAACTACAGCTAATGTATTTTTAATGGATGTTCCTTCTGTATTTGCATTTAAACAGAATGAGCTCAGTGGTGATAAAATTTTCTTTGAATGAGGCTAGATTCAAGGAGAAACTATAAACCTCTTTCCAATCATCTATTCTATGACTCATCTTGAGCATGTGGTTCACTGATGACTTTTTGCCCTGTCTCCTTCCATCTATGGGTGATCACATCATGGTGGAGTTTGTTTATAAGAAAGAGAGGATATCCTCCAGAAGATGTCATTGTTCAAGTAGTCAAACCGTTCACTTTTTGATGGTGAAATCTCACAGTATGGATACTGTAATGTGTCAGACTAAATGTTTTTCCTTGCGTGCCTAGGTTTGCTGGCCACAGACTTGGCATCTTACCAACAGGACTCTGGTTTGGTGAATAACCATAAATGGGAGCCTCCTGTAGAGGTTTGTCAGCCCAGTTTGCATCTTCCAGTTGGTCAGTCCCCATTTTACCTCCTAGAGAAGAACAAACACATTTTGTTTGGAAGGAGAATGTGGGAAGCAAGTTAACCACAACATCTCAAGTTTGAGGGTAAATTTTGGGCCCACGCATATGCCCAGTTGAGATGGGTTATTTGAGACCTTTACAGTGCTTAAAATACTCCACAAGTTATATTTAATGACCCGATATTACAGAATATTATATAAACACAAATTATTTTTACTAAGCTTTTTTTTTTTCGTGATATAAGGCTTAAAATATTTGGCACACATGAGACTCTGGTAAACAAACACACCAACTTCAAAGTTTAAGTAAAATATTACATTGATTAATGTGATTTAAACTGCAAGAGTGATGAGTAGATTAAATGACATATTAGACCGTTTCATGACTTTTACAACGGCATGAGGGCACAAAGGATAGCTTCTAGTAACAGTCTGGGAAAATTTTCTTCCATCAAAATATTCATCTGCCAGATATTTTGGATATGTGGAGAACATAACTAAGTTGTTGTTATTCTTAAACACGATTGTTTACATTGCTTCTCCAGCTATTCAGTGCCAGCTGACTGTCCCTTTCCTGCCTGAAGGACACTCACTGAGCCAAAGCAAACTTGCAGAAAAAGAAAAGGTATGAAAGGTTAAAGGTAAAGCCAGACTTGCCTGAACTGCCATTGTCATTAATCTCAGACTTTAAAGCATGCTTCTCATCCTCTGGAGGTTTGCCTGGAAAATAAAGATAAAGAGGAAACAGCAGATGAGTCACCAAAACTGGATGGGCTACTCAACTGATGTGTTCCTTTTAAAGTGGCATATTATATACATATGTTTTTGTTGTGTAAAAATGACACTGAAATTCCTCATATTTGCATGTAATGTTACCTTTTTCCAGGCAGTTGTGTCCTCCATATCCTGGGCAACATTTAAAGTGCATAGAAGAAAGTGCTATCTGCTTCTGCTTGTATACAGGCTGTGAGGACTGCCTATACCTGATCATCATCATCATCATAATCATAATCATCATTCAGAAAGCAAACCAAAGCAGAAACGTATGATCTGAGGTTGTTTGAGTTTGTGACTTACGTGATGATTTGGCAGTCAGGAGCACCATCAGAACAGGGGTTCACAGGTTGAGTCTCCGTAGTGCAGAGTACGGCTGTGGTGACCATACGGTGATTTACATATGCACACCAGTTTCTGGCAGGAGAGAGGAGGTTTGGGAAGATAAAACATGAAATAAAAAAGAAAGACAAGGGAAGTGTGCAAGTTGAGAGCATGAGATTACAGGCAATCACAGACTGATGAAGATAAATGCTCTCGAGTCTCTATTTTTTCCTGTTGTACCCTTCCCAACATGCTCGGGGCTAGATATAATTGCTGAGCAAGCGGTTTTATATGTCCTTCTATTGGCAAGTTCGTTGTGTTTGTTTTTAGCTTTCTGTTATATCAGAGAGAATCTGATGAGCCCACATTGATTACCATGTTTACACATCCTCAATCTTATTTTGGCAAGTCTGTGCTTTTTTTGTGGTGTAGTGTTTCGTAAACATACAGTAAAGTATATATTTTGCAAAAAAATGACCCAGTTAGAGAAGTTGTCAAACACTGAAAGGTATGTTTGGTGGCAACTCTTCTCAATTGCTCAAAAGTTGTGTAATAGCATTGTAGTGGCCTAATTTCCCAACAGTGATGAACACCATAATTGCTGATAATGTATAAACCGTGTTGAATGAGCGCAGAGTGCTGTTCTCATTTTGAACATGATAAGAGTTGACAGAAAAGTATATAAACAGGATTTTCCATGTCAGTTCTCTTTCTTTCTGCTGTCTGTGTTGTTCATGCACAGTTTATTCCCCTCAAATGACTTGGATGCTTTTCTTAGAGGCTGTTCACATGGCATGTGTTCCTGCATATGCAAAGATTTCATGTGTTTCTATGGGACACATGATGCATTTTTCTGTCTTTTAATTTGGCACAACATAGCAATGCATCCTGTGTGAATGGTGATCTTTGATCTCTGTGATTTTTTCAATATTTTTCAGCATCCCCTGTCAAAGGATCAGTGTTTTTAAGATGGCTTGTCAAGGTAAAAACACAAACCTTTAAAACATGTTTCCATTCTTGTCTAGCTGTTTTCAAATGCAAGAACACGTCCTGTATGAACGACCCCTTACTCATGCTTTTTCAACTGACCTTCCTTTGTGCATCAGCTGCAGAAACAAAAAGATTAGATAGCGGTGGGCTGTCCTGTTTCCTCTCGTTGCCACCTTGAACCATAGTCCCTTTGTCCAGTAAAACATCAGCCCCTATTCAGACACTGATTCGGTCATAGTTTGGCTGAATGCTAGTCCTGTGTGCCGCTTTATGGCTTTATCATTAATCTGTCTCCATGTACCCACATCCCTTCATCGGTCTACCTTTCTTTCATCTTTACCCCTCTTTTTTCTCTCTCTTTTATTTTCCTTTAAATACCTAAACACTTTTGATTAGCACTCTTCCTATGTCTTTTCTGGACACAGCTGTTGCTCGTTTTCTTTTGTTCTGGTCCAGACTAAAAGGTAAATGCCCTTGAAAACTGCTGTAGGGGTACCTGTCCTCTGCCTCCCTGTTATGCTGTACTGAGCATGCTCAGTCCGGTCTAATTACTCTCTCATTAAATCTCATCCTTAAGAAATCAGCATAGAGCTCCCAAAGAAAGTTACTGTGTGTGTTACCAGGGCTGAAATACACATCTGAGAGAGAGCTGATTAGAAGTGGACGGCTAAACATTTGCATCACAAGACCCTTCCTAAATATATCCTCTCGTCACAGTATGAATTGGATTTCACACTGAGTTGGAACTCAGTCACTCCATAATACTTTCCCAGCAATTGTTTTTGATTAGATCACTGAAGCCCTAACTTGTATTTTCATTGTAAGATTACTGTAATCAAGCCTCCCGGGCAAATTCTTTTCAGAACAAAGGGAGAATACAATGGACTTTAGTCAGGGTAAACTGCATATTTAATATGATACTAATGAAAACAGGGGTGTGTGGGATACATGTTCAGGCCATTCAATGGTTTGTTCTGTTATTTACTATAGCGTTGATCATTTAGCCTAAAAATAAACAAATAAATTAGAGTACATATAATACCACTCAAAAGTTTGGACTTGAATTAGTTTTTCATGGTCTTAAAAAGGTTTGTTAAATATTATTAGTTTTGTATTTTACTTGCAATTTGTTTTGTGTACAAAAAGAATTGCCTATGTATGAATTACAAAGGAATTTTTTTAATTACCTTAATAAAAAAAGCATATTATAATAATCAACATTTCTTAAAAACTTACCATTATTTATATACTTTTACCTTGATTTTTATAAAACATTTTTAATTTTTTTATTTTATACATGGTTGGCCCGACAGGAGACAGAACCACAAAGAAAGCACCCCATGTGCACCCTCATTACGTGAGAGAATGAGTTAGAGACGCTACTTTGATTTGAAAACATTAACAAATAATAGTTTTTGATTTATACCCCCCATTTTTGGTCACTACCGAATTCTTTCATTAGTTATTTCCAGAGGGAGATGTTTGTATATTTCACAAGTGTAAAATAATATTAGTATAAACACACCTAAAATAATATAAGAAAACAACTGATGTTCCAGGCTGGCTTGACGACTCGTGTAAACTCCAGCACACAAGGTTTTGAAAATAGAGGTGATCTAAGATTACTATATAAAGAATACATATTTATATAAAGTAACAATATATCTTTGTACACATTTTTATCATTTTAGCACATAATGAAGCTTAGATCTGATCACCCAACAGATTATTGAGGTTTGAAATATATCAGTTTTGAATATTCCAGTTGACTCCCCCTCTCTGTGCAGATTGATGTACAGCCTCTCTTGGATGCACTGAGTGTTGAGGTATGCCATCTGACGGCTTTTGGTATGCCGAGGCTTTTCATGGACAAGGGATGAGTCGTTCCCAAAGGTGCCAGAAATATGCTGTGCCCTTCCTCCAATCCCCACAACCTCTTCTTCCTCCACGTCAGGATCCCTGGCCCTCACCTCACTGTGGCAGCTCAGCGAGTTCTCCACGGCCCACAGGCATCTAGAAGCAGAGTTTGGGCCATCTTGCCTTCCAGAGGTACTGAAAGTTTTCCTCTGGATGACAGTTTTTAAAAGTAGCCTTAAACAATTCTGGAAACTCCCCATCTCTCTCTCTCTATCTCTCTATCTCCCTCTCCCTCTCCCTCTCCAAAGCAGCCGATATCCTCACCAGCATGTCTTTCTCCCCACCCTCTCTGTTCCCAGTCCCCCTCGCTCTTGCTCCCTCCTCTCCCTGGACAGTATCAACACCCTCTAACAATAGGAGGAAATCTGCCGTTTGTTAACAACCATAAATCCATGCTACTTGTAAAGTTACAGCTCCCTTCCACGCTCAAGCTCACACATTGCATGCTGCTTCTTTGCAAGAAAATGTTTGAGTTTCATGTATATACTTTTATATAAGCAGTTGGAAGATATTTCATCCAATGCGGTATTGCATTCACTATTTTAACACTTCACCTTGTTGTTGCTAGCGCTATCAATGATTATTCCTTTTACTTATTTAGTCTTTAGTTTATACACTGCTAACACTGTACAATAAGTTAACCATATTAGTGTTCACACCAATGCACAATAACATTCTGTTTACTATAAGTATGGACTGCGATTATGTCATCTGGCACTTTAAATACTTAAGCTCTTTAAAGCACAATGGATTCTGATTGGCTGTCAATGTTTTTATCGTTCATCAGCTGGAAAAAATCACTGCGATTCCAACAATGTGGTGCTCCTCTGTGCCATTATTGTTATAGGGATGTGGTCTCTGCTGTTATTTCTTTTACTATTATACAATTTTTTAAATGAGATCTTTATTGTTATAGTTAGCATCCTTGGTGTAAACAGGCATTTAGCCCTCTAATCAAGGGTTCCTCAATGAACCTTTTAGTGAACAGTTCTTAAAAGAACCGTTATTTTCCTAGTGTGAAGAACATTTTAATAATCTAAAGAACCTTTTTCCAATGTAATAAATCTTTTGTGCAAGTGCAAGATTCCAGGATATTATAGATTTTGCATGGATTCATAGATGGCAATAAAGGACCTTTTAAGAGTGTACATGTCATATTCTGTGGCTCAAGAATTGTGTTTGCAGAAGAAAGAAAAAATAAAATATATGCTATGGTTCCAGTCCAGAGATTGTCTGCACTGATAAATGGCTATTTATAACACACAAGAGCCCTTGTTCTTAGCACTGACCCCGTTTCGTAAACCAAACTCCATCTTTGGAGCAGACATCAGCTGCTCTTTCTCAGCCTCGAGTGAAAACATCCTACCAAGAGGTCGGACTAGATTTAGACTGCTTGTGGTGGGGGTTTACACAGAGAGAATGAGTTACTGTGAACCTAAGAAGGCATTTTCTCTGTGATGTGGTGGTCCTCTGGGTCTCTGGCTTCATGTCTGTGCTTGACTGCCTCAACAGTGTGCATCTCAGCTGTGACAACAAACATGGGGTCTCCTGGGCCAGGCACTCCAAGCCCAGCAACCAGCACTCGGCCTGTGCTTCACAACATGGCTTCCTGCACTCTGACCACAGACTTCCTGTCTGTTCAAATCTGTTAGGCTGACTCAACCTTGACCAGAAAAGAGGCCCTATGCCTACTTAAGAGTAGGGGGATGAGATTATACTCTTCTATTATAATTTTTGGGATGTTGAGATAAGAAGATTTTAAATGCCAGACATGTTATAGTTTCTAAGGCAGGTAGTGTAAAACTAGCCTTTAAAAGACTTCAAAAGCTTTGAAATATGTGAGGACATATTTAGCTAAAACTAATTCTTGTCTTTAATAAATTAGCGTCAAATGGCTGAACAACAGTAACATGATATGCTGAAAGTGGTATTGATGTCTTTTTTTTTTTTGTACTGCATTTTACTAATGAGTTGATCCACATGGAATCTGCACATACAGAACTATGGAAAAAAGGTTTTGGAGATTTCCAGAATTCATTCATTCTTTGTAAACGTTCATTGATTTAATTTAATTTAAATCATATCTCTCACTCTTTCTGTATTTTATTTTTAATTTTATTATTATTAGGCACCTCTTTGGAATACTTGATTTTGATTGGTCAATCACTGCATTCAGCAGTCAGATATTTACTCATATTTGCAATGCTGTATATTAGGCCACTCATGTGGGTAAGTAAAACTGGTGCTACTTTCATGTTTCCTGTATCACACAGCACTCTCTTGTTTCTCGATTATCGATTGTAGTAAAAATGACCTCCGATTACTTCACCTGTTGTACAGTTTGTCTTGTTGCTAGGATGATTGTTCTGTTCATTGTAGTTAACTTTTTTTATGTAAGCTTTAACCTTATAAATTATATTAAGACCTCGAAATTATTAAAATGATCACAATTTTGCTAAAAACCTGTTGTACACAATCTTCTATACATGCCTTCTGCCATCTTATTTGTACTATATATCAGTATAGTCTCTCTATATATTGGACTATTCTTTATATTAGTGTAATTGTAGAAAATATCCACCTTGGTTGTGGTACATGTCTTTTTCTGTGAAATCTTTACTGATTTTTATAAAGTAAACGTGAGAATAATTTTATATTGTTAGTAATATTTCAAGATGAACACTTACTGGACTGAATCAACTGATATCAATAATTTTTTATTTTAATAATTATTTTTAGAAAAAAAAAAGTATACAATTAAAATTGTAAAACAAATATATAGATCAGGCTTTAGAGGAAAGACTGCCTTTTAGATTTTGTCTAAATGTTCAATAAACAAAAAATAAATAAAGTTTGGGTCCCACTTTATATTAAGTGGCCTTAACTACTATGTACTTACATCAAAAAATTAGTACAGTGTACTTATTGTGTTCATATGGTATTGCAAAACACTTGTGCTGCTATTGGGGTGGGATATGGGTAAGTTTAGGGACGGGTTTGGTGGTATGGGTATGTTTAAGGGTGGGTTAAGGTGTAAGGGATGGGTCAACTGTGTAATTATAAATGTAATTACAGAAATTATTTACAGATGTAATTACATTCAGGTTTTTAAAAATATATAAGTACAATGTAAAAGCATGTACGTACACAATAAGTGCATTGTACTAAATGCTTAATTTAAATGTAAGTATATAGTAGTTAAGGCCACTTAATATAAAGTGGGACCAAAAGTTTTTTCTTATGGATATTTCATATGTAAGGCTTTACGGGGTTAAGATACAAGATCATATTCAATAACTCAATAAGTATTTCATGCCCATATATATTTATTTAGGCAGATGGTTTTTACCACAAATTAAGCACAATATCAATCTACATTTTTCAAACTCTGTCCGTTCATCCTTTCATTTGCATTAGTTGTAAGTGTGATAATCACTGCCTGATGTCAAATCATTCCCTTTGGGAAAACCCAGCATGAAGAAAAACACAGTTTATGTTTACCATAAAAGCATGTTCTGACTGGCATGTGTTTGTTTGCAGTAGAGGAACCGAGAACAGCTGGTATATTCACCTGCAAAGCACTGGCAGGGAGGTGAGATGCATTTGGATGTATTTCAGTGTGATATTTTTGTACTGTGCTCCTGTTGAATCTCTGATCCTTTGAGCTCTTCTGACAGCACAGTATCAGCTTATTTTCAGCTCTCTGTAATGTCATGCTGGCAGAAGAACAGTTTAGATAGACTACACACAGCAGTCTACAGCCTGATGAATGCTTTATGTTATGTTAAGTACTGAGGATCATTTCCCAGTTGGTGAGATGGCAGCACCACTTGTAATCTGAATCTTTGTTTATGTGCTTTTTTCTGATCAGTCATAGTCTTGTTTTGGGATGCATTTTTGCACTGAACTTTATTAATGATGTCATTCGTATTCATGAATTTGTGAAAGCATTCATAATGTGTTGCATGTCATTCCACATCAGACTGGTAACTGGTGTAGAATGTCATGGGCCAGAATATGTCATTCATTCATAGCCTGTATTCTCTTTAATCCCGCATAGAAACAGCTGACCATCTGATGCACAGTGGAGTGGGAGAGCAGCCTGTCTGATCGCATTAGAAATTACTGCTCTCAGACCTCATGGGTCCTATACAGCTTCTATTTCCTATGTCAATCATAATCCTGTGATCCTTAACCAATCCGCAGTCACCAGGTGGGTTGGTATTTGTCATCAGATTGCATCACACCACAGAGTTCTTGTTGTGACTTTTGGCTAACAATTCAAAATATTTTTTGCAAGAAAAGTAATGAATGATTCAGCTGTTTTTGTTTGATATTTCACATTCCCATTTGCAGGTCTGCAGCAAATGCAACATATTATACCTCAAAACGTTGATATTAACTCAATATACTTATGTTACCAGGAACATTCTATCCTCATAATAAATGATTATTATGAGGACTATTATAATCTATTAACATGGGTTAGAGAGATTATGCATGTTTAATATTATAAGTCAAGTGTAATACATGTATTTAGTAGTTTTTCATTATAGGCGAGCGGCTATTGGCAGTAGGGGTGGGCAATATGGCAAAAATATCATATCACAATGTTTTTCAAAAAAATCACGATTCCCGATTTTATCACGATTCTTTCTCATGTTGATTTTACTATGGCAAGTTTGTCTGCGCAGTACAGCCAAACTAATTTCCCTATTTTAAAACCATCCTTAACCAAGACACATTTAAAATAAACAAAACAATAGAAGACATTTTTAAGGCCAAATGGGGGCGAAAGATAAAAAGCATTGGCTTATTTATTTTGTTATTCAACAAATAATAACAAAGTACAATTACAAACACATAATTACATAACAAACAAGTGCTTTATTTTCAGTAACAGTAGCTTACAGTAGCAGAGCTTCCATAAATTTAATGACGACTATAACACTAAAACACTATATACACTGCATTGTATAAATTATACATGATTCTTATTAATCGCTGCCTAAAGTTCTCAATCAGCGTATGAGGGCCTTTTTGCTCGTGTTTGTTTGGGTTGTATTAACATAAGGGATCGTTAACCGCCAATTAAATTTGGCAATATTAACTCAGTCCAGTTTTCCCCAAACCTTTAGTTAATTTCTTTCTTGGCTGAACACAAAGGAAGATGTTTAAGATGGATAACCAAAGAGGTGATGGTCCCCAGGACGTCCCTGGTATGTTTTAGTTTTGTTCCTACACTCATCACTGGAACCACAACTGTTCCCCACATTCTTCAAAATAATTCATTTGGTTTCAGCACCAGAAAGAACGCATACATGTTGGGGACAATGAGATTGTGTAAATAATTACCGAATTAAAATTTTGGGGTGAATTATCCCTTTAATGACAAGCGGCAGCAAGTTTAGTAAATTAGTCGCAGTCGCAGGCCTCTATATATAGGCCCCATCTGTGTTTTTCTCAACAGTTTTACTTTCCACTTTAGACATCACCACCGTGTTTAGATGTAACATTGTTGTTTTTGACACTATTAGGGCATTCAGACCAAAAGATAACTGAGTCCAGTAATCAGCTCGGTTTGCATAGGATGTTTAGTGTGGGCACCGCGCCTTTATGTACGATCGTAGATAAAGCGCATGTCAGAACAGCACACGAATGAAATGTTTAACCAGCAATGCTTTAAAGCACATGCAAATTATGTACTTTTGTGATTGCGAATAAGTGTAGTGTCCCGTGAGTGTAACTCTACCACTGAGTAACATTTGATGTGAATGTAGCCTATGCCGCGTTGTACAGTATATTGAGGTACCAGAACTGCAACTGACAGAAAGTGCGCTGTAGCACGATACTGCAATATTTCTTCAAAAGCAGATCGTGGAGACAATTTAATTGTCCAAGATCAAAAATCGTGATATCGCACACCCCTATTGACAGCCAGTGCAAACTGATGAAGAGAGGTGTGACGTGGGCTTTCTTCGGCTCGTTGAAGATCACTCTCGCTGCTGCATTCTGGATCATTTGCAGAGGCTTGATAGTACATGCCGGAAGGCCTGCCAAGTGAGCGTTACAATAGTCCAGTCTGAGAGAACAAGAGCTTGGACAAGGAATTGTGTGGCCTGCACTGATAGGAAGGGTCTAATCTTCCTAATGTTGTATAAGGCAAATCTGCAGGGCCAGGCCGTTGTAGCAATATGGTCTGTGAAGCTTAACTGATCATCAATCACAACCCCAACGTTCCTGGCTGTCCTGGAAGGAGTTAAGTTTGACAAACCTATCTGTATAGAGAGGTTGTGATGAAGTGCTGGTTTGGCTGAGACCACGAGCAGTTCTGTATTAGCAACATTGAGTTGAAGGTGATGGTCCTTCATACAGCAAGAAATGCCCTGTCGACATGACCTGCAAGCAACACGCAGCTCACTGTCCGTATCGCTGTTTGGAAATAGAAGTTATTGAGTGCATCATCATAAAATGTGGAAAAGCCCTGTTTCTGATGACAGGATGCCTATGACGTCAATTTGATGGAGGAGATGAAGGGGTCCAATCACTGAGCCCTGAAAACCCCAGAAGTAGTCAGAAGTTGTGACTTAGAAATCCACCCCTCCAAAGACACCCTGAAAGGACTTACCTGAGGGTAGCTTGAACCACAATGTCTATAACTGAAGAAGAAATATCCTGAAGGAGGTGAGTGGAGATAGGATCAAGTAGACAGGAAAAAGAAGAGAAGGTTTTGAAAAGTGTGTGAGAGTCAGAACAATTATTAATTTTGTTGTGGTATGTATTTTCGTTTTTTTAGCCAGTGGCGACAATTTGCAGAGAGGAAGAGAGGAGTACGGATAAAAACTAAGGTCAGTGCGGTTTTATGATTTGTGCTCACTGTCCTCTTCGCAGCCCTGAGTCTCCGAGCGAGTTTCTGGAGACCATTGGACAGCCAGGGCAGAGGCGGGTAGGCTGCTGGTCTGATGAAAGTGGCAAAAGTTGTCTAAGCAAGTGATTAAGGGAGCAAAGTGGTTCAGTACATGTTATGTTCCATGCGGAAAACTGAGAGGGTGGAGGAAGTGAGAATGAAAGCATAGAGGATTGGCGAGAGTGATTAGTTACACCAAGGTGACCTTCAGGAGGTGGGTGTGTCAGAAGTCACTTTGGGTTATAAGTGATGAGTAAGTGTTCTGAGGTGTGCAACGAGTACTAAGTGTGTTAGTAGAGAAATACGTGTGTAGATAGGTCATATTTGAGTAGCCGAAGTCCCACTCGCTGAGGTCAATTAAGCAAGTAGAGTGTGAATCAACTAGCCTGGGGGTTTTCTAGGTGGATTTTTAAGTCACCTAGTAGTACCAGAGGAGTACCGTCCTCAGGGAAGTTTGAGAGTAACACAGCCAACTCCTCCAATAAGTTCCCGTTGACCTGGGGGACGATAACCACTACAAAAGTGGAGTTTAACAGGGTGGTTCATATAATTGTGTGTGATTCAATAAACTGTTGTCAGTAAGAGATGCGTAAAGGAGCACATTTCCATTCATCTTTGAGTAAGTATACATAACTCCGCCCCTCCCATCGGCGAGGGGGAGAAATACGTAAAATATGGAGTGAGTAGCAATAGATGAAAGAAAATTTGCTTTGTTTACAGCAGACTGGCAGTTCTTGTCGGTGTCCTTGCTCGGTGGAGACGTGCACACACGGAGGGCTGCCGCGCTGTACTAACCAGTTATATACTCGCCTGATACCTTGTTATTGAATCCACGCCTACTTAGCAAACCTAAACTGAAAAGCCACGCTGAAAAAGCAACTGAACAAACGCAACTTCAGCTCGCGTTTACCATGGTTACACTGTCAGCCAAACGCTATTTTCCACCATAGACATAGTAAATACCTAGACGCCTCATTGGCCGCTTTTGAGCCGTTGCTGCGATACGTCAAAGCGTCCGCCATGTTTGTGAAGGCAAGACTGCCTTAAACAAGACTGTTTTTTTTTCTGATAAAACCACGAAAGGTACATTTATCAACCGATTTCAGAGGTTTGTGATCTACATGGAGTTAAAAATAACTCTGCCTCCAGTTATTTATTTAGGTTTGGAAAATTATTAATTTTCGTAAGAAATTGAGAAAGCTCACACTTGTCTCACTTGTTGATTTCGTTTATTTTTTCGGTTTACAATTCTAATGTTAATGTCGTATAACTGTGACATATGCAAGTTTTGTAATTTGAATGTACATTAAATTAAATTAAATTGTTTCATTGCTTTCTCTGTCTTCAACCCAAAAATTTTAGCTTTTCTTGTGCTTCAGGTCAGAACAAAGCTCATTCCCTTTGAAATACTGGAAACAAATCGAAATAATACATCTTTAAGTACTAATAATTTACCATCATTGAGAAAATTGAATACAAATCAAAAAGTGACACTCTGGTAGTCTGCTTTTATTTTGATAGCCGCTACGTAACATAAACTCCACAACAAACATACAAATGCAACTGATCCTAACTTATGGATCCGTCAAACTAGTGTACAGTGGTAAGATATTCTCACGATCAGTGCACAGTTAAAAAGTTGGAAAAGTGATATAATATTAAAAGTATAAGTATACAAGTGTAGTAAGTTGAATCTAAAAGTGAGTACAACGTATTAATAGATTATAATAGCACAAATTATATGTATACATCCATAATTAATCATGACATCAACACTAGAATCGCAATAGCACTAGATAGCAAGTAAATATGTAATCATCCGGGTGGGAATATCAGAATAGACAAGAATGAAGAACAATTACTAGTAACTATAAGTAAAATATAATCATGAAATGTCGTTTTATAATCTTATTTGTGTATACTTATTAACAAAGTAGAATGCACTAATGACACACACAAACATTGTGGTCGTGAATTCCAAATTGGTGTTTAATTATGACTCCTTGATTACATTAGATATAATTATATCTCATACTAGTATTCTTAGCTATATATATATATATATAATAAAAAATCCTCTGAATCAATCTCATTTCAAGGTACACATTTTATTTCAGTTTTCAGTTCTAGCTTTCCCTAGGAATAGAGTGGTTTAGTTTTCTGTTGTGACACACCCCCCCCCTCTGAGCTAATAATTCTCACCACCGCTTCCTCAGGTTTCCTATATTTTATTCAATTATGAGTAAAATAAGTAAACAGGCAATCGGCACCCACCCCATAGCAGAAAACCCCCATTTTGTGAGTGTGTTTGAATATGACCAGTGGTCTTCTGGCCATTCTTTGTGGACTATTCTGATTTTTTAACTATGACAATACAACATGAGCTGTGGTATAGCCTACTAGCGTGGAATGCAAGAACAGGCTTTTTGCACTTCTTTAAGGCTTGCGTTGTCCTGGGGGCAATTTGGCGAAAAGGAAGCAAAAAATTATATATAGATACTCTATCTTTTCCCTGGTTGTTGGTGTGGGTGTGGGGTGTGTGTGTGTGTTGTTGTGTGGTGTGTGTGTGTGGTGTGTGGTGTGTGTGTGGAATCACCAAAACATACAGAAACAACTGTTCAGTCTTTATACAGTCTATGGTCTTACCTGTGAAAGATAATACCCCGACATATGTTTTTTTTTTATTGCGTGCGACGGTTTGTAGTGCCCAAGCTTCCTGCGAGTCATGTATGTTTTCGCCTGTCCCGAGGATGAGGGTTATGGTGAAGTTGCCCGCACCATATTGCGACGGTGACGTTTCCGTAGAAGGGGCCATGAGGCTCGAGGTATTTATTATGGCTATGCCTACAACGCCAACGCGATAAAATCTATTGAGAAGAAGCAAACCGCTTCGCTCTGCGTCCTCTTCTGTTCGACTGCCTCTTCTGTATATCAAATGTATATCACATTGCATTAACTACAGTATACTTTATATATAAAACATAAAACTATTACATTATATGTACAAATTAGGGACAGATATATTACACGAGGGCACAATAGTAGAATATAGAGCCGCTTTAAATTATCTAGATTTATATAGATATATATCTAATATATATATATATAGTTTTTTTTTGTTTTGTTTTTTTTTTTTTTTTTTTTTTTAAAAAAACTGTTTTATATATTTTTCGGTAATTGTCTTCAGTCCTGTTTTAATGGTAAGTGTTTTTCCATTGGACAGATAAATGCTTTATACACTCAAATAATTCCCCCCAAAGATAAGAAATAACAACCAGGCGTTTGAGGCCGACGCATGGCCCAAGGGTTCAAGGGGATGACCATAAGTGTAAAAAGCATCTGGGTTTAATGCACGCTGCGAGAGCGTATAAGTAATCATCTGTTCTACCTTGCTTGCGAGGCAGTGCGGTCGGCTGTGTGTGTGGGGGGGGGGTAGGTGGGTTGGGGACGTATCCGCAGCGCGCTTAAATGCACTGCATCGCCAGCAGTTCTGTCTCTCTGCATCCGTTCTCTTGCGCCTGCTCGCCTTCTCTCTCTCTCTTTCTCTCTCTTCCGAAATCTCTCTCTCTCTCTCTCTCTCTCCTCATCATCATCTCATTGCCATATCATCTCTCTCTCTCTCGCTCTCCTCTCTCAGTTCACTGCCTCTCCGCCAGAGTGCCCTGCATCCGTCTGTCCCGGAACAGAATCTCTCTGTATTCCTATTTCCTGTCTTTTGAAACTTTGAGCATATAGACAGACACCGTCAGCCCTTGCAAACCCTGCCAGGCCCAGTCCGTCTGCAGATCATCATCGTCAAACTCAACGTCCAGGATGGATGTTCTAATGAAGGGATTCTCCATGGCCAAGGAAGGAGTGGTGGCCGCCGCTGAGAAAACTAAAGCTGGAGTTGAAGAGGCAGCTCTCAGGACCAAAGAAGGGGTCATGTATGTGGGTAAGTGCAGATATTTGCTGCTTGTCTGTCTGTGTGTGTGTGTGTGTGTGTGTGTGTGTCCCACAAAGTGTAATAATAATACTGCAGCCTTGACAGTGATAATAATAGAAGTGTTCTATAAAGGTCTCTGTAATTATTTCCAATAGGTTTAATGCAGATGTGATGGATGAGTCGGCATTCCATTAGTATATGTGTGTGTGTGTGTGTGTGTGTGTGTGTGTTGTGGAGGTGAGTAGGGTCTCAGTGACTATGTGCTCCATTCTGCTAGGACGTGAGAGTGTACATGGAAGCAGCTGCGAATGTGAGATTCACGATTGATAAAAAATGCTGCAAAAATGGTGCAGGGAACGAAACCTGGGGTGTGGTGAAAGAGAGAGTTTTATGGTATTGCAGACCTGAAAGGGACAAAGTAAAAGCTCATAAAAACAATGACAAGATCAGTGTGCACTAATATTTCAGGTGTATTATTATCATAATAATACATTATGATACACTGTCTTGCACATAATTTTTTTTCTATTTAATTCAATGAAGTCCAACATGCTAATTATACATACTATTAACAATGTAACAAGTAGTAATTTGTAACAAAAATGGTGCTGTTAATAATTTATTATTAATGCATAAAAATGCATTGTGCACTACAATGCTGCAGAAATGCCATTTTCAGGCAAAGATTAGCTTTTTTACCCTTTTTTGACACAATTCCTGCATGCATTCATGTGTGTGAGAATAAGTTATTTTCCTGTTATGTACCTGTCCAATACAATATAATAATTCCAACTTCATCAACTAACCGTCTAGACACAATATTGTCCTGCACGCACTATAAAATGTTGTTAATGTGCACGTGTATTAGAGAGAAAGTAAGCAGGGGCATATAGAGCGGATCAGCTGAGCACTGCAGCATTTACTCCCTCCCTCTTTGCTCTCCCCATCTCCATACGTGTGTGCCGATGCAGCAGGATTTGCCTGGTTGTGAGTGGACTGTGATGACTAACCCTCACCATCCCTCTACACCACCATAGACAGCGAGAGAGAGATGGAGAAATGAGGTGCAGTGCTCGTGTTATGTCATAGGCTTGCAGCCCCATAGCGTCTGCTTATGCTCATCAGCACAGAAATGAACAGATGGCGTAGAGAGAACATGACCGAGGTAGAAAATACAAACTACAAACAATTCAACGCAAAACCATGACTATGTGTAGTATTCATTGCATTCTCACCTGGATGGAATGCATCTCAAAATGAGCTGTACACCATAGAGTGTTCAAGAAAACACTTGAAACTTTCTGTCCTTTATGTCATTTTCATCACCTATAACCTGACAGTTGTAATCTTACCTAATCCAATCAGATCAACAATCAACCCAGCATGCATTTGGGTGTGATGTAATCTTTATAAGCACTTCTCCACCAAGGTCACCTGTGCAGAGGTCACAGGCCTGCAAATCTGCTCTCACTCTAGTGCATGTATTGTCAGGGGGTTTCAGAGTGCTTAAATGGCATTTTGTGCACCAGGGCGTGAATTCAATACTCAAGTTGATTGTTATGAAGGCAGGTTACTTATTCTCCGTTTGGGAGAGAGAAAGCTACTGCATTTGGTAGCCTACTATGAATGGCCTTTCATTATTCATGGCTGAAGATGCAGTGTCGTCATCATCGTTGTATGACACAGTAGAGATCTCAACTGCTGATGCAAACGCTTTTTCTACAAGCAGCTCAAATTCATCCAGCAAACTGATATGAAAAAGTCAGTTTGAAAAGCAAACAGTGCAGATAGACTTTGCCATGAAATAAAGAGATCTCCCTTAAGGCACATACAGAAAGAACGCAGGAGAGCAGATGTGCTCAGCCATGCAGCATCTACTGAAAACTGAGCTTTCACATAAAGAAAGAGAGTGAGAGAAGAGAACTCTAAGAACAGAGATGGACCGACTAATGTATAAGTATAAATGAAAGACAGAGTAATATGAAAGCAGTTTGCATCTAAATATTACACTATCTATGTGATGAATTTTTAAATGCTTGATGACAGCAAGGCTCTAATATATGTAAGAGAATGATATTGAGGGTATTTGTAAGACTGACAGACAAACGCTTTGAAGCGTAGTGTCATTGCCTGTTATTGAAGCATTTGGTATCTTATCTGCTTTGAAGTGGTGCTGGAATTTCTGTCTGTGAATAGAGACATAAACAGGTTTAAATAATGACATTAGATTGATATCAAGAATTAAAGGGGTCCTATTATGCGTTTTCACTTTTTCAACTTTAGTTAGTCTGTAATGTTGCTGTTTGAGCATAAAAAAGATCGGCAAAGCTACAAGTCCACCTCACCCGATATTTTTATTTAACAGAAATCACTTTTTCAAAAACTACAATGAACGACTCTTTTGGACTACAACGCATATTTTCCGGGATTTGTGATATCACAAATATCGACGAATGGGACGAGACCCGGTTGAGCTTCACTAGAGAAGGCAACGAGTGTTATCACTATGTCGGAGACACGCTAGCTATCCCAACGCAGACGAACTTAGAGTGGTTACAATAACCCGGGTTTAAAACGCACTCAAATTGATTTGATATTGACGCAATATTAACACTGAAGCTCGCAGGCGGCTATGGTAAAGGGATGACATTTCCCGACCCGCGCCGAGTGCTGCCAATACACAAAACACATCTGGCCCAGCTAACCAATCACAGCACTTTTTGTGTTTCAGAAGGCGGGCCTTCATTTTCATACAGGAACTATTCTACGCCGTTCATGCCAGACTGGGAGAGAGGTGTTGTAATAATGTAAATTATGTGAAAAATAATGTTTTTTTTTTCGAACAACCTAGTATGAGAACCTGTTCTAGTACACCCCTAAAACAAAACCAAGACTTTGTAAAAGAGAATAATAGTACCCCTTTAAATCCTGATATTTTACAAACATCTAATATGACAATTACTATTACTACCATTTGTGGTCGTGTTTTTTTTGTTTTCTTTTTCTTTTTTATTAAATAATTTATTTAGCAAGCCATTCAATTGTTTAAAAACTGCCAGGTAAAGACTTTTTTTATTACCTAGTAAAAAAACTCCAACCATCTTTTCATGAACTAATCCTTGGAAAAAATTATCAGGGTTCCACAATAATAAATTTTTAATGTTTATAATTAAATTATGTTATTAACAGCCGGAGATCACGAGCAGATAATCCCATTTCGGCACAGGTGGAACGCGTTTATTTAATCAGCTTAACTACAAAATACGTGAATAGAAAAAAAAAAACCTATATATATATATATATATATACTCTATATATATATATATATATACATATACATAAACATATACCTCCAACTTAACCTCTGTCCCACACAGTTTTCCAGCATCCCTCCTCCACGACCCAGCTCCTCACATTAACTATTCTCTCTCAATCACTAGACTGGGAGTGCTCTGGGTTCAGGCTATATTCGGTGCTCAGAGCCCCCTTAGGACAGCACGCCAAAGATACTCACTATTTGCTCAATCCCCCACACAACCCACACCCCATTATATGTAGTGCGAACTCGTGAACCAAAATGTTTCTTGAGCACAAAAAAGCTAAATAGATGTTTCTGAAGCTGTGAGACACTTAGACTGGCCGCAATGATTACTGAAGTCAGCTTGCATCACAGGAATAATTACATTTAAACATTATAAAATATATATATTTTAAAGTGTAATAATATTGTAATATTATATAGAATATTTTACATAGGATGTTTTTGTCTCAGCGTCTCAGGTATGTTGCATATTGTTGAAAATCTGTTGTATGTTGTTAATGTTCAATCTGTTTCACATATTTTTTATTCTGTTTTCACTTGTCATTATAATGTATAGTAGATTGACACCTATCAGCAATCTTAAAAAATGCATGCTGTTCTAAAACATTGTCTATTGTTATGTCCATATCAATGTAAAAACTGCATATTTCACATGTTGACATAGAATAGCCATAACTAGGATGGCTTTGCCTCTATTTATATGGAACTTTTATTTGGTGTTTTTGTACCAATCCGCAATTTCTGAAGAACGTATCATGTTTGTTTCAGGCAACAAGACAAAGGAGGGAATGGTGTCAGGCGTAAACACAGGTGAGAAATGAATATGTGTGCATCTTGAGAGAATAGAAACTGAGAATTGAGAAGTCATTTACATTAACTATCTGTAATATCGACCTTCACAGTTGCCCAGAGGACCACCGACCAGGCGAATATTGTCGGTGAAACAGCGGTAGGCAGCACTAATGAAGTTGGACAGAAGACAGTAGAGGGACTGGAGAATGTGGCTGCAACAACCGGCCTAGTCAACCCGGTAAGTGACTGCCCGTTTATGCTCTTCTCAACCAGCACTAGATGTCACCCTTTCTCCAAAATCAAATTCAATTCACATCTTTTAATAGTCAATAGTTTCATAGTCTTTTATTCAATCTTTCTTGTGTATTGCACTTTAAAACACCTTTAAATTACTTAAGACAAGCCTAAGGGATCTATGTCTAATCTGGCATAACCACAAACTCGACATCTATTTGACTTTAAAACACAGTTTTGTTTAATAATACTGCACTAAACTACATATACTGTATAAATACTGGTATTTTGTGTCTAACACATTCTGTTTTGTTTTTCCCTGTTTACAATTGTGCTGTTAACAGGATGAGGCTTTATATGAGGTGCTTATTAAATTGGGTTTGGAATGGTTGATTTGGTTTTTTAGAGAGAAAGGCTAGACCGTAATGTGCATACATATATACTCGATGCTGCAATTTGAAACCATACCTTAACAGCGAGTTCAGTTACCTTCATTGCATGGCCCTTGGATCATGCTCTTTCATTGTGCATAATGAGAAACGGCAATGGCTGCATTGAGTGCCTCATTGATTAGCAGAATCCCATCAAGTAACACTAACTATATATAATTGTTCACAAATTTGTCTTGTGGGTGGGGGTGGGTGTGTGGGGGCACTCTACTTCTGCGCAGAATTGGGAAGGCAGCAGATCAGTGTTATTTTAGTATTATTTATGAATATTTAGATTTTTGTTTTCATTTAAATTTTAGTTTGTTTTAGTAATTTTTTGTGTTTTTGTCATTTCTTTTAAATATTTTTATTTAGCTTTCTTTTTTTTTTCATTTTAGTTTTAGTAATTACTACAACTTATTTTATATCAGTTAGTTGCCAAGGCCACATTTTTAATTTTAAGCTTTTTAAGTTTGAGATTTTTCTCTTTTGTTTTATTTCAGCTTCATTTTAATTTAATATTATTAATAGTTTTAGTTTTTAGTAACAGCACTGGCACTGATGTACTGAATGAACTGCAGTGATCTTTAATCACTTGACAGCAAAATTAAATTGATACACTAATACCATAATCAAGAGAGGCAAATCTTCACTTAACACATGTGAGTGAGTTGAATGACAAGCAAATGACAGATCTGTCCTCATATTTACCAGTCTTTCATTCCAAATGCATCAACTAACAACCTGGGAACTCTATTGTGATAATAACTCATCTTCATTCTGGCAGGACAGTACAGATGCAATAAAATAGTATGATTCATCAAGTAAATGATGCTAAACAGTTACACTTTCACATCCTCAGACAGCTTACTAATGTCAGTGTGCCATTGCATTCTGCATTTCTAACTGCTCGTGGATGCATGCTTTTGTTTTCCCTGTGCGATATTCTTGCTACTTGCTGATGCTCCTCTTGAAAATACTGTTGAATAATGGTCTTTAAAAAAAACATTTGGACATTGTGCATATATAGGAAAGATGGCTTATCTAGGACCAAAGTTTGGCCTTCAGAGCGTTACTTAAAATACATGAGATGTTTGTCTTCAGAATCTCTCATGAAAATGTAAGCACTTATTACTTGAAACAACTTTACTTTTTGCTACATTACAGATTGCAACATTTTGTTGAATAGCCTGTTTAACTTTGAAATACGTTAGATTATGAAAGTAAAATTGGTTGCAAACAGCATTTTATGTTGATTTTGAGAGCTGTAAGGAAAGATTTTGTGGGGGATGTAACGAAGAAAGAAGAAAGAGAGTAGACTAAGACTGTTGTGAGGCAGAAAGTCCTTGGAGGAGGACAGAGTGTCTGGACCTGACAGTGACTCAGCAGAAGAGCTCAGCAGAGACCAAACAAATAGAGGCAGAGACAGAGACAGAAGAAGAAGTACCTGCCAGCTGCATTCTCCTTCCACAGGAACTCCATGGCCATCGTTTACATCCCTCCCTTCGTCCCTCCCTCCATCTCTGCAGAGACAGCAGTCATAACACACTGCAGTGAACAGACATTGTCCCTCTGCACAGGCAGTGTCTGAGAGGCCTGTGGCTGTGCTGCATCCCTGCATGGATATTATTTAGTATGGCTGTTTAACATGACAAAAGCTGTTGTTGCACTCCATATGAAGATTTACTGCTGAATATATGAATGCCAGATGGATCTAAAAGAAGAAAGCAGCTGTATCTTGGATTTTAATGGTGTCTGTATTTCACAGGGTGACTTCTCTCATGGGGGCGGCATGGAAGGAGGAGATGGTGGAGAGGTGAGATCAGAGAAAAAGCACTTTCTATGAAAACCCTTCACTTTGGTCTCTCATTATTTATTTGTTTTTTAATTTTTAAAGCATTGGAGAGACAAATCTCATATTTTTTATGATATGTTAATGAATTAATTTGTAACAACAACAAAAAAGTAGCATGTTGCATACCATATAAGAAACACATTAAATTTCTCCACATGTATATACTTCTGTTCAAAACAGTAATATGTGACCCTGGACCACAAAACCAGTCTTAAGTCGCTGGGGTATATTTGTACATGCCCAACATACTTTTGGGCAAAATGATACGTTTTTCTTTATTACCCAAAAATCATTAGGATATTAAGTAAAGATCATGTTCCATGAAGATATTTAGTAAATTTCCTTCTGTAAATATATCAAAACTTAATTTTTGATTGGTAATATGCATTGCTAAGGACTTCTTTTGGACAACTTTAAAGGCAATTTTCTCGATATTTAGATTTTTTGCACCCTCAGATTCCAAATTTTCAAATAGTTGTATCTCAGCCATATATTGTCCTATCCTAACAAACCATACATCAGTGGAAAGCTTATTTATCCAACTTTCAGATGTATAAATCTCAAAAAATCTTTGAATAACAATATTTAAAATCTTCTGTAATGATACAAATGTCTTTACTTTCACTTTTTTAAAATTTAATGCCAATTCATCTAAATACAAGTATTAATTTCTTACAAAAAAATTCCTAAGCCCCAAATTTCAACAGTATTATATTTTATTTTATTATTATTAATACATAATTATAATAATTTTAAGCGCGGTAACTTATAGTATATATATATGCTAGAAATTAGAATTAGTGGCCCCCCCCCCCAGTGGCAATTGATGTTGAAAAGACATTTGAGGTAAAATATGCAAATCAAACTGACATCAAAAGCTTAACATGACGTTGATTTGATGTAAAATATAGATATAAAAAACATATAGCCTACATATACATTAAACCAATTTCAGTGTGGGATTAACTTCCTATTTTCAGCCAATTACCAGTGGAAGAAATTGCCATGCAAACCAAATTTAAAATGATGTTACAGCATCTTTATCAAGTCTTGACTAATATTTGACATTAAATTGATATCAAGGTGCCCGCCATGTTTGCATGCCGATTAAATTTTTTTAATTTGATCTGCAATCCTGACAGTTAAGGTTAAGCACTTACTTTCACTGACTATTTCCTGAAAAAAGAATGACTTTGTTGCGAACTCTCTTCATGGAATGTGTCCAAAGCATCTGCGTCTATGTAGATAAGAATACCAGTATTACACCATATATAAAATGACTTAACCTGTGTTCTTTCTGTTCATCAGGGTTATTAGTCCAGAGGCCTGAAGCTGAAACAGTCCCCTCTCTTCCCTCTGACTCTCCACCTCTGAGTTTCTGCTCCAAAGCCTCACCCCTTCCAGACCCCAGATGTTACTGATATTTTTTGTGACTGTATGGAAAACCAAGTTGAAAAAGACTTTCCCTGAGCCCTGTAGCCGTTAGATGTGTGACGCTTCCCCACCTCTCCATCTGTGGTGTCGTCATGCTGTTCTTTATTGTTATTGTCATTCCTTAACCTGTCCACACCTCATCTAAAATACACACAAACACTCATACATGGACAGGAACCGTGAAGCCCAGAGGCTGATATCAGAGGTTGAAGTGGTCTTTTAGGAGCATGGCTGAAAGAAAAAAAGAAAAAAACTGCATGGACCCGGATGTAGAAAAAGCACTACATCTCATTTCTCCGGGCTGTAGCATGTTGTTCTGCTCTTTGTGAGATCATAGCCATGTTTCAATTTATTTAGTCTTGAAAATGCTGCAATGTACACAATAAGTTGTGTGTACATTAAGAGATACATTACATTCCTTCAGTTCAGTATGTGTGCAGAATAGAGTTTCTGTGTGCTTGACCAATAGACTTAGCGTGTGATTTGTTAGAGTACGAGCAAATGTTTATTCACAAAATGTGAACGCATACTGTATACATAGATACACGATTATCCGTTTTGATGTAGCAGTGTTAGACTTGCATTTCTTCATTAGCTTGCACACATGAGATTTGGGCTTGAATGAGGTTTGCGTTGAAAAAGGGTTTGAGCCTTTCGGCGTTTCTAGGACACGGACCTGTGAATGTTGAGCAGATATCAATCTGCAAACACATCCTGGTTTGTCCTATTTTGTCCAAGGCGATTAAGTGGTGGCGATCAGGACTTTTTGGCTGCCCGCAATTTAAAGCACGACACGCACGCATTGCCAAGTGTGTTAGTGGGCCTGTTCTGTAGCACTGTGCTGTGATGACTCAAGGGAAAGAAGTGTAGATCTTTACGACGAACATAGCGACCCAAACCCCGCCCTTGTCCTGTCACTCAACGGTGTGTTCAGATCCACCCCAGGCTTGTGTCTGCTGTAGGTAACTAGGACAAAGCTATCAAACATAGCAGTCTGTTCTTTTTTTTGAAGCCACAAAAAAACTGAAGACTGCATGTTGCCTTATATTCACTTACACACACACACAATATATATATATACCGTATATACACCACAAAGCTGATCAAAACACAGAAACACAATCTTTGAGCTTTTCTCTCTTTGCGCTCTCTGGAACAACACACATACACAGACAAACAAATGTCCCACATACCTTTTTATGTTGGCATCAAAGCAGGCAAGCTGATTTTATAAACTATATAAGTGAAATAAAGAGTTTTGTTGAAATCTATGCCACTGAGTCAAATTTGATTTTGTGAGAAGGATTGGAGGTGTCCTTTGCACTACAAAATACACTGGGGGGAAAAAAAGTGTGTTGTATAACATCCCTTTTAACTCCTGATGGCTTTTTTCCATTTTTACTTATAGAGATAATTCATGGAAAATTGCCATGCTTAAGTGAAAGATTTCTGCCACCGGTAGAAATAACAAAACATGAATGAATGCATGCTATTCCCACTATGGCACTATAGCAGAGGATAATTTACCATTTCCACAGCGTAATATAGCTCTTTTCACATGTTTTGATTTTGGATTTGATAGTTGCACAGTATAAATCACTATTCAACTTAAAAACACAATGTCAAAGATCAGCATTGTTTTATACTAAGTATGAAGTAGCAAGGGTTTAAAAGAAAACTAATTGGATCTACTTGAATCACAAATGGCCTATTTTGAATTCAAAACGGCATTTTTTTAATCCTTGTTATATCTTCTCATTTCCGTTCAAATGTAACTCCAATGCCAAGTCCACAAACAATCGTGACGTTTTTATTTTTGAAGATCATCAGAATGATCTTATATTAACGTTAATCACTTTGCCCTCTTAGGCAATAACGTTACACTTTGAATGACTTTATAGAGTAAGCTTACCAATTTCTGTTAGTTCACTTTGATATTGCTGTCCTTATTTTAATGTATTGTTCTTTTTTCCCCTTTGTCGTTTCTGTTCTGCGCCCCAGAGCGTTTCTGCACCAGTAATGTGTCGAAGGGTGAGCAGTTGATATGTACTCAGTTTATTAAAAATTTCGAACTAATTAAAAATGCTAAAAAAACGTTAAATAAAAATGTTTCATTACACTATTTTTAACAACTAAGCTTTTTATTATTTTCAACATTTTATCACGGAATGATTTCGGCAAAATGGTGCCCCCCTCTGTTCGGTGCCCCTATATGCACAGCATATACTGCATACCCCGTTTTTGTGCCACTGTCCATACCTAGTAGTCCATATACACCAAAAAATTGGTGATGAAACAATTTTTACTAATCAATTGCTAGTAAATTTCACAAATAATTACAAAGAAACAGCAAGTAACACATTTAATAAAATGTGAAATGAAGTAGTAAGACCTGAAGACTGTAAACCTATCCATGATCTATTGTTTTTATTTACGATACAACAATCATTTACACCACAACTACTATCTATAGGGAGCCGTCATTTACAGCGATACGTTTTGCTCATAATAGATCCACTTTATTTGGGGATAAAATTAAATATATATATGTTCTATTCTATTCTATTTTAAAACTTGTTTGGAAAAAGTCCATAGCTTCCTTTATATGCCATACACTTTAGGGGATAAGGTAATGACCGGTAAAGTATGTGTTTTTGATGGCACTAATAGGATCAATCGCACGCCCTTCCACAAACAAACAAACCTCAAAGCCCAACCATTCACGTTTCACACAGACCACAGCAATTATCCACCACACCTTAAGCACAGTACCCTCTAGTATCCGTCAGCACACACCCAGTATGCAGAGAAAAGTACTGAATCTAGTTACTGAGACTGAGAACAATCTGTTTGCTTGGTTATGTATCTTTTGACCAAATATTGATTAAAGGAATTGTTCACCCAAAACTGAAAATGAACTGTACTCACCCTCAGGCCATCTAAGATTATATGTTTTTTTCTGCATATAACAGATGTGGAAAAATCGGCATTCTCATTCCTGCTCACCAATGGATCCCTCTGCAGTGAATGAGTGCCGTCAGAATGAGAGTCCAAACAGCTAAAGCATCACAATGATCCACAAGTAATCCACATAACGCAAAAAGCAAATCTCATGAAGGAAAAATTGCTGTTCATTTACTCACCCTCAGGCCATCCAAGATGACATTTTAGGTTACTTTTTTTCTTCAGTAGAACAGGAAAGAAGACTTTTAGCTGCAACTGCTGTCCTTGGCCTTTCATACACTGCATGTCTGTGGCTGCTGGTTTTTGAAAGTAAAAAAAAAAAAAAACATATACTCTACCCCATTAATGGCCGTGGGCTCCTGCCGATATATTGAGGTCTTACGAAGCAAAACGATTGGTCTGTGCAAGAAACTGAATTTTATTTATAACATTTTTAGCTTTAATCCACAGCCTGGGCAATTGGTTTTCAGCACATTCACAGTTGTCTTGTGCATAAACTTCCTGTCGCATATTGATGTATGCACTGGCTCCTACTCACACGTAAGCTGAAGCGGTTTATTTACAATGGAGAGCGAGGAGTCACGTGAAGACCTTCACCAGCAGTACCAGCGTCTGACGCTCACAATGTACAGTACATTTAATTTTATGCACAGCCCTACTTGTTTGAACCAGAATACTCAGAGTACAGAATAACTTAATTTATTATATTTAAATTGTATCCTAGATTTTCAGTGTGGTGTTCACTTCACAATGGAGGTTTCTGTTCCTTTGCACCTAAATTTCAACAAACCCACCACCCATAAACATATTCTTTACCATCAGAATGCATAAGACAAAAAAAACATTAGGAAAATGATCTCAAATCATTTCAGATACTGTAAATCTCAAAAACCGTAAAAGTGTAAAATTGCCTACAGCTTGACGCATTTTGCAACATAAATTCTTAGGCTGCTTCCTTTATGAGTCACGCAACCCTGTATTCACCCAAACTATCATTTACCAACAGTGAAAGCTTGTATTTCCAGTATAGTATTGTGTGTGATGCCACACCCTGTATACAGTACAAACAATACTTCTGAGGGGGTTCATATTGACGTTTAATGTCTTGTTTTAGCAATTAAATGAATTTATAACTTTCTTCAGCTCTGAATACTCCTTTAATGCGTGAGAAGAGAAATACAGACATGAAGTGACAGAGATGACTAATGCCAGAGAGGTGGAGGAGTTTGAGAGGGTGTTTCTCATCCAGTGAAGGGGGGAGGGGGGGGGGAAGCAAAAATGTTAAACAAAGCAGCCTATAAGTACGAACATATCTGATGCACACACAGTTCCTGACTGACATCAGACACGAAACATGGACTTCA
This sequence comes from Sinocyclocheilus anophthalmus, assembly GCA_018155175.1. Classification (NCBI taxonomy): domain Eukaryota; kingdom Metazoa; phylum Chordata; class Actinopteri; order Cypriniformes; family Cyprinidae; genus Sinocyclocheilus; species Sinocyclocheilus anophthalmus. Next base: position 458,792 of record JADLZN010008622.1, read on the forward strand.
TCAAGGGTGCAGCGGATGGGCATGTGGACAAGATAATCGATCAGGCTGGTAAGTTCAAGACATATTTTATAAGCTTTATTCAATGCATCTATGCACTGTTGAAGGTTACAGTATGGCATTTGAAAATTAAAAACCTGAAATTCATGCCTGAAAACTAATGTAACAAATTAAATTAATTGCAAGAAGTGCTAGTAATTTCGGTAATTTAAAGCTTGCTTTTCCTTAAACGTACAGGCAAGACCATTAACTTTTATAAATGTTACAGCTGATGTTGCCAAAGAGAAAGTTGGAGCAATAATTGGAGGAGACAAGAAAAAGGCAGGAGGTGCAAAAGACCAGAAAGAGGGTGGAGGTAATATTTTAAGTTTCCTTTGATAGGAGACCTTGGAAAGATATTTAACTCTCCTAGTATCATATTCATCCAGTTTGAAACTCTCCGATTAATACATTCTGTCTGCAGGCATCGGCAAAGCTGCTACAGACACTTCAGCCAAAAGTGCCACTGATCAGGCTATGGACATTGGGAAGAGTCTGTTCAAGTGAGCCTGCATACTTTTAACACGAACTTTCTCACTCATCACTGGACTCTAACTGGACCCCACAATCCTGCATTTTTTAAACTTTGTATGGCAACACTGAATGTTTCTCCAAAAGCTGTATGTTTTATGTCATCTTGAAACAGGCAAAGCCTATATTTCTGTTTTCTGCACTGTTTGGATCTGTAAATTGAACAAAAAAAAAAAAAAAAAAAAAACGTTTAATTTCAGAATGCATTAATATTTAAAGTACACATTCATAAATATGCTGTAGTGAAAGTTAATTGTAATTACTGATTACACAAAGCCAATAAAATTGATGCTCAACATTATGGAAATAAAGAACTAAAGAGCTGTTGCTCAGTGGGAGATTGAGTTAGCTTACATTGTGAAGTAGTTTTTTTGTTGTCATTTTTTTTAATGCTTGAAATGATTTCTGTAAAATTGTCAAACATGTCATGTTTTAAGATAAGAAAAACCAGCTAATACTACAAAACATCACAGAATTAATCAAATCTGTTACTGATACTTACTGGTGTTTGTGCTGTTGTTGTCCCACCAAAATGATGTCACTTCCTTGTGGATTTCCTTCAGGAACTGATTTTGGCTAGATAAAAGGGACATTTAATAAAGAATACTAATAATGATAAAAACCTTATAAATTGACTACATAGCACGTTCAAGTCATGTCAGATAGATCATGATCATGACAAACGGCAACTCAAGCAGGATACTGCGTTTTTTCTTTGAGCCACAAATTTGTTTAAATTAAATAAAATAATTGTTTTCGTTTTCAAAAACAACTAGCTAGGTTGCATGTACAGAATGTATAGGTACTAGTTACGAATATATTAAGCTAGATAGATTAAACATCTCTAATATCTATATAATACCTCAGTTAAAGACAAGAGAACTCTTTTAGAAAAACTTTTTTCTTCTGACCGTTTGGATTGAGAAAATGTCAAAAAAATAAAAAGAAATACCTACACTACTTCTCAGTTGCCTGCTTTCCATGTTATAAGCAAATCATCAAAGACATGGCGAAAACGGCAATAGTCAAAGTATTTACACTACTTAAAATTCACCCTTATTTTCACTCAGTTGTTAAATTACCAATATTTTAATTAATTGCCAATCCTAATAATGACATGACAGGAATGGGAAAATGGTCTACATAATAGTGTGCTACATGTGTTTTTTTTTGGTGACACTGAAAAAAAAAAATTAAACCGAAAATAAATTATGATCATTTGTTTTATTCTCAACAAAAAAAGGCAATATAAATTTCCAAAGCACAGTTCCAGATATGGGTGCAGATAAGCTTGGTGAACAACTTCCAGCTCTCATTTAAGCCCAAGTGCTCCGGGTCCTCTAGGTTTAACAACTAGCAGATCTCTAAATGCTATGGGGTGTGAACTGCATCAGATCAAAAAAATCTAAATGTACTGCACACTGTCAGCTAGAACTTCATTACATCTCTAGGTCAAAACATTAAGATGAGGCAAATCATGGCTGGGTTTCCCTATGTGTGATGCACTACATGAACAATATTGACAAAATAATTCCTCCGAGTATAAAACTCCTTCTCACAGGTGTAAGGCATCTTTAATGCTCTTCATTACTGTAGCAATAACCATGTTTAAATGGTTTGCAAGAACGAACAATAAGAATAAAGTAAATAAAACCTACCAGGACAAAAACGCACCAAGTTGAAGTAAAATTTTGAGGCGAGAGGAAGACAGGGCCAACATGACAAATTAACGGACATTTAAAAACAGTGCGCTACAGTTGCATTTGAAGAGGACCACATTAGTTTACCACAGATCAATACAAAAACCAGGGACAAAATAAACAAGTTACAACTAAACACACTTGAGAAACCTGATTATTGGTGCCAGTTTGTTTTGAGACCACATCACATAGAGTGATATAGTGAAAACAGCAGCCTCAGAACCGAATAAGCTGCTTTAGAGTTCTCAAACTCATGAGGACAGAGCTTCTGGGATATGAGAGCATGAGGGTAATATAATAGAGGAAATGGGGTTAGGCTGATGTAAACTCAGATATGTTAAAAAGGTTGTAGAGAGGGATCGAGAGGTTGATGGACGGTTTTGTCTTCTTTTTGCAAAGGGGAATTTTGGGTCATTTATGTAAAGGTCAGGCCAGCCTCATTGTACACCTTGAAGACCTTCTCAATGGCGTTGACGTAAGCTGCCGTCCTCAAATCCAAGCCAAGGTTGTACTTGTTTGCCGTGCGCATAATTTGCTGCAAAGAAAAAATATTACTACATGAATACAGGTTTGACTACATTGAAGCTCATTTACAAAGCATGGAGGAAAAAACAGAAAGAGCGTCAATAAATAATAACGACATCTGTGCAATGGGCGAGGTGCTTTTCTTTACACAACAATCATACCACACTAGATTAAAATCTGCCTGAAGCGAGGGCTGAATGCTGTGGACGAGTTAAAATTATCTTTCAACTGTTTTATGAAAATATAATGCTGTTATAAAGCAGCTGAGGTGGAGTCAAGGGCGGTTCCTGCTCTACCTGGTGTTGTTTTACAGATAGTATGACTGAATGCTCTATGCGTGTCAGCTTCAATATGCACAACTTTTCAGTGACAATAAAAGAACTTACCCTGGCTGACCTCTCCATGGTGTAGGCAAGACCAGAGTGCACAATGTCCTTCTCAGAGGCACCCTGTATGACAAACACATCACATCACATCAATGCACAAACATCACATGAGAGTTCAAACTGCTGATCTTGGAGAGAACTCCAAAGCTTTGTTCACAGAGCATAAAAATCCAATTTGTTTTCAAATTCAATCTTTAGGACAGACTGACTGCAGTCATTCTGTAAGCGATGAAATCCAGTCAATATCTGGTATATCAATATCAGTTACCAAAGTGATAACTTAAGCTCAACATGTGTTTGTTTTTTGTTTTTTTGCTTTGCTGACTACAGTCACTAAATGGTTATGCCAAAAAAATAAAAAGTACACTCAAAAATGACAAGAAACTAAGAAATTAAATAATAGACATATGCATTATCTTAACAAAAAAAAGGGCGAAAAATCCCGATTCTCTGTGGGGTCAACATCTGGTATACCAACTTTAGCTAACCTGAAACTTGCATGCAGTATGATGACTGAAAACCCAAATGTATTTATAGATGTGGGGATTGGTTTGCTCCTCAGACTAGGATGCACTAACTTTCGTTTAAAAAAAGTTAAGATACATAAATAAACATTAATATAATAAGGAATAAATAAAACCTAAAGCATACTATATTATATAATATATCTATTATATATATATATATATAATACTGTATATGTGTGTGGTGGATGTTGTGTGATGGTGTGTGCTGCAAGCCAAAGGTAAAACATGTGTACACTTTACAGCTACACGGGCCTTGAAGTCAGGCTGGGGCAACGGCTGGGTCCCCCCTGCGTATCCGCCAACTTCCTTTCACGACTCTCGTGCACAAGACCACTGGACAAAAGAAATATAAAATTCTTATTCCATTCCCCTCTGTTTCACCTCAAACTTTGTAAGAGTGATGTTTGATCAAAATGCACATCTGTTTCGAGCACACTTAGGGGTGCAAAGTGTCATTATTTACAAGCACCCTTTAGAAAAAGGTTTTTGAGAATGGTAATTTATCTTAGAGCGGCATTTTGCGCTAACACTGATTTGTCTTAAAAGACCGAAGCCACACATCCACACTGGCGACGTTTACATTCCAATTTTTGGTTGTCAGCGGAAAAAAAAAAAAAAAAAACACAAAAACAAAAAAAAAAAAAAAAAAAAAAAAAAAACCTGGAATTATTCCGTTGAGAACTCTGAATGGTAGTGTTTTACATGGGCTAAATAAGTTATTCGGGTTGCTGTGCCGTGTAGTTCACACAGCTCAAACCTGTTTTTTTTTTTACCTGCACACACTGCACAAATATAGAGTTTCTCACTGTTTGCATATAATAACCACTCTCCTACACGGTTTCTTTTGTTTTTAACAGCAGAATTAATATTTAATTAATTTTATTAATTTATGGATAAATATACATTTAAACCGCTGTGCCGTGCTGCTCATATTTAATTATCACACAGTAAAAATGCCCCTCCCCGTGCCCAAAGGGTTGCCTGTGGATGAGAATCCAAAACAAGGACTGGTGGGAGGTTTTTTCTTTCTCCACTTCACAGTTGCCGAGTGAAATGAGAGTTTTATAATGACAGGACAAGCATTTATACAACACTTTATTCAAAAGGAAGAACCGCTCGTTCTGCGCGTCATACTTCATTTCGCTATTTCTGCGTCACTGCACATGCGCAGTCCTTTCAGTTTCAGGGTTCAATCCGATCAAGTGTTTAAATGCACTCTCAATCATATTAGAAAAGGAATAAACCACACATTTCATTCAGATCCAATTTCATTCCGATCAGCTCATCGGATCGCTAAGGGGTTTACATGAAGGCGTTTCAGGTCCGCTTGAGCGGTCAATCCGATTACAATCGCTTATTTGGTTGCATGTAAATGTAGCCACTGTTAGCAGTCAACTTCTGTCACACTGACACATCTCTTCCATACTCTGGCTTCCATCTCATTTAATTACTGCAATTTACATTAATGGATAATTTCTTGAAGGGCTAGCAGGCTTTGACATCTGGATGTCAATTAAATTGGTATAACCAAGGAGAGAGACGAAGAGAAGCTAAGCCATGTGACCCAGTACATATAGCACACAATAGCAGGGGTGGATCAAACTCTCCTGTAAGGAACATTGCCACACCCTGCTGATCACAGCTCTGCATTAGGCCTGCCTGCATGTTAAGAATAAGTGCCAAAAGGGAGGGAGTGTTGCAAGGAAATGGAATCAAGAAAAAAGAGACCATGGAGCGTGTGACAGAGAACACCAAACACATACTCAGCAGGTGGTAGTTGGAGTCCCTCTCATACTTGAAGGTCAGACGACCGTAGCTGACGTGGTTTAGGTTCTTCAGCCACTCAAAGTAGGAGACTGTGACACCTCCAGCGTTCAGGTACATGTCCTGCACATAAAGATATAAATCATTATTCCTGTTTCTATTTTCCTGAAGCACGACAGAGTTTGAGAGAATGTTGTTCTCTTACTGGAATGACCATAATGTTCCTCTCTATGAAGATCTTGTCAGCATCTGGTGTAGTGGGACCATTAGCACCTTCAGCAATAATCTGAAGCAATAAAAAAAAGATACGTTCAGCATTGGTGAAGAACATTTAAGCATAGCAACCACATCTGGCTGATGCTGTTGGTGTCAGACCTTAGCTTTGATATTGTGAGCGTTCTTCCTGGTCAGCTGTTTCTCTCCAGCTGCAGGGATGAGGATATCACACTCAGCTTCCAGAATGTTTCCCTCATATGGCTGAGAGTTGGGGAAGCCCACAATAGTACCATGTTGCTAAAGAGAAAGCAGAAACATATTCAAAAAACAGTTTAAGTACAGAAAAAGGGGCAAATTCTCACCAGAGATTCAGAAAAGCAATTGTACTGTAAATGGACCCTTAACTGACCAATTTGTAGTCCTCCAGCTCTTTGGGGTCCATGCCGTTGGGGTTCCAGATGCTTCCATCGATTTCAGCAATTCCCACACACTTGGCACCATAACGGTGGAGGTAACGCATGGAATGCAGACCCACATTACCGAAACCCTGCATGACAGGATAGGAAACTAGGATAAATTGTGGTAAAAACATAATCCTGTTTTTCTTGGAAATGGCGCCCCTGTGTGGTTTTGATTCAGAATAGACTAGCTATCAACGGTTCTCAAGCAGGCCTCAAACTTCCAAGAGCCCTTAAGATGACTAAAAAGTATTAAAATTAACAAATTATTATTAATTTGTTAAAATAATCAAATTCTAATCCAAATCAAAAAGCTAAAAAACATGCAAAACTATTATGTAAACTAAGCAATTCTTATATATTACAATAAAAAAATTATTACAAATATTTATTTCCCCCTCTTAAATAACTGTTGCTTTTAACTGAAGAACATACAGTTCTTGAAGCGTCATAAGTCACAAAAAGAATCATGATTAACTATGGTAATTTGATATCAATACTCCTAGTTTCTATTAACAAAAGAGGTTTGAAAACAAGCAGCTGTGTCATAATTATAAGAAAATTACTGGAAATAGCTTATACTGGAAAGCCTATTCACCTCATCAAAGGTATTTCTGGGAAGATGTCATGTGCATGTCAAAAGGGGAAACGCATATGGCTGCTCATATCACAAAAGGACAAACGGGAAGCAGTCATACCACTCCTCTCCTGAGGCTTTGTTTGACACTAATGACTATGCTATCTCTTCTCTGTGCGGCTCTAAATCCATAACACATCTTCTCTTGTCTCTTCACTACACATGGCACTAAATCTTTAGAAAGAGAATGTAATTGGTGAGGCAGTAATCCCAGAGCAACAGTCGATGAGAATCCCTTCCCTCTGTAGTCTGGGCTGCACTGATTGAATTGAGTTTCGACCACACTGTGATTAAGACTGAAATTCATTATTTGAACCCAAAGACAAAACAACTAAATCTTAATCCTAGAGAATAAACCTGCAAGTTCATGGGAAAGTCAACTGATTTCAAAGCTGTAAAGAAAAGCCGTTGTCTGTGGTATTTGCAGTGGGATTCTTACAGCATGTGATTTCAAGGAACTGAGATGTACTAGATGCTGACATATGGTTAACTCTTCCTTTTTTTGTGTCAGCAAAAAAATATTTAGTCAGCATATTATACTGTCACTTGGTTATTTCGGGCCAAAATGAAAATTCTGTAATCATTTACTCACCCTCCAATTTAGTTACAGCAACACAACAACTTTGTTTGACGATGCTTCTTTTCATAAAATGAAAACATATTCTGATCAGTGGCAGACATGTTTCAACAAAGTAGTCCATATGACTTTAAAAAGTCTTCTGAAGTCATACAATAGCCTTTTGCTTTCATTTTTAGCACAACAATTCCTGGTCACTGTATGATAAAGAGCAGCATGAACATTCTGCTAAACATTTCTATTTGACTTATGGTGCTTTTCCACTGCATGGCACGGCTCGGCTCAGTTTGCGTTTCCATTGCAGTTTAGTACCGCTTTAGAGTGGGCAGGATTATATACAATTGATCGCTATTGCCCGGACTTCCCTGAAAAACTTTTTCCTATCTGCGCATCCCCGCAAGCTCCTCCTGGATCCGCTTCCCTCGGCTATCAACGAGAGGAATGTCGGTACTTCTCAACGACCACGAAACAGGCCATATTTTGTTGTTTAAAGGGGTGGTTCACAGTTTTTTTTTCTAGGCTTGATTGTGTTTATGGGGTGCAGTCTAACATGTGTTAATGCTTTGTTTAAAAAAAACACATTCTTTTTTCACATAATTTACTTTTATTCCACACCACTCTGTCCCTTCTAAACGGGCTGATCTTTTCCTGTTTTTTATGAAGCCCCGCCCTCAGAAATAGAAACAGTTTTTGATTGAAAACAATCAAAATGTGTTGTGATTGGCTAAACCGCCTCGCCCTAGTGCAAAACGTGTAAACATCCCGGCCTCCCTCATCTCAGCCGGCATGTGCTCCAGTTGTATTGTAACAACGGGCATTCGTTTAAATTATCGTGTCCTCTGATCATTTTTGATCCCCTATTGAGACCAGAGGATATGATGAAAGGAAGATCAGTCAGAACCTGGTGCAAGCAGCGAGGCTTTTAATGTAGGCACCTATGTTTTTTTGGTTGCTCATACTTTAGGATATGGCTGTTATTTATAAATGCATACTGCTTGTTAGCTTTTAGAATAATAGATACTGTTTTGTAAGCCTTGAGTTAAGCTCTTAAAATACAGTTCGGGCGTCAAACTGCACGCGCGTTTCCCACTGTTTTAATGCTACTTTCTCACTACCGCTCTGGTGCAAAATAGAAGTCTAATTTTGAACAGTTTCATTGTTGGGAGTCATGAGGCCGTGAATTTAGCAGAGAGAGAGGAGACGAGCTGCAGAGCTTGGGGTAACGCGAGCCTGGGGGAGAGAGGAACAACAGAGTTATCTGATAACCCGCATGGTATCATTGCTATTAGAACTTCAGTTGGTGACCTTGTGAATCAATTAGTATCGTTAGAAGACAGAATCGCGATTCGATATGAATAGATTTTTACGTGCATGTCTAGTTTTCTCTTCCTCTTCTCTAAAGCAGCGCGGCATGGCCTCGACCCCTTTGCTGCCTTTTCCCGAGTGCGGGGTTTGTCTGGGTTTTTTTACGTCACGAACCCGGGAAGTAACTTTTTGTAGTCCCTACCAGCCGTTTTTGTAGGCATTAAACTGCCAGAAATTTAAAAGGCGATATCTCCGTTTGCATTGAACTTTCAGCTTCGTAACTTTGCAGACATTGTTTATGCTCAAACAGCAACATTACACACTAACTAATGTTAAAAAAGTGAAATCCCAATCAACTACCCCTTTAAAAAAAAGGTGCGCTCGTTCGAATCGGTTGCGTTTGTTCAAAAAAAAAAGTTGCGTTCGATCCTTCGCTGGCTGTGCTGATTTTAATCTAGCGGTTCTTTTGTGTTTGTGTTGCAAGTTCAGTGACGTAGGTAGTGACAATTCTCTCCGGCAAATCAGTGATCAGCAGGGTTTACACGTCACATTTTGGTAACAGTACGGCTCGCTTGGAACCTCAGCTGAAATGGTAATGAAAAACCCACCAAAAGCGAGCCATACCGTGCCGTACCATGCAGTGGAAAAGTGCCATAACATCCACCAGCTCCGTGAAGTTTTAATCGGAAGCAAAATCCTGGTCGCCGCCCTAGTTTGCTCATGTAGGAGGCTTCATTGATGAAATTCTCAATGCCATGGAAGACTCCACGACCAGTGGCTGAGATTCTGCCATGGATACCACCCTGGCTAATGGGTTTACCTGTCACACAGGCATGGGCATTGATATCCTACAGAAAGAAAGAGAGAGACACACAAACAAAAAAGAAAAAAATGGGCCAATTAGTGTATTATACTTTCTATCGCAGTAACACACACATTTCAAAAACACAACAGGGTTATTATAGTTAACTACTGTAAAACTAAAAAAAAACATTTTTGTCACTTGACATTAAATTAAATTTTTTTTAAAAAAACACTTATTTCAGTTAGTCACCATGGCAACATTTCATTTAGGCTAACTTGATGTACTAAAACTGAAATAAAAAACTATAGGCGTGTCAAAAATGACAAAAACACAACAAAATTACTAAAACTACTATATCAACTATAATGAAAATAAAAACAGAATATATGAACATTTTAACAAATCAAAATATTCATAACTATAATATGATACTAAAATGACACTGGAACATTTTAACAAATATAAACAATATTATACTGATTCTGTTTCTAATTTTACTATACAATACTAACTTTTCGGTAACATTTAATTACAATTTTTAATGTAATTACCTGTTAAGAATGTGTATCTTTAAGTCCACGTTAATGTGGAACCATTAATGAAACTGAATGTCATGGAAAATTTTCAGTTCCAGTATTTTTTTTTTAATGAAACCTGTTCCGAATAAAAACCAGTGCTTGGTTCTCAACTCAACACTTCAGCCAACACTGGTAGTCTGTTTATCATCCAAAAACACAAGCACCAGTCAGGGCTGTTCAGAGGGTAGGAAGAGGACAACATGTGATACACTAACAACCAGAGCTCTTGGATTGGTGTGAAGGGGTCTTGTGCTGTCGTTAGGGTACGTGAGAGGGGTCACTCTCTAAGTGCAGCTTACAAGCTTCCCCAAGGGCAGCTACTGTAGCCCTATTTATGTCACTGAATGAGGAAACGGCATCGAGACAGGAGACCTGTGCTCTCCTCACAGATGACGCACAACAGTGGCCAGGGCAGAGGTTACTGCAGGGGATGGACAACATCTCAATAACATACTGTATGTATTACAGCAGCCTAATTAACCTCCGAACAAGCATACAGTCATTTAAAAAAAACGTATGCCATCAAATCACATCATATGCAACATAATAATCTGCTGGGCTGAGAAGAGAAATCAAAGTATCTCATTACTGCTGGACATTTAAGTCTGATAAGTCTAAGCTTATGTAACGTTTCCCTCGACTGCTGCTGTGCACATGCGAATCTGCTGAGACTGCAGTATTAGTGAAGAGTGATTATTGCCCTTTATAAACTCAACCACTGATATCATCAATCATTTACTGTTCCCTTGTAGAACAGTGACAGAGTTTCCCTTGTGTCTCAAACACACCAGCTTTGGGACAAGCAACATTTTTAATTTGTCAGTGACAGTTGATACTGCATTTTTCATGCTCATTTCCCCTATGTTTACATTTAGATCGATGTTGATATAGTTAACTAAAACTAAAACGATTAACAATTGTTTTTGTTAAAATGGAAATGAAATAAAATATAAATATAAGATGAAAAACATTTTTATTCAAAGTATTAAAATGACAAATTATAAAGGGAATAAATATAAATCTAAAGCTAAAGAGAAAACAAAAAATACTATAAAATATAAATACTTTAATGGTAAAAAATACCTTTAGATAAGTACATCTTTAAACATGCTTAACACTTTAAATGTAATCTTCAGCAAATCTCAAAATGAATATGCATTTTTCATACTGTACATTGATGACTAAATTCATTTGTACTGGTAGCATTAAGAAAACATAGTTTTTAGTGTTTTATTTTACATTTATTCAGACAAAGTATTATAGAAATGTAACATCTTCCATGTTAACAGCCATATTGTGAAATAATTATTAATCATAATTTTAGTAACAGATTTTATTAAGCTACATATGCATGGGACATATGCTTAAAATACATATGCATGGGACATTTTACATGCCAGAACTAAATGAGAGTTAAGGTCAGTTTTATAAGGGTCTCAAATATTTGTCTGTGCTTGTAGCACATCTCTTAAGGCTACAGAAAAGGTAATGTTACATAAAAGGTTGCATTCTGAGGTCAAGTTGTTTCGAGGGTGACAGTGTGCTTGGATGTGACTGGACTCTTGCCTTCTCCCCATTCTGACTTTGCAAAACTCTATTGTCCAAAGGATCTTTTCAGAATTAGTAAAGCTGGATATTGTTTAACACAGTCATTATTACCCTCCCATATAAAAGTAGAAAAAAGAACAAAACATGACCATTCTTTTGTTGCCATGGTGATAGTGCTAGTACTGTATTAAATGATTTAACTATGATAAGAGCCCTCTAGTAGAAATAACCCTGACCACAAGCAGCACAGCAAACACACTAAAAGAAAATCTGTATGATTTGGCTTTAGGAATCTTCATACTCCAATGACCCAGCTTTGTTCTCTCTCTGTGTTAGCTGAAGCTGTCATCCAAAATCATATCACAAAAAGGAAAAACACTCTAAAATATGTACATATTTAATAAGAAAGCAAACTGGTTGCTATTGTCCGTGTAAATAAAGCTATGACTTATCCATTTATTAGGCCACAAAGGTAAACATTACACAGTCTGTTGTATAGATAGCATAACACTATCAGAGATGGACAAACAAAGGGTGTAAGGTTGCTGATAAAGATGATGATGAAAGTGTTACTTCTTACAGAAGACACTAATTGCTGTGAACTATTGTTTTTGTAACATTAATTGCTCAGATATCCTTGATGGTATATGCTTTTTAACCTTTCAATTTGGTTAAGAGGCTAGGCATATTAATCTACAAGTGATAAAAGGGAAAAACCTCAATGGGAGTTTTATTGGCATAGTTAATAATTTAATTATGCATGTAATAATTAATCATTTAAGTGTTATAAGAGATGGACAGTTGCTTACGGTGTGGGCAATAGTGTTAGCATAGGTGTCAGCGATCCAGGACATTTCCCTCTCACCGGTGCTCATATCAGGGGCGGGTACATCAATGCCAGGTCCTGAATGCAAAAGAACAAGGGAGGGAGAGAAGAAAGAGATATTTTTACAACTTGTCAGCATTAATTGTGTCATGAAAGCAGACGGTGGTCATGTGTCCAGGCACAGGGACCACTCAGGTTTCGTATCAGTTATTACGAACTATGCTAATTGTACTTATGAATGCTTGATTGCACATCTCAGGGAAAAGTCTTTTAAGAGGCAATGCAACAAATGATCTGAGTAGGCAGCTTGTGTTGTTTTAACGGAGAGCTGGAGTTTCAGTGCCCACTCTGACGCTGTGAGAGTGCACTGCCCTTCCCCCCATACCAGTACCAGCTGCTTTGGCGAGGAAAACAGGAAGGCATCCAGATAAACAACCATGTAGACAGCCTTGCACCCTGAATACATTTCCAAAAACAGCTCCAAAGGGGGCAGGGAAGCACACAGCGGGACTTATTTTTTACAGCACCAAGGTGCTGAAGCTCTTCCGGGTTAAAAGGGCAAGGAGGCAAAGTTTATAATTCCCTGAGGATTTCCTGATGTCTCCAGAATTGTTGCAATGCAGTAATATTACAAAAGGTATCTTGTTTTTAAAAGAAGTCTCTTATGCTCACCAAGGCTGCATTTAATTGACTCAAAAAAATCAGTAGACTCTACTAAACACATTTGAGAACTCAGTGGTAATCTGTCTGATTTGGTGCATATTTATTTTTTATCAATGTTGAAAACTGTTGTGCTCCTTAATATTTTTGTGTGAAAGGTGCTGATCAGGATTTCTCTTGATGGACTATAAGTTTTTAAAAAAGTAGTCATTTATTTGAATTTTTTTTTATATAATATATGTAATGTAATATATAAATGTCCATAAAGTGGCACTTGCACCGTTGTTGCATCTCAAATTTAATTTGTTGTGTCCCTGCTGGGAAAAAAAAAATCTTACTAACCCAAACTTTAGGACTGAACTATATATTGTTTTATATTTTCCAGAATGCCTTAATGTAGGGGTCATGTGTGGTATTCAAAACAGCGAAGTCAAAAAGCACAAATGAATCAATAAACTCACCAATGAATCCCTTTTTGGCCAGCTCAATGGTGAATCTTCTTGTGATTTTCTCCAATTCATTATCCTGAACAGCACAAAAAAATCAAATCAAAAAGTAAATAAAAAATTTATTTTTCAAATTATATTTTTGTCTATATTATAACTTATGACAACCATAAAAAAAATCAGAAAGGACCACAGACCCTACAAATATTAAACAGAACAACAGGGAAGATCTACTGCTACACATTGAAACTTTATATTGTGGACTCTTTATTCAGGACTTCCTGACATCCACCCTGTTGAAAAAAACAGCATATGCTGGTTAGGAACGTTTTGAAGCATGGCAGCTGGTTTGAGCTGGTTTAAGCTGGTCCTGAGCTGGTAATAAGCAGGTTATGAGCTGGTCCTGAGCAGGAGCTAGTTGCTTAGGACCAGCTTAAACCAGCTGCTGTGCTTCAAAACATACCTAACCAGCATATGCTGGGGTTTTTTTCAACAGGGCAATCAGGGAGCAATGCCCATTTTAAAGAGAAAGGAGGACTGATGGCATGAAATGCATTTCCACTTCATTGAGCCCAAGAAAAAGGTAAACAAAGGCCACAGACATGATAAAGAGTTATTTTAAGAGTCTGTGTGCTCTGAGTCTATACATGCGTGTTTGGTACTTACAGAGTAATTCCTGGGGTTGATTTTCACTCCAGCTTTAGCTCCACCAAATGGCACATCTAGAAGAAGATAAATTATGTGTAATCTATGATGAGGAAGGATTTTCTGAAATCTAATATAACTCAATGATTTGAGTGTAAGAGTGATCTAATGCACAATCCAGCAATATATCAAGTGTAGAATTCACCCCAATTCTACTGGGGGGGGGGGGGGACCGAAGCTTACCCCGCCCCCCCCCCCACAACAGCTACGTTGCTGTATGGGTCATAGGGAGGCCAAAGCTTTAACCTCATCCACAGACACATCCATGCTGTATCGGATACCTGAAAAGGAAAAGCAAAAGGGCCCATTACAAGGAGTCAACTGGTTACCAAAACCTCAGCAGATCTTTTTTCTACCCACTAATAAGGATTACTCTGTAAAACTTGGTGTTTTACCAAGTTTGTTTTTTTGTTTTTCTTTATTGAGGTCTTTCCACACTAATGTCAGATAAACAGGACAGAATACGAAAACTACACTGCACAATTGAAGACCAGATCAAGTTCTAACATTGCACTTTAGTAATAAACCAAGACCACTTTGAGACTTTTAATTTAAATTTTTTGTGCAAACACCAAGAACACACACAATGGGCTTAAACAAACAGACTTTCTGAAGCTATGCAGACCAGTTTTTTTTCTTTAGCCGTGTCTTCATGCTGAATTGAATGAGGATAAACAGGACAGAATACGAAAACTACACTGTACAATTGAAGACTAGATCAAGTTCTAACATTGCACTTTAGTAATAAACCAAGACCACTTTGAGACTTAAGTTTTTTTTTTGTGCCAGTTCATGTTCAAATGACACGGGTCACCTTTTCCAGCTATGCAGCTAAAATTGCAGCTCAACTTGTGTGCTCTGGTCACGGTCCATTAGGACAGGTGCTACCATCACTCCCTTCTAGAGAAGCTGGTGCCAAATGTTGGTTTCCTAAAGCAAGCCACAGAATGGATGTGACCTCAAAGGGCACAGAGACTGTGTCTCTAATAAAGCATACTGTATGCTACACTAGGGCTGGACGATATGGCCAAAATTTCCACAAGATAAATTTAAAAAATAAAATAAATGGACAGTACATAATGTTCTGTCTGACCTTGAGAGAGAAGAGGGAAAGTTAATGGGGGAGTCCTGTGTATTTGTAAGTATGTGTGTGTGTTTGGACCAGAGGCTGCAATGACTCCGCTCCTCTGCCTGGCTGCATCATCAATCTTGCCTGACTGTGTGAACGAGTGTGTCTGTCTCTGACACATAGTGCCACACAGCCTGGCAGACGCATCAATCCCTTTTACAATAAACATAAATAGTGCAAAAGCAGTAAAAAATAGAAAATTAGACTGGGAATAATCTGTGATATTTAATGACTGTATTAGTTCACAATGCTTCTGTAAATGCAAATGAGAATGTCCAAATCCAAATGAGTGAAATTATGTGCTCTAATGTTTAATCATATTTAATATTCATAATACAAGTGAGAAAGCTGCCAACACACAGGCAAATACGGAACTAAACCACTGAACATGGTGTCTTTTTATAGCTGAAAAACCAATAAGAAAATCAGTCCCTCTAGGCGTCATTTTGTCTGTGTTTAAAAGCTCACCAGCTGAACAGATGTGCTTTTTCCACTATAGCTGAAATGGTCTTCATTTATACACACAGAGAGGAGGGGAAAACGATGCGAGAGAGATGGTGGGGGCTCTTGAGCGGAGGAATGACTCAGCATAGATCACCTACTGTATCCAAAGGATGAAGAAAACAAAAAAAAAAACAAAAAAAACACAAACACACACACACACACACACACACACACACAGGAAACCTTTCCAGCATCTCCTTCAACTCCCCCTAGTGAGCCAAATGTGCTTGATCATAACCAGGATGTGCACTTCCTGCACAAATTTTTTCCATTAGTCTCGCACATAAAGGATATGCAGCCAAACATTTTTGCCGATCCAGTGATTCAGACATTCACGTGCACGCCTTTGACTAACAGATGATGAAATGCACTGAGCCATTAGCTGACAGTGTGTGATGACTGAATTGCTCTTGTACTTTGTAATGTGTGCCTAATCTTGTCTATTACACATAGATAATGTCAATCACAGCACTTTTGTCAGTGGTAGTCTTTGAGCCATGAAGAATAAGTGTCTGCGTCGAATGAATGATTGAAGGGGCTGCGATTAATATGGGCAGTTTTGCTAACTTCTGACCAATTTTAACTACATGCCACCTAAACACGCAAAATGATTCACGAGCAGTGAGTGTATGTGATTGGCTGGTTTTCTGATTCATCGTGATTTACCCAAGGTGGTCTGTTTTGTGTCTGCTAATCTTAAAAACCTGAGCACATCCCACCAAAAGGCAATATTTGAGGAGGTTTTTTGTGCATGATATTTAAAAAGTATGCACACTTGGAATTTCATCAATTTAAGAAATTTGCTAACCAGCATTGGTTTGTGATGAGAAAATAATTTGTTAAAATTAGATGCTTATTAGCACTGGTCTTATCAGAATCACATTGATGGTGTTCATTAAAGTTGTGATGAAACGGAAATACCGACAGATATGTTATTTTCCATATTGTGGCGTATATTCGAGTGTAATGTATTATTGAAAAAGATCAAATGTAGGGTAAGGATTTTATGCAAGGATTTTGAAATGCGGGCGTTGGATTTAAATATGGAGGCAGATGATCATGACCTTGGAGGGGTGGTAAGTAAAACACGTGCCAGCATGAATTGTTTACAATAACACATCAAAAACATGCATTTACTAACTAACTACACGAGGGTGAGTAAATGGATGACAGAATTTTCATTTTTGGATGGACTATACCTTTAACTTATAAGCTAAGGTGGAGCATTGACATAAGAACAAATACACACTGGTGAGTCTCCAAATGCTATGTGTAAATGTGAGCAGAGTGGTCCTGTCACACAGATGATGAACCAGAGCGCCTGAGCCCCACCCCCATATCCACCCTTACAACTCTCTCTCACAATACGTCACCCCACAAATCACCCACAATGCAGTGCCATGATAACATCCCCCTCCCACTCTTTGCAGCCTCAATCTCTTGATGACCACTGCTTCTTAACATCTGCTGTGAAGAATTAATGTGATTCTGTGGGCCTCACATGATTTACAACAAGAGGATGTGCCTCGGTATGGCATAAACCCCTTATTTGGCATAAGGGTACAATCAGCTGCAAATTAGTATAAACAGTTGAAACTGGGATGTTCACATTAATGACTAAACATGTCAAGCAGGAAGCATATTCTGAGGTCAAAAACCAGAGTGATCCAAAAACAAATGTAACAAACCAAGGCACAAGACAAGACAGTAATCTATTATTATTGTATAGTAAAATGTTAACGTTTGGTGTGTTTGTAATTATAATAACATATTGTTTAAGTTTATTAAGAAACAATCACAAGCAAGAGTGGTCTTGTCCTGAATATCAGTCTGTGATTCAGCTATAGAGGTCTTCTGCAAAAATCTTTAAATCGAATTATGCTTTTTTTGTTGTTTTGGATTGTGCTCTATATATATTGAAGCAGTTCATTTGACAAAATAATTGACTTACATTGCAGACTAATTGTTATTTTCATCTGACTAAAGCCAAGTTAAAAACTAAAGTTTTAACTGCAGAAGATTCAGTGCAAAAGTGTCAGGCTTCTTTCCCCAGGTAATACATACACCTGTGCAGGTGCAAGGTGTGTCAAAATTATTAATTATTGAAGGGTAGGACTTGTCAAATCTACCCAAATACCACATTTAAAGCCGTAAACATTAATAAATAAATAATAATGAATAAAAGTCAACGCATATAGGTTTGCAAGTCATTATGTCAACAACTGTCAGCATGAATGTACTGCTGTGAAGCCTCTTGTTGAGCAAAACACACGTAAACGGATCTGTTGTGCCTTATTACTGCACGACATAAAAACAATAATATCTCTTACCTCCTTTGCAGGGAGTTCTGTGCTGACTGTGTTGTGCCCGGTAACCCTCGATAACCTCCCATTCTCCGTTGTCTCTCTTGATGGGGAAGGACACGCTCAGGACGTGGTTGCAGGGCTTGATGATCTTGAGGATCCCCCGCACACGGTGTCTCTTCTGCTCCGGCGTTTCCCGGGTCTTCAGGTCCTCCACCAGCTTGTTTTCGACAATAGCAGCGCCACGATCGAAGAAGCCCTCCACCATCCTGAAGAAGTTCGGGTCATCGTCCTTGTCAGCGGCATCGCTGTAGTGACGCACCCTCAGCAGAGATGAGGAAGCCGGCAGAGCGGACTCGACGCATCCCGAGGCCAGAGCGTTCCCCGCTCCGCGAGTCAGCAACTCCCCAAAATACCGGTACATGGCGATAAGGGGCTTTGAAAGTTACGGTACAATGGAGAAAGAAGAAATGAAAGGGCGATGGTTTATCGACGAGGTGGAAAAGGAAAACGAAATGGGGGGTAAATGAACGAGACGACGGAAGCTCCCGAGCCTGCCTCGCTCAGTGTCAGAGTGACAGCGCTCATGCCGTCTCGCGCTTTAAAAGGCAGCGGCGCGTTTGGAGGAGTCGCGCGAGCAGACGGAAGGTCTCTGCGTGTCAGGAGGGCGGAGGAAACGCAAGCGCTACTTTTGAATCTCTTATTCTTTTCAGCTATATTTTAATAGAAACAGATTATTTATTTTATAATACTATTATAATTATTGGTATAATTCAAGCTCACTTATAGCATTAAAACATAACTTAAAAATACGTATGTTTTCAGTGTTTTCAAAATGACTTTTTTTCAGTTAGAAACATTAATAAAGTATTATATAAGTAAATGTATCATTTTTGAATTGCAATTTATAACTTAATGTATTAACTAAATAAACCAAGAAGACTCCTGTGTTGGTAATCTGTTAGCATTACTACTACTACTACTATTTATTATTATAATTATATAGCACACATATTCTGTCATACACACAAATGTATAAAACCTGAATACATTATTATGTTATTTCTTTTAATACAGGTATAACAAAGCAAAATCAAAGTCCTTTCATTTTCTCCCTGGAACCTGTCACCTGTCCACCAGCCACAAGGTCATTGCTAAATTCATGTGTTCCCGCTGTGATATTCCAAATCAAACTGAAAATGAATATGGGCAATAAAGTTTATTAAATCTTTATCAGAAAGATTGTATGACACATTCTAATAAACCAAGAAGGTCCTGATTTCATGTCCTGGTTTGTTTTAATTCCAGGCCCCTCCTCCACACCCCTGTTTACCCTTAGGTCCGGACCTCGGTACATTTTTCATGTTCATAAATCAAATGTATTCTCTGAATGACGAATGTGCACATATGAGTGCATGTTTAGAAAGACCGCTGGTGTGGCGGAGTGAAAGAGGCTTGAGAGAATAGGGGTTATGCGCAACAGACTTCCATATTCTCTTAACCAGGGGTAAGTTCAAGCTCAAAGCGGTGTGCACCGTTTTGCTACGGATTCCGGTTTGAACGACATGTTTCCTGGAAACGGTGTGCAACGGGGTTTGAGATGCGTTTTCTCTTGTTTGGTGGGTGTGTCAAATATGTCAGCCCAATCAGCAGCAACATGTATATAAACCACACGGTATTAAAGAGACAGCTGGCACAATGTAATTAACATCAAAATAAATTCACAAGAGCAAGTATATTGTTTGCACATGTTTATTTACATTAAAGGCAAAATAACTGAAATAATAAGGGCACAAGTATAGATCTGGAACTTATTTAAGTCTGTCTAAATATAGTTTAGTAATTGCAATGTCTTCTGGTCCATATC
Organism: Sinocyclocheilus anophthalmus; assembly: GCA_018155175.1. Taxonomy (NCBI): domain Eukaryota; kingdom Metazoa; phylum Chordata; class Actinopteri; order Cypriniformes; family Cyprinidae; genus Sinocyclocheilus; species Sinocyclocheilus anophthalmus. Next base: position 478,825 of record JADLZN010008622.1, read on the forward strand.
CTTTCCTTAGGAAGGTGTGCTAGACACTGATTAATGTAACATAAAAATACTATACAGTACATATTTATATATTTTGCTATTGTATTGTGAAGTGACACTTTCACATGCCATCCTTTTTCTCATACTGACTCTGGATTATTATAATTGGTAATCCTGACAATCGTAAGAGCACAACACATGTGATCAGCAATATGATAGCCTGATACTCTCTCAATAAAATATAGTGCGTGCCATATAGATCATAACCCCGTTCTCAGAGGTAAGTAAGTGGATTTTTTTCCGTCACCCTGAAATTGGTTTTTGTCCTTTTTTCAAGCCTGAAACGCGACGCAAATGTTGGATCACAATAATTAGGAACCACAGTTTGCACAAATCCCTTCACTCGATTGGGATTTCTCTTTTATTCTGGATGGCAAGGGCATTGACTGTAGCATTGAGCGTATTTTGCAGTATTAAACACGTGTTTATACTGATTTCATCAGGCTCCGAGAACTCTTCAAAAAGAGCACAAAGAATGGCCTTCTCAGCTGCCATATTTGCAACTCTTGCGTCATGGGTGTAGACAGTTGGTGTTCAACACATATGACCGTCATTTTATTATTTCCTATGTCTTCAACTCACACACCGTTATCCCGTGTTTAAAAGACGTTTTGGAAACCATTTTTTTCGGGGCTGACCAACGAGCCCTTGGTTTTGTCCAGTGATGTTCGATCCATATACCCGACTTGTGAGTTGCAGGATGCCCGACGGTGTTGCCCAGATTCGCTATTATAAGCATCTGGCTTGTCTTTTTCCACTTTATTACACTTTAGAAAGTTTAAACAATGTGGCATTGTACTTTAGGGTTAGCGTATATTTACTTTCAATCTATCTTATTTGCAAGACTTGAAATACATTGTTGTTGGTTTTTTTTTATTTTACGTCATCAATAAAAGCCCACTTACAGGTTCTTGCTGACATGATATACCACCATTCGGATAAGGCAAAAAAAAAAAAAAAAATCATGATATTATCTGTTAGAAACGTTATCAAAAACAGTAGCATTTAACACTAGTAGGCTACACAGATCTGTAGGTTGGAAAAGTAAATGAAATGTGCAAACACTAGCCATTAAGAAGTCTATGCTATTTCTTTCAGTATAGTAGTTACATTTTCACAAAATCATGCTAAAACATTCATAAGAGCACTAGGCAAAGTTATTATCTATATAGCAATGGTTATTAATGATAACAGTAAAATGCACTGTTGCATGAATAATAAACTACTGATAAAATTATCCACCCCTAAAATATAAACAAATTTTGATGCAATAAATATGGTATAATTTAACAATGTGAAAGAAAACATCTTTCACAAACATCATGTCTGTCTCCTTTGAAGTGTTTCGTGTATATAATGAGTTGTGTTTGTAAGGGTTATTATAGCACAATTCTTAACCCCATCCCAGACCTCACTAATTTTCAAACCCTGGCTATGGCCATACCACCATACTTGCATACATATAGTCTTTAGCTGTACAGTACCTACAGTGGACAATATGGGTTTTGCTGATGTTGAATACACAGCAGCATAACCTTTACATTGAGCTCACATTACCCCAATGGACTCTGCACAGAAGATAAGATTAGGATTGATCCCCATGGAACCTGGTACAAATTGGCCCCCAGTCTGGTTAGGAAAATAAGCAAATATTAACAACAAGCTTTAGAAAGAGTATTTGTTGAAAACATGTAATCCAAGAGAAGCACAGACCTCACGTCATAGCTGGTGTTTGTGTGTAGCCATGTATGAGAAATCAATACCAGAAACTTGCAAAATAAATATTGTACATTGTTTTGTCTCCCCATATTAGTTGCAACTGTTTCTCAATGGCTCTGCTAATTTGTGTGTTCATCTACTTTGTTCTATGCTGGCTTAAAATCAGCCAACATATTTTCGCACAGTATGATTAAACTACTCTACTTTAAAGTACCTCTGCAGACAATTATATGGAAATCTTGATAGTTTATAATGTTTTAGTGATCTCATCATGCAAATTTGTAAGGTTCACTGTACTTACAACCTACCAAATAGATTGACCGAATGGTCAGTGTATCAGGCTTTATGCTACAACGATTGTCACAATGATAAGTGATGATCTATTGTCAAGTTGAAGTCTAAAGTAGTAGTCAAACAGGATAAGAGAAGATAACATTGTCGTTCAGAGAGAGAAATGTTAAGCAATATTCAGTTATCTCATTCACAGCTAATATCTAGAATAATGAAGTTACCTTAGGTGGGAATGTGATGCTGATGTGGACAGCAGTGATGCTTATTTTCTAACAAAATGAATACATACATTACTTGACTTTTTAATACACTGTAATATTACAATACAGATTATTGTAAAGGCAAATAATAAGAATAATATGTGATTTAGTCAGCATGGTGATGATAAAAGAAGAATTAACTGAGGCCAGAGATCAAGAAAATGATTTATGTTATGCTGATCTGGTCTGTTCCATTTAAACCCCCTCACATGGTGCCTCTTCACACAAGACTGACATACACTGATTTATCATGGTTGTGTTTCAGAGAGCAAGTGCTTGGGCATTATTGGCTCACACACAGACAACACCCACTGCCTGATTGGATAAATGGGTAGGAGGGAGCGTTGGGGGTGGGGAGAGGTTGTAAATTAACTGTCCTTTTATGTATTTTTCCAAGAATGGCTTCCCCTTTAAAACCCACCCCCAATTATTCAGAATTTGGAGTCTCTATCAGTTATTTACTGTGTGCCACAAATTTCTTGTAAATATGCTGGAATGTAAGAATATGTGACTAAATCTTAATTCGAGGAATATAATATATATCTATATATATATATATATATGAATAAACTTTTCTGTGATCAAATATGCACATATGCATACTGACTTCCACATAGCGCCTTGCCTATGTCCTCCTGTTGAATTAATCATTTATAAGAAGCTGGAAAAAGAAATTCACCATATGCTATCCCCGAATATTCTCAGTTTAATATAAATCAGTGTTGCTGTTCTAAAAGAGCAGTCTTACACAGGAGGTTGTCCTGGGCGGATTCTCTCAACCAATAGACATGCTTGGACTGTTTGCATTGGCTTGTGGTTGTAAACCTTTCTAATAGTGACATCTCTTGGACAAAGTGAGTACTTGTTGAGAAGAATGAGAATTATCAATGCCCTCTGAATCAATAACAACACGTTATAGGCTACTGTAAATATAGTTAGACTAAGGATGACATGCAGAGCTATGCTACTTTAGTCATGCCTATCACCATATAACCAAGAGACTTTGCTATTGTTCTTGACACATTTTCAAAGAGTATGTTTTTTAAAGAAATCCTTCACCATAGGATTTATCCAGTTAAGCATGTTTTAAGCTCAACATTTCAAAAATAAAATATACCGGTTATTTTTGTCAAAGAAAGTCTTTGATTTTGTAGATAGAAAAAAGAAACAATTCTTCATTTGTTTTATCATTGTGTTTACTCAGAATTACTTTGGAAAGATTTAGGCTATATATTAACGAGAACGGTACACTTTTAAAAATAAAGGTGCTTAAAAGGTTCTTCCAGCGATGCCATATAAGAACCATTTTTGGTTCCACAAAGAACCTTTCAGTCAACAGAACCATCTCTTTCTTTCTTACCTTTTTGTAATCTAAGAACCTTTCTTCACCCCCACAAAGAACCTTTTGTGAAACAGCAAGGTTCTTCAGATGTTAAAGGTTAACCGTTTAGACAAAAAGGTTCTTCTATGGCATCGCGAGCACCTTTATTTTTAAAAGTGTGGGGTGTGTATGCTGTGCATTTTTATTTTCAGTATGACATTTTGGAATTTAAAGAACACAACCATTAGGCAATTATTTGTTTTATTTATTTTTAATATCTACATCTATCTAAAAAAAAAAAAGCGTACATTTTATAAATTACTTTAAATTATACATAAACCTTTGTGTAACAACGCGAATAAAGAAAACAAACCGGTAAAAAAAAACAGAAATGTAGCCTAACTTTTTTGGACTGGCAAATAAATGTTGTCATTAATGTAATAAACCTCGCTTTTATCTTAAAGAGGTTTGATCAAATTTATGGAGGCCAGAGGGTATATCACAACACTAGGATTTTATAGAAACTTATCACTTTATTTGACAATTATACATAGAAAAATATAACCGTTATGTAAAGAGACATTTAAATAAGTCCAACGAACATTTCACTCCGTACACCTACACTAGGACAAACGGCGCTACACAAGTGAAATTTCAACACTGCACTACACTGCACTCTAGTGGTTATTCCCAGCCCCGCACGGCACACTAGAAATCGTGATCAAACAGTCAGTTTAACAGGTGAAAAGATCAGCGCCTCCCCAGTCCCGTACACGGAGACGGAGTAATCATGTTCATATATAAGCTTTAAAACTCACAACTAACATACACACTCACACATACACACAACACGTGAAGAGACTTAATGTAAAACACTTCCCCGTTTCCCGGACACAAGACCCCACCCCGGGGTCTAGGGAAAGGAATCAGCCGTGCCGGATCAGTATCTTCAAAGCAAGCACGCGCTCCTTTTCGCTTTATTATCGTCTCCGCAGTTACGGCAATTAATCACAACGTCACTGGCAGTAATTAGTCTTTGGTACACGGCACACTTCTCCTTGGGGATCACAATATCTGGAATACGCAGGAGTCCTCTTTACTTAGAACATATGGTAAGCGCTCCTAAACCCTCCCCAACGTTATCTAACTACACAAATTCCATCCATTTATCTAACTATCTTCGTTGCCGGACAAACCCTAATGGTCTCGAGCAACACCAAGCGTCCCCATCTTTCCCTGAGCGCCAAAAAACACCTCTCTTCCTCTCACCTGTTCTCCTCCTTAAACGTCCTCCAGGTGGGTTCAATTATCCATACATTGTCAATCAGAAGAGAACATGCTGTAAAAAGGTTCCTATAGGCGGGGCCAAAGCCCAACTAAGAAACGAACTCCACCAGCGTTCATCACACTATCCCCTCCCCTCGGATAGACCGGACTTGTCCTCGAGCCACATCAAATTATAATCCCTGGTCCAAGCTGGTGGTCTCCGAGAACGAGCTGGCTGAATCCTTTGAGAACATGGCTCTGGAAGGGAGCCTCTAGCTTCCATCCTCTGGTCCCCACTCTCCTGCTGCACCTCACCCGAACCAATATCCACAGCAACAGGATGTAAATTTCCACCAGAAAGCCCACCTTCCACAGCAGACTCTGATCTCTGATTTCTTTCAATACTGGATGCAACAACCCTCTCCCTTATCTGGGCAGCCTCTGGAGCATCAGGTTGATGATACCCCCATACAAATCCATATTCTTCCTCTGCACGGCTTTGGACCTCGGGATATCGTTTAGCAGTCCGATCCTCAGGGACTATTGGGTTATCCTGCCCCACCGATTCTGAAAAAGAACAAGCAACATAAGGCTTCATTCGGTTAAAATGCACAACACTCTCAGAACCCCCCCCTCTGATAGCTGCACTCTATAGAGCACATCAGACACCCTTTCTATGATTTTAAATGGCCCCTTAAAGCGTCTCTGCAACTTAGGGCACACACCCCGTTTACGAGCTTTGTTTTGAATCCAAACTAATTCACCAACTGCATAGTAGTGGAAATTGGCTCGAAAATCAGCACATGTCTTTTGTCGCTGAGAAGCTTGATGCTGATGCCTTTTTACTGCTTCTACTACTGTAGATAAACTTTCCGCTATTCCAGTCACATATTCATTTACAGACTGAAATTTCTGCATATTATCTACCCCCAACATAATATCCACTGGAAGGACCATTTCCTGCCCGAATAACACCTTATACGGTGTAAACCCGGTGCTTGCCTGCAAACTACTACGATAGGCCATCATCACGTATGGCAGCAACCTATCCCAGTTCAACTGGTTTTCATCCACAAACAATGAGAGCATTGACAATAGAGTTGTCTATTAGCCGTTCTATTAGCCCGTCAGACTGAGGACGATAGGGAGAAGTACGAGACTTGTTTATCTGCAACAATCTACACAATTTTTTTAATAGACTATACTCGAAGTTTCTCCCCTGATCAGAATGTAAACTCCGAGGCACTCCATACCGACACACCCACTCCTCCACCAACACTCTAGCAATAGACGGAGCCTTTTGATTAGGCAGGGGGAATGCTTCAGTCCATTTGGAAAAATAGTCACCAATAACCAAAATATACTTATTTTGATTTAAAGTCTCTGGTAATGGACCCAGAATGTCTACAGCCACACGCTCATATGGGCGGGATACAACAGACATCTGAAGAGGGGCACAAGGAGCCTTTCCATTAACCTTGCGAGATGCACAATCATGACACTCCCTACACCCTTTTCTTACATCCCCAAACCACCCAGGCCAATAGAAACGATCCTTCACCTTAGCTTGTAACTTCTGAATGCCTAAATGTCCCCCAGTGGGTGTATTATGCAACATGGACAACACCCCTGGAACCAGACTTCTAGGTAAAACCACCTGTACTGCAGAAGCCGCATCAGAATTTGCTGGAGGTATCCTCACCAACCGCTGATTTTGCACCTGCAATTGATCCCATAATGGCAAATACTTAACAAGAGCAGGGTTAAGTTCAGCTTCCCTACGGCTATCCCCCAAGCTATTTTTTAACTGAATCAGCAGCTGAATATTTGGGTCCTCTTGCTGAGCCCTAACCAACTCATCTGTGCTTTCCTGAATATCTTTTCTGAGACCCCCCATTATTTCAGTCTCACTCACTGCTCGAACTACGGTCACTTGCGCCTTAACCTGAGAGAAATCATCACCTCCCTCCCTAATGCCTCCACCCCCAGATCCTGGAAGCCTTGAGAGGGCATCAGCATTGGCATGCTGCTTCCCCGGCCTATGAATAATTGTATATTGGAAGTTGGCCAGTTGCTCCACCCAGCGAGCCAACTGCCCCTCCAACCCACTGAAATTATGCAGCCAACGCAATGAACTATGATCAGTTCTCAGCAAAAACTCCCTCCCGAGCAAGTAATGTCTAAAGTGCTTTGTAAAAGTTACCACACTAAGAAGCTCTTTCTTTGTAGTGGCATACTTCCTTTCTTGTTTAGTCAAAGTTCTACTAGCATATGCCACCACCCGCTCCAAACCCCCATCCTCTTGAGACAATACAGCCCCAATTCCTACATCACTGGCATCAGTGTCTAAAATTAATGACTTTTTAGGATCTGGATAGGCCAAAACAGGAGCAACAGTCAGACTTGCTTTTAATTGCTGAAAGTCCTCCTGACACTGTTCCCCCCAACCAAATATTTTTCCCTTTTCGGTGAGCTGATGAAGAGGATGAGCAATCTCAGCAAACCCTTTAATAAATCTTCTATAATAAGAGGCTAAACCTACAAAACTCCTCACCTCAGTCTGCGTTTTAGGTGTAGGCCAAGCACGTACTACTTCTACCTTAGATGGATCTGCCATCACTCCCTCAGTAGAGATAACATGGCCCAGGTATTGCACCTGTGAGGCAAAAAGGGTACACTTAGACGGTTTAACCTTAAGATTAGCATGACGAAGTTTAACCAGGACCTCATCCAATCTCTGAAGATGCTCTTGAAAGGTACGCCCAAAAACAATTATATCGTCAAGGTACACCAAGCAAGTGGTCCACTGCAGATCAGCCAAAACAACATCCATCAGACGTTGAAAAGTACTTGGAGAGTTGCATAACCCAAAACTTAAAACATTAAATTCAAATAAGCCCTGGCGAGTAATGAATGCAGTCTTAGGTCTGTCCTGTGGGTCAACCTCCACCTGCCAGTAGCCACTCACTAGGTCTAAAGTGGAGAACCAACAGGCATGTGTTAAACTATCAAGAGCATCATCAATCCTAGGAAGAGGATATGCATCCTTCTTTGTAGCGTCATTTAGTTTACGATAATCTACGCAAAAACGCAGACTACCATCTTTTTTTTTAACCAAAACTACAGGTGTTGCCCACGGACTACATGATGGACGAATTATGCCATTTTCTTTCATCTCTTTTATCTGCTCAGCAACCTCCTGCTGGAGGTGCAACGGTACCCGACGAGGGGGCAATTTAACAGGCTGTGCAGAGCCAGTATCTATCTTATGCAAAGCAAGATGAGTTCTCCCCAAATCCGTATCCCCTTTACTAAACACCGACGCATTACGATGTAATAACTCCTCAATCGCCCGCATCTGTCTAGAATCAAACCCCCGTTCCTTCAACCCAAAATGTGACACTAAATAGTCCACAGTTAAAGGAGAGGAGGAAACTGGCTCATTCACTTCGGTCGTCAACACACTATCCCCTACCTCCACATCAGGGAAAAAAGTACCAATCTTCATGTTTTGCTTTAGAACACAATTATCTTCGGACACATTGATAACTCGCACTGGCACCACCCCTTCCTCCACCTTACAAACCACTCGAGCCACCAAAACGTCACATGTTGGAAGCATGATAGAAAAAGGCTCCAGCATACCCTCGTAATGTTGTGGAAGAAGTCATTCCACTTTACCAGGTACAATAGCTTCAGTACGAGGGGGAATCATAATATCTGCCTGCACCCGAACTACCTTAGGTTGTACACTACCATCTTCACTAAACAGGGGGAGCTTCTTACCCATTAACTGGCAGCATTTTTCACCCAAATCAATAACTGCCCCAAATTTAGAAAGAAAATCTGTACCCAACAGTAATTCTTGGGGGGTAACATCAGCCACCAAAAACTCAACAATCACAGCCAAGGAATCAAACTGGCATACAGTCTGCCAACGACCCAAAATTGACATTTCCCCACCATTCGCCACGGCTACTCTACCCTGATATCCATCTAAACTGGACCCCCCATTAGTTACATTTAACCAAAACTGCTTGGGTACAATAGAAATCTGTGCGCCAGTGTCAATCAATAAACGCGTTTCACACCCACCTACTTTACCTGTCAGAAAAACTCCAGCACCGGTTGTAGAAACTGAGGCCAATTTATCAGACACAGACACGGGGGCAGGCATTTGGCCTGTTGTGCCCGCCCCCTCTAGTTTCCCTGCAAATAAGGGCAATTCCTACGTAAGTGTCTAGTACAACCACATTCCCAACATGCTTCGGTCCGAAAACGGACCGATGGCTCAGATGGACTTGTCACAGGAGTGGTACGTACAGGAGCTGGCACATACTTCACCTGCATATCCTTTACAGTAACTTGTAAAGCCTTAACTTCTTGACGCAATTCCTCCACTATGCCCAGTAAAACTTCAACCTTATTATCCGACGAATTCTGAGCACTCAAACCACGGACTTTAGAATCTGAGCAATATGCATGTTCCAAATTCCGAATAAGCTCCAATTCAGATGCTAAATTAATGGCACTTTCTAAAGTAGTAGATTTCGCACTACGCAAATGTATACGCATATCGCCACTACCTACATGCGCAACGAAGTGATCACGAGCCAATAAATCTTGCGTAGCAGCATCAGCAGAAGGGTAGGCTTTATAAATCAAGCGTCTTAATGCATTACCAAACTCACGAGCGGTCTCATTAGGGAGCCGACGTCGGGAGGAAAAACTCACCCGATTCCAGTCTGCACTCTCACAAGGCTCTAAACACTTACCCATTGCATCTTTTAAAAGGGCATAATTATTATTTGCTTCATAAGGAAGTCCACCATAAATATCTCTGGCTCGACCAGAAAATAATAAAGACATAAACTTTAACTTAAGCTCATTATCCCACCCATTTACTTGTGCTGCCATCTCGAATTGCTCAGACCAATCCGACCATTCCCGTCCTACCCCAGTAAACGTTTCTGGCATGAAAAGAGGGTGAGAAACTGGAATTGCATTAGAGTTAACAGCTATCATAACGCCACTTGAAACGGACGCATTTGCTTCTGATTGTGACACAGACATGCCCTCTTCCTCCATCGTTTTATTTATTATTTTGATCCCACCGCTGCCAAAGAGTGTAATAAACCTCGCTTTTATCTTAAAGAGGTTCGATCAAATTAATGGAGGCCAGAGGGTACATCACAACACCAGGATTTTATAGAAATTATCACTTTATTTGACAATTGTACATAGAAAAATATAACCGTTATGTAGAGACATTTAAATAAGTCCAACGAACATTTCACTCTGTACACCTATACTAGGACAAACGGCGCTACACAAGTGAAATTTCAACACTGCACTACACTGCACTCTAATGGTTATTCCCAGCCCCCCACGGCACACTAGAAATCGTGGTCACACAATCAGTTTAACAGGTGAAAAGATCAACGCCTCCCCAGTCCCGTACACGGAGACGGAGTAATCATGTTCATATAAACTTTAAAACTCACAACTAACATACACACTCACACATACACACAACACATAAAGAGACTTAAAATGTAAAATACTTCCCCGTTTCCCGGACACAAGACCCCACGCCGGGGTCTGGGGAAAGGAATCAGCCGTGCCGGATCAGTATCTTCAAAGAAAGCACGCGCTCCTCTTCACTTTATTCTCGTCTCCGCAGTTACGGCAATTAATCACAACGTCACTGGCAGTAATTAGTCTTTGGTACACGGCACACTTCTCCTTGGGGATCACAATATCTGGAATACGCAGGAGTCCTCTTTACTTAGAACATATGGTAAGCGCTCCTAAACCCTCCCCAACATTATCTAACTACACAAATTCCATCCATTTATCTAACTATCTTCGTTGCCGGACAAACCCTAATGGTCTCGAGCAACACCAAGCATCCCCATCTTTCCCTGAGCGCCCACAAACACCTCCCTTCCTCTCACCTGTTCTCCTCCTTAAATGTCCTCCCGGTGAGTTCAATTATCCATACATTGTCAATCAGACGAGAACATGCTGCAAAAAGGTTCCTATAGGCGGGGCCAAAGCCCAACTAAGAAACGAACTCCCCCAGCGTTCATCACATTAATATGACTGTAATAGCATACCTCTTGTTCTTGTGGCACTGAATAAAAAAACAACATTTGAAATTCAGTTTGGACGTCAATTTCTTCCAGTTGTGATTGGGTGAAAGTAGGAAGTTAATCCTACCCTAAAAATGGTTTAATTTAGGCTATATGGGCCAATATGTTTAACGTTTAATTTATATCAAATTAACGTCATGTCAAGTTTTTGACGTTAGTTTGATTTGCATATTTGAACAGGTTTTTTTTACGTCAATTTTGATGTCAATTTGATGTCTTTTCAACATCAATGGCCCACTTGAAAGCTCATAATACAACTGCAGAAAAAGTGAATTTAATAAAACATTAACAGGAAACATTAAATAGCAATTTCGAACAACTGGCATTTTGCTGTGTTTGCCACTAGATGGAAGGCAAACGTCAAAAAAGGAATTGAATCGTTGACACCAGCAGAAAAAAACACCCCACTGAGCTAATTTGTCCTGACATGGATATTCTACTTTCATACACAATTTTCCTTCATTTAGTTGCGCTCACATTTCGCCTCCCGCATTCCCTCTGTAATTTTACAACCTTTTAATCCAGCTCACATCATATTATAGCTCTATAACCTATGCTGAACTGATAATGATTTTGATCAAATAATTGTTTTCCATAAATATCCTGGTGTTTTGAACCGTGTTGAGGTTTCATTATGTAGCGCATGTAGGCTACACATCTATAGCCTGCAGACGCACAGAAGTGTGAATATGAAAAAGTCAAAAGGTAAAGTGTCAAACAAGTTCCCACGAGAAAGCTCCAGTCGTGTGCCTTACTGCCGGAAATGGTGGTTATGTGGTTTGAGCTTTTGCGTAAAGCTCATTGCATCTGCCTGGCGGACACAGTGACAATATACCTCACAGTCACTGGTCTCGAAACAGTGACTGTCACACTGTCAAACAATGTTTGCAGTGTAGCGAAATAACTTCCTCTTTTACAAATCTCAGCTGAAATCTTACACTTCTTCTCTGATATTCAGGTAGCAGCTGCAGAAGGGTCTCCTGCAGGTCAGGCTGCTGCGAAAGGGCACAGGTCAGGAGTCAAAACCCCTTTGAGACTGAGAAATGTGCCCAACTCCTGTGACCACCAGTGACAGTACAGCTATTTAACCCCTATTTTAAAATAATAGTTCTCCAAAAAAATTTACATTTAATAAACATTTTGTTACTCAGCCTCAGGCCATCCAAGATATAGATGAGTTTCTTTATATGTTCCAGTGAAGAAACAAACTCATATTCATCTGATGGCCTGAGAGGGAAAACATTTTCAGCACATTTTCATTTGTGGATAAACTATATGCTTTTAAAAGTGCTCAAATTGGGGTTTTTTTTCTCTCCATCCATCAAACTAATTGTTTTAATATACAAGCTCACAGAATGGTGCACTCTGAATACCCTTTATTTAGATTCTTCCTCTATGGAAATCATACTGTCCAAAAGGTCACTGTGTCACTCCATCCTTATATAACACAAAGTTATGATGATGATAATAATAATAAATCATAACTCAAGTATTTTCCTCTCAACAAACAGAATGCTGACAACAGGGAGACAAAGTAAGCAGTCTTATGCAATGTTTCTCTTAATAAACAAACTGCTGATTTCAATTGTGTGCAGTAATGTTAAACATTAAGATAACTTGATTAAAATATTAAAAAATTAAAATATTTCTTTTTGTCACAAAGGTCATTGTGATCAGTTATGCGCAATGTAGTTTACTCTTAAATGCATAATCCTTATTTCTAATAAAATGCTATAAAATAAATTTCATTGGTAGATACTGTACTGTTTTGCAATAGGTAATTCTGAGTGACTATATTGCAGCAGCACTACATTCTAATGATCTATCGACTCTTCCTTATTTGTGTTTCCCTTCTCCATGGAAAATAACGGTCTGCCATTGAGACCCTGTGCATTATGGGAGGCTCTTGAAGATGTCTGTAATCACATTGGGAATAAGACTGCTTGGCTTCCATCCACATCCTTCGTGAAAAAACGCATTTACTTATTTGCTAAACTTATTTGCATAGCAAAAATAAGCATGATTGACAAATGGTCTATCAGTCTCACTACTGTTATTTTATAATATTATATGCACTTAGATTCAAGTTTCATGTGAGCAGACAGAACTTTAACAAATGAGAACATTAAATTAAAGTTAAAAACAAATTACTTTATGCCTTTTTTAATAATTGATTTTTAACCTTTACTCTTATTGAGCACAAAATGTATCTGAAAGTGTACATGAAACTGCACTTGAAAAAAATTACTGTATGTTAATTTACTCTACTTAGCAGATAAATAACCATAAAATATTGTGTAGTATATAACTTAATAATATAGTATAATAGGCTGGGATTAAATCATCAATTCAGTTATAAGGTGAGTCCAAAGGAAAAATACATAAAAAAAAGAAATCCATAACAATGTAAGACAAATGTTAAAGTATTAGAGGAAACATAAAAAAGGAATAGAAAAATAAATGTCTACCCTTAAGCTGTATGTTCAGTGTGATGGCTCAAGCTTCAAATCTCAATTAATATTTAATTTAATTGCAGAGAAAATTATGGTGTTTAGGAGTTTATATATGGTGAGGCGTTCATATAAATTAAAAGGATTGATCTGGTTTACCCAGATTATTTCGATTAATAGCTAGAAAGATTGGAACACATGGAACACATAGAACTTGTTACACAACATTTACGTTTGACCCCAATCTAGCAACTGATTACATCAGTGACATGATTAAGGTTATGAAACATCTTTTGTCACACTGGAACAATTACTGGATACATATTGATGACTTCATACGGGTAATATTAAGCAAAATCGCTTACATTTTACAACATTACTTTGTAGACACTTCCTCACTTCCTTTCCTTAGTGTACTTGCAATCAGACTGTATCTTGGTCTAAAAATGATGATAATATTTCTATTCTTTTCCATAGTTTTTCTCAGATACAACTGAACACAATGGCTTCTTTTGTGATTGAAGCATAACTGGAAATATGAAAAAACAATAGTCAATAGTTATAAAATTGCATGATTTTGCAATTCTTCTCTTTTTTGTTTCTCAGTTACAAGTGAACACAATAACACAATTCTTTGATTTCTGAAGAGAATAACTCTCATATCTTATGTGGGTGTAGCATAGCTGTAAAAATGAGAAATCATGCGTCCAGTTTCACACATCCAAATCCATTTTTCCCCCTTCATTTTGTGACATCCAGGCAGTATCAGGATGCTGTTACCCTTCTGAGGTGATCAACATCTAAATAAAAGGATGCCCACGACATTCAAAACATCATAATCGCATTTGTTACTCGGATTATCCCACTGAATTCCCACCTTGATCTTTGATCCATGTATGAAAACCTAACAAGTTCATGTAGCCTGTATATTTATGTTTTGTCAATGCTCTCAGGTTCCCTCGACTCCCAGAAGCATTTGATAGGAAGCGTTTGCTTGTTCAGTGTTTAAATATTTGTTCCTTTTATGGTCATTTGTATGTTTTGGCTTTACACATTTGTTTGTAGCCAACAGTATCATGATCTATACAGAGGCCAGGATCGGAATGTTCCTGTAGCCTAATTATGTCATTAAAAACAAGTTAATTTTCTGTATCTGCTGATTCTTTTCGCTTACTTGAAAATTCTTGGAACTCCCATAAACCAGAGTAATTAATTATATACATAAGGTGCAATGTAAATGTGCTGGTGTGAATTGCAATTACAGAGTATTATCCTGCCTAAATGCACCAGTTTTATACACGTTGATAATCACTAATTTAATTCTAATTCTATTTATATAAGGCTCACTGACCTGGGCTGCGTTTCCCAAAAGCAACTATGGTCGCAAGTTCCGTCACCAATAGATTTCAATGGAACTACCATAGTTAGCTAACAATGCTTTTGGGAAACGCACCCCTGGCCCATTATCCAGCCTATTATTGCAACAATAAAGCTAAAAAAAAAAAACCTTGCTCTAAGTAAAGTGGAGGATGATGGGAAAAATAAGATGAGAATGATTTGTAAGTAGCACCATTTACGTTTTAATTTCCTTTAGACATAATGCAATTTTTCAATGCTACAAAGACTGGAAATGGAACACTTGTTACTTTAAGCCACTATCCTGAGAATAAACAATCACAGACTCTCTCAAACGTATACAATAAAATTAGCTTTATATACTTTGTTAAGAAGCACACAGAAACCCCAGAGTATCATGAGAAGGTGATACACATCACACAATTTAATACAAAATCACATAACCGTAAACTACTATATATTAGATATGTACTGTAAAAGAGAAAGCTACAGATTAATCTCTGTCTACTGCTAGGTAGACAAGACAGCATACCAAGGCACTTCAGAACACCAAATACAAACATTTTTTACGTGTTACAGAGATCTACAGAGACCTCATCTAATGTAGACACAATAGATATGTTTGTATAAGAAAATAAAATGCGAAATTTACAGTTCTGTTCTCAAAGAAAGAAGAAGGGAGTTATTTTAGGGAATGGTTAGTGTTGGATGGGCCTGAGAAGATGGCAAAGACATACCACTATACTGGGGCTTTTCAGTTTGGTCTTCCATTTGCATCTTTCAAAATAAAGTGCTTTAGATGACAGAAACTATACATTTAATACATCATTTGTCATGATTGTGAAAAGTAGAGGAATCAGATTCCAATACTAATGTTCTAAATGGGAAAACAGACATGTTCTGAGCTACAGTTTTATGCCACATTTGTTGCTGGTACAATGTCGAAGCAAATATTTAAGGCAATAGCTTGGGAAAACAGTTAACTGTCTTTGATTTATACAAACATACAGCTTGTATTCCAAGCTGAATGAATAAGTTACAAATGAAACTTGTAGTATATTATTATATATTGTATTTATTCTATTTTAGTTGAGATATAAATTTGCAACAGTGAAACATCTGTTAAATCTGACCATAAATGTTAAGAACACTGCATCTGAAGGCTCAGGGCAATATTAGAGTTTGAGATAGCACAGAACGTGGTACGTCTAAACACATTTTTTAAATATATATTAAAATATTACACATGTCTTAAAGGAAAATGTACAAATAAGTCTAAATAAAGACTGATAATACATGCGTAAAAGATAACAGCATATATAGACAACGTTGGATGAATGGATCACTACAGAAGCTCTGGGTCTACGTGGTCTGGTCCAAAGCTCTCAAGAGGTCACTGCCCTGAAGCAGATGCAGGCTTCCCAGTAGAGGCACGTTTACCTCACAGTCATATCGTGTCAGCTCTGGCAGACAGTACGAGTCAAATGATGAGCCCAACAGTTGACTTATTATGCCTGTCAAAAATAAAAGACACACTTTTAAAGAAATAATACTTTTATTTGACAAGGACATATTTAAATTGACCAAAATTGACAGAAAAGACTTCAATAATGTCACAAAAGTTTACCGTTTCAAAAAATGCTGTTCTTTTGAACTTTCTTTTCATCAAAGAATCGTGAAATGTATCGAAGCTTCCACAAAAATATTAAGCAGCACAATGTTTTCAACACTGATAATAATAAGAATCGGCATTATAGAAAGGCTGGAGAGACTGACCTGTGTGTTTGTGTGGAGGCTTCATGTTGTATTGTCTGTTACTGGGAGAGCAGAATGACTCTGGGAAATGCTGTTTGGGATCCTCTGTGCTCCCTTTGAGAGACCGACTGCAGCCGTGAGGAGAAACCAATCCATTTTGCATACATGGAAATGTATCTGTCAAAAAGGAACAAAGGAGTGTGTACATTTCAGTATAGAAAAAAACTAGAAAACAAGTAAAGATGTTCAAGAGAGAGTTGATGTACCTGTTAGCACACTTGTGCTGAGAGACTTTCTGACAGAAAAGGCGCAGCTGTTGACGTTCATCGTCTTCATCCTTTTCTGCATTCCATCTGCAGACTTGTGATGAGCTACCACCTGCTGAGCATACGTTATGTTAATATTCAGTCTTTGTTATTACTATGTGAACTTTACTCATTTGCATTAGTCTACAGTGAGATCTGAAAGATTACCTTTGGAATATCAGTGAAAGAGCATGATGAACTGAACTCTGATTGCCTCTTCCGTTTAAAGTTGTTGACAAGAGTTATATGACCCACATTCCTGCCTTTCTGTACAGGGGCAAAGCTCTCATAAAATCTGAAAACAGCAAGAAAAATTAAATCAATGAATGAACATGACCTTTGTTATAGCATACTACCGTTCAAAATTTTTGGGTCAGTATGTTTTTTTTTTATGAGAAATTAATACTTTTATTCAGCAAGAATGCATTAAATTCATCAAAAGTCACAATACAGACATTAATAATGTTACAAAAAGTCCTGAAAAAATGACTGCTGAAAATTCAGCATTGCCATCACAGGAATAAATTCTTTATTTATTTATTTTTTTAAATATGTTAAAACAGAAAATAGTAACAAAATATTTTGCAATACTTCTGTTTCCACTGTATTTGTGAACAAATAAATGCAGCCTTGGTGAGAATAAAAAAAACTTTCAAAAATCTTACCAACTTAAATGTAGTTTATGTAAAGGAACAGCAATGCATTGATATTCCTTAAAACGTTCTGATTAATCCATCAGATCACCACCTACATTATCTACTTTTAAAATATCTCTTAAAACATATATTTCTTTCTCTGGCTTTTGCTTAACATGAAAACACCTTTTTTATGTTTTCTTTGTTTGGTGATGTTTTGTTTTATTCTTTTCTCTTTTCCTATTTTCTTTCTCTTTTCTACAGTTAGTTTTTAAGGATCTTAAATTTTATGTGTCTTAATAATACTTTTATTTGTTGGTTGATATTTTTATGTTTTGGCTGTGCAGCACCATGGTCAGCGCACGCTGCTTTTAAGGTTCTATATAAACTTGACCTTGACCTTTATACATAAGAATATATAGCTGCTTTTATATTTGGTTGTCCTTGACATCAAAAAGTTCTCTGTTCAGCTGTGCCCTTGACTGCAGCTACAACATATCTGCACACTAATTTGCAATTGGTGTTCTTTTTTCTTCTATTTACTTTTTTTGTTGCATATTTTCAGTCATTTATGTGTTTATACTATAAGACGTCCTCAAACACAGACGACAGAAAACAAGATTACTGGTACTGTCATAATGAAAAGTGACTGCAGCATTTTACCTGCACAAAAGGATACACAACTGACTTTCTTGCAAAGATCTATTTCCTTTTGGAAATCCTAATCTAGTTAATCACTGATGCCCAGGATATGTACTGCAAAATAAAACACACTTGTAAATGAAGGATAATCACCTTTGCTGTGGCAGTGCAGTGTTGAAATCGCATGTTTGTCCTGGATCTGCTGTGCTTCGGTCATCCATGCATCTAATATCTGTACGTTCATACTGTAAGGGTGGGTCAGGGGGCCACTTTAGACTCTGTCTACCCTCTTTAGAGGAAAGTGGGACGTTTGGTGGAGTTTGGTAAGGCTGCACATAAGCCGTGTCTGGACATGTGTTAGTGCTGCTTTTGTTGTCAGGAGGGAATGGACCCAGGGGCTGGAAGAGGTCAGCTACACTGCTGAAGCTGTGCTGGAGGCCTGTGCTCAGGCCTGGACATGTGTCAGGCGCTGTCTCCTCCAGGCAGATGGGATGCAGCTGGAAGTCCTCACCATCCATTGGGATGTATGGAGCAAGAGTCTCCAGGTCCAGATCGCTCACGTCCAACTGCACACAATTAGATTACCAAATATTTACTTAAAACATAGAGTTGATGAGAACAAAATAATATTGAAAGGCACTAAAAATATTCTATCATATTTTTAGATGAAGGAAAATTTTGACCAAATTTGTTCTAATAATCCAGCCTGTATGCCCAGGATTGGGGGGAAAGATCTGAAAATGATCATTATACACTACCATATAAAAGTTTGGGTTTGGAATGATTTTTTAATGTTTTTAAGAAGTCTCCCATGCTTAACAAGTCTGCTATTTTTGACCATAACATTGTGAAATATTATTACCATTTCACGTAACCTTTTCCTATTTTAATAATATATTTTAAAATGTAATTTATTCCTGTGATGGCAAATTGAATTTTTCAGTAGATATTACGCAGTCTTTAGTGTACCATGATCCTTCAGAAATCATTCTAATGCATCTAAATCATTATTTTCATCAAAAGACAAAGACTACGAATTAAATGAAAAAAAGAACAGAAAATTGTGGTAGAATTGGAATAGCATTTCATCTATTACAGATTAAATTGCTTGTATTGTACCACACTCACCTGGGAGCAAGTGGGATTTGTGGCTACAGATTCAGAGGCAAATAACCTCTCTGTCAGCTCCACCTTCAGATCACACTCTCCACTGCCACAGTAATCTACTGGACTGCTAGGCTGCGGACATACACATCGCAACACATTAAACCACTGCAACACACCCTAATGTTAAATAAATCTTAATCGCATCTCTATTTAAAGAGATCATATCAGGAGGAAACCAAAAATGGAACTGGTTTGAATATAGAAGTTTTAAAGGTACAGCAACATTTTTTTCAAAGGGTCAGAGAACAGGTCATGAGTGCTTCCCAGTAGAGTCACCGCATAGTTTTAGGAACTAGCCAGCAGAGTCATTTCTAGAGAACCAATTTCTCCCTCTGGCCGTTTTCCTGGTTGCATATTTTTACATGGCTTTTTAAAAATGCCGGGTAGCTGGTGATTCATATGCGTTTGGCCAATCAGCGTATACTTACATCACTGATAGTTCATATAGAACTGTTTTAGACCCTACTCTGAAGTAGGAGCTAATTTAGTTCCCCCACATGGAGTTCCTAGATCTAAATACGCTCCTAGTTCCTGTGGTGGGAACATGCCAAAAAACGGAAACTTCCGCCAATAGTTCTAGAAACTATAAAAAGGTTCCTCCGGTGCAAAAGTGCCTTAAATGACTGTTTTTGAAATATGACCAGATGGAGATGGGACATACTGTAGAACAACTGCTGCGGCCGCTCAAGCAGGGTGTGGAACAGGGCGTGCATTTGCCTGCAGGAGGCACCTGGGGTCTGGTAAAGGTGGAGGGCATGTTGGACAGTTTTCTATCAAGACTGCCATCAGGGGGTATGTCCACAACCCATGACGGTCCCACCACAGGAAGCTTGGTGGACTTCGAGAAGAAAGTCTGTTCTTCAAAATCTGGCCTATCTGCAAATGCACATGACAAAAAAGTCAACACACTTCAACATGTGGGATGAAAATTACTGAAACGAGATGCAATCTCATAGAGTTACTACATAAAGAGCCAAGGAAGATCATCTAACAGTGGATAGACACACCTTAAACAACACAATGTACAAACGTTTAATGCTCACTACTACTATCTGGCTCATTTTCATAAGTGAGAGTTACATGAGAATAGATGGTTACATAAATAAAAATAAGATGTTAAAAACAACCTCAGCCATCACCAAAAGCAATTATAGAACTGTTGTAAGCATCGCAAGGTGGTGATTTCCATCCCATGCAGTAGTTTTATGTGTGAAGACATGCATTTTGATGAAAAGACAAATTAGTAAACCCATTATAGCCCTGTTGTGAGGAGAAACACACAAACACTGCCTACTGCCATTGGTAAACCTTCAAAAGCACAGGTGATGTTGAAATATAACATTTATTTTTATTATTAAACTTCATTTTAATAATACAAAGCCGTTTATGCTAAAGCCAACGCTAAGCCATAAGATGCCCATATGCTGCGGAGCAGATAGATTCAGCTTTCTTTTATGTTGTCACAAATTGCATACCCTGCAGCAAAGCCAAGTTACAGTGCCACTGAACTACAGTACAACGACGTCTGCTGCAACATCGCAGCTTATGACCTGGGCAGTGTACGTGTGTGATTGGTTGTGATTGTGAGGTAGAGTAAGGAGAGCCAAGGGAAGGAGCAAGAGTTCATGCATGCAGGATGGGAGTAGATTTGTAATCAGGGGTTCAGGACGTGAAGAGGGTGAAGCTATTGTAGGGGGAATGGTGGAAATAGTGCCGGGTGGCGTTCTGACCAAAGTCAAGGGCAATGATGGCGTCTCCTGGCATGGGCGCTAACTGAGCTAACTCCTCAGGCTCCTCCTTGAGCTTAGTGAAAAGAATGTCCTCAGCCTCTGAAACGGAGGAAGCTCTACCCTGGCTGAACAGTTCTCCCATGCTACACATGTGGTAGGGCTTGAACAGAGACTCCGTCTGATCCAGGGAGAAGATGACAGACTGCTCCTCAACAGAACTAAAAAACAATGACAGCATGAGAAGAATATCATAACAGCATTTACCGTGACAGGGATCTCTGAGTGTTTCATTTAATACAGTACCTCAGGACATAGTTGATGCAGATGATGCACTGTGGTTGGGAGTTGCGATTGTTGTAGATGACGGTTGCCTGGGTCTCCACCCAAACGTAGCCCCCGTGCTTGGCTAGCATTCTGTACTGGCCACTCACCACTTGACCCTTATTACAAACTGAAGACGAAAACAGCAATTGTTAAATGCAACAAAAATAAAATGGATACACTAACATTTATGCCAAACATATAAAAGTAAAGTATTTACAAATTTTCTTTATTGCTAATCAAGTTAAAAAGACCATTGGTCAGGCATCTAAAATTAGTATTTAATAATAATTATTTTGTAATTTGTTAAATCAGGAAATTAGAATGATTTCTGAAGGACCATGTGACTCTGAAGACTGAAATAATGGCTTTAATATTTAAAAATATTTTTAATCAAACAGTTATTTTAAATTGTAATAATATTTACATCTACTTTAAAAATCAAATAAATGCAGCCTTGGTGAGCTTAAAAACATATTAATTTTTACATTTAAAAAACATTTTTAGACTATTTTAAATTTTTTTTCACAATTATACATATATATTTAATTAAATAAAAATATGTAAATAAAACACTAGCAAAAATATCTGTGTTTTCACAGCATCTTGAGGCTAATGAATGATTTGATAATACAAACTTTAACATTCTTGGTCTTACATTATTTGGGATGTGCACTGTAGAATGTAGCTGTCTTTGAATAAGGTCCATTACTGCAGCTCATGCAAGTTTAGACATTTTTCAAATCAAAAGATCTTGCTATTAGGTAATACTCTAGGTCATTTTTACCGGTAGAGGCCAGTGAAGAAGACCAGAGCGCTGATCTGGATTAAAGACATCAGAGGAACCAGATCAGAGATGCTGCACACTTCAAAGGCTTGTTAGCCTCTAATGCACTAGCTAATCAGGTGGGCCATTCTGAATAAGCAAATCTGAGAGCTTTTGGGTTGTTGCAGATTAAGTCAAAGGGTATATAATGGGATTCAGGCCATCTACACGGCCTCAATACCTCATGTGACAACAACAATCAAATCAGTTTCCTCTGTACAAACAAAATCACATTCAAAACAAGACTGGACAGGAGCCTTTGTATACAGTAGGATCATCTTGTGATTTAAGAAGAAACTGGAAGTTGTCCATGTGAGGGAACTATTCTCAGTACACATTTACAGTAAAAAGGTTTATGCATTGCTTATGCCTGAGATGCACTGGAAATATAATTCATGTAAATTAGTGGTTGCCAAACCGTTGATCGCGATCGACTGGTAGATCTTTATCACTATCCCGGTAGATCCAGCAAATAACTGAAAAATAAGTTCAAAAATAATTACATTTCTCCACTTTTTGTACTGTATTTTTTTTGTAATTATTTTTCTGTTATTTTTGGGCGGCTAATGTGTCTCATTCAGACTTTCTGCTGTTTTTGTTTCATGCAGATATGTTTTTATGTAGCATAATTTCACAAAGCTGAAGTCAGACCGTTCTGTTTTTGCTTTAAATCATGTAAATCGAATTCAAAAACAACTGCTTATGCAACATGTGTGTAGCACCTTTGTTTGGATCATGATTGAAATGCCGTTGTTGCCTCTAATTTCAATGCTACAATATTTTTAAATAATAATACATAATTTGGGTTAAAAACATAGCACCATTTCAGAATTTTATTAACATAAATAAAAAACAGGAATCTGAACCGCCATGAAAATCATGTAATGCACACTAATTAAAATAATCACCTCAAAGGCCTCAATTGGAAGGTACATCTGTGCTTCTTTTCTTCACTTCTTCAATAGATATATCTTGTCTTTCATAAAAGCCAAAGTCAGGGATCTTGGGCTTAATGTAAAAAGTTGAAATTATGACATAAAATGTTTTTTAATATTATGAGGGAAAAAAATAAAAAATAAAAATACAAGATTAAAAAAAATATATAAAAAACTAATATGACAAACTTACATTTTTGTCAATAATAATTTTGACTTTTTATGTCATAATTATGGCTGTATGTCATTATTCCAACTTTTTTATCTCATTAACGTAATAATTGTCCCTTTTATCTCATAATTTTTACTTTCTTTCTTTCTGGCACAGAAATGGGCTTCCATACATAAAAGAGAATGTACAATTTACAAAATGTAGAATGTATCAAATGTAGATTTTTTTCAAACTGTCTTTAAGTTTTAAGAACTATACTGTAGGTTTAAGTTCCTGGGAGGCCAATTTTAAAAGCAAAGTGGCTGAAAACATTAAATGTAGAGTCTACACTACAGCATATGTTAAGTAAATAAATAATGCAATGCAACAACCATTGAGTTTATAAATATCCCTCAACAATTCCTGGAGCCCTGCGGGACATCTGTTTCCCTCAGTCATCAAGCCCATGGGAACGCCTCAGGTCTACAAGGTTTTGAACACAAGTAGTTTACCCATGGACAGAGATGAGAGGCATGGATCTATTCCAGACCGTGAGTCACTTCAGGACGGAGTCGAGGTAAATTAGACAAAACGGTTGAGACCTTGACATATTCACACAATGAGCTACTGCGTTGTTTTTCGTATGTTTGCACCAGTGCATGAAATGGAGGTACGGAGAACGAAGCAAACTAAGAAAACTGAACATGTGTTTACCCTATGGCTTTGTTCAGACAGGCATTTCCAAATCAAATCTGTTTAGTTCAAGTCTAAACAGAAAAAGACCACATGAAACTCAACTTGTGTTTTTGTGCCTCCCGGATTTGTGTTTGTTGGATGTAAACAGGTACTCACGATTTTGGTGGCTCTTCGTCAAGCTTTCAGAATCCAAAGCATGGCAGAACTCATACACCGAATGGCCAAGAAGTTCCTCTGGCCTATACCCGATCAGGCTGCTTACGCTGAAACACAAAGACAGGTCAAGAATAAAACTAATGGAACAGTCAAAACAAAAAGCGATTGAATTAAACCACATCATTAACCAAGATTCATGACTGTCGATTACATCTGGTGAAAACAATCGAACTTGTGCTGCTTGGAGCCAATGTATTCTCTCTGCTAAGCTTAGTGAGAACAAATTATTACAAGTGGGACCCTTGTTTATTGGAGCTATAAATCTCTCATGCAAAACATTTGTACTTGTTCTGTCTGATCATTATCTTTAATGTCTGTTTTCCAACTTGCTGGTTTAAAAGACAGAACAGCTCTCATGTATCAACACACTGCCTCCAAAAGACAAAGGCCATGTCCTTGTCTGTTTTTGAAGCACTTTAGCGAGTTTAAAATTCAAGACAGATGTGGGCTTGTCTATTAATCAAAATGGAATTTGATGCAATGCTCAATATCTTCACCAAATAATTTTTTGTGCTGTTGTATATTCCATACAAACTCATGCAATTGTTATGTTTTTTGTAATATCTGAACAAAAGTTCAGTGTTACCCTGGAATAGCCTCTCATTTTTCTGTTCCAGTACGGGCTTTTAAAGAGATTAAAGAGATGGTTCCAAAAATGAATATTCTGTCATTAATTACTCTCATGTCGTTCCAAAAATTACAGTTGAACCACTGATGTCACATGGACTATTTTAATGATGTCCGTACTACGTTTCTGGGCTTTGAATGTGGTAGTTCCCTTGCTGTCTATGCAGGGTCAGAAAGCACTCGGATTTCATCAAAAATATCTTAATTTGTGTTCCAAAGATGGACGAAGGTCTTACAGGTTTGGAACGACATGAGGGTGAGTAATTAATGACCGCATTTTCATTTTTGGGTGAACTATACCTTTAATGAATGCAGTGCGGTCAATAATGAGTCATACTACATGGAAACACGCAAATATCTGACCTCATCTGTTAACTCTCCTTACAACTCATTCACTGTAGTGTAGCCACAGTAACTTGATTTTGCACTATAATACATATGGCAGATCCCAGGGGCCACGGGTGACCAGGCACTCAGAAGAGCGGCACTGGCCCCATATCACCAGGGGACAAACTAACTCCAGGGGAGTTATGCAAGATATGTAAGAGAAGTCAATTGTGCCCTTAATGAGCTTTCAAGAAATGAAGCTAATCTAAAGAGAAAAGCTCATAAACACTCTCCTTTACCACACTCACTGATAACAATACAGGCAGTAGCACAGCAGTATTATGATAAGAGTTCACAATAGTGACCTTTGAAACACGCACATAGTAACTCACAAATGCTGCTTACCTATGCAGACATAAGCCCAAAATGAAAAAAATGGTAAACACTGTGTTTACCAAATATACAATGACTTCAAATGAAATCTAAATGTATAAAATTGTTTTAGCAGATATACACACAATATCTTCCAGAAAAACAGACCGTAAATATTGAGTCATCGTGAACTGCACAGATTCTAGTGCAATCAAACGCTCTCTAGAGTGAGAATGTCCCTCCCCCTCAAACCACCTGCGATTGATTGGCAACTAGCAAATCATGATTCATGTCTGTAAACTAAAGTAAAATGAGTTTTACAAACCTTGTGGCTAATAAATAAATTATATTGTAATAATAAAAATATATAAATCACATTTACATGTAAAGCTATGGATTTAACAAACACTTATCCTGTCCAAACTTCTTGTTTTAATTGGAAATACATCAGCACAAGAAAGAAAACTACGTGTTTCATCAGCAATTTCATAGAATTTAAAATTCAAAAATATTGTTTCCTAGATCAAAATACCAAACCAAGTGGCTTTTATTTTAAAGACAGCATAAAGAAAAAGGGAAGTTTATTAGTTTTTAAATGACAAAATAAATTAATTTCCTATTCAAAATTAGAAATAAATAAAACTAAATCACCAAGACACCGGTTGGTTAATTGTTATTGCAAAAATTTTCAAAGAAAGGTTGAGTTAGTTCATGGATCATCTGCATGCAGATTCCTTCATTTGATATTTTGTATAGATATTTTATATCTAATTAAATTAAATTTGTCATTTTTTTTGTTGCCCTATGTGTCTATATATTTATGGGCCCCCTGTTCATGCACATAAACAAGCACATATATGTCAATTAGTGAACAGTCTCTTGCCTCTCATCACAGTAGATAAATTTCATGTCCATACTGTGTCTGCTCATGAACGTCTTGCTGTCGAGAGGTGTGTCAACATTTGAGGGGTGTGGGATCGGCGCACACAGCATAGTGACACATGTGAGGGGTGGCTCCGAAAACCCACAGAGGACTTGAGGGGGGCGGCTGCTGCACACTTGGAGATGCCCCGTGCAATGCAGCACCTGACAGACAGAGCAGCAACACCATATTTTACTTGATAGATAACTGCATCATGTTGTATGACGTGCTTATGCGTTCTTACCTTCCAGCTGGCTGATTTGAGGTTGACAGTGCGACCTCTATTGGTGACTGTACATTTCATCCTCATAAAGAAATCTCTGCCCGTGCTCATGTCTTTTCCTCTTCTGCCATACACAGGTCCTGTCAATCAAACAACTCGTAAGACATATGCTTAGAAATCATGTATTTACTATAAATGACCACTGTGCATGCAATAAAGCTTTTTTCTAGCACACTCAGAGGACTTTGGTCTGTCAGTGGGTCGTGGACGCTAGGTGCAAAGTTCAACTGAATCAGTCAGTTGAAACCTTAACTACAGTATATGGAGCTCTCTGTGCTATTGCATAGGGATTATCTCCAAACGACCAATGAAATGGCAAGAAAGTTACGCCACTCGCTCAAAAGCTCTAAACAGGTCAGGTGACCGACTCGTGAAAGATACAGGCAGTAAGAGACAGATAAAACAAGAGGAGGAGGAAGATTTGCTGTGGGGAAAGGCCCCCTAACTCTCATTCTGAGTATGTGTCTGTGTACAAGCACACACTGCTTACATGATAGCAACAGAAATAGTAACTTTCAGAAACTACTGAGCCAGAGTAAAGGCTAAGTTCACACCAAATTTGGTGCAAAAATGACATGAAAACAAAAATTCACAAGCTATGTTTAGCATCAAAACTATTCAAATCAAGTCTGCTGAATTCCTGCCATTGCCTGAAATGAATACAAATGCTGAATGAATTCCTGATTAGGCCCTGGCTATAGTCTCGCATGCTTTTTAAAGCTATGAATATTATTGTCTGAGTGTTCTTTCTTTTTAAAATTGAAATTAAACTAATTAACTAATAACTAATTAAAGTAAACAAACAGAATTAAAAAAAACTGAGTAAACCAATTCCCCACATTTATGAGACTCGACTAGTCAAGGTTATATGCATGTTGATAGGGTTTAGAGTTGTACTATAAAAGTATGACTATATATATACTGTATATATATATATAAAATTTGTTTATTTATTTTTTTTACAGTGAAATGGTTTTAATACCCTATTACAAAATTAATATCTTTATCATTTTTATTTTTGTAATAATGTACTTCTTATATTTTTTTATAAATATTATAATTATATTTTTATTACACTATAATAATAACAATGTATATTAGTAGTATTTAGCTATATTAATATATGATCACAATATAATTAATTAACGGAAATTAATGGATTAAATTAAATTATATCACATTTTTTAAAATAAATGCTAAATGCTTTTTTTAAATGCTAAAATGCTTTTGCACACATTAAAACTAAAAATGTACAAACAGGTCCTGAACACTCATTGGTCAAACAAAAATATAGCCCTCAAGTCTTCACAGAAGGGACCACAGGCTGGACTGTGGTCTATAGGGTGAGGCTTGGAAAAGGAGGGGGACTTGTCCCCACAGGAACCACCACAAGAACTAATAATTGCTCTCAGATAAGGACATCTCCATGGCAAATCCAGAGATAAAGAGGACTGGGAGATTCTGCCACTTTGGTGTTAAAGGCAACAGTGTATACTGTATATCCAAATAAAAAAAATTGTTTCAACATACTTCTGGGAAAAATTGTTCCAAGCTGACGCTCACCTGATTTGACACAGAGATTCTCTCGGATTTCTTCATGATCGCAGGGATGCGTGAAGTCAAAGATGCTGTGGCCTGTCAGTTCTACCTATTCACATTTTGTAAGGGAAGAAAAGTTGAATGCTCAGCCATTTTAAATGAAGTAATAGAAGGCTTTTTATGTTTTCTCTCTGTAATTATTCTCAAAGAATAAAGGAAATGAGGTGAGGCTCACCTGCGTAAGGCCCATAAATTTACTAACATTTTCTGAAAGGAATATCATGTCTCCATCTGATGTTACCACAGCGACAAAGCCTTCCAGAGACTTCAGATATAGACTGTCCATCCGGCTGTCATCCTGTGACCGGGTTTGTTGGACTGTGCGGCCTGGGACCAAAGACAAGACAACATAGTATGTGTGCAGTGTCAAATTTGCTCTTTTTTGTTATTTTACACTGGCAAATTATCAAGACAAATTCAAGGGACCTTCTCAAACCCAAAGTAAAGGCACAATCACACACTCTTTCACAAACATAGACTCATATCCTGTACCATTTAGCTTCAAGTAAACAGCTCAGAATCAGTTAAACGACCTATTTATCTAATTAAATTCACATACCAACATGGGATAAAAACACTACTGAGCTGATCAGCAAAGAGAGGATGTTTGAGGTACACAATGCCATGAAAAGCATCAACAACTTGAGAAAATAATTAAAGTGAGGCTCCATGCTGTGAGGTTCATGTCTGCTTCTCTGCAGATAAGGGCCTCCTCCCCTGCTCATTCAGATCAGGCAATAAGGGCCCGAGCGCTGAGGCTTTGACCCCACTCAGACATCAGCACTATGTGTCTGCATTGTGCGTTTGGGTGTCAGCAGGTGGTCCATGTCTGTGCACCCACATCAAACCCCGCAGCATTCGTCCTGGTGCTATCAATACTTCAATGTGATGTCTTACTCCTCTGGCTCTCAGCCAAACCCAAGAACTTGCAATTTTCTGCCATTCTCTGTCCATCTCTATTAGAATCATTTAGGCCTTTTCTGGTCGTAAACAATGTTCTCTGACAGCCTGCTCAATGGCAGCTCTTTAATGTTCTTTCATGGAAGTTATGTTTCAACAATCAACTTTGGCTCAGAAGTTTCTCCTAAATTTCCTTAGTAGAAATAAAAACTAACATACACTACTGTTCAAAAGATTGAGGTCTGTATTTTTTTTTTAAAGAAATTAATACTTTTATTCAGCAAGGATGCATTTAATTTATCAAAAGTGACAGTAAAATAATTTATAATGTTACAAATTATTTCTTTTTTTAAATAAATGCTTTTAAACTTTTATATTAAAAATATTAAGCAGCACAACTGTTTTCAACATTGATAATAATAAAAAAATTAATTAAGTGCTAAATCAACAACATGTGACTTTGAAGACTGGAGTAATGGCTGCTGAAAATTCAGCGTTGCCATTGCACAATAAATTACATTTTAAAATATATTAAATTAGAATAAAAACACCTGGCCCCTTTGGAGCATCTTCGTTGTGGACTTCCTGTTGAAAACGACCATTTGAAAATAAAGGCCCCATTTGCAATTTCATATTACTGCTGTCTAGGATAAAAAATAAATGAATTGTTAAAGAGATTTCAGTTGTGATTTTTCATTTTGACAGGAGACCTCTTTGGTTCATCTGTTTTGGGTCATTTGAAAATGAGGGTTCAAAGATTCATATCTCCAGAAGGATGTTTGCTGGAAATTCAGGATATTATATGATGTATTCAATGTTAAACCAATGACTCCTTTGAGGTAAGTTCAAAATGTCAGAGAGGTCAAACATTTGGTTCAGATGAGAATCATAACCTCTTTAACACCTATCAGTAATATTATGATTCTATGACTACGCAGTTACAGTTCCCACACACCTCACTGAATGACATATCTGTTTACAGAGGTTCTGGTTTTGTAATCTCAGGGCCTACCAAAGGTCAAACCATGACAAAGAATACTCAGAAACACATACAACACACCGAATATCACAGACAGGCCTGTACGGTGCCATCGCAGAGAGTGTTGTGGCTAAGAAAAGAGTGTAAGAAGAAATCATAATTCACTGTTCACAGAAAACAATACCACTAGCAGCCCCTAATTACCCCCACACCTCGTCATCTCCCTCTTTCCCTTTTTCTCCACGTCCACATCCATCGATCTTCCCCACTTCCACATCACCCACACACATTTGCATCACCAGATTCCATATCTTCCCTTTTCATTGTCTCTCTTTTATTGTCTCTCTCTCTCTTTCAGAGACATGAACACATACTGTACACATGTATGTGCATCAGGAATGGAGTCTGGAAACAACGTGCAATGCTCTTTGTCCTTCTTCCTGCATTTCTTATTGTATATTGAGGAGTACAGGACATCTCATGGACCTAACCAGCCCAACTTCACTGACACATAAACATGTTTACATATAGCTGTCTAAATGAGGACACACCACAGACCTTTACTCTGTTTATGTAAAGCTACTTATAATTAGTACAGACTAACCTGAAACCTTTTTGCATTTTTAGCATAAAACAGCATTATTTTATTTATAAATCATCTTTCTAAATGAAGATTTGGACACTACTGTTTAAAAGTTTGTGGTCAGATTATGTTATTATAATTATTGAAGAAGCGAGGAAGTAAGCTGTGCTTGTAGAACAATACGTTTATTAACTTGGGATCAAAGTGACCAGTACAAGAGCATGGGGACAACAAGGTTAAATAAACAAAATTGACAAATTATAGAATAAGGGAGTAGCACTAATACTTTATGACTCAAGAAATTAATATGTGTACTATGTAACTGTTCTAGTTCCACAGACTCAGCAAAAATTATCATGATTTATCCACAAAATATTCATCACCACAACGGATGGAAGGGGTGAGGAGACTGTATGCTTAAAGGCACACAAATACACATATGGAAAAACTGATAATATCTGAAATATTTACTCTGGAAATACTGTCTGTAAGGGGGACAACCGTCAGCTTGGAACCAGCATCGCAACTATAACATTTTAAAATGGATTCACAACTGCATGACAGTTTGGGTGATTAAACTCCCCAACTTTTAGAAAGAAGGGATATATTCGAGGAGACAAAGTTTTTGCATCATTGCAACCCATTGATCATGGTGAGGTCCAATAATCCAATATTTGGCTGTTGTTTTCACATTTACAGGGCAATCTAGATGAAAGCGCAGAATGTTTGACTACGTCAAGATTGCAGAAAATACAGTCCTCAGTGGACTCAAAAGTCACAAATTTCCAGGACTCAAAAAGTTCACAATTTCTTCATGTACAGGATGGGATCGACCGACAGCACAGAAAGCAACAATGGGGACCCAACTAGATTATGCCTGCTGATCCCATCTAAGTGTGCACACACACCCCACACACACGCACACGCAGAAAACCCACACACACCACACACACCCACACACCACACACACCACACTCCACACACACACACACACGCCACTCACACACACACACACACACCCGCGGCAGTGGGCCCCATTTATGCTGCGGCGCCCGGGGAGTAGTTGGGGTTCGGTGCCTTGCTCAAGCGCACCCTCAGTCGTGGTATTGAAGGTGGGAGAGAGTGCTCTCTAACCATTAGGCCACGACTTCAACAAACATAGATGTGTTGGACAGATCACAAAGAATGAACTCATTTGTTTTTTAGCTTCATACCGGAGTTGAAAAGTTTGCGTGTGCGCAGGAAGCTGATAGCTAGTCTCATGATGGAGGCTTTGTCCAGGTGAGAGCTGATGCTGTGGGGTAATGGCAGCTGATGGGCCAGCTCATAGAACACTTCTGTCTCTTTACTGCGCCTGCAGCGCGCTGCATCACGGGACTTTTCTTTGCGCCTTTCTGAAGGATGCCTGGAAAACAGAAGAGGTTGATGAACAACACAGCTTTAGGAATGAGAATGTGACATAACACCGTGTTGAGTTCTGGAAAACTGCTTTGTTTATCCTCCATACTTGTGGGATAGCGCTGCCTTTCCGCTACTGAGTTTAGGGCAGTATTTGATTGTTTGTCGTGATTGTGAAAAATGTCACTGGTGTATGTCATTCATACTGCATCGATAATTGCAATAGTAACTCAGATCATCGTTCTGAGAGAAAAATGGACAATACGATATGTTTTTTCGCCTTTTCTGTGTGTAAAAACACCAAGGGAAGGAGGTCGCGGAGAAGACGCCGAATAGTAAATCTGTAAATGTCACTGATTAAACCCACTGACTCACTAAGTAAAAGAATCACAGTGCAGTGTGTTTTTGAAAGTTTTGATTTTGTTGGTTTAACAGTTAACATTACCTTCTTTGTGAGCATGACTCTCACTAGGCTTGTGAATTAGCAGAACTTGGACTTTCTAAATTTAAAAAATCTAAAATTGTAAAGCATATACTATGTGCAGATATGCATATAATATCAAAATGTGAACGCAACGCGTTTATTTACACGTTAAGCATTTCCCTTTCATATAAAGAACGCGCTTAATGCACCGAGTGATATTTAAAGACCACATTCTGTACACACATCTTACTAATAAAGCATAATATGTGTGGAAAAACAGATGAGCCCAAAGTATGAACTTTAGAAATCGCTGTCTTAATCCAGAAGCGCTTTCTACATTACAGTTTCCTAAAGAGAGGGAAACGCTTTACATTTAAACATGTCGCGTTAATATTCTGGCTCATCTGCATGTCTTTTAGCATCACTGTAGCATGTACAAGGTAAAGGACGGCAAGTGTGGCAGTCCATGAACGTGATGGGTGATAAGTACAGACGGGGACAAACCGGTTACCGTAGCGCTCCTAGGATGTGATTTTGCTTATCATTTGTTTAAATAAAGATAAGGGGGGGGTGAAAAGTGGGTCGGCGACTGTCGCGCTAAAATGGGTTGTGACCCACAATCTGTGATTCTCCGCCGTGGCCATGGAAAAATGAATATTTATAATGACAACAATTATACTGTCATTTCAAAGTTTCCAACAAAGAAATGGATGGACTTCTGTCAGCTTGTTGAACACACTTGTGTTTGGATAATGTACCATATGATGGCTGAAGCAGCGGGCGACAGTTTTCACGCTAATCGGGGGGGGGGAAAAAAAAAAAAAAATAAACGACTGGGGTAAACCAATTCCTACAAAACCTAAGAGATAAATGCACGCATCCATGCAGTGCGATAAATAGCTTCTCTAATACCCTAACAACGCTTCTCAATGAGAATGAATGTTTTTTAACTTAAAGGCAAAACAAAACACAGAAAGCATTTATCCTTAAAGAGAAGGAGAAGTAACATGGGCAGCGGATATCGTATCCTGCTAATCTAAAACAAGTGCAGAACTAAAAACCCTTCCCGAAGTGCAATGCGGAGTGAAAAGATCGTGACTTAACTCCACCCCCCGCGCCCCATCATTCTCTATATCTGGTAGCTTCATCCTTAGAAACGCGGGTGTGGGATGCACTGTGCGGCCAATGTTTTATAGTCTACACATCATCAAGGGGTGGCTGGTTACCGATTTTTAGTGTGCTGAAACTATTCGGTTTTTTGAAAAATCCCTCGATTGGCGCATGTGCGTGCAAAAAAAACAAAGGGGTCGTGCGCGGTATCGGGGTAAAATACAAAATTGGCGCATTGACACGGACCAAATCCATAAAACACTCTTAGACGTTCCCAGCTGCATGATATAAACAGCCACTTAAAATCAATAAATTAGCCTAATAGTGAATTCACCCAAACGACATAACAATATTAAATAATTAAGAGCGATGCCGGTCTAATCCAGTGAGAGCCTTTAATTTATTTACTTTGGAGGTAAGTAGCGTGGCCTCACACAGCGGCGCCGGCACTGAAAGTATCAAGGCGAGCAAAATGATCAGGTTTACTGGCGGGCGAGTCATCGCAGGTCCAAAAGCCTGCTTATTTGGGGGGATTTACGAGAAATTTGTATGAAACATCCTAACGTATTGCAGCCATGCCAAGTGGCCAGTTTTGTCAGGTAAGATACCTTTATAAATCCACGCAACACAGGAAAAAGAGAATATCATCGCAAATGTTGGGTCAAATAAAAGCTCGAAGGCCGCTCACGCTTGAGTGTACCCGTGGTAACCGAATACCACACAAATCTTATTTAGGGACGGGGGCTAAGCAGTGCTGTCCATAACGGAAATGGCCAAATAGAAGGATTGAGGCATAATATGGTTGATTAATGTGAATGCTGGACTGGTCCAATAGGAAACAAGGGGAGTCAATCACAACAGCTGGTAAAAAATAATCATAGGCCGGGGCGGCCCGCTGAGGCCTGTGTGGTATCGTAATGTCACAGTAGCGCGATTGTTTATAAGACATATGTATTTTAAACAGTTTTGGTCTCAATAACCTATGATTTCTTGCTTTGGATACTGTATTGGAATAATTATTAGTGCCTCTTGCTATTATATGGGATTTAAGTATTTTAAAAGCATTGTCACTTAACCTATGTTTATTACCCAAAACAAATAATTATTTATAGAGCCTAGAAATCTGTTTTTAAATTCCAATTCGTTTTTTTTTTTCCATTTTCATTTGTTTAATACTCTGTTTAATGGTTATTGACAGTGTTAGTATCAATAAGCCTGTCTAATTAATTGAGTTTTAAAGTTTTATCTTTACCACATTCTGTTTTCCATTATTTTCTGGATTAAATTTTAATGGTTCCATTAAATTTTCATAATCAAAAGCATCTCCAATTAATTAATTTAATTTACTTTTTTTTAATCTTTTTTCAGAAATACTGGGCCCATTTACATTTTCTCCTAAAGATTCGGTAAATAATATTTCTGGTAAATACTCTTTTAAAAAGTGTTTTTTGATAATAATTTTATTACTAGACTAGAACACGTGGATGTGTTGTCATTCTTACACTATAATACTGAACTTTGTTTTCAGTGATTTGGACTATGAGATGGAAACTTTCTTCTTGCACTACTTTTGTTTTAAAAAAAGGATTTCATAGAAATTAGAATTTCATTTGGTTTAATAAAATATAGTTGAATAAAATAGTCTTAAGTAAAATTGTTGATTTTTTTTGTGGAAAATTAATCGTTTAGATCTTTAGATTTAAATCGATAAATTAGTCTATAGATTAATCGAAATAAAAATAGTCGTTAGTGGCAGCGCTAATACTCACATACAGTACTTGTACATTATTCTACTTAATACATTTTAATGTAGAAAAGACAATAAAACAATGAACTTTAACTTTGGTTTAAGACAAGTTATTATTGTCTTTTGGTTGGCACAGTCACATGAGGGAATTTTGCAGGCAAAGAAAGTCTTATGTCAATTAATGAAAACAACAAACTTCTCACACAGAAGCACACACCTCCAAACCAAGCAGCTTTTCTACTGGTCAACAAGGCAAATTTGATCACCAAACTTGAACCCAATGTGAAAAGGGTGTAATTCATATGTAATTCCTGATCGCACAGATTCCCACTGAAATGATTTCACTCACAAAATTACACTGTGCAAAGGTACACGTGACCTGATTTTTTTTCCCCACAAAAATTACTTTGAGACCAAACTAAATTGGTGAACCGTCAGGTTTTGAGTCGATTTAAAAAAAGTATTTTCTAAATATTTTATGTTAAGCATACTTTTTGTGCACAAGCACAAACGCCATCGCTGAGTCAAAGCAAAAGCATTGCAAAACCACACTTGTGAGAATCTGTGCATCAAGATTTTAATCTAGGTTCACTCACTCTCAAAGGGGGGAAAAAAAACGGAGTCACTGCAGGTTCAAAATTGGTTCGGTCTTGAAATTTGTCACCGATAAATTACATTTCAGTCAACTTCAGGTTAGGTCAGGTCACAGGGCCTGGCTCATGCAGACGTCTGTTTTGAGCTTGTTGCTACATGTTATTCAGAATAATCTGACAGTCCAGGAACAGTTACATACATATGAGTGTTGATAAAATGTAATGCAGCATATACTTTTATGAATTAGTCCATATAGCATTTTATCAATAACTATACAGCTTAAAGGGATAGTTCACCCATATAAAAACAATAAAGAGAGTGAAATTATCAAGAAAGCACATAAATATGTGCCGTCATTTATCTATCCAGACAGAAAGTTTATCTTGCCAGGTAAATTATTTCTGAGGTTTGTGGCTTGCCAGTGTGTGAAAGTGTGTGTGGCAGAGAGAAGTGAACTATCTATGGCCTCTGAGCGTGGTGTGCCACAGTTCACTGTGCCACCCTCACAACAAACCAAGCCACACAGCGCTGTTTGTCGGCAAAACACCACAAGTGCTCTTTAATGCGTTACATATTATAACACAAATACCAACACACATGGCCTGCGTGCAGCACTAAGTTTCAGTGTCTGTGGGAGGCTGATGCCGAGACCAGGATCTAGAGGTGTAATTCCAGTAGCAGCCTCCCAGTGTGGGTCCCCTATTCTCCAACTCAGGTCAGCCGGGCTCTGGGAGTGTTTGTAAAATGTGCACAGAGTGGTGCGGGGGTGCAGGAATGCAATAATCGGCCCTCTATTATACAGCTGCATATTTGGCAACCACAACATGCCCCCTTTCTGCCCTCCCACTAACCCCATTTTCACACAAAAAATTGTCATTGTAATAGTAACTATGGATTCTTCTCACAGGAAATGGCTGATGATTTTTATTCAGAGGTCAAACCCATGGGACTTACACATGAATTTACTGTCTGCATTTCCTTGGGGCTAAATGAGGAATTGCAACTTCCATTTCAACTCAAACAATTAGCCTACTGCTTTCCATCTCTAAGCATAAATGCAACCACAACATGGTTTTAATAAGAACAAATCAAGTGAAGCTCTAAAAATACAGACACAATGGTTCAATAAATGGGAAAAGATAATGCAGACTCATCTAGAGTTCACATGTTCAGTACATTCATTTGTGGGGAAAAAAGAGTGATTGTCTTCCGTGACAACAGCTGATTCTGAATGATGTCCTTCCAGAGTTTAAGTGCTTATGCAATAAATTATACAGTCTATTTACTGTTATAGAGTAGGGATGCACCGATACCGATACTGGTACCAGTATCGGTATCGGGCCCGATACTGGTCTCCTGTACTTGTACTCGTTAAAATGCCCTGATACCAAACGCCGATACCACACAGCATGTGAAGGTCCCCCCCACAGGGGACCCCATATTCCAAACAAAGAAACACAGACACCGAACAACAGACAGCCGAAAGGAATTAAGATTCTCTACGAAGTAGATGTATGGCATGAATTAATGTAACTTCATTTAACGCCTGATAGCTGATGTGCGCGAGCTGATAACAAAGCACCTGAGGGATTGAGCGTGCGGCTGCGCAGATCGTGAGCTTGTCGAGTGAAATATATCTTTCTCCACAGACTCACTGGAAAGTTTGTAGTTCGGTTCGATATGTCAAAAACAAGTAAGTAAAACATGCACAAGTTACTTAACGGTAGGAAGAGAGAGAGAGCAAGAGAGAGAGAGAGAGCGCGCATACTTCTGTTGTGTGATCTTTGATGTTCACTCACTTAGCACACGCATCATTTGGATTAAAACTAAATCGTAAAAATAAGACCATTTATAGGGGCGTTCACTATAAACATCATTTATTTTCAACATTAGGCATACATGACTTTCTGGCGAAAGTTAATCTAGCAGCCTGTGTGAAATGCGCGAGGCTGTACTACTGTCCTCTCGTTCTGCACCAGTACAAATACGTGCACCCGTTGCGTGCGTTGTTTTTGCTTGCTTGAGTGTTCTGCATTATATGAGTGGCTTTGGAAAAAATAAATCGCTGCACGTTTCAGATTAAAAAACGCGACTTCTATTTCTGAAAATATCACAGTTAGGAGATTTTTAACGAGTGGTTCCCTGCATTATTACAATAAAGCGCGTGATTACAGTACTAAGCCGCTGCATTGGAGCAGCTCTAATGCTATTAAATTTAAGATGATGTACCATAGAGCAAAAAATTAACAGTGAAAGTAATAAAAACTTGTAAAATAAATTTTAATGATTATAATAATTATGTGTGAAAATAACCGAAGGATATACATTGAAACCAAAAATTATTCAGAGACCAAATATAATTTTCTTTTATTTTTTTTTTACTAGTGGGTGCAGGACAATATAGTTAATTTATGTAAGTGAGGATAGCAGAATAAACTAAACTGTGACAAATCATACCAAAAATTCTTCATACTGGTGAGTTAGCTACCAGTAATTGAACAAATGGTCGGGTCCAAAAATATTACGACCGAGTCTGGAAAAATTGAAGTCAGGTTATGCATAAAGCTGGGTGACAGCATGCCAGCAGAGACCGACAGGCTATCAATAAGGCTAAGGGGTTGCCCGATCTCGTATTCATATTTTGTAAATCATACTGTCATACTAACAGTTGTCTGAATAATTTTTGGTTGATTGTAATCTGTTACATACCTTTCTATCAAAGTTATCTGGCATTTTTAAGATGAGTTTGTTCTGACACAGTTTAACTCGGAGTTCTTGTCTTATTTTATTACCGTTTTCTAAACTATAGTGAATAAACTGTGATTATGTGAGAAATGTTGAAGGTGTCTGACAAATTTTTGGTTTGTCTGTATCTATTTGATAAATGAAGTTATCCAACTAACATTATACATACCCTTTTTTGGTTTCTGTACCCAATATTTAAACAATTTACAAATGCAATAAAATATTGGTATCGGTACTCTGTATCGGCATGTACCAAAAATAAAAGTATCAGTATCGGGCGAGTACTGGAAAAAGTGGTATCGGTGCATCCCTATTATAGAATATTTCAAATACTATGCAATAAAAGACTAATGCTAATTAAATTATTTTATGTAGCCTGGAGTTCTGTTAGGACAAAAAAAAAAAAGAAAAAAAAAAAAAAAGACAAAAAGAACATAGAACACAACACCTTCTCTGAGGGATTTGCATGGTAATGTACATGACAATGTTAATGTATTTGGTCTTGGCAGAATATATCTGCTATGCTGCTGCAGAGCAAGTACTGAGACTTGCTGCTGTCAATATATCCACAGATATGCTGCTGTGAGCATGTATGAAATATTGCTGCTGCAAATATAACAGTATTTAAATATAAAATATAACCCCCATATAGCATACATGAATAACCTCATAGCAGATATATACAGGTGGAGCTGGGGAAGGTGGAGGGTTTCTGAAGCAAGCTGCACTGCTACGGCAAGCTCTAGTCATATATTTGAATGCTGAGCAGCGAGCTCATTGGCTACCAATACAGGAGAGAACCAATCAGCTGTGCCATGTGATAAGTTTCATGCCAGAACTCTGTATTTATCTCAAATAAAATCAAATCTCTAAAAGCATCTGCCCTTTAACAAATGCTCTAATGTCTTGTAATTTCTCAGAAATTATGCAACTCTTAAATCTATGCAACGTGTCAATCATATGTCAAGGACATTTTAAAAGCTGGACACTTTAATTTTACTTTAGCACAAGAAATAACAGACAAAATTGTATATGCACAAACTAATGCATTAAAAACAACAACAAAATGCTGCTGACTGTAAAAGTTGCATAATGAAACATTTCACTGTATTTAAACACTGCACATTGTTCCCTCATACTGAAAGACTGACATGCATGGAAAACCATGAACCCACCAGACAGCATAAACAACATGCCAGAGAAACCAGGTGGATCTGCTGTGTATGAATCTATGATAAAAGTGACCAAGAAATTATATGGTTTGGGTTTTATTTAATACATACTGTTCTCAACGATCTCTAGTTATATCTATCAATGCCAGTTTCTCTGCTTTGTACACATTTCAGAAGAAAACAAATAATTAAGTAATATCACTCAGCAAGAGCATGTTCAATAAACAATACGTTAATACTGAGTAACTTGCATTTTAGAGACAATGTTGCCATTTATATTGTCATTTGCCATCAATTTTTTTCTTACATCAGTGATAATAGTTTATCTGAAAATAGTTTCACAGAGTTTAAACAGTTTCACAGAAAACAAGCCATTTTGGAGTTTAATTCTAAATGGATTGGTATTTTAAACAAATCAGTTGAGCAAACAATTTAATGACTCAATCAAGCTTTCATTCCTGAATAAATGAGTGGCGTGAACGAATAGGTTGAGTGAATGATTCAGTGACAAGGACTGTCACTTGTCGCCACCTACTGGAATATCAGTTTAATTTACCTGTTGCATAATCAGGGTTAAAATGCTTTAAATATTGTACATAAATATATAACAAAAATTTAAAATGATACTTTATAATAACATAAAATACACATCAGATTATTCCAGTGGTTTTGTCATAAACCATAAAGTAAACACTTCTCTCATAGCCAGCTGGAATAAGTAACCTTTTCCGAATGCATGAGCTCCTAGCTTATTTATCCAGTAACACAATCCAGATCTACGCTGCCCAAACACCCCTTGGATCTGAGCTGAACGTAAGGTTTCTCTCTATTTAGAGAAGTAGTTTTTACAAATCCTTTGACCGCTTTCTGCCTGGATTCAATCCTTCAAATGAAGGAGAATTGTGTCCTCTGCCCTCTACTGAGTTCTGTTCCCACACTGTCCAGCTGCTGACCTCAACCCCCAGCTACGCTGCAAACACTTTTGACATTAGCTGGCTAAACAACTTCTGAATTAGAAATGCGCTACAGGTCAAGGTAGCCTGAAGACAGAGGCCTGCTGGCTGTTTTCACTTCTTTGTCCTCTCTTTTGCGATATTTTCATTTTTCGTGGCATTACTAGCCACTCCCACCTGCAGTGTTTTTTTTACATTAAAAGTGTCAGTCAGGCTCTGAACAGGAGGATTGTCTGTATTTCAGCAAGAGATCTCAAGGGAGATTTGAGTGAAACAGAGCAGTCACGATTCCTAAAGCATACATAACGACCTAGCAAATACAATGCGAAACTGCTGTCCCTCTCACCTACTGCCTCAGGCGTCATCACGCACAACCAAGGCAAAAGCTGTCAAAGGGAGCAGATCATGTGATTAGCAGGCCGATGTGAACCCATTCCTCCCTCTATCTCTCTCTGCATCTCCCCTCTCAACCAGATTAGGCCAGAATTCACCGAGAACCAAGAGCCAAACTGTACAGAGCGTCCATTCACTACAGATAATCCTGATGGCCAACCTTTAGTTTCCCAACTAATAATCCAGTGAAAGATCCAGTGTTATACAGAATATGATAACTAAATCTAGGGTGTCAGAATAGTCGT
Organism: Sinocyclocheilus anophthalmus; assembly: GCA_018155175.1. NCBI lineage: Eukaryota > Metazoa > Chordata > Actinopteri > Cypriniformes > Cyprinidae > Sinocyclocheilus > Sinocyclocheilus anophthalmus. Next base: position 520,434 of record JADLZN010008622.1, read on the forward strand.
ATTGCATATATTGCTTTGCATATTCCTTCTGTGCAGCAAGTTTTGATAGATGATTGATGATTGATATAAAATAGCACAGTTAAATGATTACATTACCCAAATGGCACTAATTACAAAAGACATCACAGTGTTAATGAAACACTTGTAGAGCAAGTTAAACAAACCAGATAAGAGATAAGAATCGAATAAAGTCATGGAAGTAACCAGAGTAGGGAAACATAATGGCCTGTTCACGCTTTAAATAAAGAGGTGAACCCTGTTCTGATAACCTCAGTTTCAATTGGAACACTACTTTCCCGTTAACAAGCCACCAAGAACCGCACAGAGGAACATTTAACCCCTCTTCAACATGCCTTAGGCATCAAAGAGCCAGTGTTGTTTTATTTTACCACCAAATCAAAATGCTGTCAGTATCTGGCAAGAAAAACACATTAATTCTACTATTTGAGTCCTAATGTGTTTGGAAAAAAAAAAAAAAAACATTTATTAGGTATTAGTAATAGCCTAGTTAAGGTAGTAATAGTTAAGTTCACAAACAGAAGTAGTTGCTGCTGAATTGAATAAAAATACTTCCATTACAGACAAAAAAACAACAACAAAAAAGCTTTCAATACTGTAAAGACTATGTCATGTTTGCAATGGTGCAATGTAAACTGTTTTCAATATACTGCAACAGAAAAAAATACTTTTTAACCTTAAAAAACCAAGTGATAATCTGTAGTTTAATTGCTGCCTTAATTTTTACCACTGCACACAAGTTCACTTTAAATGTAATTACTAAATAAGCAAATTGAGCTCTAAAATCTCATGAAACAAATAAAAATGACAAATAACTGTGACATGTTAAATTGATGAAAACAAAAAAAAAACTTTTAGGCCTAATATACAAAATATTTTACAGTGGTATTTGAGTTCAACAGGTAGTTATTTATTGTCAGACTCCCCAGTGCAATTTTATTCTCAGTCTGACAGCCTCTGAGGCCGGGGCCAATTCTTTGAATACAGATTTGCTGCTTTTTGTTTTGTCCTGTTGTATCATGAATGCATATTGAACATGTTCAGTCATGATTACAGAATAATTATTTTTTAATCTATTCGTTTCATAATGAGATGCAGCAAGTGTGTTATGTCTTCGAAGCAACTGGACTCTGGTGATGACATTTAATAAAGTTTCAAGTCATTTGTATGAGTCCATTTAACAAGAGCGAGTCAAAAATAGGGTACGCGCACACCTCTCCAATATCAAAGTCTTGAGCAACTAAAATTGCGGGGGGAGACTATAGGAAAGGGTTATTAATAAGAAGGGGGAAATGTATAACATATCAGTTCAAATACAACACCAGCAAGAGTAAGACAACTTTAATGCGACAATGTGGCTCAGGAAAAAGCATAACTGATAGCCCACGCAGTAGTAAAAAGTTTCCTGCGCCTTACCTTTCTCTCTCTCTCTCGGCTGTCATGATGCGCTTATGCTGAAGACAACCTTGTCTTGCGTATAATGAATTCACTTAACTTTTCCGGGGAAACAAATTTTGAAACGTGTGTTTTTACACAAATGCCTTTGTTTAGTTATTTCTCCTCCGCAATGTCCATTCTCATGACATTTCCAGTAATGACCGGAGCAGTTAGTGCAGTCTCAGAACACTGCCGAGGTTCGCACTAGTCTCCAGAGTGACACTGACTGACCGCCGGACGCTGCTAAAGAGCTCGAGAGCGCCGCTCCTGCACTGCGCGCACTGATTGGTGCTCTTCCCCGCTCCTGCCTCTCAGCGCGCCCCGGAGTCTCGCGCTTCCCTGTCACACATGCGCGCTCCGCGAGTTCTGTGCACACTTGGCCTGTGAAAAAGTTCAGTTGCAGTGTCTCATATAAAACAAACACCACATGAAGTGTCCAAGAAGCACCCAAAAGGAATCAGGGCTGAATTTTAATCTCTTAATCTCAAACAAACAAAAATGACCGTCGACCTTGGAAAAATAACAGTAAAGCGTCTTTTCTATGGGATGATATTTATGGGATGATATTAGACTCAGAATAATTAATAGACGCACGCACAATTATTCATGTACTGCATACATTTTATACATGTATCTTACTAACCACAAACAAATGCCTTTCAATTTGAGTCTGTGGAATTCAGGATTAAATGATTGTGCAGGGATTTGTACAAATACAGACATGTTTTCGAATAAAAATGTTCTGTTCTGCATTAATATATCATAAATTGCTCATGCAAAAAGGATTCTGTGCATATGTGGATCAGGTGACACGCGTGCATTAATTGACGTCTAGTTCGCGTCGATCTTGTTCGGTTCATTTGGATTTTGAGACTTCATTTTCGCAGTTTACAGCATTTCACGACGCTCACACACACAACTACCAACGAACAAGGCCCAGTGCAATTCATTAACGTGTACTCGACTTGAAAAATGTGCAAATGTGCGTCACTACACTGAAAAATGCTTTTCAACCGGTGTCTACAAAGTTAAGAATTACATTAATGTGCAGCATTTTATTCAAATAGAGACATATTTGTGAATACAAATGTTATAGTTTGTATTAAAGTATCATCATTTGTGCATGTAGCGATTAAAATGTGCATTTGTGGATCAGGCGACGCGTGTGCATTCATTCACGTCTCTTCTGAGTTGATTCTATTTGAATTTTGAGACTTTCGTTCCGCGCTTTTAGCCTTGCCCAATCCACACACACACAGCTCGCGATCCACGCGCAGCTGAGACACAAAGAATCAGCCACCACTAGATGGCACTAGCCCCAGTCACATGTGCGCATTCCATCAGTACGTTCTGTGAATGTTACATTGTGTTTTCATTGTTTCTTTTTTGGTTAGGCTATTTTCCTCTACGGTAGAAATAGCCTATAATAAAGATGTTTTATTGATCTTGTTCTAACTTAACTTGTCTTAAGACACTGAATAGCTTATATTAATTTTGCCAAGCAAGAACTTCATGACGGTACCTTGTTTTTTCTTTCTTTCTGTAATTCAACGGCACGTTGTCAGTTATTATTTCCTTGTATTATTATTATTATTATTATTAAAAGGGCTATTAGTCGCTAATTTAAGCCATTAGTAACCACACGTTTATATTTAATTAAACTATTAAATTAAATTAACTTAAACTAAACTATAAACAAGCGTTTTATAGGCTATAGCCTATTCCGCGCTCAAGCAAATCGCATAAGATAGAACATATTTTATTTAGGCGACTTATTACTAAACTGTTTTCTGAGTCAGTGTCTGCAAAGATTAAGTTGATGATGCTGATGAACGACTTATTCTCCAAATTTAATTATTTTTATTCTTTAATATTTTATTTCTAAATTTTTCTGGATATTTAATGAGTTTAATCTCGCATTATAATGACTTTAATCTCAAGATGTTTATTTTTTACTCTTCTTCCAAAATTCAGAAAATCAAATGGTTCCATATCACAATTGTATATTTGATGAGGGCTTACAGACTATTATTTATTAGGCCGATGTAAACCAGGCTTTGTACTTAACCCGCTTTCCAAAAAACAAAACAAACAAATCTTGGTCTTCTTCACATGAAAAATCATCCTGTTCACATGAGCAAATATGTGCTTGGCCCGAGCTCAAGCTGAACGGCACGGATTGTACTACAGGCTGTTTTAATTAACCAGTGTATCTAGATTCTATAGTGTATCTACTGTATATGTTTGGTTGACTGTATTTATTCTGATAATGAAGAGGCTACAGCGTTTGCAATGCTGTAGGACTATATGAAAGGCGCATTTCTCTCGTACTGCAGATATGGCTAATCAGCATCGTCAACGTCAGCTTTGCAATAATAATAATAATAATTATAATAATACAAGGAAGGAATAACTGAATTCAACGTGCTGTTGAATTACAGAAAGAAAAAAACAAAACAAGGTACCCTCACGAAGTTCTTGTTTGGCAAAATTAATATAATATATTCTGTGTCTTAAGACAAGTTAAGTTGAAAACCAAAACCAAACCAAAAAGGAACAAAGAAAACAATGTAACATTCACAGAACCGTACTGATGGAAAGCGCACATGTGACTGGGGCTAGTGCATCTAGTGGTCGCTGATTTTCTGTGTCTCAGCTGCTCGTGGATCGCGCAAGACTGGTGTGTGTGGATGGGCAAGGCTAAAGGGCGAGAACGAAAGTCTCCAAAATTCAAAGAATCACATCGAATCGACTCAGAAGAGAGTGGGGGGGGGGGGGGGGGGGGGGGTTTTTTTTTTCTTGGGGGGGGGGGGGGGGGGGGGGGGGGGGGGGGGGGGGGGGGGAGTGATGAAGCCCGCGCGCTGCTGACCACAATGCACATTTAATCGCTACATGCACAAAGGATGATACTTTAATACAAACTATAACATTTGTATTCACAAATATGTCTCTACTTGAAGAAAATGCTGCACATTAATGTAATTCTAACTCTGCAGACACGGTTGAAAAGCATTTCAGTGTAGTGACGCACATTTGCAAATTTATCAAATCGAGTACACGTTAATGAATCGCACTGGGCCTTGTTAGTTGGTAGTTGCGTGTGTGGGGGACGTGAAATGCTGTAAACCATGAAAATTAAGTCTCAAAATCCAAATGAACCGAAAAAGATAGACTCGAACTAGACGTCAATTAATGCACGCGTGTCACCTGATCCACATATGCACAGAATCCTTTTTGCATGAGCAATTTATGATATATTAATGCAGAACAGAACATTTTTATTCGAAAACATGTCTGTATTTGTACAAATCCCTGCACAATCATTTAATCCTGAATTCCACAGACTCAAATTGAAAGGCATTTGTTTGTGGTTAGTAAGATACATGTATAAAATGTATGCAGTACATGAATAATTGTGCGTGCGTCTATTAATTATTCTGAGTCTAATATCATCCCATACATTCCCATTTAATAAGAGGCTTCTATCAGTATACCATGTAAACAAACATGTAATCGATCCCCTCTAACCCTGCTATGAATTCAGAAACCATGTAGTTGATAGAAAACTGCAGTTGTGTCTGTCATTATCGGAATGCTTAGAAAAAGCCACACGCTTGGAGAAGTTTGCATCTGAACACCTCAGACATTTCCATTAAGGCCTTTTCTTTGAATGACTGTTGAAGTACAGCTTACATATCAAGCTCATTTGCAATAATACACACATACGCATGTTGGTTTCGCCATGTTAGCAAGAACATCTCATTGACGCAATTGTTTTTGGTGAGGTTTGCTGACCTCAAACCCTCAGAGTAACCTGATGGTATCAACAGATTTAAGGCAATACATGACTGCAAGTCTTTTTTTTTTGTTGCACTGTATTTGTCAGGACATTTTTTAAAAGTTTAGACTTACAAGTATAGCCAAACCTCTAGTTACATATTTTACTTTTGCAATTTGATGTTCTATTTCCTCAGTATGGGGGTGTGTGTGTGTGTGCACAATTCTCTTGCAACATATCACCAAAACACATACATTTTCATACATCTTGGGGTTTAATAGGTTAAACAAAACATTCACATCCTTTAGATGACAGTACATTTGGCACATAGTAAAATGCTTACGAGATAACGCTAGTGTATCCAGAAAAGAAATACCTCTGTGCACATGAAGCTTCACCATACAGAAACTAAAGTCCAATACCAGATGTATATAATACAGCACTATCATACATATGAAACATTTATGTATTTTAATACTGTATGCACAAATATTCAATATTCAGCCAGAGAAATCTTTGCACTTAATTTAAGAGGTAATTCTTAGTTTATTTACTCTGTTTTGACTTTGAAGACAGACCATGGATGCGTCCTATATATCAAGTTCATTCCTTTACAATTAAAAAGGAAACGACGGGAGAAAATAAAGCTGAACAAGACATTTGGCATGATACCATGAGGGCGACTGACAGGGAAGTGTCTGTGAGAGAAAAGGCTTCAAAGACAATCGGCAACATTGACCTAGCTGCCGTGATCAATCCACAGACACGTAAAAAAAAAAAGCAACAAAAAGTCACAGCAAAAAGAAACTTCAGACAGAAATAAAAGTTTAAAGACAGCAATCACTTTTGAAAGAATAAACACATCTTATTCAAATCGCCACTGAAATGCTAAAGCAAAAGTCATCACATTCCAGAAGGTTTTAATTAGTACGCCTGAAATGTACCCTTTTTTCGTTTAGTTCACTACTCCTTTAGAGTCTTTCACATTGCACAAGTAAATGATTGAACTACAGGGGGTTCACACAATTTTAAAACAAAACGTAATAGTTTGAAAGATCTACGGAGGTGTGTAACAAGGTTTAATTGTCTGAAATAAAGTAACAGTAAAGTAAAATTATGCAAAGGACACAACTGACTTACTGACATAAAAAGGGAAGCGTAGCTACATGTATATTGAATAAATTAAGAGCTCACACATTTTCCACTACATTCCACAGCTTATGTACTTCAGCAAACTATGTACATGAAAACGGCAGTGCGAGAAAGCCTTTGGTGAAGCTCTAACCTATGAAACACGAGAAAATCAGCACACAAGAGAGAAACTGAAACAGAACAATTAAAAAAATAAAGAATAGGACTGGGGGAAATGTGTTCAGGGTATTGCACATAGATATCAAAAACATATTTTCTTTCCATAAACTGATGCTACTCAATAACAACACATTTTGCAAGACCATGCAAACAATTGCCTACTCTAAGAAGCTTTCACAGGCTTTTGGAGTGAATACTATGTACATGTTGCTGTACACAATGCCCGGACAGCTATGGGTACTGGTCTGTCTGCCCACGACTATACCTTATTATGCATAGCGGTGGGACACGGCACGCACGCACTCACGCAGTCTTTACACAGTCGGGCACAAATGAAAAGCCATTGCAAAACAACATGAAAACAACCGTAGAGCTTCAGGAGGGCAAGGGCCTCTCGCTCTCATTCATGCAAACACATGCACACAGACACATACATGTCATGCACACACCTACTCAGGCCGCCACTTCGTAACACAACCCATATACAGCAGGTTAACATTCTAAATGGACCTTCATAACACTGAGGATATATTATTATATATATATATATATATACAGTGGGTACGGAAAGTATTCAGACCCCCTTACATTTTTCACTCTTTGTTATATTGCACCCATTTGCTAAATCATTTAAGTTAATTTTTTTCCTCATTACTGTACACACAGAACCCTATTGACAGAAAAACAAGAATTGTTGACAGAAAAAACTGAACTCTCACCTGGTCCTAAGTATTCAGCCCCTTTGCTGTGACACTCATATATTTAACTCGGGTGCTGTCCATTTTTTTCTGATCATCCTTGAGATGGTTCTACCCCTTCATTTGAGTCCTGCTGTGTTTGATTATACTGATTGGACTTGATTTTGAAAGCCACACACCTGTCTATATAAGTCCTTACAGCTCACAGTGCATGTCAGATTAAATGAGAATCATGAGGTCAAAGGAATTGCCAGAGACAGAATTGTGGCAAGGCACAGACCTGGCAAAGGTTACAAAAAAAATTCTGCTGCAATTAAGGTTCCTAAGAGCACAGTAGCCTCCATAATCCTTAAATGGAAGACGGTTTGGGACGACCAGAACCCTTCATAAGGGGGGGGGGGAAAAAGGGCTGGACGTCGGACAAACGAGCTATCGGGGGAGAAGAGCCTTGGTGAGAGAGGTAAAGAGAACCCAAAGATCACTGTGGCTGAGATCCAGAGATGCAGTCGGGAGATGGGAAAGTTGTAGAAAGTCAACCATCACTGCAGCCCTCACCAGTCGGGGCTTTATGGCAGAGCGGCCCGACGGAAGCCTCTCCTCAGTGCAAACACATGAAAGCCCGCATGGAGTTTGCTAAAACACACCTGAAGGACTCCAAGATGGTGAGCAATAAGATTCTCTGGTCTGATGAGAAAAAGAGAGAACTTTTTGGCCTTAATTCTAAGCGGTATGTGTGGAGAAACCAGGCACTGCTCATCACCTGTCCAATACAGTCCCAACAGTGACGCATGGTGGTGGCAGCATCATGCTGTGGGGTGTTTTTCAGCTGCAGGGACAACGACTGGTTGCAATCGAGGGAAAGATGAATCGGCCAAGTACAGGGATATCCTGGACGAAAACTTTCAGTGCTCAGGACCTCAGATTGGGCTGAAGGTTTACCTTCCAACAAAACAATGACCCTAAGCACACAGCTAAAATAAAATGGCTTCACAACAACTCTGTGACTGTGCTTGAATGGCCCAGCCAGAGCCCTGACTTAAACCCATTGAGCATCTCTGGAGAGACCTAAAAAGGGATGTCCACAATGTTTTTTTTGTTTTTTGTTTTTACCATCCAACCTGACAGAACTGGAAAGGATCTGCAAGGAGGAATGGCAGAGATCCAAATCCAGGTGTGAAAAACTTGTTGCATCTTTCCCAAAAAGACTCATGGCTGTATTAGATCAAAAGGGTGCATCTACTAAATACTGAGCAAAGGGTCTGAATACTTAGGACCATGTGATATTTCAGTTTTTCTTTTTTAATAAATCTGCAAAAAAATGTCAACAATTCTGTGTTTTTCTTCAATATGGGGTGCTGTGTGTACATAAATGAGGAAAAAAAAATTAACTTAAATGATCTTTTTTTTTTATTTTAGCAAATGGCTGCAATATAACAAAGAGTGAAAAATGTAAGGGGGTCTGAATACTTTCCGTACCCACTGTATATACTACAAATGTCTTTGTATATTTTATAAAATTGCTCCCAAAATGTCACCTGAATACACAAAAAGGCATTTGACTGCACAGCACAACATGTCAATTGTCACATATGCAGGGTAAATTCCTCCTCAAGGGCAAGACCTTTCCATTAAGGGATTACGAAGACCTGACTAGTGTCCGAAATAGTACAATCATTGGTATCGTCAATTTTGGTTTAAGGTAGTGTGTTCCGACCCTTCCTTCTTGGGCTCTGGAGAACATTCGTTTTCTGATTGGTTGCAAAACTTGTTCAGGCCTGTGATGAGATCCATGTGCAGTACAGTGTTTTTTTCTTTTTGGAGATTCGGAGAAGAGTAAAAGAACAAAAACAGCAGTAAAGGGGAATTGAACCACAGGGACTGTCTGTTCTGCTCTGGTCCGGTCTGAGCCCCGTCTTCAGAACATCTGTGGAGTGTGTGTTCATGTATTGCAATGCGATGCGGTTTTTTTTTAGTGTTTGTCGGTGTATTTAACATATATTTGTGCTGACAGACATCAAGTTAGACTTTAAGACAAAGCCTCCTCTCCGAAGTAGGAGAAGCCCTTGAATTCATCCTGGTTGATTTGTTTGATGATGGCCTCGTCTACCGGCGTCAGCACAGGGTCCTCGCGAGTGAAGTCCTGGTCGAAGTTATTCACATCGCGCTTGGTTTTCTATAGCAAAGACAGACAGAGATGTATGCTTTTATGAAAGTTTTCTGAAATTCACCTTTAAAGGGATAGTTCACTCAATGATGTCGTGCCAGACTTTTGTTCATCTTCGAACACAAATGAGGACACTTGAATGAAACCTGAGAGATTTCTTGCCCCTCCATTGAAAGACATTAACCCACAACACTGACACTTCAAAAAGTTCATAAAGGGATCAAACAAACCTCATTGGTTCTTGAGGAGGCTGAACTGTACTTGTTTGACATGCAAGAACAGACCTCACTGGTTCTTGCAGAAGCTTAATTGTACTTTTTTGATGCATGAGAAAAAAAATCCAATTGGTTCATGCAGAAGATCAATCGTACTTGCTTGACACGTGAGAAAAACCTCATTGGTTCTTGCAGAAGCATGTTCAAGCTCCCGTTTACCATCTTTTGTGAATAAAAGCCTACATTCAATCTGTTCATCATATAAATCAATCAAGTTCCTTCAGAAGACTTCAGAATATTAAACGGCTTGATTCATATGGATTATGCTTTTGAAGCATCACGTTTTGGTGTAATACACTTTCAATGGAAGGACAGAAATCTCTCAGGTTTCATAAAACGTATCTTAATTTGTTAAAATGAAATATGAAGAGGACGAAAGTCCTATGGGTTTGGAATGAAATGATGGTAAATGATGACAGAATTTTCATATATTTTCATCAAAACTATATACTATATAAAAAATATAATAATAATAAATAATATTATGATACAATAATAACAAATGTCTGTATTACTTAAGATTCAGATTTTGTCCTCAGTGCTGTTCTAAGAAGCAGTGTAGACATTCAGTTAAAAGCCACCGGTGCGTAGAAAGTGTGGTGACGGAATGCCAGCTCAAAGTTACTCAGAGGGCAAGAGAGCAAGTGGCGGTCACGGTTTCTCTGAACCTTTCTGTGACCTTTCCATCTAAAGCACCCACTTGTGTACATATACACACGCACACACACACAACACTCTCAGCCCTTCCCCCCGTCATGGGAAAGCAGAAGTTGAGAAGTGCCGTTGTGGCATTTGACTTTCAGTCTAGACCACATACGCTAAAGACGGAGGAACATGACAGATAAAGTCAACGTGCGTGTGCTGTGTTTTGCAGAAAAAATGTATATGAATTGTGACGTGTCCTAATGTGCATTTCATGATTTACATTTTACATTTTACATTTAAGCAGTGGGCAGTTGCTTTTGCCCAAAGTTACTTTCACTGCATTCAAGGTACATACTGTAAATTTATACCAGTTTTTGCCTTTCTTGGGAATTAAACTCATAACCTTGGTGTTGTTAGTGCTATGCTCTACTGTTTGAGTTACAGAAATGGGTTAATTGATTGTGTGAAAATCATGTAAGCTTACAATGCGAGGTTTAAAGGGGGGCTTGATCTTCCTCTGCTCCAGCAAGACCCAGTCAATCTCTCTGAAGAAAGGGTGGACTTTGATGGCTTCCTCTAGTCCTTGGGTCACCACACAGCCCAGGCGCTTACTGGGGCTCTTTGTCATGAACTGAGGAAAGGGAATACATTTTACATTACATAATTCATAAAGAAGGGGTAAAAAAAATACGACCCAAAAAAATACAAGGAAAATATCACTGAAAAAGATGTCCTAGGAAATCACACTTGTCTTTATAACAGCAAAAAATAAAAAAATAAAAAAAGTCAAAAGTTGAGCAGCCCACCTCTTTTTAGTCAATCAAAAAATGGTAATGCATTGAAATAAGGTTCATTATTTAATACATTTAGTTAATTCCTTAGGTATCATATTTAACTAAATAAGAATACTTGAACAGCATTTATTAAAGAAGGTTAATGCAAATTTTATATACATTAATACATTTTAACAATAACAATATGTAAAAATTCAACAATAAAAATGTATTCACATTTTTATATATACAAATACATTAGAAATTGATTTAAATTATGTTTAAAATTATATATTTTTTCTTTCTTTTTTCATTTAGCAGACGCTTTTATCCAAAGGACTTACAAATGAGGACAATAGAAAACATTCAAAACTAACAAAAGAGCAACAATACAGAAGTGCAAATGACAAGTCTCGGTTAGACTAACGCAGTACACATAGCAAGGTGTATATACAGTATATATATATATACACACACACACACAAAAAGAAAAACAAGTAGATAAAATAGAAAAAAATAGAAAGCTAGTGTTTTTTTAAAATAAAAAAAGAAGATAAATATAGAAAAGTAGAATTAAAATAGAATAGAAAATGCTAGACTTAGAGGGTCAAATAAAGGTGGAACAGATGTGTTTTTAGTCGTTTCTTGAAGATGGCTAAGGACTCAGCTGCTCGGATTGAGTTGGGCAGGTCATTCCACCAGGAGGGAACAGTTAATTAAAAAAAGTCAGTGAAAGTGATTTTGTGCCTCTTTGAGATGGCACAATAATACGCCGTTCACTTGCAGAACACAAGCTTCTAGAGGGCACATGACTCTGAAGTAATGAATTTAGGTAAATGGGTGCAGAGCCAATGGTGGTTTTGTAGGCAAAAATTAATGCCTTTAATTTAGTGCGAGCAGCTACTGGTAGCCAGTGCAAATTGATGAACAGAGGTGTGACATGCGTTCTTTTCGGCTCATTAAAGATTAATCTTGCAGCACCATTTTGGATTAATTGTAGAGGTTTGATAGGAGTGGCCGGAAGACCTGCCAAGAGAGCATTGCAATAGTCCAGCCTGGATAGAACAAGAGCTTGAACAAGGAGTTGTGTTGCATGTTCTGAAAGAAAGGGCCTGATCTTTCTAATCTTGTATAAAGCAAATCTGCAGGACCAGGCAGTTTTAGCAATGTGGTCTGAGAAATTCAGCTTATCATCAATCACAACTCCAAGGTTTCTAGCTGTTTTTGAAGGAGTTATGGTTGATGAGCCTAACTGGATGGTGACATTTTGATAAAGTGATGGGTTTGTTGAAACCACAAGCAGTTCTGTCTTAGCCAGGTTGAGTTGAAGGTGATGGTCAGTCATCCAACAAGAAATGTCTGTTAAGACATGCTGAGATGCGAGCAGCTATCATCGGATCATCAGGATGGAATAAGAGGTAGAGTTGAGTGTCATCAGCATAGCAGTGATATGAAAAGCCATGTTTCTGAATGACAGAATCTAGTGATGCCATGTAGACAGAGAAGAGAAGTGGTCCAAGAACTGAGCCCTGAGGCACCCCAGTATATAGATGTTGCGACTTGGACACCTCACCTCTCCAAGATACCTTGAAGGACCTATCTGAGAGGTAAGACTCAAACCACTGGCGTGCGGTTCCTGAGATTCCATTTTCCAATAGGGTTGACAGGAGAATCTGGTGGTTCACCGTATCAAAAGCAGCAGACAGATCCAGCAAAATAAGTATAGAAGATTTGGAAGCCGCTCTTGCCAGTCTTAGGGCTTCAACAACTGAAAGCAAGGCAATCTCGGTCGAATGTCCACTTCTGAAGCCAGATTGGTTGCTGTCCAGGAGGTTGTTCTGTGTGAGAAAGGCTGAGACTTGGTTGAACACAACTCGTTCAAGTGTTTTTGCAATGAAAGGTAGAAGGGAAACCGGTCTGTAGTCCTCTAAAAGAGATGGGTTAAGAGTGGGTTTCTTAAGAAGTGGGGTTATACGAGCCTGTTTAAATGCTGAGGGAAAAACATCAGTGTGAAGGGATGTGTTAACGATGTGAGTGAGTGCAGGTACAACGGCAGGAGAAATGGCTTGAAGGAGATGAGATGGAATAGGATCAAGCAGACAAGTAGTAGGATGATTGGAAAGGATGAGTTTAGAGACTTCTGCCTCAGAGAGTGGAGAGAAGGATGTGAATGAGTGTATGTTTGCTGGTAAGATGTGTTTGACAGTTTGTGGTGTGGCAAATTGTGCACTGAGGTTTGTAATTTTATTAATGAAGAATGTGGCAAAGTCGTCAGCTGTTAGAGTTGATGAAGGAGGGGGAGGAGGAAGACAAAGGAGGGAGGAAAATGTTTTAAAGAGCATGCGAGAGTAATGTGAATTGTTAATTTTGTTGTGATAGCATGTCCTTTTAGCAGTGGAGACATTAACAGAAAAGGAAGAGAGGACTGACTGATACACATTAAGGTCAGTAGAATTATTGGATTTGCGCCACACCCTTTCAGCAGCTCTGAGCTTAGAACGATGCTCACGGAGAACATCAGATAGCCAAGGGGCAGAAGAGGTGGTACGAGCTGGCCTGGAAGACAAGGGGCAGACAGTGTCTAAACAAGACGTAAGAGTGGAGCAGAAAGTATCAATAGCACTGTTAACATCAAGAGATAATAACTGTTCAGGGGAAGGAAGCAAAGATGAAACCATAGCAGATAGCCGGGAGGGTGAGAGTGAGCGTAGGTTACATCTAAAAGTGACATGTGTAGGGGTATGTGTTGTGTCAGAAACCATGTTGAGGTTAAGAGTGAGGAGGAAGTGATCCGAGGTGTGCAGTGGAGTAACCAGTACATGATCAGTGGAGCAGTGTCGTGTGTAAATAAGGTCCAGTTGGTTGCCTGATTTGTGAGTAGCCGTAGTTAACACTCGCTTGAGATCAAAAGAGGCAAGCAGAGTGTGGAAGTCTGCAGCCTGAGGTTTATCTAGGTGGATGTTGAAGTCTCCAAGCATAACTAGGGGAGTACCATCCTCAGGAAAGTTTGAGAGCAGCACATCTAAATCTTCCACGAAGTTACCTAGTGGTTCTGGGGGTCGATAAACAACTATAAAATGGACTTTAAGAGGGTGGATAATAGTGGCTGAATGTGATTCAAAGGAGCTGTTGATACTCAGAGATGGTAAAGGATTCAATTTCCAATCATTAGAGATAAGCAGACCAGTACCTCCACCTCTTCCAGTCAGAAGGGGCTGAGTGGGAAAAAGAAAAATTATTGGAGAGTGCTGCAGGTGTAGCATTGTCCTCTGGTTTGATCCACGTCTCTTGTCAGGGCCATGAGGTTTAGTCTTGAATGACTTGTAATATAAGTAATAAAATCTGCTTTGTTTACAGCAGACTGGCAATTCCAGAGACCAATAGAAAAAGAAAGTAGTGTATTAGGAGACATAGGCAAAGTGCGCAGGTTGTTAGGATTGTGCTGCCTACAGTGTGTGATGCATGGTTTGCGAGTGGTAGTGATAGTAGGGATCTGGAAACACATAGTAAGAATTGGTTATAAAAAAACTGAAAACAGAAGGGAAACAAGTAGTAGGAAAGAGAATGATTCACAAGCGATACTTATGTCCCTTGCCGGTGTCCCTGCTCGGTGGAGTCGAACAGTAGAGTCGATGGTCTTTACACTCTTCGGTTTTCACACGAGGAGAACTTCACGCGACCGCTGCCGTGGTATACTAAGCTTTTTATATTCGTCTAACAAAACTCAAATTGAATTCAGCTGGACACACTTTCCTGTTTATCACAACAAATGGCCAAGCAAAGCGCACGACACTGACAAGGTACGCTATGCAGTAAACGCGATTTCAGCACGTCTCCACACAGTAAACAAAACAAGCGTTTCCTAGCAACGACAAATGCGCTAAACACTGAGACAAGAAATAAAAACACTTACAAGCTGCTTTAAACTTCTGCTGATTGACTGCTTCTCACAAATACTATTTCTTTACACTGTTTTGCTGGTGCTTGAACATACTTTCCTGTTTATCACAACAAATGGCCAAGCAAAGCGCACGACACTGACAAGGTACGCGATACAGTACGAGACCAAACGCGATTCTTATATTAATATATATTAATTAAGTCTATAATATAGATTTTCTATGATTATATAATTTTAAATAAAAAATTGTTTTATGTATTATGTACAAACATTAACTGTGAAAAAAAACATTTTATTATTTTTTCCAACAATAAAAAGATATTAAAAACAAGCAGCTTTCTCATAATTATAGCAGAAATACTGGAGGAAATGTTCTTATAAAGTGTTACTCAAAAACCAAGCCAATCAGAAACACTCTTTGCCTGTTCAGATATTGCTCAATATGCCACAAAATTAGTGTAGTTTTAAGTCGGAGGTAAATGTACCAGAACTGAGAGATGAATGAGGAACAAAAGGGAGGAAAATGAACAGAGGAAGGTTGGAGGTCAGAAGGAAAGTGCAGCCAGGTGAATGACCATACAGTGGAGCTCAACACATCACTGCAGGAAGAGAAAAGATTCTGAACAGAAGTAGAAAAAGAAATGATAAATGGGCCAACCACAAACCACATACACAAACAAACAAAACGATTTAAAGAAATGGGCTGCTTACAGCTTTCAGAATGCTGACGGCTTCTTTACTGAGCCACACAGGATAAAGCACGTCATCATGGAGGATGGACTCAAAAAGATCATCCTCATTGTCAGCTTCAAACGGAGGCTGACCAGCCATCATTTCATACATGAGAACACCCAGAGCCCACCAATCCACCGATGGGCCATACTCCAACTCCTGCAGGATCTGAACGAGAAAGACACAAAAACAAGATTGAAAATTATGTCAAACACCTCAGCTGTTTGTCATGTTCATTATGATTTACTAGACATACTTCAGGTGCAATGTAGTCAGGGGTCCCGCAGAAGGTGGTGGTCGTGACCCCGTTCAGAACGCCCTCTTTGCACATACCAAAGTCGGCCAGTTTACAGTGGCCTTCAGCGTCCAACAGAATGTTATCCAGCTTCAGATCTCTGAAGCGACAGGGGAAAAAAACAATTAGACCATATTCAACATTTTTGGTGTCTTGCTTAAAGTCTTTAAAAAAATTGTCCAGGCTGTTCAAAGGGGTGTGAAGGGATCGGCATGCCTCTTAGACAGTAAGCTGACAAATGATCTACAGGACCTTGAGGGTCTGGGCCGTTCTGCAGACCTTTACAACAATAACACAATGGTGCTGTGCCTCATTTATAACTCAAGATGTTCTCTGCCCCATTCCTGAGATGGCTGCATTTAAGTTTAAGTGTTTGAAGTGCACAGGGCTAAACATTTGAGTAGGTAAAAATGACAGCAGCCTCAGGTAAGCTGTCAAAACCCTTCATAATGAAATAAAAAATAGCTGTATGTAGGGCTGGGCAAAAAATCTAATGCGATTTTCATGCGAATCTCATCAGTAAAGCCGCTTCTGGTGATTAGAAGTAAATCTCCAGCACATGCTTTCACAAGCTACACAAAATCACGTTCAAAATCGCAGGCGATTCATTGCTGATTTTGAAACGCGATTTTGTGTAGCTTGTCAGTGAACTACGGCACTGAGTAGTAAATGCCGCTCCATCTGAAAGCACGTGCTGGAGATTTACTACTAATCACCAGAAGCAGCTTTACTGATGAGATGCGCATGAAAACCACATTAGATTTTTTGCACAGCCCTAGCTGTATGTCTTTGGTCATACTAGGGATTTCCTGGAACGTGCGTAGCTTTTACTTCTCGTGGTCCACTGGGGAGTTTCTGCGAGATGGCACACTAAAACTCGCAACACCCTATTTTGGGTAATAAAGGAAAAATATAATTCTGTCTCTAAAGAAATCTGAAGTAAAATATGGAGCTTCGTTTTTATACGAGAAGTGTAAAAAGTAGTTTTTTTTTTTTCAGAAATTTGCTGACAATAATTAAGACATTACCACGGTGAAAGAAATTACTGGTGAAAAATTCATTAGTAGTTTTTTTTTTTTTTTAAGAAATTGCTACTTTTATTCAGCAAGGATGCATAAAATTAAGTCACAGTAAAGACTTAAATTGTTACAAAAAACATAATAAATGCTGTTTTTTTTCCACAAAAATTCCAACATTGATAATTATAAGAAATGTTTCTTAAGCACCAAATCAGCATATTAGAATGATTTCTGAAGGATCATGTGACCCTAAAAACTGGTGTAATGGCAGCTGAAAATTAAAATTTGCCATCACAGGAATAAATTGCATTTTTAAATATAGTACAATAGAACAGTTTTTTTTAATTAAATTTTTTTTACAACAGTTGTTTAAAATTGTAATAATTTCACAGTTTTTCTTTATTTTTGGTCAAATAAATCCAGACTTAGTGAGTATAAAATACTTCCTTCAAAAATATATCTGAAGACATCTCCACAGACGTATCGGAGCATGGCTGGCCTTTCTGTGATCTGTGAATTGCAGTTAATGAGCCATAGAAGAGTCTTATATCAGTGTACTATTCACCTGAGAATAGAATACACTCTGACTCATGTAAGAATGTGTTGAGCCATTGCTATCAAAGCCTTGCTGATGTACTGACACCTCCTTCAAAGGTAGATGATTCATGGTGCAGCATGGCTTTTTTAGATGAGTGACTGGGGCTGAAGGGAAGTGTACTGCCAATAAGTTTCTGTCATGCTCTATCTAACATATATCATCTTTACTGAGGTAGGTGGAGCAGGAAAGGTTAGAGAAGAGAATGCTGTGTGCCAGATCATGTCAGCCAATGGGTACATGTGCCTACAATGTCCTCTTGATAACCTTATGTGTTTACATGTGTATGTGTTGGTTATATTGAGAAATACAGAAGCCGGGGTGTGGTTCAACACACAAACACACATCAGGTGTCTGCGCATCTGTTTACACACTTCTGAGATAAGGATTCACAGTTCTCTTGTAAAACCTATCATAATGTAACATGAGCTGTTGTATTTTTATGATACTATTCAAGTGATTAAAGATGACATGCATTTGTAAGGAAGCTCAAGTTACTTTCTCGTCACTTAAAAGTGTCCAGTCATTTTTTCCTCATTAAACAAGTTTACCCTTAAAGAAATGTTGCACACTTACATGAGATGAAGACTCCAGTCATATCAGTAGCCTATTAAAAGCTGTGTTTTTTTAAAGAAATTAATATTTTAATTTAACAAGGAAGCATCAAAAGTGACAAAAAGGCATTTCTAATGTTATAAAAGTTTATATTTCAAATAAATGCTGTTCTTTCGATCTTCATCACAGAATCTGAAAAAAAGTGTAAAAACAAAAAAAAAAAAAAAACCTAGGCAGCACAACTGTTTTCAAGATTGACAATAATAAGAAATGTTTCTTGAGCACCAAATCAGCATATTACAAGACTGGAGTAATGCTGGAAATTAAGCTTTGCCATAGGGCTGGACGATATGGCCAAAATTTATATCACGATATATTTCTTAATTTCAGTCGATACGATATAATTCCGATATCGATATGAACACTATTTAAAAAAGCCTTGTAAAAACTGCCAAGAATGCCCACAACAGATGTCTTTATGAAAAATGAATTTGCCAAGTCTATGACACCTCATATAAAACCATATAATACTTTAGAAAGAAAGAAAAAAAAACATCACAAATAAATTAATGTTCACCTTTTATTGGTATTTAGCCTTCATACGAACAACAAGAAATGTGAAATCACTGTCAAATAAAAATTTCACTCACCTTATTAATATTAATATCTTCTAACATACCAGTCAAAAGCTTTTGAACAGTAAGATTTTTTATGTTTTTAAATAATTCTCTTCTGCTCACCAAGCCTGCATTTATTTGATCCAAAATACAGCAAAAACAGTAACATTTTGAAATAATTTTACTATTTAAAATAACTCTTTTCTATTTGGAAATATTTTAAAATGCAATTTATTCCTGTGATTTCAAAGCTATATTTTTAGTATCATTACTCCAGTCACATGATCCTTTAGAAATCATTCTAATATTCTGATTTGCTGCTCAAAATAATTTAGTATTATTTCGTTGAAAACAACTGAGTAGAATTTTTTCAGGTTTCTTTGATGGATAGAAATTTCAGAAGAACAGCATTTATCTGAAATTGAAATCTTTTGTTGCATTATGAATGTCTTTATCATCACTTTGATCAATTTAAAGCATCCTTGCTAAATAAAAGTATTAATTTCTATAATTTCTTTCCAAAAAAGAAAGAAAGAAAGAAATCATACTGACTCCAAGCTTTTGAATGGTATAGTGTATAATGTTACAAAAGCTTTTTATTTCAGATAAATTCTGATCTTTAGATCTTTCTGTTCATCAAAGAATCCTGAAAAAATACAAACTGTAATTGCTAATCAGATATTAAAATGATGGCTGAAGGCTCAGTGACAATTAGCCGCAGGAGGGGGACTAATGATGCTGAAAATTCAGCTTTGTCACCAGGAATAAATTACATTTTAAAATATATTCAAATAGAAAAATTTCAAATTTTACTGTTTTGATGTACTTTGGATCAAATAAATGCAGACTTGGTGAGCAGAAGAGAATTCTTAAAAAAAAACAAAAATAAAACATTAAAAATCTTACTGTTCAAAAACCTTTGACTGGTAATGTAGGGTGGCTGATTATTGTTATAGATTGAAACAAATGTGCTTCAGCCAGGATAAAGAATATGAAAAGTGCTCTGAGTTGCTGCAGAAAAAAAGAGCAACAACAACAACATGTTGCTGGATACGGGCTTATTGAAAATTGAAAAACTACTTGTCTGCCAGCAGGAGGCGCTGTGAAAGCGGTGGAACTAACGGTTTCTCCAGCAATGGCTGTAAACAAAGCAGCTCCGCATAGAACGCTACTTTATCAGATAAAATAAAAAAATGTCATCGAAACTTTTCTGAAGACAGTCGGTTCCCTTCAGAGATACATTCATATAAAACACCCACGCCATGCAGTGCTCATGTGAGGCAACGAAGTCAAACGCCACAAATAAATCAATGTATGGGAAACACTGGTAATGTATATCGAAATATCGGAAATGTGTTTAAAAATCATATCACCGTTATTGAAAAGAATTATATCGCGATACATATTGATATTGAATTATTGTCCAGCCCTACTTTGCCATCATACGAATAAATTTTAAAATATATTAAAAAAGAAAACATGAATTTGAATTTACTAATACCTTCACTTTTTCCAGTATTACTGTATCTTTTCATCAAATAAATGTGCAACCTTGGTACTAGGGAGCAGGAGAGGACAGTTTTCAAAAATCAATTAAACACGTGTGATGATATATTATAATATTATATATATTCCAAATGTTGAAGTGACACAAAATAAAGTAGGATACGGATTAAATAATATTATAGACTGATATAATATTATAATAAAGTACTTACAAATCATTACAAATAATTAGCAAGTAACTCGTCTATAGTTATTTCATAGTTTATATGTAACTCTCTATAAAATGTTCATGAGTGTGTTGTGTGTGTCAACAGTTCAATAAAGCTTTACAGGACAAAGATAGCAACAGAGAGCCTAACAGGCCTAGCCTTTGATGGTTGATTGGGAAATAATTTCAACATTTCTTTGCTGGCATCATTCAAGCACAGCTCTTTTAGTGATGCACTGTTCCGACATGAGGGCGGGACAGCCCAGGTTTATGTAACTGTGCTATTTTTGACAGCAACCATGGAAGTTGGAAGGATTTTGGGTTATGCGCTTAACATGACAATAGCCAATAGAAATAGTGAACTGCACCACAGCTTCCTGCAAGTTAAAGCCATGAGCTGTCATCTGTCCACTGCACAGAACAGGTTGAGTTAAAGTAGACTGTGTACCGCTCAGGGTTCAACAAATGCTTCAGTGTTCAGGGCTTTTCAACGGACACCAGAGACTAATCTGATAGCGACAAAACAGACAATCAATTCTTCTCCACACATAAGCAAATAAAAATAAAAATCAAATTTATAGACATTTTTTTTTTTTACTAATAATTTTTTTTTTTTTACAATTAAGTAAAGACTAGTCTGACACCTTTGGATTTGACTTCAACACTTCCTCGGAGCCTCCAATGGACAACTGCACATAAACGTACAAATGCCATTAATGCATGGTCTCCGCACATACACACATGTGCTGTACACACAACATAATTAGGCCCATTGAAACTGCCTTCCTGTGTTCTTTGTGTGCAGATGGGTTTTCAATAGAGTACATCATCACTTTAACATGAGGTTTAGCCCCAGTTACACAAAAAAAAGAAATCTGAGAAAAACATACAAAAGGGATGGTTACGGCTTTACCAGAAGCAAGTCTGTACACAGGACAGGCAGACTGAAACAGACTTAAAGAGATAAAGTTTAACACTTAGTTGCTTTGGCTTTGTCATTCTCAAGGTATGTCACTTTATAATAAGTGGATAGTATTATTATGGGCTCTTCTCTCTAGTTACTTTATATATATTATATATATTATATATATATATTTATATATATATACATACATAGTACTATATATACTGTATATTATATATCTATATAATATATTACATTTACAGAAAATACACACACATATCATACAGTATACCTAGCGGAGAGAGAGAGAGTTAATTTTCTGTGAGGGTTAGACTTAGGGGATAGAATATACAGTTTGTAAAAACCATTACGCCTATGAAGAGTCCCCACAAGGATAGTAAACCAGTGTGTGTGTGTGTGTGTGTCTTTAATGTATATAATGTAAACATTTTAAGGGACAGTGAATATGAATGAACTATTCGCAGCTTATTACCAATTAACACTTCCTTTACTATGGGCTAATTAAACAATAATAATTGTGTTAACTACAGTGATAATGAATGAAGAACTCACTATTTTTATTAATGTATTAACTACAGTTTATAAACTATGAATTAACTGTAAACTAATAGCTTGTTAATGATTCACGAGTACTTTATTAGTGTATACTTATTATAAAAATGTTACAAGAAAATTACATAGAAAATTATGGTTCAATAATATTGAATTTGTAATAATAATATAAGTTGATCATACTTAGAATCTATATATCCATCTATGTACACTACTGTTATGATCACCAGCTGGAGTGCCCGGAAGCTCCTCTAGAGGTCACTATACCAGACTGTTGCCACCGCACAGACTACATTTCCCATAATCCTTTGCCTGGATTCATTATCTCTTATCAGTTTCACCCCATTTATAGCCTGGTTTCTCACTCATTCATGGCTGAGTATTGTCTAGCCTGTAGCGTTCCCTATTTTCCTTGTTGCCTTGTCTTGTTTTTTGATCCATGGACTGTTTCCTTGTTTCTGCTTGTTTGCTGCCTGCCCTGACCTTTCCCTGTTTATTGGATTACTCTTTTGTCTCACTCTGGATTGTACCTGTTTGCTGGTGTTTGCCTGCACTTGGATCCACTACTACGTTGTCATGCCTCCCACGTTACAACTACCATTCAAAAGTTTGGGCTTGGTAAGATTTTTTAAAAAGAGTCCCCTTATATCACAAAGCGGATGATTGATTCAAAAAAATTGGAAAAAGTTATATTGTGAAATATTATTTCAATTTACAATAACTGATTTCCATTTTAATATATTTTAAAATGTAATTTATTTCTGTAATGGCATAGCTGAATTTTCATCAGCAGATTTCCTTCAGAAATAATTCTAAAATGCTGATATAAAACATTTATTATATTAATGTTGAAAACAACTTATTAATATTTTTTTTGTGAAATTTTTTTTTTTTTTAAGGATCATTTGAGTATATACTCAATATACTCTCTAAGAAACGGGATAGAAAACTATTTGTATAACAGGATCTTGACACGCTTCAAGTGATTTAATACACCTCACACAAATAAATCTGATATTCTAGAACATTCAGTACATTCAGTACTTGTACAAATTAGAAGTGTATTAATTGTTTTAAGGATTTCCAATCTAACCGTACTCCTCACGAAAAAAATAGGGGCTAGAGAGAAAAGGTGGAGAGGGTTTGTTATTGCTGGGGGCTAAAGAGGGCTCTCATTCTTTAGAAAGGTGCTATAATCCACTAATACATCCTACCTCCAAATACATTCCTCAACGCTTCCCTGAGGCCAGATCTATCATGCAAAACCACCTGTTCATTTACAATGACACTTACAAGACCTAATAAATCACAAACCACAAATAAGGAAACATTTGATCATCTCTTTAAATCATGCACTGAACTATTAATATAATTCAGTGGGGAATTTAACATTGGTGTTCCTGCAACCATTAATCAGATTAATCTTCGAATGACTACTATTAACAAAATACAAACCCTGAGGAAGAAGATGGGCAGTGACAGCTCACTTGCTTTAATTAACTAAAAGAAACACTTTATTGGACTAGAACAAATCAATATAAGCATCAAGACGTTGAAATGGCAAGCACTTATGACATAACACAGTGTGGAAGGGACGATAATGACAGTTCAACTCAAATTGACAACTCAAATTGGGGACGTGTATAGTTTGACCTCTTGTTTCTTTGCAGGTCTCAGCAGGAAAGAGTAGGATTATGACAGTACTACAATGTCTACCCAAGCTTTGGATAAGGAATATTGCTTTTTGTGCTTTTCTTGGGGCATGTGACTCATTGCAGCCTCTGTATTCACCTTTCAGCATATCTTTTTTGCTTGTACGTCTGATTGTGTGATAAACAGATGTAAAGACAGCGAGATACAAGTTTGTACCTGGGAAAGAATCAATGTGTTTGGCTATGTTCACACAGTCAGTTTGGGACAGACAACCATATTTATCAACGGGTGTGAATCTCAAATTGTTTTGTATAAACGACAACACTGAATGCATTTGATTCGCTTTCATAGGTGAAGTGAGTGTGAACACACCATACTGATCATTCTAAACTGTATTTTGCTACTGTATGAATGTAGCATGTGTGTCAATATCTGTCAATAATTTCATCTTATTGGCCTCTGTGCAAAAGAAAAAAAATAAAACGTCTGAACTGTAGCAGGAGCTCAGAGCTGCAGTCAGTACACAGTGTCTCTTCAGCTGTGCCTGGGGAGCAGGAAACCTGCTCT
Source organism: Sinocyclocheilus anophthalmus (assembly GCA_018155175.1). Lineage (NCBI taxonomy): Eukaryota > Metazoa > Chordata > Actinopteri > Cypriniformes > Cyprinidae > Sinocyclocheilus > Sinocyclocheilus anophthalmus. Next base: position 544,658 of record JADLZN010008622.1, read on the forward strand.
GGTCTGAATAAGGACTTTAGTTCACTGAGAGAGGTAAGCTGATACTAAATGCTACACTAACAATGGCGTGATCTTTTGCTAACTCTCACAGGTCAAATAGGATTAGCATCTGCCTCAGAGCTGGAACAAAAACAAGCATTTAAAGTCTTTGAGTGCCAGTTAGCATGATGCCTGGGTAGAATTGGCATCATTTATGGGAGCTGAAGTCACAATGCAGTCTCATGGCATGACTAGTGCATGGATTTCGAGTTGAAGTGTACAATTTCTACAATGATAGTCTCACCAAAAAGTGTAACATGAAATCAAACTTTCTCAATTTTGTCAGTGTTGTGTACAATACCACCATGAATATAAATATGTATTAAGAACGTAAAAACAGTCAATTGTCGAATGCAAATTGACTTTCAGGCTGAAAAGTCCCAACACTGCACATTTTGTATGTCTCCCTTATCTGACACCCATTTCAGGTCCTGGAGTTTCTTTTAATGAGCTAATGAGTTGAATCAGGTATGTTTGATTAGGGAGACACACAAAATGTGCAGTGCTGGGAGGCGTCCAGGACCAGGGTTGAGAAACACTGTCCTAGCTTAATATGCAGAGACAGCTATATATAGGTAATGATGATGATAATAATTTATTAATAATAAATGTTTATTTTTGCATTAAAAACGTAAAATTGCCAATTGTGATTTTATGTTGACTTTTAAGCTGAAGTGCGTTTTACTTATTTTTGGTTAAAATAGGCATTCAAATTCTAGCTTAATATGCAGAGAATATATACATATAGCTATATGTAGCAATAATAATACATTTTAATAAATATTTATGTATAATTATTTATTTTAAATAAAATGTCAGTGGTTTGAAACGACCCCTTTTCACAATCCAATTCATTTCTGTTTGATAAAACTTTCCCAAAACATTTTTCCCACTGAAAAAATCCATCTCATAAAAAAAAATCACTCCTGTTGACTTGTACTGTGTGTGTATACCTGTAGATGACACCATGTTGATGCAGGAACATAAGTGCAGATGTGACCTCAGCTGCGTAGAAACGGGAACGAGCTTCATCAAACTTTCGTGAGCGTTGGATCTGAAACATCAGGTCTCCTCCATTCACATACTCCATAACAAAGAACAACCGATCCTAGAGAGACAGAGGGAGAATAAAAAAAAGACAGAGTTGATTTTCATAGAATGGACTCCACACCCAGTAATAGCGCAGGGTATCTGCAGCATTTGCAAGCTCAAATTTAAGACTTTTTAAGATCATTTTAAAGACTTAAGACCATTTAAGACTTTTTAAGACCAGACATGCACAAATAAAATTAATACCATATGAGCGGGGTAGGGCAATATGCTGGCATATTAAACTGTAAAATGACTGTAAAAAACATAATTTACAGTTCAGATACAGGTTTTCACAAATAGGTTTTATAAAATGATAAACTTCACATTTCAGCCTTTAAACCATTTATAAGAAAATGGATCAAAGTATCAATAATTATATTAACTTAAACATTTATTATCGATCAATTATTATATTAATTAAATAACATTGATTTTCGCTTTGGTCTGAACAAAAACATCAGACAGGCTTATTGAAAATGCAAATTTAAGACCTCTTGTCCCCAAATTTAAGACCTCTTGAAATCATAATTACGACTTTCTTGTACCATTTAAAACTTTTTATGGCCTTAAATTTGACACAACTAAATGCAAGACTTTTTAAGGACCCACGGAAACCCTGTAACGTGATTTAAAATCATCTATAGTTTCACTGTCAGTCCTATTGTAGTCTCACATTACATCTGTCCAGATAACAGTTAAGAGCAGCACATGCCAACACACAATCATTAGGGCTAGCAAATTTGCTTACTTTATTACCTTTCTGATGACACTTTCTGACTCACAGTAGGAAACATTTATTGTAACATAACTCTAATAAGGAAATAAGAAAGGAAAAATTGGGATGTTTGTGTTCCTAATCTATAAATTAGGAAAAGGGGTATTGATATAAAAACTGTATACACATCTTATCATACTCCATTGTTATCTTTATCCACATTGTTTATGATCAGGAAGTGGAGATACATCTTTTAAAGAGGCCTTACGATAAAACAGTCCCCAATTCAGAGAAAACTATTTTAGGAAAGCTACACAAAATCCTGCAGTGTTTACCATTTACCTGGCTATAAACTGTACATGGGGACATGCCATAGACTAGTTTTTTAAAATATTTTATATGAATTATTATATATTAGGCATTACATTCTCTCTGATACTTTAATGAATCCATTATGTCCTTCATACAGTCAAGATTTCCACTTCCTGTAGCAGCGAAGAACCATCCTAACAAGACTAGTCCACCTCCATGTTAGACTGTGGTGATTTTTTACACCAGATGTACAGCTGATTCATGGGTCCAAAAAGTTCCTATTTGGTTACAAACATCCTCCCACACATAAGAAAGCTAGTGTGCTGATAAGCACACAGCAAAGGTGTGTATTATAAGGAAATAATAATAAACACAACATAACTACCTTAAGTCTTTTATAAAGGAATAGATCACCAAAAAATAAAAAATGTACTGAAACTTTATTCACCCTCCATTCCAGGATTAGATTAGTTTGTTTCTTCAATGGAGAAATGTAGCTTTACAAAGTTTACATCACTTGCTCACCAACGGAATCTAATAATAGGTAACATAATATTACTTGAAAAAGTAATCTTCAGGATAATGAGGAGAGAAATATGCACAGATCAATCACCGTTTACAAGCGGAAACAGTCCAAAACCATTCTAAACAAATATGTTGGTGGATTTTGACGTGAGAGGGGATTCACTTTTTCACTAGAAGTATTATGGATTTTTGGTCAGAGTTGATGGTTTACAGTTGAAACGCCTTAACAATGGATTTGTTTCTTACAAACACACAGCTTTTCATTTCACAAAGCATTAATTGATGGATTGCAGTCATGTGGATTACTTTGGCCTTTCATTCTGATGGCACCCATTCACTGTAGAGGATCCATTGGTGAGCAAGTGATGCAATCATACATTTCTCAAAAAATTTAAGGTGAAATACATTATATCAAATCATATATCATCCAATTCCAGGAATAAGTAGCTAAATGATCTCTTAATCTCATCTCTGACTATGGAGTCACTATATTTTGATTTTCATCATCCACACAGGACAAAAGTAATCCCCGCCAGTGCAAAAGTCAACAGCATGATGTTGGTTGTTGTGAGTGGTTAGCAGGATGTTGGTATGCGGTTGCTTATGCATTCAGAGTGGGTTTTGAGGTAGTTGAGGGTTTCTAGGAGGTTTCTTATTGGCTCAAGTTCAGTGTGCCCACCTCTAAGTGTCTATTCCATTATATGAATAATGTCCATCATTCTTTGTTGGTTAATGGAATTTTTTGTTCCTTTTATTATTTGAAAGTGAAAGTGAAGTGACATGTGGCCAAGTATGGTGACCCATACTAGGAATTAGTGCTCTGCATTTATCCCATCCTAAGGGCACACACACAGCAGTGAACACACACACACACTGTGAACACACACCCGGAGCAGTGGGCAGCCATTTTTGCTGCGGCGCCCGGGGAGCAGTTGGGGGTTCGGTGCCTTGCTCAAGGGCACCTCAGTCGTGGTATTGAAGGTGGAGAGAGTGCTGTACATTCACTCCCCCCACCTACAATCCCTGCCGGTATGAGACTCGAACCCGACTCTCAAACCATTAGGCCACGACTTCCCCTAAGTCGGGAAGATTTTTTTAAGTCTTATAAATGTAAAATCATATATCACAGAGTAGCATGCCTCAATTTGAGATATAATACATGTCCACAGCACAAACTGAATGGGACAAGCTTAGGTTTAGTAAAATTTGAACATACCCCTCAGTACTTTGACATGAAAGAACCTTTAGATTTTGTGCCAATGTTAAGGTACTCAAGCGTTATGCAGAGAAACAATCACAAGAATAGTATACTAAAATCAATCAAGATGTAGGTATATTAAATAAATCTTAAATGTGAAGTGGTGGTTGGTATGTAATACAACACACACAATGAAGTGCTGCCAGAAATATCACACTGACATACTCCACATTCCCTGACTGACACAAATTGTTTTAAGCCATGACTTCTGATGAACAAAGTTCTCTTATGTAAGTGTACAAAAGCCTACTTCTGTGTGTTCTGTTATTCATTCAGAGAGGAGGAATTTAAACAGGATGCTTAAATAGTTTATGTAAATGTGCCAAGAAATCTGAAGGAGGCCCACCCAATCCAATATGAACAAACATTTCCTGCCCCTAATTAGAAATGAACAAATAGTTTCTTCCGTTTGGGTTGGATCACAAGACAACAGCTCTGATTGGAAGATAGCAGACACAGCACAGCGGCATTTGGGTTAAACTGTCTCTGCTTTTGTTAGTTTATACTTATAGTTTATACAACTTTTTGATATCTTTGTGTCATAAATTCAGAAAAGTACAGTTTATCATTAAATCTGAAACTTGTAGTGTGTGTGTGTGTGTGTGTGTGTGTGTTATGCAGGGCAGTTTTCTGTCATGCTGTAACAGACGGGTGGTGTAAGGAAACGTCTGTTTAGTCTCATCCATGCTTATATAATATGTCATGAAAGACATTTTCAATGGCTTATTTTCTAAAGACTGCAGGTGCAGGATGCTTCTGACACACCGGCTCTGAAAACACAAAACAGACATACAGCACACAAACATGAGAAGACCTGTAATCTGAATTAGCAAAAGCCTATAGGTGTAGACATACACAACTTAACAACTTCACTAAATCCGTGTGGCATTAAAGCTATTGTACATTCTGCAGTACTACTTACTGTGGCAATAGTGTTTAGTTAAGTAAGCAGATAAGTAATGCTATTTCTGAATCATCTTTCTTCTGTGCATTCAGTGAAAAGTTTGCTGGCTCTTTGCTGTGTCTCAGGAATACAGCAAGACAACTGCAGGGAAACCTAGACCTTCAAAACAAGGGGGCGTCCTGCAGCTTTCTATGTCTAAAAAGGTTTTATAATGACTTTGAATTAGGTGCACATTTTACAAAAAAAAAATCTTATATATTCAGAGCCGGCAGTCTAACAGACTGATGTAAAAACAAATGACAATGGAGAGCAATAAAGACAAAAAGTTGGATTACAAGAGACGAAAAGAGGGATGATGAAAGGAGGAGAGATGTTGTCATGCTCAGAAGAAATTTGAGCTTAGGTTGCACTACTGCACAACAACATTTTTCAGAGTTTTGAGAGCGAATTCAACTAATCAATCTATTCTGAAAAAAGAGAGAGAGAAATCCAACTTTTCCTTCCTTTGGAGAGAGGACGAGTGAGTGCTCCACATAAACTGTACAAAGGCAGAGCACACTCAGAGAACACAAGAAACAACCACCAAAAACTTCAGATATAAGACATTGACACAAATCAAGAAATTTGACCAGAAGAGAGCAATCTGAAAGTGCATGTCTTCTAATATTTCACTCTAATAAAGACAACTTAGACATTAAAGAAAGAACGTGTGCAAGAGATCTCAAAGGAATTGAATGTAACGCAATCTAGATCTTGGGTCTTCATTCATCTCAGTAATTGAAGCACATAAGGGCTTCTGGGTTGCTACAGTGCTAGAAATATTGAGCTGTGATAATGACCTCACTGTGACTGTCCTCAGCTGGGAGTGAAGAACACACTCATGTCACACTAGCACACTGTCCATAACCATGCCAAACCACAAGCCAGGACAGAACCATTTTCTCTGTCCACTCCACTCAAAGAATTATTTTTACTTGTCTATAGCTGCACATTCCCTCTGAGTGTTGGGAAGTTACGCAAAATTATTTATCAAAATTAACCTAACAATATCAGAATAATACTCACACACGTTTAGAGCTGCTTTACAGCAGAATCTGAACTGTCTCCATAGTTGAGTTTCATAATTGATTCTGCTATTCCAGTTTATCTTTGTAATAGAGATACATTTGACTATATATTTTACACTATTTCTATCATATAAAGCACTACAGAAATAAAGGTGACTTGACTTAACTCACATACTGTTATATAATGTCATCATTCATATTTGTTAATAACCAGTAGTTTTGAATTCTTTATTTTATGTTTTATTAAAATGTAAGTACATTTTTTATATAATATGATAAGTCATTATTTAATTTATTAATGACCAGTAGGCAAGAATTATTTATTTAATTTTAATTGTATTTATTATTGAAACTTAAGATACGGTTTTCATATAATATATTACTCATTAATATATAAAACACATCACAATACAATAGTCATTTTCCACATTTGTTAATAATCAGTAGGCTATAATTTTTTTTTTTTTACTGAAAGTTAAAGGTGACCTATTATGCCCCTTTCTACAATATGCAATATAAGTCCCAGGTGTCCCCAGAATGTGTCTGTGAAGTTTCAGCTCAAAATACCTCACGGGTCATTTATTATATCATTTTGAAAACGCCTATTTTGAGAGGAAGCTCTTTTCGTGCATGTATCTTTAAATGCAAATTAGCTGCTGCTCACCGCCCCCTTTTCCAGAATACAGCTGTGCCATTACAGCTCGTACCTGATAAAAAACATCTGTTTGGTTTTGATTATCATGTTTATCGCGCTGAAATCATGCGTTTTTAAAAGGCCACTTAGTTTTAAACGGTTCTGATCGTAAAGGTTTCTGCACACACAAACCGAAGCACACGCACAGAAAACCCCGCTGTCACATGCTGTGAGTACTAAACTAAGTTTTCTTTCATGTCAAGTTTTCTTATTGTGCTTAAACTGTCAAATGCAGTCGGTTATGTCTGTGAAGGTAAACAGCAGGGAAAGAAATCGCATGTTTATATTAGAACTGTGTGGCAGCAGCTTAGTAAATCATAATCCACTTCTCTCTTGTCTCCTCTGAAGCTGGGAGTTTAAATAGTGTTCTGTGTTCTTCTGTGCAGCTGAAGACAGAACGGTTAGCATGCTTTGCTTGAACTTTGGCATGGCGCTAGAACTGGTACACCGTTGTTTCTTGTGAAAACAAGTGGAAACGTGCAGATAAAGGGGCGTGATATTATAATAAGATCCCTTTGCAACGTCACCAAAGGAGCAAAATCAGACGCGCTCGTTTTTTTTCATATGCGTGCAGAAAGATACTTACCAAAACAAAGTTACTGGGTATCTTACTTGCCACGTTTCCCCTGTTTAGATCACCGGGGCCCCGATTATAGCACTTAAAAAACCTGTAAAACGGAAAAAGTCGATTTTCATGATATGTCCACTTGTAATTCAATCTAAATATATGTATGTAATTATAATTAGAGCCCGCCCGTATACGTTTTGCCGTATTATCGCCGATATGAGCTGTCCCGGATAATCGTACGCGATAGCGTCCGATATTAATTTTTTTTTTACAGAGCATATAATGCAGATAAAATGCTTGGAATTGTGTAATTACTTAGTTTGTCCAACAGAGCACGCTCCATTGTTTGCTACTAGCGACCTGGATGAAACGCTTTAAAGCTCAAGTCTATGGAAAACCATTGAAACTTTGAACAGTCATATCTCCGTAACGGCGTGGCGAATTCGCACCAAATTCGGGGGATCCCTTCATCTCGAGGAACCCTCTCGAACGCGAATCGAGTGTACAACTAGAGGCCCGCTTTCGAATGAGACCACCCCCGCACCGATAGCCCCCGGGGTTTGGGAGTACGGGCGGTTAAATTCGCGGTCCAGCTCCGACCGATCTAGCGATCCCGGGGGGTTACCGACGCGTGGAGGGTGGCGTTCGACAGGGCTGCTTGAGCTGAAGGGATCCCCCGAATTTGGTGGAGATCCGCCGGTGCGTTCGCGAGATATTGACACCAGTCAACACTTTCACTTCATTAAGGAGGTTTCTTGTTCAGGCAGCAATCAAGCGTTGTCTTATTCGACCGTAAGTGCCCTGCGAAGTGGACTTCACAGGATATTCTGCCATGATTCCAGTTCTAAGGGAACGTACACGTTGCATTCAAAGGGCATTTAAGTGCGCGAGACGTGAATTTATATTTAAGGATGCACCGAATGTTCGGCAAGGACGCAGTGTGGTAATCATTTATCCTGTCGTAGAAAGCGCAAAATCATTACAACACGACAGCGAGAGACGGTTAGGACTGCAATCGCCGTGTCTTCAATGAAGAAGAGGAAGGGGGTCTGATGGCCAAAAATGATTATTTTACTAACTTATTAATTTTAAGTTAAATTGTGCTTTGTTTGTATAGTGTCTGTTAGAAAGTAAAAAATGTTCAGCGTTAAATATTTTTAAATTGTTGTTTTGTAATTGATTTTATTTTTTGAAAAGCAAGACAAAACAGTAAAAAAGCACATTTTGGCTATTTAATTTATGCCTTCGCCCAGTGTTTAATTTTGTTCGGTTTTGGCTTCGGCCAAGAATTTTCATTTTGGTGCATCCCTATTTATATTGTATTTATTTACAGAGGTATATTATATCCCACTTCACGCTTCTCTAGTGAGTTTCGTTTGTGTGTGAAGACAGTAGCGCAAATCCATTAATGAATGTTCCGAAGTGAAAAACTTCAACGGAATAAAGTTGAATGGAATTGAATTGAATTAATTCGGTGCACTGATGTCAGACTCATTTTGGATAATAAAGTTTATTGTTAAATTGTTAAATGCCCTGCCTCCATCATTACATATCTTTGTCACATCATTATAAGTGTTTGATCCCCACATTTGAGTGATCATTGCAAAAAATGTGTTTATGTATATACTGTATTCTATATATAGTACCAGTCAAATGTTAGATTTGGGAAACTATGGGAAAGTGTCCAAACTTGACTGGTATTGTACTATAATATACACAAAGAATATCGGCCGATATATCGTTATCGGCCTCTTTTTTTTTTACTCCCTAATATCGGTATCGGCCCCAAAAAACCCATATCGGTCGGGCTCTAATTATAATATATCAACTTTCATAACATAACAAGTGGCATGAGGGCGAGTAGATGATGACAGAGCTTTCATTTTTGGATGAATGAGTAACTTTAACTTCTGTTGTTTATCCATAGTTTTAAAGTCCCAGTGAATTGCTCTAGCATGAGCTAACTCTCTGCCCCTCCTTCTTTCTATCTCTCTCTTTTTCCCAGGCAATCATTCAGACTTTACATGTTCCATAATCCTCAAATTCCTTCTACATGGTCCCTTCTTTTGGCTATTTTCTATCTGCAGGAGCATGTCTGTCCACGGTCTCAACAGGCCTCATCAGAAACAGTTGTGTAATGTTATTTACATTTCTGCAGCATAATTACAGTTGATAAGAATATGGCTGTGATCCCAAAGCTGATTAAAACCAGAGGCAGCAGTTCAAAAAGAGTACACAACTCCTCTTTTCCCCCAAATCACGTCTTCCTTCTTCTTTCTGGCCCTTTCCCACACTACTACTGCCTCCAACCCTTCTTTTTTGCATCTCTTGTATTGTTGCCTCCGTCATTGTGTGTCCTGTGTTCTCAGATGTGGGCGAATGAGAATGAGAGGGAAGATAGAGAGGGGGCGGTAGTCGAAGAGTGAAAAAGAGAAATGAGGACACTAGATATCACTGTGACTGTAACTGGGGCATGGGAGGGGAAGCTGAACAAGAGACGGAAAGAAGTGAAAATGCAAAATAGAGAAGGACGGGGAAAAGAGACAGAAGATGAGAGTCATAAAAGCATGGGTGAAAAGGATGTCAGACTCTTTAATGAGCACAATTCATTGGCAGAACGAGTACCACTTCAACTCGCCTTCCCTATCTGTAAATACAGTTGTGTGCACAAGCTTAGGCAAAGTAGTTAACTTACTGGACATATTTTAGCGATTTTTTTAATTCGCACGCTGTTGTCATTTTTTTAATTAGAAAATAAAAACAGGCATCTTCTATGATCCTAAACCACTTCAAACTGTTAAACCACTTTAAACTGCTAAAAGTTTCAACCTCATCTGACCTCTCTTTTTATACATTTTCAAACAACTCAACAGACTGTCACCTAAAACCACATGATACATACATGATAAATACATGATCTAAACACACATTAGTCATCAGAACGAGGCCACACTGCCACCTACTGGACAACTTCTGTTATTAGCAGTGAAATCCTGATAAAGTCATTATGTGTGGCTCTGCCATCTGCCGATTGCAAGACGACATTGAGATTTTTTACAAACTTAAAGGGTTAGTTCACCCAAAAATGAAAATTCTGTCATTAATTACTCACCCTTGTGTTGTTCGAAACCCGTAAGACCTTCTTTCATCTTCGGAACACAAATTAAGATATTTTTGATGGAATCTGACAGCTCTCTGACCCTCCCATAGACAGCAAGGGTACTACCATGATCAACATCCAGAAATGTAGCAAGGAGATCGGTAAAATAATCCATGTGACATCAGGGGTTCAACCGTCATATTACAAAGCTACGAGAATACTTTTTGTGCGCAAAAGAAAATAAAAATAACAATGACTTTATTTAACAATTCGTCTCCTCCATGTCACCCTAGCGCCATTTTGGAGAATATCAGCTGAACGCAAACAACGTATGCTATTCTGTGTCAGCTGCACCACACAGATACGTTGTTTTCGTTCAGAAGATGACGGGATGTCTTACGGTTTTGGAGACGACATAGAAGGGTGAGTAATTCATTTTTGGGTGAACTAAACCTTTAACTTTAACTTCAACATTACTGTTCAGAAGTTTTGGGTCAATATTTTTTTCAAGAACTGAATACTTTCATTCAGCAAGGATGCATTAAATAATTTACAAACTTTACCACTGTTACAAAATATTTCATTTTTAAATACATTTTTCCTTTTGAACGTTCTATGTTATCAAAGATCCTGACCAAAAATGGTATTCTGGTTTACCATACAGCAGCAAAAACAGTTTTCAACAAATATTTTTTGAGCACCAAATTAGCATATTAGAATGGTTTTTGAAGCATTATGTGACACTGAAGACTGAATTAATGGCTCCTGAAAATTCACCATCACAGGAATAAATTGTATTTTTTGTTATTTTAAATTCTAATCATATTTTGAAGTATTGTTTTTATTGTCTTTTTGATTAAATAAATGCAGCCTTGGTGAGTATAAGCAGGGGCCGATTAACGCATAGGCATTCTAGCACGTGCCTATGCTTCTCTTCCAAGGGGCCCAAACTCAATTAAGAGATATATAATCTTTTGTTATAATCTATGGAGATCTACAACAGTAAAAGACCCAAAAACCCCCAGAGACATTGGCAATAAAATAACAAACAATAGGGAAAAAATTGGACAAACTATTTCCATGTGTTTCACCTTTTTTATGTACGCAACTCACGGCTTTCTTTCTCCTGTTTCTCTCTCACAGCGCACACACAGTACAAACACACACTTGCACATACGCGGAGACAGCAAGAGAAACCTTTTGTCAGAGCTGCTGCTGCCCCGCAAATTTATCAATAAACATTTTTGATTCTCAAATACGAGGTTCTTGAAGCAGTTCAAGCTTAAAGATTTGTTATAAGTAGTACGCTTCTGCTGATACTGCGTATAGACCACAGCCCGCAAGTATCAACTGCACGATCTCTCTCTCTCTCTCTGTGTCTCTCGCTCCTCTCTAATAACCTACTGCGTTAGACTGCATTAATAACTGCTTTAGCCTGCATATCAATGGCTCAAGCCTCTGTTCTTAGCTCTAAAATGACATTTTGGAATTTGCACTGAAGGTTTGGGATGAAGGTGTTTAAAAAATTGCTAGTTCAACACATCATGAGATTTCAGGACAGAACATTTCAATGTCTTGAAACAACTCATCTGAATCAATTGAATGTGTAATTGTTACTACAGGCCTTTAAAATTGATTAGAGAATAATGCACTCCGAAGTGGTTAGGGGGCCCCGTCGCCGCACCTATTAATGGAAGGGTCTTTCTCATTCTCAAACAATTTAGACTACATTCGATTTTTTTATTGACTGAACTTACTCGCTTATTGTGGGATAGAAAACACTGTATACGTTTTCCACTGATTATAAATATTTGTTGTTGCTTGGATGGCAATATTAGGCCATTATATTAAAGTGTCATAGATGCTGCAAAAAGAACATTATTGTGGTATTTGGTGGGGGGGGGTGGGGGGGAATAAAATGTGTTTATGTGGTTTAAGGTTCCAAAAACACATTATTTTCCACATACTGTACATTATTGTTTCTCCTATATGCCCTGCCTTTTTGAAACGCGTCGTTTTTTACAAAGCTCCTCGGTCTGAAAAGCGAGGTGTGGCTGTGATTGGCCTGCTATCCAGTGCTTGTGATTGGCCGAATACCTCATCGGGTGATGGAAATGTTACGCCCTTACCATATTGTGATGCCCTGTCTAGCCGGAGCGACGAGACAAAAACATTAAAACGCATTAAAAACGAGGCATTTGTTGCATCAAGTGGAAACATAATTACTGATTATAATGACTTATACTGTCTTTTTTACGCGTTGCGTTGCATATCGCGCTGCGTATTAAAACCATGTCTGCATTTGTGATCGAGAAATGACAAACAACAAGCGCTATTCTATACTGCTCAAAACTCGCGTTTGAATCTCAGTGGCAAATTCTTTAAATATAAAAAAAGCTTACTTACAGTCTGGTCATACTATACAGATTTTTTAATTTTTGGGGGGTTTCACTGTTCTGGAACAGTGTTGTAAATAAAAATTAACTGATTTCTAGTCGTGTCCTCTTTGGGAAGGCCAAACAAAGTAGTTTCGCTTTCACAATAAAGCCGTCCCACACACCGCAGACTTGAGTGAGCGGAGGCCAGAGGCCTACAGTGAGCCGCGGCCTAGAGTATGCGGACGCCGGCCTTGTGAGCAGAGGCGGGCGGGCTTGAGAATGGCGCGGCTGGCAGATTCGACGAAGGAGTGTCCGGAGGGCCTGCGGCAACCACATGTGACAACCCCAGACTGGACTCCGCTTCGTCCACGGTGAAAGCCGCTCTGGCGATCGCAGCCGCGAATTTTGTATGTATTTTCCTCCGGGCGACCAGCACGGATCAGCTCTAGGCATGACGAATTGGATATCGTCCTCTTTTGGAAGGCCAACCAAAGTAGTTTTGCTTTCACAACGAAGCACACAGCGTCTTCAGGACATCGCGGCGGCAACAACAATACTACAGCAGAATAAAAGTTACGCCTTCTTTCTTAACGTGAACATTTGGGCAGCGTTATGCAAAACTTCCCACATAGTGACGTCACATGTGTGGGGCGTGTTAGAACGAGCCGTTTTTTGGTAGGCGTGGTTGACTCTTATTTTTTTTTATAAAGAATATCTCTTTGGATTTGGACTTTAGTCTTTGCTGCTTTACAGATCTTCTTAATGCACCAAGAGCTTGTAACACTTCAAAGAGAAAGGAAAAATTGAAATCGCATCATATGACCCCTTTAATAGGGACGGGGGGCCCAAAAATTTTTTTGCCTATGTCACGAAAAGAGGTTTAAGAGATTCATTCAAAAACTTTAAAATATATTATAGAGCCCATATGTTTGAATTGTAGTGAATGCAGAAATTAACAGTAGCCTTGTCTCATAAATGTATATATTGTTAGTTCATGATACCTAATGCATAATGCATTATTGTAGACTTATTGATATTTTTAAAGGAATAGTTCACACAAAAAAAATCAATTTTGGCATAATTTACTCGGTCTATTCCTCACATACATCTATTATATGGCTTCAGAAGACTTGGAATGAGGTATACAAGTTGTATGGACTATGAATAATTGTATAAAGCAATTGCATGAAGCAATTGCAGTATAAATCCATCCACTTTTATGGTATGGACAAGAGAAGAGTGGACAATTTGTCTAAAATTGTATTTTTTTCACATGGTAGAAAGAAAGTAATACTGGGTTTGGAACGACATTAAGGTAACATGAGAATGACGGCAGATCTGTAGAACATAGAAAAGACTTTAAGTGCAGATTAGCAAGAAATCAGGTCTTGGTTTAGTGACTGTTTTACCTTTGTCTGGAAGCAGCAGAATAGCTGGGTTAGATAGGGATGTTTTCTAGCCAGGGCTAGAATGCGTTTCTCTGTCAAAGTGCAGTCCACATCATCATCTTGAAGGATGACGTCTTTCTTTAAAACTTTCACAGCATAAACTTCATCTGTGCCTTTCAGCTCTGCCAGCATCACCTACAGCATGGAAAGGGCAAGGTGAAGATATTGATTCTTTTGTTTTCATATACTAAAACTGAAAAGTACTGATTTGTGAAAAATACTCACCTTGCCAAAGCTGCCTTTGCCCAGCACTTTGATGAATGAGAAGTCCGTGAGACTCATCGTCTTCGTCTGGACAGTCTTCACATCTCCATTCTCCCGGCCCTCGGTCACTGTGCTCTGAACGCCACTGCTTGCGGAAGAGGAGGAAGACTTGTGCTCCTGACCAAATGAAAGGGCCTTGCGGATACTCTCCAGTTCTGCAAGCTCCGCTACCGATAGACAGACATAAACATTAGACTTAAAGGCATAATTCTTTAAAAAAAAAAGAGAGAGATAATTCTGGCATTATTTACTCACACACTTAACCTGTATGAGTTCTTTTCTTTCATAAAACACAAAAGGAGAAATTTTAAATGATACTGGATAAAATTTAAACATGGTCCATGGGGTTTCTCACACAAAATTAAATTGTAAAAATTTTATTGTGCTTTTAAATCACTTTTGAAGCCTGGAAGCTCCAGTCTCCATTCACAGTAATAGGAAAATGGGAATGGGAAACTGCAATTGAATAGAGAATCCAGCACATTCATCAAAATTTCTCCTTTTGTTTTCCACGTAAGAAAAAAACTTACAGAACATCATTAGGGTGAGTAAATTATGGCAGAATATTCCTTTTTGGATGAACGATCTCTTTAAGTGTGCACATAAATTATGAATATGTATTAGTGAAAGACTAAGATTGCTCAAATTGAGAGAGAGAGTGTGTAATTCTGTACCCTGGTCGCAAGGTGAAGTTGGAGCTGATTTGCATCGGTCAGACTCCTCTGATGAGGGGGCTTCTGTTATAGGTTGCTGAGGGTCCTGCCCTGGAGTCAACTGAAGAGAGAACATTTTTAATATCAATACTAATGTTTTTAATATTTTAATGTCTTTTTAGCCTAATCCTTTGTCGTCACTGGCCTCATTTTACTGCATCATTATTTAAAGTGATCATGCTTTTATTTCATAATTTAGTTTTCATGAACATTTTCCAATGTTTTTTTTTTCATTTGAAATGAGCAACAGTATTGTACAACAGTACTGTAGGTTATTGCATTGACCCATGGTCCAATCTGGCCTCCCCACATTCCCTGATATTTAAGACTACGCACCTTTTTCCTGCGCTGGGTAGTATTGGAGATCTTATCTGGTGTCACCCCGAGATCAGAGAGCACTTTAGCAATTTTTCTAGCATCGACACCACAGCTAGGAGCTACATTACTTTCACAACGCCGATGGACATTCATTTTACAGGCTGAAAACGGGCAGGAAGACAGAAATAAATACATGGCAATAATAACAACTTGATTCTTGACCAAAATTATTCTTCACAACACTTACCTTTGCACTGCAGGCCTTGTCGCATCAGTCCCCAAAGTAAGGAGCCGCAGTGGTCGCAGAAGGTGGGGACTTTGTAATTATGAATGCTGAACATGTGTGGAATGTTTACACTGAAGCGCTGGGAGCCAACCTGTAAAAAAAACATAATTCATGCCACAATACCCACAATTCAACTGATCACTCTGCTGAGGAAATACTACAGAGGTTTCAGTAGTTTTAGGCAAATGGGCTCAGTGTTGTTAACTAAAACAATAAAAAATCTGCATTCATTATTAGTTGATTAAATTGTTTATTGGTTCATTTTAATAAAGCTGAAATAAAAATAAATATCAGATGGGAAAAATTGCAGGAATATTAGAAATTTGCCTTGGCAAAAAAACTGAAATGAAGTAAGTTTCCCCTTCAAGGGAACTCGCACTGCATCCTCTAGTGGACACTATGGGGAGTGCCATCAGCATGACTGGTGTCTGAAGCACGTGTGAAAACACTCCAAATTCATTGGACCGCACAGCCCATGATGTCATTAGCGGCACGCCTGGAAGTATAAGATGGTGCCTGTAATGCACATCATCAACTTCTTTTGTCTTCTTTGTTTGTGTACGTGTAGGAAACATTCTGCAAAACGTTTCAGGTAGTGCATGCCTTCGTTTGAGGACCTGAGGACATGCATGATTGATGTATTTTGTGGATGAGTGAGGAGCGTGCACGTTTGGTTTGAGGAAACCGAATTTGCTCATTGAAAGGCTTTGATTTGATACCTGCAGATTCACGCGACTCATATGTTGTGTGTGTTGACGAGAAGCACACACATTCAGCTCTCGAGGGAGTTGAATGCGCTCCTTGCGCTTATTTCTTTGTGAATGTGCTCATTGTATGCATTCGTGGGACTACTGAGAGAGAAGGTAAGAAGCGTGTTCTCCTTTGCTTTACCTTTTACCCGAGATTGTAGACAGCATTTGCATGAGCGAGTTTGCCTCTCGCAGGCTCATAGCGATTCGGATTCTGTTATCGGTTGATTCTTGAGGGAAATATAGTGTTTGAACGGAGGGTGTTTTGACTCTCGTGGAGTTGAACAGGCCACAGTGATGCTTTCGCAGCAAGTGGATTCTGGTTCGCGCTTATCTTGAGGAAATCTATCATCTGTACGTAGCGCATTTTTGGCTCCACTGGAGCTGACATGCATCTGCCTATTGTCAAGGAAACGGTGTAATATGAGAGAGTGGATGTGCCAGGTGTGATGCATTAGCGAGACTGACTAAAAGAGACAGGTAAAAGCTTTTCTTTTCTGTTCTCTCCAGGTGATAGTTAGTTAGTGTTTGCACAGCATGTCCGGGGTCTCTCGAGGAGATTAAGTGATGCTTGAACTAAGCCACACTTGAGCTCTCGGATATTTACATGTGTGGTGTGTGATCGGTCGCATAATCCAGTTCCACTCAGGCTTGACTCTTGAGAGAGAGAGATGAGAGTTGAGCTCCTACACTCTGTGGTTCGGTTCCCGCCAGCCGCCATAGTGGTGAGGCAGGATCGAGCACGGGGGTTGTAGGTGGGGCACGGGAGGAGTAATACTGGGACCGTTTTTCCCGTTTCTACTGTTCTTGACCTCCGAGTGAGCGAGATGTCCCTCACTATGTTTGTGGATATTGAAGTAGGGTTCCTTGCTCCCTCTGTTCTAATCTGCAGATGGTATGATATATGGTTGTGGGGCTTTTCCCTGTAATTAAGAGTTTTTTTTTTTTGAAGTAGACCGGGGTCCACCTCATGACCATAGAATGAGTCCTCTTTTAGGCTCCCTATTCGGGAGATATTTTTGTCAAAGATGTACCGGTTGAGGCCGTTTCATTTGATAAGATCTCCCCCCCTAGTCGTGAGCTCTTTCCCTATACATAATATTTTTGGTAGCAGGGTTGGGCTGCCTCCCCTTGTTCAGGGCATTGACTTAGGAACATATCTGTTTGAGGACATTTGTTTTCCCAACTTGGTTGAATGGCATGTCCCTCCTTAATAGTAGAGTTGGTTGGGTGCCCCATTTCCAGGCAATGCACTGAAGCATGGCATAATGGGTATTTCGTTCCCCATAGTGTCCACTAGAGGATGCAGTGAGAGTTCCCTTGAAGGGGAACGTCTCGGGTTACGCATGTAACCATGATTCCGCGAGAGGGAACAAGACACTGCACCTCATTGCCAGGCCTAGGGCCTGCCTGTTTCATGTCTCCTTCAGACAAAGAAGCTGATTACGTGCATTACAGGCGCCCTATTCTACTTCAGAGCGTACCGCTAATTATGTCATGGGCTATGCCAGGGGTGGCGAACGTCGGTCCTGGCGAGCCGCAGCCCTGCAGAGTTTTGCTTCAACCCTAATCAAACACACCTGAACAAGCTAATCAAGGTCTGAAGGGTTATTAGGAAGCTACAGGCAGGTGAGTTTTAATTAGGGTTAGAGCTGAACTCTGCAGGGCTGCGGCTCTCCAGGACCGGAGTTCGCCACCGCTGGGCTATGCAGTCCAGTGGATTGCAGGGCACGCAAAATCGCTAGCCCGACATCCCGGGGATATTGTGTTTTCCAGTCGGGATACCAAAATGTTTCACCACCCTGCCCGACGGGCTATCTTGAACAGTGATATAAAATTCCTTCCTTGATTTACTTTGTTCACTTGCTTGTAGGGGTAAAACGGATCGTAGTTGATCATTTGCACGTGTTTATAAATTTCTTGCCGATTTAAACATTCAACTGTTTTAAACCATTCACGCACAATCGGAGCTGCGTGCACAGAGAGCCGCGTTTCAGACAATGTGCGTAGTACACAGAATTGATTCCTCTTTCGCATATCCTTGCATCTGAATGAACACATACACACAAAAATTATCTCAAAATAACTGTCTCGGCAAGTATATTCTCATAAACACAGTCAGTTATGTCTTAAATGAACGTAAACAGTGGAGAAAGAAATCTCCTGTGCATCATTATACTGGATCCGTGCATTCGGTGTTGACGTGTCATGACGTGATTATGAAGGTGCCATGTCAGTCTTATGCACACCCCTTCAAGTAAAGTGTTACCTAAACTTGTGTATCATTACACATTATTTATCAATATTTCACATTTAAAACAGTCCTCATCATCTTGCTACAGTACATTTAAATCTTGTCACATTATCTCATTATGTTACATTTTTTGTGGTATCCCACTATATTTATATAAAATTTACAAGAAAAATGTGGCTGCTTATATTACTTGTCACACTGTCAACAGAAGGTCATGATAAGTGCATCGTATTCTGGGAAACAGTATTCCTTGCAGTATTTTCTGTTGTGAATTGGGAACATTTTGGCAAAGGTATTAGGTCAGAAAACATCATAATGTGCAGTATACACACTTCAGAAACTAATACAAGTATGCAAGCTCAAATGTAGCTTGTCTCTGTTAGAGAGAGCAAGGATGTAGAACTGACCTCTTCAGGAGTGTCTTCCTGTTTCTTCAAGCCAGCACATTTTGTTATAATGAGCTCATGGCATCTCTTATGGACCACGCAGGTACACACTGAGAGATTTGGGGAACAGGCAAAAAGTTAACTTTGCATGGTAATTAAAAACACAGATATATAAAGATTGGGTAATCAAACCAGGAAAGATTACAATTGATTTTATTATCACTGTACATAAGAGAAAAGTCTTACTCACCCTGACACTGATACCCCTGTTTCCCCAGCACACCCCTGCAGAACCACAGTGAAATAAATGTGTTAGGCAACTCTGGCATACAGCAAGATTATGCAGTTCTGTTTCTGACCAGCAGAGGGGCACTGTGTTACAACACAGATGCATCTAGAGCTGATTGTGTCAGTGGCAACAAGCAGCATTGTGTGAAACCACACAGATGCAATGTTCACCAGGTATGCAAATAGTTAAACCTAACAGTTATTACTCTACAGGGAGGAAATGTTTGCAGAGATAAAAATAAACATTTGTCTAATCTATGAATGCATCCTTTTAGGCCCTCAGCACTACAAAACAGTGGCTCTAATTTGCTTTCAATATTAATATTCATTACAAAAACTCTTTTGTTGGAATCAAGAGGAGTGCCTGTGATTAGCATCATGCATTGTCTTCAAAAATTACATAAACAAAACCTTTTATATATCTGAAAGTGATAATGAAGGTACAGAAGTAGCTGTTGTTAATTGGATAAAGGGCAACAGGTGAGGGGCACTGTGAGTCCTACCAGATGAAATCTCTGCAGTGGGAGCAGTAGGTGGGCTGTCTCAGGTAGGTGGCCATGAATTTGTGACCATTGACCTGATGGACGCGCCTCCGGACCGCTCCCTGCCGTTTCCGTGGACGCATTCGCTCACGGAACACTCTCTCCTCATTTTCATTGGATGATGCAGCTGCAGAGTAACTGACATGGAAAAAAAAAAAAAACAAAAAAAAAAAAATAATTTTTTAGTTGAATTGTTATTATGAATGTGTATATATTTAAATAAAAATGTAGTTTATTTATGTTTTATGTGTGTGTGTGTTGTTAGTTCTTATTTTATTTTATTAGTTATTAATATATTTTTTTAATTATCAGGAATATTCGTCAGTTTGAATGCCTAAAGAAAAAAAGGACTACAATTCCATTCAAAAGTTTGGTGTCAGTCAGTAAATATTTTTTTTTAAATAATACTTTTTTTCAGCAAAAACATTAAAATCATATCAATAAGAGATGTTCTTTTGAACTTTCTTTAAATCAAATAATCTTGAAAAATTTCTCACAAAAAATGTATCATAGTTTCCATAAAAATATTAATTAGCAGCACACTGTTTTAAACATTGATAAGAAATGTTCCTTGAACACCAAATCATTACATCAGATTGAATTCTGAAGGATTACACTGAAGACTGGAGTAGTGATGCTGAAAATTCAGCTTTGACATCACAGGAATAAATTACATTTTAAAATAAATTCTAATAGAAAACAATTATTTCAAATGGTAATAATATTTTACAATATTGCTCTTTTTACTGTATTTTTATACATTAAAAAAATCTTACTGACCCCAATCTTTTGAACAGCAGTGTACATTTAGCATGAATTGAATTTTATTTAAACATTGTCTCCACCAATGGGGAGTCTGGGGTGAGGCTACCTGTTAATTCAACCAATAGTAGATATGGCTTGAAAACCTGTTCTACTCTTCTTTCATAGTAGTAACTAAAGATAAAAGCCAACATAAACACTTTCTAAAGTGAACACACACCCACACACTCTGGTACAGTAGAACATTGGTCAGTCACCAAACACCAAAAATCTGGTCGTTCCTCAAGAAACCTCATGATCTAAAATCAACCCAGCCATCAGAGAAAGTGAACAAACACATCATTGATTCTCAAGCAACTCTTCCCCTCACTTTCCCCCTTTGAGGGCTGCAGTAATTGTGTATATGTGTGTTGATCATGAGAGAAACCGGCGGCCGAGGACCACCTGACCAACCATGTGACCCACCGCCACGGCTCTATGCATTCCAACAGTCAGGTGATGCCCTTAGGGGGAACAGCGTTCCTTCATCACACAAACAACTGTGAAATTACATTCACATCACTATGTGTGTTGTGGCAGTGCCCATAATGTACCCTGTGTCCATCAATGAGAGAGAGAGAGAGAGAGGATGCCTTGGAGGAGAGTAGAGAGTCTGACAACTTTCTCCCTCTTGCTTTGTTCCAATAAACTTGCCATCCAACTCCTCCCACACTTCTTGTCTTTCAGTACAGCAGCGTATGTGTGGGCTGCATTATTTTAATGCAGTCTTTAAGGGGAGCTGCTGCAGTGGTGTGATTACAACTAAAAATCCCCGTAGGGCGGCACACAGCCCCCATAGAGCGACTAGGCTCGGTACAATTACCATTGCGAGGTTCCTGGGGGACGTTCGGTGAGCGTGTGTGCGAACGTCTATGTGTATATCTGCGTTCTGTCTCCTACCAGGGTGCTCCTGGGGCAAGTTGTGCGTGTGTGTTGTCTCATATCAGAGTGTCCTGTCTTCAGGAGCGGGCAGTATGCTGGGCAATGAGAGGAAACAGCGCAGGCCAGATAAAAGGGCCATTAGTGGGATAGATGTGCTAAACACCTCACCTTATCCATCGACTCAAAGCAGGGCGTTACACCAGAACCAAATATACTCCAGAAACACAAGCTCACCTTAGAGAACCACACACAAACACACTGACAGGGGACACCAGGGGAGTTCATACCGTCTGTATTCACTTTATAGATCTAGTCAGAGTAGCCGCCATATTTAATTTGACATGAACATGAGGCAGGGAGGAAATTAATAGCTTTGTTTTAAATCTGGTTTTTTACCTCTGATTTACTGCAATTTCTAACTGTCCCTCTCAAATGGACCATTGACACTCTATCTACAATCTCAATTAGGAGTGTCAATGGTCTATTTGAGAGATAGGTGGCGGTAATGCACATATAAGTCTGCGATCCGCCATAAAGCTAAAAGAAGAAGACGCGCTGAAGAAGAAGACAGAAGACAGGACAGTTCGGACATTGCAGTGAATCGGAGGTAAAAAACTATATAAATACAGTTCAGTTTCTTGCACAGACCGATCGTTTCATGTCTTTACACATCAATGTATCGTCACGAGCCGCAGGGTTTAATTTGGTTTGTGTATGGTTTTTTTTTGTACTATCTCAAAGCACCGCTGATGTAGCTTGTTCATTACTTCCCTTACATGACGACTAGACTGCACCAAGATTTTTGATGTTAAAAATCTTTGTTGTAGTATACCTGAAGAAAGTAAATTCTTTATCCTAACATCTTGGGATGCCCTGGGGAGCGGTAAAAGTAGATAAAACATAAAAATTCCATTTTTGGGTGAACTATCTCTTTAAGGCAGTATGACATATTGAAGCCTCACTGTTGCTTGTGTCAAAGTAAATATGCTCTCCACTCTTATTAAGCTCTATATGGAGATTCCTGGATCTAGTCTGTGTTTCGTTTTACACACACATTGTTATCTGTATAGTGGTTGGCAGATAAGGATGGTTTCAATGGCTGAGACTGATATCTAGAAATAAGGTGCAGGTGGCTAATACAATACACACACACTATTTATTGCTAACAGTACATACATATATTGAAATAATGTTGAAATAAAAACAAATAATTAAATAAATATTAGATCAGACTTAAACTTAAAGACTTAAACAAAAATAAGAAATGCTTAAAATGAAATAAGTTTAAGTTGAACTACTAAAATTACTAACAGCGGAATATAAAAATCAGTTGAAGTTAAAGGTGCAGTAGGAGATCTGGGAAAATGCTAACTTTAGCCTGATAGCAGCTGAGAAAGGAATGTACCACCCTTACCTGCCACATTCGTAGCCAAAGCCACGCACCCTGAACGGTAATACGCTCAAGACCAGGGAAGTACCCAGAGACAACATTAATACAATAAGCTACAGCGGTTCCCAATTCCATTTCTTGCACAGTTTCAATTCATAATGTTTTGATCACTTGTCAAGTGCGAGTTTGGTTTATTCGACCGTAAGTGCCCTGCGAAGTGGACATCACCGGATATTCTGCCTTGATTCCAGTTTGAAGAGAGCATATATGTTCCAAACAAAGGGCATTAAAGTGTGCGAGACGTAAAATTAAATGGTATTTATTTACAGAGGTATATTATGTCACACTTATAGTAACGTTTCGCACTGTGGCACAGCGCAAATCTGTGAATGAATGTTCCGAGGTGAAGTAAACTTCAACGGATTTCCCTGCTCAGGGAGTAGGGAGCAACGAACACCGTGCAGGGAGCATGTCAATCGGTACACAGTTCATGCATGTAGCTCACTTCTAACGAGCTGGTTATCTGAATCGGGTGTGTTAACTAAGCGAGATATATATGCAGAGTGGGGAGGCGCGAGGACTGGAATTGGGAACCGCGTTGGGCTACATCATGTGTAATTCACCAGTGAGAGAGGAAACTTTCACATAGTACAGGTAGAACGTGTTAAGTACTACAATACCAGGAAGGAAGGTTCGGGTTGTTGATGTTTGTTTGCCATTCTTGCTCTGTCTGCACAGCGTGCGTGAACACACTGATGACGTATCCTGTCTGCGCAAAACGGGTGCGCAGAGGTATGCAAATACATATGTTTGACAGGCAGATAGGAAAGCCAATTAAAGCGCTCGGACCGAGCATTTTGATTGGACGAACATTTCTTGGTCCTACACCTTCCACTGAATGTATAAATACAGATAAATACATTTAGACTAGGGCTGCACGATAAATCGCATGCGATGTTTAACGCGCATCTGGTACAAGTTTAAAGCTGGTTCTGTAATCAGAGGTAAATCTCCATCACCTGCGGGCTTTCACATTGAGCAGCATTAACTACACAGAGCCGTTGTTTACTGACAAGCTGTGCAAAACCACATTCATATTCGCGCAATTTTTTGCGCAGCTCATAACTTAATGATTGCTATCGGGATGTGAAGAGACTTTCAACCAGCATAACAAAAAAAATTTCTGAAGACAATCACCTATTGCACCTTTAAGTAACTAATAAAAATGAGGAAAGCACAAAAATTACTAAAACCTAAAGCCAAGATTAAAACTAAAACTGCAAATATAAAATGAAAGATAAGTCAAATAATAATTATAAAATAATTTGAATAATAATTATAATTATGCGCATTTTAATGAGAAAATACTAACAAAGACTGCAATAATTGCTGAAAGTAAAGAAATATTAAGAAAGAAAGAAAGAAAGATCACAAACATCTAAAAGGGAAGGTACTACAATACACATACTCACACCTTTACAATCATTATCTATCTCATTCAAGTCTGATGACATGCAGCAGGTGATAATGCATGAACATGTTCCCTAGTGTCCATGGCGATCAGGGACGACTGCATGTGCGCTCCACCAAACCATGATCACTCCCTTCCATCCGTACCATATTCATCCTTCTACGCCTCTCTCTGTTGCTCTCTTTTTGTTTGTGTATATTTCGGCCACTATTCTCCTGATTGGCTTATGGAAGGCTGAGCTGATGAGAGTTTGAGCCGAGCGGCTGTATTCGCCCACGGTCAGACAGCCAAGAGGAGCTCAGAGCAGCCTCCACCCACGCCAATGCCACTTCAGCCCCAGACACGCCACCCACAAGCACTCTCCAATCCAGCCAGAGCACAGCATGGGACCAATTAATATGGCATCAATCAGAAAAAGAGAGGGATGGAGAGAGAGATTGCAAATCTGCTTATAACTCAGTGACAGTTGGTTCCATAACTTCAGATTGATCAGTGAGTGGCAGATGAGCCACACAACCTTCAACTTCATTATCCCAGGTAAAGTTTAGAGCTACAGAAATAGTGCAGATTGATAGCACCCTGCAGGTACATGCTGGAACAACCTGGTTAGTGCCAGTTTGGTGCTAGTCTAGCTGGTTGACCACTGTAGTTCTGTTGAATTTGGTCTTTCTATTGAAAACAAAGGGAAATGTGCTGGTTAAGACCAGCATCACTTGCTACAGACCAACATCCAAAACACACCATATGCTGGTCAGTGGCATGCACGGGGTGGGTGGGTGTACTGCGATTGATGACTGCGATTTATAACGAGGGGGAAACCCCCCCCCGTTCTGACCGCAAATTCTACCGAGGCCACCACCCCCCAGATCGCGATGAGGACTTGGCCATTCATAATTATTACTAATTGACTGTTGTTGAATCTAATTTACATTAAATGGTGAACCACATTTACTTCCTTTCAAACAGTAATTAATCAACACAAACTGCAAAAGCAAAAACTATAATCTGTTATAAAATCATCTTGACTCACTCAGTCAGATTAAGTGAAGCAAATCGCTGTTTGTGCTTGTGCATGTATCCTGCATCAAAGTGCAAGTAGTTCCCTCCAGTACTGTATGTTGCTTCATAAAAGCATATATAGTAAAAGATTGTGTTCATAAATAGTTTAAGTGCATTTTGAATGATTTCTGCTGAGTTCAGTAAGAATCAGCGCTGGAACTGTAGCAACTCTCCTACTCCTATGAATACAGTAGGCTGTTAACATGAGTGGCAAAACAAAAAAATACACTTAGAAATACTTAGAATTTAAGACGTCTAATTTCCATAACCAATGACTGCAACATACACTAACAACACATCATCAAATTAAATAAGCACTATAGTATACACTATTCAAAAGTTTGGGGTCATGCATTAAAGGGGTCATATGATGCAATTTCAAGTTTTCCTTTCTCTTTGGTGTTGTTAAAGTGTGGTGAATAGAGAAATCCCTAAAGTGCAAGATAAGTCTCAAACCCAAAAGAGATCTCTTTATAAAAGTTAAGACTGGTATCGCCCTCCTAAAACGCCTCGTTTAAACAAGCCCCCACGTCTACGTCACGATGTAGGAAGATTTGCATAACGCCACCCAAATGTTCACTCAATTGTTGCTGCCACTGCAGCCGCCATGTTGTGAAGATGCTGTGTGTTTTGTTGTGAAAGCGAAAATACTTTGTTTGGTCTTCCAAAAGATGACACGACTAGAAATCAGTGGTTAAGTTGTATTTACAACACTGTTCCAGAACAGTTTAACACAAATATTCAGATGTGTGCAGCGCATTTTATGGAGGACTGTTTCCTGATCCTAGGAGAGTAGACTACAATGCCGGCTGTTCTGACTCACAGACTGTAAGTACATTTTTATATTTAAAGAATTTGCCACACTGACGATTCAAACGCAAGTTTTTAGCAGTGTAGAGTAGCACTTGTAGTTTCTCCGATCACAAATGCAGACATGGTGTTATGTTTATGCGGCGCGATGCAACGCAACGCATAAAAGACAGTATAAGTCATTATAATCCGTAATTATGTCCCACTGGATGCAACAAATGCCTCGTTTATAATGGGTTTAATTATTTTTGTCTTGTCGCGCCGGGACACAAGGCATCACAGTATGGTAAGGGGAATAACATTTCCGTCACACGCTTGAGGAATTCGGCCAATCACGCTGGCCAATCAGAGCACACCACGCTTTTCAGACCGATGAGCTTTGTAAAAATCGACACGTTTCAGAAAGGCGGGGCATAGAGGAGAAACATATGTACAGTATGTGGAAAATGTTTTTTAAACCTTAAACCACATAAACACATTTCATTACACAAAATAATGATCTTTTTAGCAACGTCATATGACCCCTTTAAATTGATTGAAGTGGCAGTAAGACATTTTATATATATATATATAAATATAAAAAATATTAATTGTTCAAATAATAAAATGTTCTTTGAAACTTTCTAGAACCAAAGAATTATATTTTATTAAAAATATATTAAATATATTAAAATTATGAGACAATATAATACATATGAATATTAAATGTTTTAAATATTGAATCAAATAATAATTGTCAAAATCTTTGAGTACAAGACCAGTTTGAGCTGTTACATTTTTAAAGTATATTAAAACAGAAAACAGATTTTAAAGTGTCATAATAAATTGTGAAGAAAGAAAGAAAGAAAGTAAGAAAGAAAGAAAAAGATTAATTCAACATGTAGTTGAATCACAATAATGTTGTCAAGCAGTCATGTCTCTGGCAAGCTTGGCAGGTTGATACCTGTCATATTATGGAGCATCAGTAGCGTAGTGATCTGAGATGTTATCCAACTAGCCATCTGTCACATGACTCTCTATCTCTGTCGCTTTCTAAATTACAAAATGAGTGCAGATTATTCTTTTGAGGGTCCTTTATCGCTTGAAGGGAAATATGTTAAGATGACCAGTAATCTTTAAAGGGGTCCTAGATTATGATTTCACTTTTTTTTTTTTTTTTACTTTAGTGTGTAATGTTGCTGTTTGAGCATAAAAACATTTGCAAAGTTACAACGCTCAAAGTTCAATGCAAAAGGAGATATTTCGTTTAAAGAAATCACTGTTTAAGGACTACAAAAAAAGGCTAGTAGGGACAACAACAAGCGTCTTCCTGGGTTTGTGACATCACAAACCAAAAAAATGTACATAAACCCTGCCCTCGGGAACACACAACAAAGGGGGTGAGGCCATGTGGGCGCTTTAGAGAAGATGAAGGTCATTGTAGTAGTGTCATGTTTATAAATGAAACCATTACTCTAAAAAAAATATGTGCTCTACAAAGCAAATCATGCTGTACACAAAAAGATTTAATAAGGATAAAACCGATATCAAAAGCTAACATAAAAGCAGTAGCATTTACAAATAACAGTGTATCTACAAAGTATGAGACAACTACAAACAAATACCATTCTAAAACGTCCTGTAAGAGCTGTGTTTGCACAGGTTCTGCTCGATACGCTTCACTAATATTCTCAGGTCTGATTCGGGCTCTTGGTTTCAATACCCAGAGGAAATGCCACTACCGTAAGTTAGGGGGCATGATGTTCCGGACAACGTGCACTAGGCAGGGTAGCGAATCAACAACACACTGTGGAGCTAAACTATATGGGCTCATGGTGTATTTCGAGGGAGGGGCTTCATAGTGGTTGACCGATATGGGTTTTTTGACAGCCGATGCCAATATCTTGGAAAGCAGGGTGGCCAATGGCCGATATAAAGCCGATATCATTTAGTTTATTTTAATTTATATTTAAGAAATTTGAAATCATTTTTGGAAATGGATTCAAAATAATTGTGTAAAATAAACATACTTATACTTTAGATGACAATGTATTTTTCACAAAAAAACTAATATTTAATAAAAAGTCAACACTGTAACCAACAGGGCACTAAGTAATCTGAGAAGTTTGTGTGCATTGGGAATCATATTTTTTTTTTTTTTTCAAATAAAGCCAAGTTAACACTCATTTTACATACAGCACGCAATGAAAGGGACATAGATATGACAATGGGCAAATGCATAAAGCGCAGCATAATTTGAAATCACTAGTTTAAAGTTTGTCGATCGCGCATCTCCAGTCAAGCAGAACTCTCCTCCTGTCAGCATTCAATTTGCACGGACCGACCATCACGCAGAGAACACGCGATCATGCAGGATACAAATGCACACTTCACAAGATCACAACTGGATTCGACTTAAGTTTGCAAGGTTTGTGAAATTAAATGTTCATTAGTCATTCAAAGATTTAAATTATATAAATGCGTATTTGAATGCTGATGGCAAATGAGAAAGTATTATAATGTTTGCCTTTCTATCATAGGCGTAATTTGCGGGTGGGACGGCAACTTTTTGCCAGGGTCGATATTGTCCCTACCACTTTTTGAAAGTAATTGAAAAATATATTGCGGATTATGTATTAAAGGGAAAACAAGATCAACAAATCATTCGTCATAATCTAATTAGGGTTATTAAAAAACAACAACATTTGAATCCTTACGCATGCATAACTCGTGCAATGCAATAACAACGTGATTTGCAGCTGTCGCACTTTTCGTAATGTCATTAGGCTATAGCATTGTATTTAAAAAATGGAGAGCTTCCTTGTGCTAAGTAGGCCTGCACTCTACTAAAGATTTTTCTAGTCAACTAGTCACACGTTATATTAAATTGATTAATACAATAATATATTACTAGGGGGATCACGATTAACGGCCACCATATCGGTATCGGCCGATAAATGCTAATTTTTTCTGTTATCGGTATCGGCCTGATAAGAAAATGTTGCTGATATCTTAAAGCCGATAAATAATGCTTTATTTCCTTCAGAGACACTTCAGATGCGCGTTGTCGTTTGCAGCCTTTTGTGCAATTGTACGTTGTAATATTGTGTTTAGTTGATGTATATCTGATTTATCTCATATAGAATGCGTTTGGTTAAGTTAAAAGAGCGCTTCAGTTTACCGGTGATCGTCTTTAGCTCAGCGCACGCAGCTCAAACAGCAGTGCACAACATTAATAACTATGATTGGGAATGTTGTGTATATAACATTCTAATGAGAACATTATTATAATAAAACGTTGTGCATTCTTTGGGTTTAGTTGCTGTGTTTCAGCGCGTTGATATGGGAAGAACGCATCCACAACAGGATCACACATTCTGACTATAGCACGCAATAACGCATCATTTTGTACATATATAAGTTGCAATATTATGTTTATGTAAAATAAATATTATGTTTATCTCAGGATGCATTTCCTTGAGTTAAATAAGCTGCCAGCAAAACGCTTCAGTTTACCGTGTTCATTCAGCTCTTCAGCTTCAGCACGCGCAGCTCAACGGCTGCTATTTAAAACAGTGGTATTAATTTGTTACTTTTTCAAAATCATTGATACATTATTAATAACAACAACCACTTGTATTTTTCTCTTATTATTTTCATCAACAATATGGTTTAGTAATTAAAATCATTTAATTATTGTCCGTGCAGAGGCTATTCCATTTTATTGATCTATGGCACATTCATTTAGATTCTTTACACGTGTAATGATGTCCAGTGACTTGTTTGCATTATTTATGCATTATTTATTTATTTGTAAGACTTTTTTATGATTAAATTTGGTAATGGGAGAGTAAAAATATTTTTAAAACGTACACCGTTCAAACTAGGCTGCTTATGTTGAAGTGTTTGGGATGTGGCTTTTAATGATGAGACCTTTTTTGTAATCAGGCTCTCAAAAAGTATATAACAATTTGGATATAGATTTATCGGCCAACATATCGGTTATCGGCTTTCAAAAATAAAGAATAATCGGTTATCGTTATCGGCCAAAATTTTCATATCGGTGCATCCATAAAATACATACTTCATATAGCTAGGCTATAGGCAGGACATATTAGGCTAGAGCCTATTCCTCGCTCAAGCTCGCGCATAAAGCAATTGCCTCAAAGCACTGGCAAAGTGATTATGAAAGTGTCGGGGGGAAAATAAGACATTTTAATTATTTATTAATAAACAAGTGCTTTCTGAGTCAGTGTCGGGTGCAAAGATTAAGTTGCCGAATGCCGACGCTGACTCGCCATCTCCACATGGACGTGCCTTTAATAAAAATGCACATTTTTTCATAAGGACTACAAAATTAAAGAATATTACAAAATCGAGTGGGCGAGTTTTCCTTATATTTATTTTATTATTCATATAAAAATTATAATTACCTGTTTTGGTTATATTTACTATTAATAGCAGAAGGTGCTCTCAGCAAAAATGACACGAATATTGATGGTTTTCACGCTTAAGTCAAGTAAAAGACCGCTTCTTAA
Organism: Sinocyclocheilus anophthalmus; assembly: GCA_018155175.1. NCBI lineage: Eukaryota > Metazoa > Chordata > Actinopteri > Cypriniformes > Cyprinidae > Sinocyclocheilus > Sinocyclocheilus anophthalmus. The sequence goes on from JADLZN010008622.1 coordinate 575,488, forward strand.
ACCAGAGAAGGTGAACATGTTGGTATTCTTGTGTGGGAACATGCAAGCAGTCACCGGCAGCAAGTTTAGTTTTACTCTCCTTTTTGTTTTGTTTTCATTTTGAAAAGCTCATCTTTGCTGTTACCTCATGTTATGCTATGGAGGCTCTCTTTTTTTTTGATTCCTCAGTGTTTGCTAAACGTTCTGTAATTTATTAGTCATTATATAGCCTAATACAGCGTGTAGGCCTATGCCATGCCTCATCTTATTCATTTTGGTTAATAAACATTAAATAAGCTAAGGTAGTTTTTGTCATGAAATTTTTTCTTACTGTTTTATTGTTGTTGTGCATTTAAATTAAAAATAATGAATCCATCTTTTTTTATTTTAGTCTTAAAAGGTGAAAGGTGTATAGATGTAAGCAAATCAGACAATTATATTTTATTGTAATTGTAAAACCTAACAAGATCGTGAAATCGAAAGTGAAAGCATCCGAAGCCCGGCTTATAACACAGCAAAAGAGGAACTCACGTTCACAAAATTCAAATCACAAATAATACTACTGATGAAAAAGAACGGGTTGAATGTTAACTACTTTCGTTTCCATATAACTATAAACTACGATAAAAGTTCATCAGCATGCATTGATAATAGATGTTGTATGTAAAAAAAATAAATAAAAAAATAAAAAAAAAACCCCGTGATGGTGCAACCAAAGGAGAAAGTTAGTCGCTAAAGAGCAACCCGTGGGAAGAATGAGTCCGGAGCCCTGAATTGCCCAGCTCCCTCTGTCAATGATCTAGCACCCCCTCAGCACCTGCGTTCAAAATTCTCTGGCGCCGCCCCTGGTACATCGATGTACTTTTGAAAAGCAGAAATTAAGTTTGTCCAACTCTAAACCCAAGTAAATTAGGTTATTAAATAAAAAAAACTAGCAAAACGAGTTGCGCCGTGTCCCCACCACTTTTCAAAGCAAAAGTTACGCCAATGCTTCTATTACTAATAGCATAACGCAAGCTTTTTCTTTATTTGTTTACAATTTAAAATTTTTTAACTTTTTTTATTTGTGTTATAAGACTGTTGAGAACATTTTAAGTCCTTATTACGATTCTATCTGATTATTAGATAGACTTCTATCCATATTAGACAGAACTGAACGACGACAGTGAACAAGAGGGAGAATGTGAGCTGTGTGTGCTCAGGCGCTGCCGTTCTCAGCGCCGTCAAAAATAAAAGTCCATTGCGTTGTCAAAATAAAAGTCCTGCCTTGAACACATCGGCCAAACAGAAAAACTTATCGGCCATGGCGATATTTGAAAAATGCCAAAGATCGGACGATATTCGGCTTGGCCGATATATCGGTCGACCACTACTTCATAGAACCAGGAAGTCAACAGAGTGCTTTTACGAGAACGGAAACAGAGTTGTAGAATAAAGGTAAATATGTGAAAGATAATGCAGTTTTTTAAAAACGAAGCATGAACATGTTACAGTGCACCCCATAAACACAATCGAGCCTTCGGAAATAGCTAATTTACCACCCCTTTAAGAGCTCCAACGCCAATATTGGGATTACAGATATTATCAAACATAATACTTCACATAAAATTGCATATACTTAAAGGGGTCATATGATGCGATTTAAATTTTTCCTTTCTCTTTGGAGTGTTACAAGCTCTTGGTGCATAAAGAAGATCTGTAAAGTTGCAAAGACTAAAGTCTCAAATCCAAGAGATATTCTTTATAAAAGTTAAGAGTCAACCACACCTACCTAAAACGGCTCATTCCAACACGCCCCCACATATCTACGTCAATATGTGGAAATATTAGCATAATGCCGCCCAAATGTGCACGCAAAGAAAGAAGGCGTGGTTTCAGGAACCGCAGTAGTGTTGATGCAGCCATGTCAGGGAGACGCTGTGTGTTTCAGTGCGAAAGCAAAAGCACTTTATTTGGCCTTCCGGAAGTAGATGCAATTAGGAATCTTTAAGATCACTTACAACAGAACAGCACAACCAAGTGTTGCGAATTTGTGCAAAGCATTTGATTGACGACAGTTTTTTTAACCTAGAGTACAAGGTGGCTGTGCACAAGGTATTTCGTAAAAAAAAAAAAGAAAGGAGGTAATTCTGACTTTTGCTATGACAATTTGGCGCTTCTGAATCAGCGAATGTAAGTATGTTTTGTTATTAGTTTAAGTAGTTGCTATTGACTGTTCAAATGCGGAGTTTTGCGCAGTGCAGAGTAACACGTCGTGTGTGTGTGTGTGTGTGTGAGGGGAACAGGGTCACATCACAGGAGAGTGAACTGCCTGTCAGAAATCATAGCACGTCAGCTGTCTTAACCGCGGCTTGTGTACTGCATCATCACTGTGTCTGTCACGGGACTCTGTTGCCCTTTCGGGCTTGAACTGATGGTAAAACTAACAACATTATTAAATGTCTTGATATTTACTTTGAAAGCTTGAAGCTCGAGATTAGGGTAAGGGGCGTTACATTTCTGATGAGTGCTTGCGGTGTTCGGCCAATCACAATGCACTGGGTCAGCTGGCCAATCAGAGCCGACTACGCTTGTCAAAGGAGGGGTCTTTGTTGAAAACGACGTGTTTGAGAGAGGCGGGGCATAGAGGACCTACAATAATGTACAGTATTTGAAAAATAATGTGTTTTTTGAACATTAAAGCATGTCAACATATTCTGTTACACCAAATACACAAAATAATGATCTTTAAAATAGCATCATATGACCCCTTTAAAGATTCAGTGCATTTTCATAATGCCACGCAAACCAAACAGGATTTAAATGACAAACATCTGTGCAAGGCTATCGCTAACTAATCCGAATACTAATAAAAGTCCATTGCGTTGTCAAAATAAAAGTCCCGCCTTGAACACATCGGCCAAACAGAAAAACTTATCGGCCAATGGCGATATTTGAAAAATGCCAAATATCGGCCGATATATCGGCCTTGGCGATATATCGGTCGACCACTACTTCATAGAACCAGGAAGTCAACAGAGTGCTTTTACGAGAACGGAAACAGAGTTGTAGAATAAAGGTAAATTTATTCGTGTGCAAGGCTATCGCTAACTAATCCGAATACTCTTCACAATGGCAACGTCATTGTTCAGATTTTGACCTTGTCCACTCTTTCACCCTTTTCTCCATCTATGTCTTTCTCTCCTGCTCTCAGACCTCTCACCCACTCTATCCATCTATAAGTGAGAGCACACAGGCTCGTTTCCATGGCAACCCCTGCAATCTAAACCATCTCAGTGCCTGGGCCGCCCCGCTGAACAAACATACGCAACAACCTCAGAAGATCCCCTGCTCAACATACGGATAGACAGATTTGGATTTTAAGAAAGAGGGAGATGTAGGGAAGCTGACAAGAGAAAGAGAAAACCCAGAAGAAAATGGAATAGAGAACATTTAGCGCACTGCGGCCTCAAATAAAGAAACTCATTAAGGAAAAGAGAGAGAGAAAAATATAAATCTAAAAATAGCCAATTCCACCTCTCCTAGCAGCCCTGCATACATTTGCATGATAAGCAGCAAAAAGCTGACACTCACTGAACGGTGAAAACATGAACCCTGGGAGAAAGTTCAAGTGTAGGATGAACAGGAAGTGGATGAAGACAGCCAATCAGGAAGAAGATGGACAGAAACGGGGTTAAAGGGGTTTGTTTGGGACAGCTGAAGCAATATTTGGTCTTTGCTATGAATGTGTATTACTGTAGTGTGTGTGTTCAGTAAGTGTATTCCTGATAAGTGTTTTGAGAGTGTCCAGCTTTGAGGTAAAAAAAAAAGCACCTTTTAAATACCCAATATATGGCAGCATATCAGTTATCAATTTATTTATTTTTTTATCAGTATCATTTATCATATTGGATATATTGATCAATACTGGATATTTATTTGGGTCATTTCTCCTATTTTTTATTTAGACATTTACATTCAGTGGTAACACTGCCATCAAACACTCACTAACACAAGCAGATCCGAGTAAAACATTTTTATGCATTTGAAAAGAGTCTCTTATGCTCACAAAAGATGCATTTAATTGATTATAAAATACAGTAAAAAGAGTAATATTGTGAAATGCTATCACAATTTAAAATAACTGTTTTCTCTTTTAATATATTTTTAAAAATGTAATTTATTCCAGAAAGCTGAAATTTCAGCAGCCCTCAGTGTCACGTGATCCTTCAGAAATCATTTGAATATGCTGATTTGGTGCTCAAAAAATATGACTTTTTATTATCAATTAAAAAAAAACAGTTATGCTGCTTATTTTTTATTTTTTTGTGAAAATGGATACATTTTTTCAGGATTATTTTCTAAATAGAAGGGTAAAAATACAGCATTTATTTGAATTATAATTTTTTTTTGTAACATTATTAATGTCTTTACTGACACTTTTGATCAATTTATGCTACTTTGCTGAATAAACATATTAATTTCTTTAAAAAAAAAAAAATTACTGACCTCAACTTTTGGACAGCATTTGGTGTGTGTTAGGTTGGTGCATAGATGTACACTATAACACGTGTATGTAATGTATATATATATAGATATATATATATAATTGTAACTAAAACATCACAGTCGCCATTGTTTTGAGTGTTTATGTGTTTCTGTCTGTTAATCCATGGCTCAGTCCCACCTGCTATTTTGAGACTGTAAATCCTGAACAAGTTACATGCTGCACCCGACAATCAACCTTTTCACTCTGTAGGCACTTCCTACTTATTCCTTTTTCAACCCGTGTTGTTATCCTTTTAATATGGTTAAATGTATTGAATGGTGGAATGAGTCAGAAGCCTGAGGAAGGAGAAATACATTTGGCTGATGAGAGGATCACTATAAATAGAGAAGGGTAAAGATAGAAGCACAGCGTCTGTCACCTCTCATCAGAAGGGTGAGCTGATAACAGCAAAAGGGACAAACTTACTCAAAGCAGGTGGGAGCCAGGATACTTCATTGCTCGCATTTTCTTTTCAATATCACAAGACTTATGTGTATATAAACACACTCAGGCAGTGGAACAGACAGTAATATATTTCATTTATCCGAATGAAACATCTGTGACCAGCGCAGCTCGGGTGAGAAGCTTCTGATATCATCAGTCTTTAAACAGCAATGAAAATTTGTGCTCTGAATTGGGCTTAACTCACAAAAGAGCCTAGTGGGACATTGGGTCAGGAAGGTAGGAACGTGGGTAATTTTTACAGAAAGCAAGGATGCCGCAGTGCCTGAGCTATTCTGGTCTGCGTAGCTTGAGGTGCCACTGAAAATAGCTCAACTGCCCTTCATATCTAAAGAGATTCGCTTGCCTGTGTGTGTAAGACTCATTGATTGGATCTGTTTGTGGAAACAAGACAACAATCTTCCACCTCTACGTACCAAAAACGGCCCTCTCCTGCTATTGGTGGTATGGTTGTCATGGCAGCAAATATCAAAGGTCATGATTTGGGATGGGAATTGTAAGAAATGGAACAATTTGTGTTAAGTCCCATTCATACCAAGTACGTTAACTATCCACATCACAACTATAACGACACAGGAACGTTATCGCTGGAAGAGTTTATTTTCCAGCTGATAAATGATAACAATATTGACAGCCAGTCAGAACAGAACCAGACAATCCATCCTGCTTTAAAAAGCTGACAGACAACAAAACTGCAGTGCATGCCTATAATAAACATAACGTTATCATGCGTTGGTGTGGACGCTAAGTTATCGTTCTTGGTGTAAATTCGATTTTTAATCTGATTCCTCTTAACAATTCCTGTTCCTTATCATTCAGTCACATTAATGATTCTTTTGAATAAAGTGCATCTTAAAGTGTAACTCATGAAGTGTATCTATAACTACACATCATAAAATAAATTAATTTAGGTCTCAAGAGCCTCAAGAGTATAACAATTAGTAACATACCATAACATAAGTAACAATTCTTGGATCATGGCGTAGGACATAACAAAAACTATGTGATTTACATTGGTTGAGAAACAACTGATTCATAGGTATTTGTGATTCAATAAAAATAATAAAAAACACGCTTGAGAATCAAACTTCACTGGTCAAGCAGTTTCTTTACAGTAAAAGAACCTGCTCTAAAGAGTAAAATTTCACTAGTCAAGCTGTTGGCTCATATGAGTCATTAGCTTAGTGATCGGATTTCTCTGGTCAAGCTGTTTGTTTTTGATTTACTAAAAGAATCGGCTCATATGAGTCATTAGCTTGGTGATCAGATTTCACTGGCTGAGATGATTGTTTTTGGTTCACTAAAGGTATCAGTTCACAAGAGTCATTTGCAGGAAAGTAAAACTTCATTGGTCGAGCTGTTTGTTTATGATAGTGTTGTAGTCAAGACCAACTAAACCGAGACCAAGTCAAGACCATGAACAGAGTGTGTTGAGACCAAGACAAGACCAAACAAGCACTCCTAAAATTCATCTGAAAGATCCACATTTACTGCCTGAAAAATATAGAATATTTAATCAATAAATGCAATTAGAATAATAAGACACAGAGCTGTTATATAGCAATCAAATGAAATCTCTGACAACAGAATTCCTCTTTGCACTGCAGAGGCGGCACAGAAGCTGCATCTGAATTGGTACAATTACAACTGCAGAAATATTGTTGAGATCAATGTTTTTAAAATTTTGAATATAGAAATATAATGGAAAAGAAAATACTATGAATATCAAACTAAAACCGCAAGTAGGGTAGGTGGTGGCATATCACTTGGGTGAGTCACTGAATAATTTATTCAAGCGATTCATTCATAGCAGCTGATTTATTTAATAATGAAACACAGCTGTGTGTTGCTCAGAAACACAACAGTTCTGCTATGGATTTGTTTGGAACTACTTTCCTTGTAGAAATAGCCATAAAAAAAATTAATAATAATAATTAAAATTGTGTCTAAAATGTAATTCACCTAATATTAACTTCTTGTTTGTTGAACGTTTGTATAAAATCAATATCAAGTTTTGCAATTGTGCTGATAATTCAGGAAATTGCTCTCTTGCTTGTGTGATATTGCTTAACTATAATATATCTTATAAACAAGTCTATACAAGTACTTTTCTGCAATCTTACCTTGAATTTTTACATTCATTTTGGTGAAATTACATTTACATTAATTTGGTGAAATTTCTGACACAATTCCCCAATAAATTCCGACCGGCACAGCAGTATCAAATTAAATCAAATTAGAAATAAGTTATTGATTGCATTTGAAGCAGTAAGTTTTACATCATCTCATTGAAGATGTTAACAAATAAATCAGATGATGCACCAGCAATTTAGTGATATCCCCACAGAAATAAAATCCAGAGTCCTTTAAGTCTGAGACACAAAATAAGACAGAGTACAAATGAGGTCGAGACCGAGACAAGACCAAGACCTTCAAAAAATAGTCTTAAGACCTGTCTCGAGTACTACAACACTAGTTTATAACTCATAAGAGTCATTAGCTTGGTATTCGGATTTCACTGGTCATACTGTCCAAGATTCCCAAGAGTCATTCGATTAGGGAATTAAACTTAATTGGTCATGCTGCATGTTTTATGCTGAATAGTAGAACAGTATTTTAATATGCAGTGTGAGACCCATTTCTGGAAGCAAACATCATGAAAATAATTTTGATATTTTATCAGTCTCCACTAATATACTGCACTGACTTGATCTGTTTTGTTGTTGTTGTTGTAAGGATTCTCATGCCCATGTCAAATCACCCCACCCAGGCAGGTCAGAACAAGCACAGTGCTTTGGATCAATATGAAAGATCAACCAGAGATCAATAGGTGTGTGTACATACAATCATAGAGAACAAGGCTTTGCTTAGGCCACTGAATATAAACTGGAGGGATGCTGTGCTCTCATTTATGCCCAGAGCAAAGTCGCACATTAGCACTAACCGACTGTTTGCACGGAGACGCTAGAATTAAGTGATCTCCAGCCAAGCTCATCCTCAGTTTACTGACACCTCTGAAAAGAAGCCTGTGATTAACGCAACATCCAGACAACACAACTATTATTTAGACACAGAGCTTGTATGTGTGTTTTATTGTCTGTTGCGAATGTATGTGGATGTGCCTTTGTGTGGGTGCAGTGTAGTTGTTTGTTGCCCCTTACATTTGTGTGTAAACGTACACATTTATAAGCCTATAAATCACAGCTCATTGATGAATTAGCCTAGTGTCAAAACACCAATCATTTTTAAAATTAAAAGGAATCATGCTTTAATAGGGTTAGTTAAACATAAATTAAAAAAAAAATTAATGGTTGGGTCATCATTTACTGTCACCCCCCCCCCCCAAAAAAAAAAAAAAAAAAAAAAACATTTACATACTATTGTTTATAGTAAACAATAAAGTAAAGCTCCAAAAATGACAACAACAAAAAAAGCATCCTAACAATAGTCCATATGACTCATTTGCTTTGTTTAAAGTTTTCTGAACCCATACAATAGCTTGTATAAAAAACTGTATAAGGCAGAGCGGTTCCACTCTTACATATACAGGTACACTCTTAAAAAAAGGTTCCAAAAGGGGTGTTTCACAGCGATGCCAGAATCATTGTGGGTTCCCTAAAGAACCTTTCAGTGAACAGTTCTTCTTGAAAGAACTATTTTTCTATGGAAGCATATAGGTAGCGAAATTCAATTTAAAATGCAATATGCAAAATGGCAATGCAATATTCAAAATGGCAACGCAATATTCAAAATGGCATTGTATTTCTGTATTTAAATTTACATTTTCCATTACCCATACGTGCAAAATTTGGTGCAAAAGTAAAATGAAAATTAAATTATATAATTTAATTTTCATTTCAACAGAGTATGAATAGTAATTGCATGCAAATTTGAATGCTTTATAAGTTGCGAAATAAAAATGAAAATGTATAACACAAATTGATTTGATATGTGTAACATGTCCAAGCAGAAATGGTAGCAAAATTATCATTTAAATGCTGTTTGTCCTAAATGCATTTAGACTAACAGTTAGAACACTTAGGATTGCATTTTCATCATGACGCCGTGGGATATTTGTAGCAAAATTCAATTTGAAAATGCATTCCGAGCCCACCCTCTGTCAATCATTGCTTCAAGGCAGGGATTGTCGGAAGCGTGTTACGTTTGGATCGTTTGAAACATGGTGGCTGGAGATCTGATAAGATCGCTGAATTCACTGGCAGATGAAGTGGAGCGTGAACAGAGAAATATATGAAGCGTATTCCATGCTGAAATCAAACGTTCAAATGACTGACCGATCGAACGTCTACCGAACATCTTGAGCTTTGAGAGTCTTACACTGCGGGTGACCCACGTGACGCCAGCGTCTTGAAATTAGCTGGTGTTTAAACATTTAAGGAGCCAAGCTGCTGTGTAAAGACTATAAATGGACATTAAAAGCATTACAATAAAGATATTTTATACCTAAAATAATACTCAACCATTCCCTGCATCCTGCCGTACTTCCCTGAATAAGTCTTTAAAGGTGTTGTAGGCTAATAAGTCGTTCTGAATAATAAATTGAAAAAGCTCCCACCTGTATATGACTAAACAAAATTACATGTAGTTTACTTGAGGTTCTGTTATAAATGTGTCTATTAGAAACATTAATTGTTTTAATTAATTATACAAAAAGATGTTTGAATTAAGAGTTCCCGAGTTTTTGAACTGAAGTCCTGAATGACTGTTATTAAAGGTCATTTAATGCATTTTAATTATTTTCAATGCCCCGCAGAAACCCTGCCTTTGTGGAACTTTTTTTTTTTTTTGTAAAAGTGGTGTTTGTGTTTGACTTATGTAAAATCATGTTTGTGATTATGTTATAACACTTTTCAGTAATAATATGTCATATTACAGTAAAGTGTAGTAGCTTTTTTAAGTTTCTGAAATATTCTATAATTGTAACACTCAGAGGTAACGAACTCTATACTTTATGAAAGGAAAGGAAAACAAATTTGGCGGAGTTAAAAACAAACATTGGCCCTCCAGGAGCGGGACTAAGAACCCTGACTAGATCTTCACATTAATTGAATGTTATTTATCAACACCATCTTTAAATTTGCAACATCTGTTTAAATATTACAGTGGGGAAAAAAAGTATTTAGTCAGCCACCAATTGTGCAAGTATGTTCATGTCATCTGTTGATCCCCTGTCCTTCGGTTTTTGGGCTGTGTATCTGTCTGCATGTTGTGAACACATGGTGTTTTGTTTTGATTGTTCACCATGTACTCTTCTGTGGCGTTCCTCCCTCCCTCTCGTTACCACCCTAACTGCTCGTTATTGGTTGATTTCGCTCACCTGAATTCAATGTTCTGCTAGTCTCCTGCTCTATTTATTCCCCTCTTGTGTGTCGTCCAGTGCTAGATCGTTGTTCGCCAGTTCGCCAACACTCAGCCATCTGGTCTGGTCCTGTCTAGTCTTGTCTGTCCGCGCCATTGTCGGCTTCCTGTCAGGTTGTGGTTACTTCCATTCGTTTTGTTTTTTTGTTTCTCTCTATTTTTTCTCCTGCCCCGTTTCCTAGACCGGGCGTCTGCATCCCCGCAGAAGTTTTTCGCCTCGCTTGGACGCCGGCTCTCTCGCCTCTTCCTCCCCTCTCCACTCTCGAATCCCTCATGCGGCCGCGCCGTTGAGCGCCCTCTGCCGGGTGTTTTTGCAAGAGTTTTTGTTGCTCAGTTTTTCTGTTGGACTATTTTTTCCTAACGCCCTGGCTTTTTTTTGTTATTTATTTCAAGGAACTGCCCTCTTGGTTTGGACTTATTATAAATAAACTGTTTTCGCTGAAGCCTGCATCTGTGTCCGTGTGGTGTGCGTGACAGAACGATCTAGCCAAAATGGACACAGCAGGCCCAGATCCTGTCAGAACCGCGGTCACCCAGCAGGTAGTTCTTTTGGGACAGCATGAAGCCAGACTGACCAACACCACAAGGGAGGTGGAGTTTCTAGCCAACCAAGTAGCTGAGCTTACCACTCGCATTCACGAGCTGCAGCGAGGAGCTGCCCAGGGTGGCCAAGTTCATCCTCTTCCACGTCATGAGCCTGAGCCCCGATGCAACAACCCACCGCCCTATGATGGAGATCCCAACTCCTGCCGGGCTTTCTTGTCCCAGTGTTCTATGGTGTTTGCCCTACAGCCACGCACATATGCAATTGAGGAATCTAAAGTGGCCTTCGTACTGACGCTCCTAACGGGGAAGGCTCGAGACTGGGGAACGTCCGTCTGGGAGACTCAAGCTCCCTGTTGTGCCTCATTTGAGGATTTCCGTCAGGAGATGGTGAGGCTGTTTGACCGCTCTGCAAGGGGTCAGGAAGCAGCCGACCAACTAGCACGGCTTCATCAGGGGGGTCGGTCAGTGACGGAGTATGCTATCCAATTCAAAACCCTGGCAGCTTCCTGTGACTGGAATTAAGGGGCCTGTCGATCCATGTTCCGTGCAGGGCTGGAGGATGACATTCAAGATGAGCTGGCCACTCATGACTTGCCGCATTATTTTGACGACCTTATCAATATGGCATTACAGATCGAGGGTCGCCTTCGCCGCCATCGTCAGCGCCTGGCAGTTCGTCCGTCCTGGAGGGCAGAGGAGTTGTTTCCGGTTTCCCCTACAGACTTCTTGAACACAACTTCCACTCTGCCTGAGCCTATGCAGGTGGGGCGCCTTCGCCTCACTCCCCAACAGAAGCAGCAACATCTTGCCCTAGGGCTGTGCCTGCACTGCGGTAAGCCTGGTCACTTCGCAGCAGGCTGCCCTTTAAAAGCCAAGGCTCGCCAGTAAAGAGGGGAATCCTGGTGAGCGCTACCCCTTTATTGCATTCCCCCATCTCTCGTACTCTCCTTCCTGTTTCTATTCTGTTTGGTGACTTTTCTAACTCCTGCTCGGCACTGATTGATTCAGGAGCCGAGGGCAACTTTATGGATAGCTCTCTAGCCACCCAGTGGGGAATTCCTGCCATCCCTCTTCCTGAACCTATTCCTGCCCGTTCCCTGAATGGCACTTTAATCACCACTGTCTCCTATACTACCCCTCCTGTCAACCTTATTGTCTCCGGCAATCACCGTGAGGTGACCACGCTGTACCTTCTTGAATCCCAGAGTGCTCCCATAGTGTTGGGGCACCCGTGGTTGGTGCAGCATGGCCCTCACGTGGATTGGTCTAGCAACTCCGTCTTGTCATGGAGCCAGTTTTGTCTTTCATCTTGTCTGGGTGCTGCCTCTTTTCCTGTGTCTGTGTGCCCTGTCTTGCAGGTGGAGGCGGCTGATTTGACCGGAGTCCCGGCAGAGTACTACGACCTGCGCCAAGTGTTCAGCAAGTCCCGGGCCACCTCCTTACCTCCGCATCGCCCATATGATTGCGCCATCGAGCTCCTCCCAGGCACTTCTCCACCAAAGGGTCACTTGTTTTCCCTTTCCGGTCCTGAAAGAGAGGCCATGGACAAGTATATCAATGAATCCCTCAAAGCCGGTCTCATCCGACCCTCTTCATCTCCCGCAGGTGCTGGGTTCTTCTTCGTCAAGAAGAAGGACGGCTCCCTGCGTCCATGTATAGATTATCGAAGCCTGAACGACATCACTATAAAAAACAGGTACCCCTTGCCTCTCATGTCGTCTGCCTTCGAGCTTTTGCAGGGAGCCAGGGTCTTCACCAAGCTTGACCTCCGGAATGCCTATCACCTGATTCGCATACGAGAGGGGGATGAGTGGAAGACAGCATTCAACACCCCAACGGGACACTTTGAATACCGGTTCCTACCCTTCGGGCTGACTAACACCCCAGCTGTCTTCCTGGCCCTGGTGAATGATGTGTTGAGAGACATGGTGAATCACTTTGTCTTTGTGTATCTTGACGATATCTTGATATTTTCTCCGTCTCTGCAGGTACACACCCAGCATGTCCGCCAGGTGCTACAACGGCTGCTGGAGAACCAGCTTTATGTCAAGGCGGAGAAGTGCGTCTTCCATGCCCAGTCGGTTCCGTTCTTGGGGTTCATTATTTCTGCGGGAGAGATCAAAGCAGACCCCTGTAAGGTAAGGGCCGTTGCCGAGTGGCCAGCTCCTGACTCTCGTAAGGCTCTGCAGCGGTTCCTGGGGTTTGCCAACTTTTATCGGCGTTTCATCCGAAACTTTGGTCAGATTGCTGCACCCTTAACGGCACTCACCTCTCCCAAGGTACCGTTCAAATGGAATGTTGATGCACAGGAGGCCTTTGATAAATTGAAGTCCCGGTTTATCTCTGCTCCTGTCTTGTCTATTCCAGACCCTGAACATCAATTCATTGTTGAGGTGGATGCCTCCGATGTCGGAGCAGGCGCGGTCCTATCACAGCGGTCACCTCAGGATGGGAAGGTGCACCCCTGTGCCTTCTTCTCCCACCGCCTAAGTCCCCCAGAACGGAATTACGACATAGGTAATCGGGAGTTGCTGGCGGTCAGGCTGGCTTTGGGTGAGTGGCGTCACTGGTTGGAGGGGGCAGCTCAGCCCTTTCTGGTCTGGACGGACCATAAGAACCTTGAATATGTCCGTTCAGCCAGGAGGCTGAGCTCTCAACAGGCTCGCTGGGCCCTCTTCTTTGGCCGATTCAATTTCACCCTGTCTTTCAGGCCCGGGTCCAAAAATGTCAAGCCCGATGCTCTTTCTCGTCTGTTCGAGGTCCCCGGGGAGGAGGAATCAGTTGACACCATTTTGCCCAAGGAGGTGGTGGTGGGATCCCTCTCCTGGGGCATCGAAAGACGAGTAGAGGAGGCGTTACTTAAAAGCCCAGGGCCTAGGGGGGTTCCGGCGGGCAGTCTGTTTGTTCCTTCTGAACTACGATCCGAAGTGATCCAGTGGGGTCACTCATCCAGGCTAGTCTGTCACCCAGGAGTCCGGAGGTCACTGGCTGCCATCCGTCAGCGATTCTGGTGGCCATCCATGGCCAAGGATGTCAGGCAGTTCGTGGCTGCCTGCTCGGTGCGTGCTCAGAACAAGACTTCCAATGCGCCTCCAGTTGGTCTGCTCCACCCTATGCCCATCCCTTCCCACCCCTGGTCACACTTGGCCCTTGATTTTGTCACTGGCCTCCCATAATCGAAAGGCAACACCGTCATTCTCACGGTGATGGAGCGTTTCTCCAAGTCGGCCCATTTCATTCCCCTTCCCAAGCTCCCCTCAGCCAAGGAGACTTCACAGGTGGTGGTTGATCACGTATTCCGGATTCATGGTCTTCCGGTCAACGTGGTTTCCGATAGGGGTCCCCAGTTTGTCTCCCGGTTTTGGAGGGAATTCTGTCGGCAGATCGGGGCCTCTACGAGTCTGTCTTCAGGATTCCATCCCCAGACCAACGGGCAGTCTGAGCGGGCAAACCAGGATTTGGAGCGCACTCTCCGCTGCCTGGCATCCCACAATCCAAGCTCCTGGTGCCAACAGCTGTCCTGGATAGAGTACGCCCATAACTCCCTTCCGGCCTCTGCCACAGGTATATCCCCATTCCAGTGTTCTGTAGGTTATCAACACCCCTTGTTTCCCACACAGGACCCCGAAGCTGCGGTTCCGTCTGCCTTGGATTTCGTCCGACGGTGTCGACGCACCTGGAAGACAGCTAAGGTGGCCTTGGCCCAGGCGAATAGGCGGACCAAAGCAGCGGCAGATCGTCACCGGACTCCTGCCCCCCGTTATATGTATGGTCAAAGTATGGCTCTCCACCAAGGACCTGCCTCTCAGGGTAGCCTCACGCAAGCTGGCACCCAGGTTCATTGGCCCATACCGGATCACCAAAGTCCTGAGTCCGGCAGCGGTGCGGCTCAAGCTTCCTACCATGCTTGGTCGGGTGCACCCTGTGTTTCATGTCTCAAGGGTGAAACCTGTGTTGTATTCCCCTCTTGTTCCCTCTGCCCCAACCCCCCCTCCCCCCCGTCTAGTGGATGGCTCCCCGGTCTATACCGTGCGGAGGTTGCTGGATGTCAGACGTAGGGGTCGGGGCTTTCAATATCTTGTGGACTGGGAGGGCTATGGTCCGGAGGAGAGGAGCTGGATTCCGGCCCGGGACATTTTGGATCGGACGCTGGTCGAGGACTTCTGTCGACGACAAGATGAGCCCCTTCCTGCGGCGCCTGGTGGCGTCCGTCGGAGGGGGGTTACTGTCATGTCCTCGGTTTGATCACCCTGTCCTTCGGTTTTCGTGTTTTGTATCTATCTGCATGTTGTGAACACATGGTGTTTTGATCGTTCACCATGTACTCTTCTGTGGCGTTCCTCCCCTCTCTCTCGTTACCACACGTATTGCTCATTATTGTTTGATTTCGCTCACCTGAATTCAATGTTCGGTTAATCTCCTGCTCTATTTATTTTCCCTCTTGTGTGTCGTCCAATGCTAGATCGTTGTTCGCCAGTTCGCCAATGCTCAGCCGCCCCGTCTGGTCCTGTCTAGTCCTGTTAAGTCATGCCATTGTCGGCTCCCTGTCAGGTTGTGGTTACTTCCATTCGATTTGTTTTTTTTGTTTCTCTCTATTTTTTCTCCTGCCCCGTTTCCTAGACCGGGCGTCTGCATCCCCGCAGAAGTTTTTCGCCTCGCTTGGACGCCGGCTCTCTCGCCTCTTCCTCCCCTCTCCACTCTCGAATCCCTCATGCGGCCATCGACGTTGAAGCGCCCTCTGCCGGGTGTGTGCAAAGAGTTTTTGGTGCCTCAGTTTTTCTTGGGGCTATTTTTTCCTAACGCCCTGGGCTTTTTGTATTTATTCAAGGAACTGCCATCTTGGTTTGGACTTATTATAATAAATGTTTTGAGCTGAAGCCCTGAATCTGTGTCGTTGTGGTGTGCGTTGACAGTTCTCCCGCTTAAAAAGATGAGAGGCCTGTAATTTTCATCATAGGTATACCTCACCTATGAGAGACAAAATGAGAAAAAAAAATCCAGAAAATCACATTGTAGGATTTTTTAAAAATTAATTTGCAAATTATGGTGGAAAATAAATATTTAGTCAATAACAAAATTTCATCTCAATACCTTGTTATATACCCTTTGTTGGCAATGACAGAGGTCAAACGTTTCTGTAAGTCTTCACAAGGTTTTCACTCACTGTTGCTGGTATTTTGGCCCATTACTCCATGCAGATCTCCTCTAGAGCAGTAATGTTTTGGGGCTGTCGCTGGGCAACCCGGATTTTCAACTCCCTCAAAGATTTTCTATGGGGTTGAGATCTGGAGAATGGCTAGGCCACTCCAGGACCTTGAAATGCTACTTACGAAGGCCACTCCTTCGTTGCCCGGGCGGTGTGTTTGGAATCACTGTCATGCTGAAAGACCCAGCCACATCTTCAATGCCCTTGCTGATGGAAAATCAAAAATCTAAATCTCACGATACATGGCCCCATTCAATCTTTCGTTTACACGGATCAGTCGTCATGGTCCCTTTGCAGAAAAACAGCCCCAAAAACATGATGTTTCCACCCCCATGCTTCACAATAGGTATGGTGTTCTTTGGATGCAACTCAGCATTCTTTATCCTCCAAACACGACAAGTTGAGTTTTTACCAAAAAGTTATATGTTGGTTTCATCTGACCATATGACATTATCCCAATCCTCTTCTGGATCATCCAAAATGCTCTCTAGCAAACTTCAGACAGGCCTGGACATGTATGGCTTAAGCAGGGGGTCACGTCTGGCACTGCAGGATTTGAGTCCCTGGCTCAACATCAGTGTGTTACTGATGGTAGCCTTTGGTACTTTGGTCCCAGCTCTCTGCGGGTCATTCACTAAGTCCCCCCGTGTGGTTCTGGGATTTTAGCTCACAGTTCTTGTGATCATTTTGACCACACGGGGTGAGATCTTGCGTGGAGCCCAGATCGAGGGAGATTATCAGTGGACTTGTATGTCATCCATTTTCTAATAATTGCTCCCACAGTTATTTTTCTTCACACCAAGCTGCTTACCTATTGCAGATTCAGTCTTCCCAGCCTGGTGGAGGTCTACAATTTTGTTTCTGGTTTCCAAAGAGTGACAGCTCTTTGGTCTTGGCCATGGAGTTTGGAGTGTGACTGTTTGAGGATGTGGACAGGTGTCTTTTATACTGATAACAAGTTCCAACAGATGCCATTAATACAGGTAACGAGTGGAGGGGACAGCAGGGGAACCACCCGGAACTCTTACAAGAAGAAAGAAGAAGTTACAGGTCTGGGAGAGCCAGAAATCTTGCTTGTTTGTAGGTGACAAAATACTTATTTTACAGAGGAATTTACCAATTAATTCTTTAAAAATCCTACAATGTGATTTTATGGATTTTTTTTTCCTCATTTTTTTTTTTTTTTTGGTGTCTCTCATAGTTGAGGTATACCTAAGATGAAAATTACAGGCCTCTCTCATCTTTTTAAGTGGGAGAACTGACTAATTGGGGCTGACTAAATACTTTTTTGCCCCACTGTATGTATAGGCCTATGTTTAAATATATACATTTACTGTAATATGAAATATTGTTACTGAAAAGTGTTATAACATAAGCAAACTTAAATTGAATTTCGCTACCTATATGCTTCCATATTTTTCTTTGTGTGAAGAAATAATCAGAATAATATTTAATAGTCTGAAGAACCTTTTTTACACTATAAGGAACCTTCTGTACAATGGAAGCAAGAGCCATTAAAGAACCTTTATTTTTAAAAGTGTATAAATGGGAAAAATGTTCAATATGGTGACTGTAGGCCAGACTTTTAAAGTTAGAAGTTTCTGATACAGGCATTGCAGCATTCAATATAGTGGCTGCAGGCATGGATGTCCATCTTACAGCTATAAGAGGCAGAACAATTCTATCAAAGTCTATCGGTCAAATTTTATTTCTGACTAGAATTAGAAGCCCAGAGGCATTATGAATATGACTTAGCTTAAAGGGACAAAATCCTAATTAAATGTAAGCATCTCATTCGCTTTTGATGACAACCTTGTGTAACATGCACTGATGTGCCGAGTTGGAATATGCATTTGCGAGAATGAAATCTAATAGCTGCAGATGCTCAATAGAATAAAAAGTCATATGGTTTTGGGATGGCATGAGTAAATGTTGACAGAATTATCATTTTTTTTGGGTAAACTATTCCTTTAAAACAGAGAGACGTCAGTCCATTTTCTGAATCTTGATTGAATTGTTATACAATGAAGATTATCTGTCATGATCATCTCCGTTAATGCATCCAGTCAGTTATAACCTGAGAGGGGAATTAAACAAAGCTATTGCTGAATCAAAGTCCAGCATTGCTGCTTTGAGTCTGCATCATTAGTTTACCTCAACTGAAGAAAGGTATCTCCCAGCACCAGCCTCAGGTCTGTGAGTGGGCTCTCAGAACATATGCTCAACACACACCCAGGAACGAACAGCGTCAGCCCCCGCGCACACACACACAGAAGCGTTAAAGAGTGGGATTTCCCTAATGGACACTGCTGCTTTCCACACTCACTTCCTCTCACTCACAAGTATCTTGGCGCAGGCCTTTCTAATGCACTAATGAAGCACCACAATACCAAGAGGATTTCATGAATCTATCAAACACCCACCATCAGGACAGATAACAGTCCTCTGATCATTACTATTCAGTTTTCAGTGATTGCACAAAACCAGTGTTCAAGTTTTCATGTTTTAATGACAGTTTTTTTCTATAGATGCAAAATTGTAAGTATTTCTTCATATTACATTAATATATAATATTCATATTATATTAGTAATTTTAATCAATTCGTTTGAATCAGATTAAAAGGCAAATGAACATAAAAATTGGTTTAACATAAATAAAATGTTTGAATATTTGGTTTACCTAAACATGTACACCACCAACATTTGGAATTGGTGAGATTTTTTTTAATGTTTTTGAGTCTGTTGCTTATAAGGCTGCATTATTTGCGTAACAGAAGAAACTGTAATATTGTGAAAAATGTATGCAATTTAAAATAGATGTTTTCTATTTTAATATATTTTTAAACGTCCTTTTTAGCAGCCATTTTTTCCAGTTTTCAGTGTCACGTGATCCTTAAGAAATCTTTTTAATATGCTAATTTGGTGCACAAGAAACTATATTATTTTCAAGAAAAATGTTTTATTATTATCAGTTTGAAAACATTTGCTACATTTTTGTGCAAAATCAAATATATTTTGTGTAAGATTTTTTGATGAATATGAAAAGTTTCAAAAGAACAGCATTTATTTGAAATATAATCCTTTTGTGACACTATAAATGCCTTTACTGTCACTTTTGATCAATTCAATGCATCCTTGCTGAATAAAAGTATACATTTCTTTGAAAAACAAATCTTACTGACCCCAAACCTTTGAAAGATAAAATGTATAACTGCTGACGTCACACCCACTATATCTGTCTTTGCTGTCTTTGTGATAGTCTGTTTCTTGTGTTAACTTGCGGTGGACTGTGGAGTGTGCTGTGGAGTCTCACCTTCACTGGAGGATCCTGACAGATCAATGATGACGAACACTTTGCCCTCGGGCTCCAAGTCGATCTGTAGAGAGGAAACAGAGAGAAGAAACCAATCAGAGGAGAGCATCCCAGCACAAAAGGGAGACATCGAGAAGCACATTATTCACTGACTTTGTGAAGGCGCTCTGTAAACATTTCATTCAACATCACCTTCACTTTTATGAGCTGATGTCAAAGTTCACGATCCCTGTAATAGATTCCCTCTGTGAATCTCTCTCTACAGGGATGGGGCCCCATGCACATGCGCTAGCTAACTTCCTGCTCTCTGCCTCTTTTTGTTGTCTATAAGGAGGGAGGGTGGCAGAGAGTTGGCAGGGAAACTGCTTGGGTTTTATAATTCCTTTTTAAACAATTTCCTGCCAGTGCAGCACATCCCGAGCGACCCACGCGGGCCCGACGCCTAGCCGAGATTCGACACCCACTCGCCATCAGCTCGGCATGGGGGAAGAGGAGCTGGGAGAGGCACCAGCTCCACAATGTCAGGAAACCACTGCTTAATCTTATTATGCAGAGAGAGAGAGCGAGAACACAGGCCCCGCAGTGCATATGTGGAGGTGGATGGAGGTGTCGAAGAGAGAGATATCGAGCTGCATTCATAGAGCATCTCAAAATAGGAGGCCTGTTTTATTTTTCTTTTCACAGCGATCTAGATCACCAGGGACGCGGCGGACCCGGTGCCAGATCAGCACTCCCGGTCTTAGCCTCTTCCTGAATATAAGAATTAGGACATGAGGAACGGCACAAGCTCATCTGATGGGCTCTGCAGCAGAAACGATTTCGTTTGCCCAGATTTCAGTCACAGTTTGTGCTGCGGGGGTTGCATTTCTGTCATTTTGCCCCGAGTTTAACCTGCTCTCTCAGCTGGAAGGGGGAAAAACAGATTTATTCCTTCCATTGCTGATGAAATCATCAAGTTTTGCTGCACTTTTGAAAATTGAGCCTGTCGCACTCTCAAAACTTGAACATATCAGACCTGCGGGCATATGATGAAATTAAAACCAAAAGTCACTTTAAGACGAAAGTTATGACTGCAGAACTGCTGATGATGTCATCTGAAATGCTAACAGGGTGATGACATGTCTGTTATTCAGCCACGAGGCCCCTCCCCCCACAGCCTCTCCCTGTGATGTCATGAGATTCCATTCAACAGCAGCCTCCTTGAGTGCGTTTGTCTCAGATGTGCAAACGGCCACTAAATTTAGCAGAGGAAGGAAAGGCCACTGCATGTGTGTGTGTGTGTGTGTGTGTGAACACACAAAGATGGAGCGGTGTGTTCTAGTCTTACTGATGACACTCTCCAGGAAACCAGTATCATGCTTTGCTAAACAATGTTGGCAAGACTGCTTTGCTGGTCGTGCATGTGAGTTTGTTAGCCTGTCCAGCCGTCGCCAACTTATAAGCTCTTTCCAAAGCTGCTGTCATCATACAAGCTCAAGGACAGCCTGCAGACGGCAGTCTAGTTATAGTCATCAGCACGCACACACTCTAGAATGTAAAAATCATTTTCTTTAAAATGATTTTTATCTAGTTTTCCAGCAAAAATGTCTAAACATCCTTCAAATAAGACCAATTTATGACTTATGTAAGATTTTACTTGTTTCAGAGTTTTTCTAAAGTTTTCCATGTTTAGAAGCATAAACCTTGGTAATTTTGATAGATTTATGCTGTCAATTAAATCAATATTTGTGTCTTTTTCTCCAGTAAAAAAAAAACTAAACAAAATTTTAAAGTTGCACATACAGTGGGGAAAAAAAGTATTTAGTCAGCCACCAATTGTGCAAGTTTCTCCCACTTAAAAAGATGAGAGAGGCCTGTAATTTTCATCATAGGTATACCTCAACTATGAGAGACAAAATGAGAAAAAAAAATCCAGAAAATCACATTATAGGATTTTTAAAGAATTAATTGGTAAATTATGGTGGAAAATAAGTATTTGGTCAATAACAAAATTTCATCTCAATACTTTGTTATATACCCTTTGTTGGCAATGACAGAGGTCAAACGTTTTCTGTAAGTCTTCACAAGGTTTTCACACACTGTTGCTGGTATTTTGGCCCATTCCTCCATGCAGATCTCCTCTAGAGCAGTAATGTTTTGGGGCTGTCGCTGGGCAACACGGATTTTCAACTCCCTCCAAAGATTTTCTATGGGGTTGAGATCTGGAGACTGGCTCGGCCACTCCAGGACCTTGAAATGCTTATTACGAAGCCACTCCTTCGTTGCCCGATGTTTGGGATCATTGTCATGCTGAAAGACCAAGCCACGTTTCATCTTCAATGCCCTTGCTGATGGAAGGAGGTTTTAACTCAAAATCTCACGATACATGGCCCATTCATTCTTTCGTTTACACGGATAAGTCGTCCTGGTCCCTTTGCAGAAAAACAGCCCCAAAGCATGATGTTTCCACCCCAATGCTTCACAGTAGGTATGGTGTTCTATGGATGCAACTCAGCATTCTTTCTCCTCAAAACACGACAAGTTGAGTTTTTACCAAAAAAATCTATTTTGGTTTCTTCTGACCATATGACATTCTCCCAATCATCTTCTGGATCATCCAAACACTCTCTAGCAAACTTCAGACAGGCCTGGACATGTACTGGCTTAAGCAGGGGGAAACGTCTGGCACTGCACCCCCCCCGGATGTGAGTCCCTGGCGGCGCAGTGTGTTAATGATGGTAGCCTTTGTTACTTTGGTCACAGCTCACTGCAGGTCATTCACTAGGTCACCCCGTGTGGTTCTTGTGATCATTTTGACCCCACAGTTCTTGTGATCATTGACCCCGGGGTGCGTCTTGCGTGGAGACCCAGATCGAGGAGATTATCAGGGTTCTTGAGTCTTCCATGTTCAATAATTACTCCACAGTTGATTTTCAGTGCACCAAGCTGCTTACCTATTGCAGATTCAGTCTTCACAGCCTGGTGCAGGTCTACAATTTTGTTTGACAAAAAAAAAACCTTTGACAGCTCTTTGGTCTTGGCCATGTGGAGTTTGGAGTGTGACTGTTTGAGGTTGTGGACAGGTGTCTTTATACTGATAACAAGTTCAAACAGAAGCCATTAATACAGGTAACCAGTGGAGAACAGAGGAGCCTCTTAAAGAAGAAGTAAGAAGTTACAGGTCTGTGAGAGCCAGAAAACTTGCTTGTTTGTAGGTGACCAAATACTTAATTTTACGAGGAATTACCAATTAATTCTTTAAAAATCATACAATGTGATTTTCTGGATTTTCTTTTCTCATTTTGTCTCTCATAGTTGAGGTATACCTATGATGAAAATTACAGGCCTCTCTCATCTTTTTAAGTGGGAGAACTTGCACAATTGGTGGCTGACTAAATACTTTTTTGCCCCACTGTACATATACATATCACGATATATTCTTAAAAGAAAGGTATTATCTTAATTATATATACTGTTTAAAAATTATGACCCCCCCCCCTGTATCTCCAACAATAAAGATGCGTTAATGAGCATCAGCTAAATTTTGCTTTTGTTGTCTTTATTCACATGCACAAACAAATACAGCAAAAGAGGAATTCATGTGAATTTTGGCCCTCCATTACTAAAAGAAAGAGAGCATGTGGCATTATACTAGTCTATCTTATATGGCTCAATAGATATAGATCTTTGCATAAATTAGATAAATCCCAGATTTGAGGTCTCAGACTTTTACACCACATTGTACATTACTCTAAAACCTTTTGCTAACTGACAGCGGATAAACTGATGTAGTTAATCTGTTTGCTGCATGTGATGAGCTTGACCAGAGACAGATATACAGCAGCCTGTCAATCAATGCTGATTTGTCCCTTTTGAATAATGTAGAGCAGCACTGCTGCAGAGGGTTAGATCACATTACTTGCAAAGGAAAAGAGTTTCTTCCTGCTTTTTTTTCTGTGCCTTTTCTCTCTTCCTCATTTTGTGGCATCTCTGAGGTTTGCTCTCTCTCTCTGTCCATTTTGCTCCCCTTTTTTCATACACAGATCTCACAACATACCACTGTAACGGACTGTTCACACCTGCACAGAATGAAGATACACGACTTTGCTTTTAATTTATTCATTCTAAAAATTTTAATATTCTTAAACTATAAAATAAAAAAAAAAAAAACTTATCAAATATAATCATTAAAAATAATGATAAGATTAATTTATTAATCATACGCAGATTATTATTAAAATACAAAATTATTTAAATTCAAATAAAATATGTAAAGAGAGAGAGGTGTAAATAAATGTACACTCACAGTTACATATATATAAACACGATTTTTAAATTGGAATTAAAAATAACTTTTAAATAAATTAAGTTTTAAATTAATAATCCTCATGATTAATAATGCTTATATATCTATAGTCTAGAATTATAAGTAATTTACTATATATTCTTAATGCATATACAATATGAAATTATATGGGATATTACTGACATAACTGCTTATATATTTGTATATACATGAATATTTTGCAATTAACTTAAGATGTTTATATTTAGACAAAATGGAGATAAATAATTTTACTTTTGTACTTTGTTTTGTTGCGTACATTATTTGCAGTGCTTCATGTGTAGTTCATTGCCTCATAATTAATTACACAGTCTTGTAATGATGAGAAGTTGTAATAATGTGATCCCTGTCAGAGCTGCTTGGTTTGGTTAAATAATTTTAAAGAATTAAATGGGAAAATACTAAGCTCCTGAAAATCCTGGACAGTCACTGAAGCACTCCATGCACAAAATCAATCATAACAGTGAATGCTATTGGGGTCAAACTAAAGGCATCATATGGATATCATGAGGACATAACGGGAGAGTAAAAGAGAAGAGCAGAGAGAGAAAGGAGGATAAAACCCAGAGATAAGCCGTGGGACATAATCAGCTCCTCTTATGCAACACCCTGCAGCTCAACCTCGTCCATGCCCACAGCTCAAGAGGCTCACTGTCCCTCCCTTTAGAAAAGGGCTATCACATATGAGATCTCTTTAATATCTCAACTGTTTCACCAAGACAGAAATGACATGACATGGAAAACAATTAGAGACTGTGAAGAATCTCCTGCCTCACAGATTTTCTAAAATGCCCTAGTAATCTCGTATGAGCTTCAGAATACAGATATCAATATATCTCCAAATCTGCTCAGATTTGCCAAGATACCAAAGTCTT
Organism: Sinocyclocheilus anophthalmus; assembly: GCA_018155175.1. NCBI lineage: Eukaryota > Metazoa > Chordata > Actinopteri > Cypriniformes > Cyprinidae > Sinocyclocheilus > Sinocyclocheilus anophthalmus. The sequence continues at coordinate 600,100 of JADLZN010008622.1, forward strand.
CAACAGACTTCAATATTAACTTAAACATTTCTCCAATTCTATCCACAACAATTACTAGATCAATTCTCTTACTGAATATCAACTATTGTCTCTAGTTTTATTTGTCCTATTAAGAATTTTAGGAGAATCATCAGAGAGTATCAGAAAGCACAAGTATACTTTTCCGTGCCCGACAAGATGTTTTTAAAGTTGAAAATTACAAAATAGATAATACACTGTTCAAAGTTTCAACAAAAGTATTTGGACAGTTTCTAGAACTTATCTGGGACGTTAGCGGAGCACGTTGAATAGGACGTTAGTGGAGCACGTTGAATAGTTAATGCGATGAACTACACCTGTGGTTACTCTGCAAGGACATTTGGGAGAACTTGAGGAGAACTGACTTCATACATCCATTAAAAATCACCTCAGGGCCAGTTGTTTCACGCATGCGCGCCGCTTATGCCATTGTAGTGTGTATGCGGTAAGGCTATATCAAGTACAACATGAGGAAAACAAACTCTTGCTCTGGTTACTGTCCTCCAGTGCCTGAATGTGCACCCTTCATTGGCCCTAAGTCTCTTGCTCGCCCTCTCTCTGTTCTAATCACAACTGTGCAAACAGATACCCAGTTACCCACAAGCCACAGAAAACACATGCCGCTCACGCTCTCCCGAACACACGTCTCTATGGAAAAATGCTTAGTGCTGGACTGGTGAAGTGGATTCTGATTCTGTCTATCAATGTTTTTAGCATTTAAAAGCTGGGAAAAAACATTCTGAAAGTGATTCACCTAATCATCTTTTTTGTGGACCTTTCTATTCCAAAGAATTAGAATGATTATAAAACTTTGTAGCTATCATTATTGTTGTAGTTATTGTCCTTGTTGTGAACGGGCCTTTACTCACCCTCATGTTGTTCCAAATCCGTGTGACTTTCTTTGTCGCTGAAAAGTCATTAACTTTTTTAATGGGAAAATAAAGAGACATTTTTAAAAGTATCTTTGTTTCACAGAAGAAACTAAGTCATTCAGGTTTGGAACGACATAAGATTGAGTAAATGACAGAATTTTCATTTCTTAGTAAGCTAACCCTTTTTGCTTGAATTTGTTTGTATGATGTACTGGGAAGAAAGCTCATGCTAAATTTCCACCTTGTACATTCAGCACTAACGTTATATGTGGAGGTGGTTGCGATTTATGGATCCATGTCTCAGGACTAAATATAAAAAGTGATGCGTCAATCCCAGACCATCCAAAAAAAGTGGACTGTTTCTTTAAGAATGAAAAATGAAAGGAGTGAGGCTGTGTTCAAGCAGTTCATTACATTAAGCTGGTAGTCCTATTATGACTGTTGATTTGACTAGAGGATAGGGAACTGAGACTTCTCTGTAGGGATGCGTGAAGAGAAAGAAATACTGCGACTGAAGACAGTCTCCTAACCATGCACTTGGGAAATTAAAAGTAGGTCCAGGAAGTTTTAAACACATGTGCCACTGATTTCTAAATGAATCTAAAGCTATGATTAAACATTGAGGAAAACTTTCTCTTCTCTCCTCAATTTTGCCCTCTCCTCATCCGTTTCTTACTCTGTCTCTAAGACAGTTTGAGCTCAGCAATGGTCCTCCTACGTCCATCTGTCAACAGCAGAGTCTCAGCGTGGTGGCGGTGCGGCATGCACAGCTCCCATTCACACTCAAAATCACATACAAACGTGGCCATACGAGCACATTCTGTGAACACACCAACTATGAGTGAAACCGTCAGAGCTCCATGAATTACTAATAAGACACCACACCAGGGCTAACTGAGCATAATTCATGATACGGACTAATAATGGGAGCCTTTGAAGGTCTGATGGGAATTCAGTTTGAATAAACACTAGGTCCTGAGAGGGCTTCACGGCTTTAATTTAGTAAATAGTGCAAAAAAAGACCAGACAAAATGAAAACAGCCATCCGGGGATAAAACGCTCATGTAACTGTGGGCACAGGAACAGACTACAAGCATTTTTGTCTCCAACTTCATGAGGTGTGAATTACTTTGATTTAATCTTGCCATAAAACAAGCACACACACACACACACATATGCCAATAGTTGTGGTGCTGTGGGGTGTGGGTGTGTGTGTGTGTGTGAGAGAGAGTGTGAATAGGGTGCTGAGAGGATTCGAGTCTGTTGCTGGCTCCTGCAGAGAATATGACTGCAGATATGATGATGGTGATGATGAGAGATTCTATCCCCACTGTGGGCCATACGAGCATTTCTTAAGAAGTAGTCATGAATCTGAACACATTAAAACCTCCAACCCCATCCATACCACCCTTGCTCGCCTTCCCTACCTTCACTAGATGGAGATTTACACACTCAAAGATGCCCTTTTCCAGACTCTCAGCCAAACCAGGGATACTAAAAGCGGTATTTTCTCATTAGAAATGTACGTTTCTTTAGTAACACTAACAAGCATAATTTGCTGCTATTAATGCTAAAAATTTTTGAAATATATTTTAATTTTATATATATATATATATATATCTATATATATATATATATATATAAGGAAGTGGGTCGGTAAGATTTTTAAATATTTTTTGAAACAAGCTTCTTATGATCAGCAAGGATGAATTCATTTGATCAAAAGTACAGTAGAACAGTAATATTATGAAATATTATTGCAGTTTAAAATAACTTTTCTATTTTAATATGTTTTAAAGTAACCATTTCCTTTAATGACTGCAAGGTTAAAAATAACAGCATCTGTTTTAAATAGAGTTCTTGTAACATAAATGTAAATGTATTTACAGTCACTTTTGGTCAATTTAATGTATCCTTGCGGAATAAAAGTTGTAATTTCTTTAAAAAAATTAATTAATATGGTTGACTTTTGAACAGTATTAAAGGACCTTAAATGATGATGCCCAAAAAGTCAAACACACAATCTATGCCAACATTGGAACCCAGAAAAAAAAGGCTTCAAAGTTTTCAAATAATGTGAAATCAATCACATTCACATTTTCCATAACTTATTTTCATACTATATGAACATGCCCTTGAATCTACAACAACAAGTCAGTTTAAAACCCATTAGCACTATCTATAAAGAGAATATATTCACATTTGTGGTGTATTATGCTGTGGAGGTGAGAGTACAAGTGTGTGTGAGTGTGTGTAACTGGGTCATGTAGATAGCAGTGCAGATCAGGCATATTTGCAAGAGTATCTCATCTGTCACCTGTATTGTTCCCTTTCACTGTAAGCATGCTCAATGTGCCCCAGGCGAGAGCTCAACACAGCATGGAAAGCTAGACAATCGGCAGTCAAATACACAAATCTGTAAAGCACACACACACAAACCAAAATACACAAGAGGAACAAATGAGGACAGACACAATTAAATACAATAACAGAATAGCTCAACAAACACAAAGACATTTCAACGCTCTCTCATCAAATCATTTCATGAAATTAATTAGTGCTGCTGGATGAACTGATCCTGCTTACCCACTATTCACCCTTCGCCCTCAAATCCCGAGATTTGAGAACTGATGAAAAACACTGTGAACTGATGTGTGACAATCACCGGGCCAAAGGCATAATGAGAAGGTTTCTGTCTGTACGAGTCAACATGTCACCACCTCTGTCTAAAAGCATAGATTCGAGATTCCTAAGAAATCCTTGATGGGTGAAGGAACTCAATCAACACCCAGCTCTGATGAGCTTTGGCTTGGCAAGAGTGTGATATGGGTTCCTGTGACAACGGTATGCCAAAGAGGGGGATGAGTTGGTGTTTTAGCCTCGGCCTGGCCTATTTGCGCAAATGGCTGGGGAGAAGTGAGGGCAGATGATGTCAATGTCCAGTAACCAGGAAGTACTGTATAGCTAACACCAACATTTAACAGGAGACAATGGAAAAGAGAGCTGCTGGGCATAAACCTGTAAAATACTGAGTGCAATCGATAACTGTAATGTAAGCTGTAATGCAGTGGAAAGACATTAAGGAAACTGCAGGCCTTTAAAGCTCATTATCTGCGGCTAAAGCAACACTCCTAGTGAAATGTGTTTTAAACATTTGGAGCTGGTTTGTAATGGACTGGATGTAATGTCAGGACCATAAATATCTGTGAATTTAACAAGGATAGTTTGGACAACAAAATGGAAGGGAAGGAAACCCAGTAGAGAGATGGTGAAGGAAGCAGAGGAACAGCAGGAGGAGGACAATACGAGAAAATGAATGAACCTGAAAAAGACAAGAGTGAATGAACGGCTTGATCTGCAAGATCAGCAGAAGTTCTGCTTGCCACAGGCGGCCCCCTCTTTCTCCGACTCTTTACAGATGGCTCCTCAGTAAAAGGCTGGTAATCGAAGGCAGAGATATCCCTATAGATAAGGACCACTTTCGCTGGTGATAATGGGATTGTTGCTAACTTGAGCTAAGGGTGTCGTGGATGATCTGTGCGGGGTCAGACATTCCATAAAGAAGCTGATGGAAGGCTTGTAAATTATTCAGTCTGTTCCTGCCTCACACAACAAAAGACGGGTGGCTGTGTCTCAATAGTGTCTGACAACCATCCAAAAGACCAGGCTCCAATTACCACTTCTGCTAAATGCTACACCGACAACTAACAAGACGCTCAAACCCAACTAACCATCGGCTAAGGATAAGGAGAAGATGCCTGTACCCGAAAGTGGTGCAAGTTCAGAAAACTTTGTTGCATCGTACCAGGCGACCACAACATGCGGTTGGGGAACGATTACAGGCCAGAAACCCAACAGAGAAGTAGTAAAGCAACAAACATGACACAATAGCGTCTTCTTTAGGGTCTGAGGTCCTGGTTGGTTACTTTTTCCACTAAACAGTTTTGTAACACTGTTGCTGCTGATACCATTTCTCTATGGTTCTGCTTGTTCAAGTAGAGGAGGCTATCTAAATTAGTAGGCATGCTCTCCTTGTTCCAAGCAGAATAAAGCTCCACCTGTGTGGGTAACAGTGGGAGTGAATGTACGGATGAAGCTTATTGGATGTGTATCCACTGAGTGAAGAGTGTGGGTTTCTCTGGAGACGTCTGGCTCCAGCTTCTGCTGCTCAAATGACATGCCAAGAAACAACTGTCTTCCTAAAAATGAGTCCCATTTAGTTTCTTTTTCAGTCTCGGACACACTGTACCTCTGTGCATTCATTTGAGATGACACTAAAAACCTTTTACTAAAAGTTTTACATACTAAGGCTCATTATACTGGTTGTCTGTTCTAATTGAACCTTTGCAAAGACCCACCCCCGTAGTTACTGCTGCTATGTCCGACAAGCCATGCCGCTCTCACACCACAAATGTTCTCACACAGTGAAAAATATATTGTGGAGTAAAGAGAAATAAGAGAAATAAACACCAAAGTTCAACCGCATAAAGACGTCAATAAACACCATTAAGTCCCCCGAAGTTAATCTACTCTCCTGTCCGATTTGTTTGATATGTTTGGTCAGATTGCCTGTCAATTAAGCTCCCTGTGAAGGGTCAATTACACCATGTATTCTAATAGAAACAATAATACTCCAACAAATGAAATATTACATTACAAGCTGGTTAGTGCAAAATTCAGAATTAATGACATTTTAATGGCATTAATTACTTTAAATTCGTAAATTGGAATTAGAACTGAATTGACCTTATCCTACAAAAAGTCGAACTGGAATGACAGGAAGAGGAATTTACTGAATAACAATTCAAAGAACCTGGTATGATGAAATATACTTTCTAAATAACTGTATTATCTATTTATATGTCATTCTGTCTGTCTGTTCAAGGACTTCAAATCTTTTCAAATTTCAAAAACTTTACCAAAGCAAGAGTTGGTTTGAGAAAAGTTATTTTCTAATTAAAAATTACACTTAAATGAACTTCTTTGCTTTTTACTTTATACTCCAATTCAAATTCTGGATCCTATTTTCTACCTCAATTTAAATTCAGTTCAAATTCAGGAACTGATCTGACGTTTTAAACATTCTCAATTCAACTTTGAATTGCACACAACCCTCCATTACCAGACAGCTTCACCCTTTGTCTACAGTCATCAACTCTGGAAAGCAAACTCTTTATTTTATTAATTTGTGTAAACAAGACATGGCAGATGAAGATTGTACTTCTGCGCCTCTCTGGGAAATTACACATACCAGAGCTTCCATGTCCGAATAGCTGTTATCAAGCGTGTCTGTGGCTATGAAGTCTGACAAAACCTTCAGTTCCAATTAAGTCAGATATATTGGCCGAGATTAACATATGACAGAAACTGCCCTTTTTGTTGAGCCATACAAACACTTGTACATTTGAATGATAAAGTTAAAGCATGTGGAAACTAAAGCAGTAAAATTAGTTTAGCATACAACTGGGATGATTTAACTTGGCAAATGTTTCCCTTTAGCACACAGGTGGAATAAAGAGCTGGCGGTGAGACAGAGGGCTCAGAATGTGTTACGATTAGGCAGGTCGTCAAAGCCATTATGAGGGAATGCAGAAATTAAATTGATTTCCTTCTCACTCTCTCGCCTGACACATTTACAGCGCGAGTTGCCAGTGACAGGAGGGGAAGATTGACCAATGCAGCGACACAATCAATATATGCTGACCTTTCCCTGGGTGTCTAACGACCAAACGTACAAAACACTCCCAACTGCAGCCCCTGAGCTGTATGAAGATTATATAACAGACCAACTCATAATTCCAGGCATGATTAGAATGCTAACTGAATCTCTGACTATTTTTCCATGACATAGAAACACATTATAACACAGCAGCATCAAAACATTCCATTTTGATACTATTGTAAAAAATAATCACAAGTGTTTGTGTGTTATGCACCCTATAAAAACACACAGCAGCCTATAATTGACAACAAAATTGCAATCTATAATTTCTTTTCATTTAAAAAGATACAATAAGCAACATTCTCAAAAGAGAACAAAAGGGTCAAGCCAACACTATTAAAACTTTAATGGAAGCCAGTGAATTGAGTATCACTTGTCCTTTTTGCAGTAAAAGGGCTTAATTCTACTGAGTGGACAAAATCCAAAATAAGGTGAATGGCAAGGTGAAACACTCAGTTAATATGATTGTGCTGTCATACACCATAATTATTTTATGTATAACTAGATGTATGACAGGTTGTAACAAACTATGTGTCAAACTCATTTTACAGCGTGCATAATTAAGCACTAATTATTTCCTTTTCTGGCATGAGAGCACTATATCTCATGAAGGCAATTTGCAAAACAGCTTCACTTGACGGAAATGGTGAATGTAGGTCTGGATTGAACAGCAGCAGAACATGTTCTGTCGAGAAATGGGAAAACCCCCAGAGCGTGAGAACCCATGAGGAAGGCTGGGAAACAAGAGGCTTTGCTGGGGAGAAAATTATGGCCTAGACAACAGATCAGTGGTTTTCAATTTTGCAAGACTACATTTTAGATGTCTCCACACCAACTTTAGTTCTTGGAGCAGCTACGTATATGAGCTAATTACATAAATCAAGTGTGATAAATAAAGGTAGACATCCATAATGTTATAGTGCTGGGCTACTTCAGGACTAGGACTGAGAACCACTGCACTAGATTGCACCAGTGTCTCTCAATTCTGTCTCAGTAGAAGTGCTCCATAACCTTGGGTGTGAGAGAATAGTAAGACAACCAAAATGAGCAGTGTTGAGGGGCCTCCAGGGGCCAGACTGAAGTGATTACACTATGCCAATAAATTGTGAAATAAACATACCCAATCTTCAAAGTGCCTGCTGCCATTCTGCAGCAGGTCTTCAAATTGTATAGTGCAGTTGGCCACAAAGTCATCATAGCCAATCGGCGCGTCGTGAAAGACAGACAGTTCGATTTTCTTCCCATCATAAACCTCTGTTACGAACTCATCGTTCCAAGCTGGACTATTTGTCTTCTGCTTGGTACACGTTTGGCCCACGCGGGAATCATCCACGTTGAGGGCAATATACGTGTCCAGGAGGAAGGTCTGGGTCTTCGGTCCCACAGCATGCCGGAGCGACCATGGGGTGGGCTTCAGATGCAGAGCTTCGCAAACCTTGATCTTCAACACTCCATTAAAAACCACCATGATGAGGCTCAAGTGAGATGCAACTGGCTTCTTTACAAGAACAGACGGTTTCAAGTGCAGGTTTTGATTCAGGGGCTCGCTATACCCGTAGATGTCATCACGTCATCAGTGTTCATGCACGTATAGATGGATGCTGTGATGATTTAATCCCCTAAACCACTAGTCGGATCAACCTGATTCTCTCATTTGAGCGGAACAATCAAATAGGATGTAAAAAAGCGATATGCAAAAGCAGAAGCTCCTGTTTTTGTTTACGATCCGTCTTTCCTCATAATGGAAAGCAAACGTAAACAATCGAATTCCCTACGCCTGGAATAGCGCTGAGTTGAGGGACGAGTCCAAGAGGCAAAATATCGGCAATAACACTGAGGAAAATATCCCAAATGTGATGGTCTTCAGCGGGGCTTGTCTTGTACTATTCGTTTTCCAATAGGCGTTAAATGGGAGAGGCGTTTTTGAATTCCTCCTTTTCCCAGTCCGATGACAAACCGCTGGGAGACTACTGCCATCCGCTCGACGAGATATTCAGCTGCTTCTTTTCTTTGTTGATTTGAGAAGGTGAAAGCATTTGAGCTACACGCTTATGTTAGTCCTTTGCGCTGCAGCCTTCCTCCCTGTTCGTTCGCTCTCTCTCTCTCTCTCTCTCTCTCTCTCTCTCCCTCCCTCTCTCTCTCTCTCTCTCCCTCCCTCTCTCTCTCTCTCTCTCTCTCTCTCCCTCCCTCTCTCTCCTCTCTCTCTCTCTCTCTCTCACACACACACACTCTCTCTCCCTCCCTGCTCTCGAGCGCCAGTTCAGGAAATGCGCAAAACGCGTCAGATGATTTAAGCCGCGCCGCGATGGGGGAGCGTGTGTATACAGACAGAGGAGCAGCAGCGTGGGGAAACAGAGGGAGGCACCCGAGGGCTGGATTACAAGAGTCTGTTAGGTTCGTTAATGGACCAAATAATGTCTACAAGGTGTCCGTAAAAGGAAGGGTTAATAGAGTGTAAATACAAGTAATTTAATACTATTTTGGACTCACATTAAAGAACATGCTATAGAATATTGTAAAATATTTTTTCCTTGGATGTAATTTTCTCACTGCATAACTATAGTAAAATTTGATAAGGGCTGCTTCAGTCACAATAAAGATGCATTTGTTAAATTAACTATTATAATAATATAATACAAGAGTTGTAAAAAAAATATGAGAGATGTTAGAAAATTCCAAAAGCGGCTGAGGTTAAAGGAAAAAAGTGATCTTTTGCCAGTTGTGTAAAAAGTAGTGTTAATGAACTTTGAATCATGTTTTTTAATCACTTGCGTTTGCAAAATGTCACATGCATGCTTCTTGACTTTGGTAGGCTAAATAACTACATCTGGGACTTATTCCAAATCAAAACATTTTGGTTGCATATTTATCCAACATGACAAAATTATATTCAGGAATTGTATCACAAAGCAACACTGAATTATTTGAAACTACAGCTTCTCAGTATCATGTGGCCACAATGTATTTGATTTAGGCCACAAGTGCTGTATGAAATAGTGCTCTACTTAGCCTATGTAATTTAGTGAACTCTAGTGGCGGAAAACGGTGCTACACAGGTAGCATTACAGGAATTATTCATGCAAGCAATCAGAAAGCACAACAGGATGTTCAAGTTGATAGATGGCATGAAATTAAACAAACCAAACAATTTAAAAGGAATTCTACTTGTGCATATTGAGTTATAGCAAAGACATGATGAGATAGTATTCGACTTAGTTATGAATGCAATGTGAACGTTATTGCAGTAGATGGCACTATAGGTTCAGGTTACAGTTTACCAAATGAGACATCCGAATATCTAAACCCCAAGTTATACTTCAGTTTTTACGCGTACGCTAAGAAATATGGCCTCAGAAAAAAAGTTACAAAAGCTGTCACTTGGTACTTCAAAAGGTAGCCTACACCTTTGTACCTTATTTACCCCCCAAAAACCTGCATATTAGTACCTTAAGGTGACATATCATGAAAATCGGACTTTTCCAGGTTTTAAGTGCTATAATCAGGTCCCCTGTGCATCTACCAACCAAGCAAACGTGAAAAATATTAACCCAGTAACTTTGTTTTGGTAAGCCTTTTTCTGCAAGCATCTGAGAAAACGAACGAGTCTGATTTCGCTCCCTTTGTGACGTGGCAAAGGGATCTCATTATAATATTACCACCCCTTAATCTGTAAATTTTTACATTTGATTTCGCAAGTGACAACGGTGTACCAGCTCTAATGTCATGGTGAAAGTTTGAGCAAAACATGCTAACTGTTCTGTCTTTGGCTGCACAGACGAGCACAGAACACTGTTTAGAGTCCCAGCCTCAGAGGAAACAAGAGAGCAGTGGATTTATTTAATGTATATTGCTGCTGCCACACAGATCTAAAATAAACATGCCATTTATTTCCCAGCCGTTTACCTTCACAGACATAACCAACTGTTTTTGTAACTCGTGTGTTTTTAACGTAAACTTGTGTGTGAATGAGAACTTAGTTTAGTACTCACATGCTGTGACAGCCGCTTTCTGTCCGTGTGCTTCTGGAAGTGTGCACTCAGAAAACCGTATATAAGAAGTTTAAACAATATGGTTTAAAACGCATGATTTCAGCGCGATAAACATGATAATCAGAACCAAAACAGATGTTTTTAGCAGGTACAGGTGTAATGGCAGCTCTATTCTAGAAAAGGGGGCGGGGAGCAGCAGCTCATTTGCATTTAAAGAGACAGGCCCGGAAAAACAGCGTGTTTCTGCTTCCACTCAAAAGAGGCATTTTCAAAATTATATAATAAATAATCTGTGGAGTATTTTGAGCTGAAACACACAGACATTCTGGGGACACCAGATACTTATATTACATATTGTAAAAAGGGGCATAATATGTCTCCTTTAAAGGTACATATTCGTATCTAAAATGTACATACCTTAATGGTACAGTATCTTTTGAAAGCTTACTGTCCCAGTGACAGCTTTGTATCTTTAATTTAGTGCGTGTGACTTACATTTTCGTAGCCCGGGTTATATGTCAGAATTTACCCACACCTGTTGAAATACAACTCTTTGTTTTAGGATTTTGTGTACTTACATTATGATATGATCTTATACCTCAACTGATCCTTTGAATAGTTTTTCGTTTTATATGGAGAGAAATTCTGCTCTTAAATGTTTTGTGCACATGCTTAACCATGGTTTTACTACAAATAAATAAAAAAAATGTAATTGTTAAACTAAAGTAACCACACATTAACCATGGTTTTGCTACACTAACCTAGTTTAACCATGGTATTTAAAGGGGTCATATGACGTTGCTAAAAAGAACATTATTTTGTGTATTTGGTGTAATGAAATGTGTTTATGCGGTTTAAGGTTAAAAAAACACATTATTTTCCACATACTGTACATTATTGTTTCTCCTCTATGCCCCGCCTTTCTGAAACACGTCGATTTTTACAAAGCTCATCGGTCTGAAAAAGCGAGGTGTGCTGTGATTGGCCAGCTATCCAGTGCGTTATGATTGGCGAATACCTCAAGCGTGAGACGGAAATGTTACGCCCTCACCATACTGTGATGCCCTGTCGGCCGGAGCGACGATACAAAAACATTAAAACCCATTATACATGAGGCATTTGTTGCATCCAGTGGGAAAATAATTACTGATTATAATGACTTCTACTGTCTTTTTACACTAGTACAAATGCAAAAAGGTAAACGAAAGTTGCGTTGCTCGCACAGCATAAAAACACCCATAAAAAAAACCAGGTAATGCATTTGTGGAATTTATGTGGAGAAATTGACAACAACAAGCGCTACTCTACACTGCTCAACTCGCGTTTGCATCATCAGTGGCAAATCCTTTAACTATGAAAACATACTTACAGGCTGTGAATCAGAACAGCCGGCAGTCTACTCTACAGGATCAGAAAACAGCCTCATAAAATGTGCGCAAACATCTGAATATTTGGGTTGAACTGTTTTGGAACGGTGTTGTAAATACAACTTAACTACTGGTTTCTAGTTGTGTCCTCTTTTGGAAGACTAAACATAGTAGTTTCGCTTTCACAACTAAACACAAGGCGGGCTTGCGGCAACCACATGTGACGACCCCGGGCTGGACTCCGCTTCGTCACGGTGAAAGCCGATCGGCGATCCACAGCGCAAAGTTGTAGAATTTCCTCAGCAACCAGCAAGGATCAGCTCTAGGCATGACGAAGCGGATATGTCCTCGTTTGGAAGGCCAAAAAAAGTAGTTTCGCTTTCACAATGAAACACACGACAACAACAATACTACAGCGAGAATAAAAGTTACACCTTCTTTCTTTGCGTGAACATTTGGCTGGCATTATGTAAATCTTCCCACATCGTGACGTAGACATGTGGGGGCGTGTTAGAAAGAGCCATTTTAGGTAGGCGTGGTTGACTCTTAAATTTTATAAAGAATATCTCTTTGTATTTGAGACTTTAGTCTTTGCAACTTTACAGATCTTCTTTATGCACCAAGAGCTTGTAACACTCCAAAGAGAAAGGAAAAATTGAAATCGCATCATATGATCCCTTTAATAAAATTGTGGTTATACAAATGGTAATCAATACGCCAAAAAAACATGGTTACTACACTTTTACTGTAGTAAAACCATGATTAATTTTCGTAAGGGATAGGGGATTGTGGTATAGTTGCTTGCTTTACATGTTGGTCAGGTTCTTCACAGAAAATCTGCCCACTTATTTGTATGCCATACTAGCCAAACCCCCTTGGGTTGCTCACTCTGCCCTCACTATAGGGCTGCATTAACATGCCAGCCTTGCAGGGGGTAGGTAGTGTTGTGTTTATTTAGGTTGACTGGGCTGGTTGACTCCAGAAGGAAGATTAGAAATAACTACTGAGCTCTTATTCATTGGAGCACAAATGCATAGAGAAATGGATGATGCTCTGTCCTGTATGACTGCCATGAATATGGGAACATGCAATCATGTCCTCAATAAAAAAAAATCAAGCAGCACAGTGTGTTAGATCTGCATTTTACAACAGACTGAGCACATTTTGTGCTTCTTTTGAGGTATTAATCCATTTTGTGTCTCAATTTTTAGATATCCAGTGAATCAAAAAAGTGACAAAGCTACAGATCACATTTTTCAAAAGATTCACTAGTTTCTGTATTATACATCCAAACAACTTCATGAAAACATAACATAAAATCAGTCCAATTATTGAACCATGAAATAATAATAATGTAAAAAGAGTGTATTAGTACTGAAAGTTGATTGGCAAACAGGTTCTTATAATTCCAGCCACAGACTTATTAAAAGGTGCAAGATCTTGCTCTTTAAAGCTCTCAAATAAAGTCTGAGACTTCGGCTGGCATTAGTTCCTCTCTACTTAAGGAGCACAAAGGTGTATTGATTTGGTTAATTCCAACCATTGTGAGGGAAAGGAGGTCTCGCTCTTAGATTCAGCTGTACAGGAGTGTGTGGTCCTTTCACAGCACACTCCTTTCTCCCCGTCTCAGGTGAGCAAACCTGCTATCACACAGGTGTCCACTGTGGAAAGGTCAGGGGAACCCAAGGCCAAGAGAAAGGTCAGGTACTTGGGTTACGACACGCGTCCAATCAATTGAATGCAAACCAAAATCAATTTTAGATGGTACTTATCTTGTTGGCTGCAAACCATGTAAAACAGGTGCTCACCTGTTTAGTTGGATGGTTATAATCAGATTGCACCACAAAAGCAGCATATAAGCTCCTTCTGAAGCTGCATATATTAACAAAAAGACAGAATAGAAATAATTGGGTTAATTTAAAATAAAATTACATGTATTTTATTTTTGAATTAACCCAATTTGTAAATACATAATATTCTATTACTGTATTGTAATGTCTTATATTTAACCTTTATTGTCTATTTTTATTATTGTGTTATATTACATTTTATTATTATATATCCATTTTATTTTTCCATTTTATGTATGTTTGTACTTTTTCTGCACTTCGAATTCCTGTCACCATGAACAATTCCTTGTGTGTGTAAACACTGTAAAAAATATGTCTTTATTTGCACAGACAGACTGCTGCACATATGTGACATAAATTAATTTACACAGAAAAAAATATTAGGAAATTATGACCATAAAACATTAAATGATTAATCAAAAATATACAAATTACAAGTACTTTGCAGAAATAATATTATAAAATAATATTTCAAATATAAACATAATAGAAACATAGCAATTTAAATTAATTAATTAAAAATACTCCAAGTTATACATATTAACTGCAAGTCAGTTAATGAATGGTTTTGCTTACTGTTTGATACCACACACAATAGACGCACACACTAGAGATGTATTGTACCTCGGCAACTTTTGCTCGTTGGTGGATTATGTTTTAGCCAAATCAAGTTGGTTTAAGAGGGGTGTGGGGCCGTGTGGGGCCTGTAAGTTGACGTGCATGCCCTTAAGGGAAGTGTCATTTTCTGGATCTGAACAATGGTGGTATAACATTGCATTGTAACATTAGTGAGAGGATGTGCCTGCAGCATACACTGTAAACCTATACACCCCAAACTCTTCCAGTGAATTACTGAGGACTCATTTCAGTCCAACCAACTGGGCCAAAAATACCTTCTTTATGTGCTCATGAATGTATGAGTGTATATTGCTATGGGCGTGTTTACCACTATACAAAATCCTGTGATTTAAATGAACGCTTCAGTTGTGGTATTATGAGTGATATTGATAACAACTCTCTTGAATTGTTTTGCATATACTGTACCTATCATCTAGTCTATCATCTGTTCTATCTAGTAGGTATAGGATATTGCATTCTATTGCATGTAGTTATGATATAAAATATAGATATATATATATATATATATATATATAGAGGTATGTATGTATGTATGTATGTATGGATGTATGTATGCATGTGTGTATGTTATACATTTAGTAAGGCCACGAGACAAGTAAATGTCAATTGGTGAGAAAGTTATTCTTGTTTCACCTCATGCTTGCTGGTAATGGAAACTGAGTAGAGATAGACGGACATTGGGTTGGTGTTAAACACACCAAACTAACTCAAACTATGAAACCATGAGTCTAGATATGCAAAGATTTTGATTAAAAAACCCCATGTTAGGCCAAAAAAAAAAAAAGGAAAAATGGGGTAAGAGGATCGATAGAGTGCATTTACAATTCATTATAATTTATTTTTATGATTGTGCTAAAATTTATAAAAACACATAGGAACTAATTGAAGTCTGACTTTTACTTTAAAATAGTTAATGGACAGATGGACAGATGTCACAGTTATGAAAACGGAAGGCTGGGTGGGACACAATGGCTTACAAACAATATCAGAGATGCTACTGTATGATTGAGTAGCCGGTGTCAATCCCCTTGACATCGTAATCACACTAGTAGAGTAGTAAGATTTAGAAGTATTTCTCCCATTATTTTCCATAGGGATTTAAAAAAAACAATTATAACAATTATATTAAATTATAACTTTGTTAACAAGTTATAAACCATGAAGCAAAACAACCAGCTACAAGGTGACTCCACAACATTGATACAAACTTTGATTTGATGCAAAAAGCACTTTGACAAAAAGATTGAGACTCTGTATTTAGCAGCTTTAATGAGGGAAAGAACTACAGTGAAGCATTGCAAAAGACGTAATCAAATTAAAAACTTGAAATATAAAACTGTAGTATATAATATGCAGTATCTATATTGTATATATTTAACAATACATTTTATGTAGGGTGACTCTAACTATTAAGTTATTTGCAGGGCTTCAGGAGCTTTCTTTGCAGATTCATGGGTAATGTAGTTGTAACGTATTTTTTTTTAAATCAGGAATTCCACTATTAAATACGATTATGTAAATAAGTTGAAATATTGTGGACTGACAGTTTTATCAAAAGCATCCACCACTGAATAACAACCTCATAGCTCAGAGTATCTGTCTTTGAAGGTTTTTCAAGTAATAGTTAAAAAACAATACCTCTACGGAAAAAAATGAATGGGATTTTTACTTCCAGAACTGTTGCTCTCTATAGAGGCGTGAGTCATTCTATCAAATTTTAATTAACTGACAATAGCATTTGAGTCACACGTAGACCATAAAACTGGGAGCGCTGTCACCCAAAAATTAAAATTCTGTCAGCATTTACTCACCCTCAAATTGTTCCAAACCTTTGGACACAACCTGTAAGTCAATGGCTACTGTCAGCTGTTTGGATATCAACATTCTTTAAAATATATTCTTTCGTGCTCAACAGAAGAAAGAAACTTGTGGTTTGGAACAACTTGACAAACTTTTCATATTTGGTTGAAATATTCCTTGAGCTATTTGCAGTATTTACAAACCATCCATCCACCCTCCCTCCATCCATCCAGGACTATAGTGGACAATATTTTATTTTGAAAAAATAAAAGTAGGTTTTTATGCCATTACTAAAGAAATGGAGTGACAATCATATTTGCTGCTGTGTATAAAAGTAGGCTTGAGGAAAATCCGCGCCAGACAATGAGCACACACAATTACGAACCAGAAAACGTATACAGACTTACATACACACACACGCACCGCCCCAAACACAGTGTCAAATCCTGCCGTTGGTCCACTGGGAATAGCACAGGTTTAGAGTGTCAATATCAACCCAACCCTCCATTAACACTCCGTCATTAGCACACATTTAGACCTATCAGCACAGGCCTAACAACCTTGTTTTAAACTTCGAAACTTCAAACATACACGCACACTGACATGCATCGCATGCAGACCCAATCTTACACACAAAGCTCTATACCCTCAGTACACTGACAGACTCCAAAAACAGGCCCCCGCTGTTGATTTATAGACCTTCATGACCAAGTTTGATGAAGACAATTTGTGTGGCTTTGCAAATGCTGCCGGTATTTGAATTAGCAGTTAGAGTGTCACGGTGGAAAGGTCTGCTTATTCCTCAAATTGCTCCCATAACTTCATGGTTAAATGTGTTGACCCCCGTTTAGCACGGGGAATGGGGCTTGCGAGCAGGACAGCTGCCTTAGAACAGGTCAGATGACCCAGTCAACTGGACTGATTCCTGTCCCTGAGTCCCAAGATCTGCTTTCAGTCTCTGGCAAGCAGAAGACGAGTATGTAGTCAGAATGTTTTCCACATTGTAGCGAGTGTTTGGTTTCACTGGCACGGTAGACGGTTACAAAATATTTACTGAACACTCTTCATAACACCAGAACAAGCAGAAGCTCGTTGAGAGTACAGTCACAAACAACAAGTATCACACAGGGAGGCTGCGGTCACTTTGAACGGTTATCTGTGAGCTTGGACTGGTCCTTAATGGTCCAATGGAGATCAAGAACAAAACGGAGAGTGACATCAATCACTCGTTCCATTCCATTTTCTTCTAGTTCGTGTGTATGTTTTCTTGACAGCTGTATTGAAAGACAGAACGTATGGTAATAATTTGCTGATTTTGGGCTCTGACTGCTCTTTTGAAATATTAAACCGTTCATAAAACAAACTTTGTATTTGTGGTTACGAAATATGTTTCCCGTAATCACTGTATGCAAAAGATCAATTGCTTGAATAATTTGATGGAATTATAGTGGAATGATGACAGAACTGTTATACTGTATGCATTCTTGTACAACTATACAATACCATTTATGGTATGGAAAATGAATTATTCAGGCAAATAAGCGAATAATTAGTATTTGTGTTCCAGAAAAAAATGTGTTCCAAAAATCTTTATTAAAAATCTATTTTAAAACATATATGCCAAGTTATAGAAAAGTATACTCTTTGTGTTCATGATTTTTTTCATATGGTTTTGAAAATCTTTTATACCACCTTCAAGAACGACTCTAAAATGATCATAAATATATTTATTAAATATGTTCTTTTTTATTATGTTCTTTAAAATAATTAGTTTTGTTACATCTTGTACACAGTAAATATCTTAATCAGTTTTTTAACATGACTTTGTTGGCTGTACCCATTTCATTTGTCATCTAAAAGTTATATTAATATGTGACCCTGGACCACAAAACCAGTCTTATGTCGCTGGGGTATATTTGTAGCAATAACCAACAATACATGTATGGGTCAAAATTATTGATTGTTCTTTTATGCCAAAAATCTAGGATATTAAGTAAAGATCATGTTCAAATTTGCAAATTTCCCACTGTAAATATATTAAAACTTAATTTATTGATTAGTAATATGCATTGCTAAAAACGTAATTTGGACAACTCTTTAAAGGGCGATTTTTTTTCTCAATATTTTGATATTTTTTTGCACCCTCAGATTCCAGATTTTCCAAATATTGTCTTATCCTAACAAACCACACATCAATGAAAAGCTTTCAGCTTTCAGATGATGTATAAATCTCAAAAATTGTTTTGTGGTCCAGGGTCACATATATTCATATATTAAAAAGTGAAGTGAAGTGAAGTTTTTCTTAAAATAGTCCAGGGTCACATATATTCATATATTAAAAAGTGAAGTGAAGTGAAGTTTTTCTTAAAATATTATTTTATTAAAGGCACCTTGAAATCAAAATTGGAATTCTTGTATTCATTACAGAATATTGCAGTATTTATTATAAATTATTTATCTTTTTTTTTTTCATTTTAATTCATGTGCCCAAGTAATCTCAAAAACATTAACATCTCCTTCCTCTCGTGATGACATCTCTTCTCTGATGACATGTACACTGGCGCGAGGGCTTGGCAATAATGTTGTCCAAGACAAGTTTCAATTCCTCCCTTCCAGCAACCTGTCACCTACATGAACCAATTATAACAATTAGCACATGATAGTAATTCAACTATCCAATCAATTCACAATAGACAAAATCAAGTCCAATCCTACATTTTTTACTCACTCAAGAAGCTGCTTTACTTGGATATACGTCACAATATGGAAGAAAGTTGATTGCAATTTCCAGCTCATGTGACTTTAAAATATCTCAAAATATTAATCAAAGACTATGCAAACGACTTCTTTCAAGAATGTATTCTTTTATGAGGCTTTTCCTTCATTATAATATCAGGACAGTTTTGTCACCCTAACATTTTATTGAATTTTTTTACTCTTTGACCCCCACAAAATAAAAATGAATTTTAAATCAGAATTAAAATCATGCTCCTCATAGAATAAATCTATTCAATACTGTATTCAACTGCATTTTTAATGTATTTTTAAGTCTCATCATCAACCCCTTTACAGAACATTTTACAGCAACATTTGTACAGGACTGAAAATGTACAGTGCTCTGTACCACACATAATGGATGCATTCCTCAAATGTATATGAAAGATTAGGGCAGTCACTTCCTGACCGGGCCACTCATCTGCTATAAGCCAGCATTCCCAATAAAACACTTGGGAATGCAAAGGATCAGCTGTTAATAAGATCTGTGACAAAGTAAGATTTATATGTCACAGGTGTTTCAACACATTACACACCATAACAACATTACTGTAATTGGCTCGAATTATCAAATATACTTACACCAGAGATTATATCATTCACCGAAACAAATTCTTATGATATTTATTGCATAAAATTGCTAAAAATCTTAGCTTAAAAGCTTAGAAAGTTATCTAAAACTAGAATATGAAAATAATGAAAAACAAAACTGTAAGAGTGAGTAAATGAGATAGACAGCGAGACGTGAGAGAGAGAATGAAAGATAGTGCTTTGATTACAGTCTGAGAAGCATGTTCCTGCCCAGACACTGGTGGTGTCACTTCCCTATGCATGAACATTTAATCCCTCTGCCTGCCAGGAGGACAGAGGGCTGAAACTTGATCACCCAGGGGGCCAACACACAAGAGGACAAGAGAAGGAGAGTGAGAGACAGAGAAAGAGAACAAGCACTGACATGATTTAGCATCTTAGATAATGGCACAATACTCTGATTAACTGTGTTAAAGCTTGAAATGATGCACGTGGTGGAACATCGGTATGAACATCGGCATCATGTGAAACGCAGTCAAATATTACTTCTAGCCAGTCATCATCTACAGAATTGCCACCGGTACACTACTGTGAATTCTCTCTGTGTCAACGACCAGACGACACTTATGAAACGTATGGCCCTACGTGTCTTCTGCTAGTGCTCTTGCTCATGCAAACACACACACATGGCTAAGCGCAGCATCTCTCGGCGCTATCGGGTTTCGCGTCCCTCCTGAGAGGGAAGGTGAGCCAGCTTCATTAATCATTTAGAGTGTGCGCTGTGAGTGGAGGACAGTGTGATTGCTGGGTGTTGGGTGTCTCTGCTCATGGCCCCCTACACAACTGCCTTGATTTGAATAAAGAAAAAGGCTTAGGCCACTGCATGGTCAGCAACAAGCCTCCAGGAAAAACCAATGCTGCCCAGCCGCGTGGGCAGATTAGCAGACCTCTTTCTCACTCATGGCCCATGAAACATTAGACAGGCACAGGTGTGTGCAGAGAACTGCTTGGATTGCCCGTTCTTCCTCTGTCGGTGCAGGTGGTGATGTGCATTTACTAGGATGCCAGATCACAGAGTGTAAAATGCTTTTAGCATGCTGTAACTCTCACAAGAGTTTATTCAAAGAAGAAAAGTGTGAAAATTTAACACAAACAATGCAAGATGGTCAAAAAGGTGAATATATCAGATAAAGAATGTATCACCGTAACAGATAACATATGGAAAAGTTCAAATAAACGGATAGTTCATCCCAAAATTAAAAACGTGTCATCATTTATTTACCCTCATTGGGGGGTTTTTTCAGCTAACCTTTACTACTACTGGAACATAAAGAAGAAGTTCCAGAAATGTCTCAGTTTTTTATTCCATAAAGATCAAATGGAACCAATGAATGTTTGGTTATCCACATTTTTCAAAATATCTTCTTCGGTGTTCATCAGAAGAAAAAAATTCATACAGGTTTGCAATTACACAAGTATACATTTTGGGGTTTTATGATTCCATATTACTTTGAAAATAAAAGAAGATGTTTCGAGAAATGTCTCGGTTGTTTTTGTCTATACACTGGAAGTCAACCAAACTGTTTTGGTTACCAACATCCTTCAAAATATCGTCATAGATGAGTAACCTATGACTAATTGTAATCTGGCTAACTATCCCTATAAGTAATATGAATTTAAACATGTTAAACGTTATGTCCCATCAACAACAACAATCAGTCAATCAATCAATCATACAAATTGTTATTTATTTTACTCTCTTCTCATACAGTGTAGTCAGTGGTGTCCAATGTTGTTTCGGACCCCATTTACTTTCATTGTATGGACAAAAACTACTTTTTCATTCTAAACATTCTTCAGTATATCTTATTTTGTGTTCTGCAAAAGAAATAAGTCAAACAGATTTGGAACGACGTGATGGTTAGACCCATGGCAGAGGTTTCATTTTTGGGTGAACTATCATTTAGGAGAATCAGCAATCATTGCATAACAATTCATTCTCGCAATTTATATGATTTATTATTCATTTATTTATAATTTATATTATTTATTATTTATTTTATTATATTATGTATTTATTTTAATTTATTAATTCTTTTTTATTTAGTATTATTAAAATATTTATTTTATTTATAAGCTAGTCCTTTAAGAGCAGGCAAACATTCTCTCCATCTTCTCCTCACTTCTCCATCATCAAGGTCAGAGGCTGGAGCCCCAGACAGCAGCCAAGCTCGGCTCACTGTCTCTAACACATGGTTTAGAATGACACAGCAAAGCTAGCGTGGAGCAGCTCCTCTGAATAAAGAATGGCTTTCAAAATGGGCTCAAACTGACTCCCTTTGTCCTGCTGAGAGCTGAAGCCACTCACTGAACGTCCACCATCGTCCATCTCTGCTGCTGTGGCTGCCCTCAGGAGGTCTCAGATTGGCTAATGGCTGCTCAGCTCAGACATCTCCTCCCCTTCACGGGAAAATGATCCCAGCCATGTATAATCAATCAGGTCCTTTTACTGAAAACTCAACCCTTTACGTCTGTGTGCACGTGTGTGAGAATGAGCATGTGTGTCGGTAGGCTATTGAGATGGGTGTGGACTTTTTTTTTTACAAAAAGACAAGTAAAATACGTAACACAATATCCCACAATGCAAACGTGAAAGATGGCATGCAAATTGAAAGGTTCTTGGGGGAAATTCGTGACCACTGTTTCCGAATAGTATGTTTAATAATATTTCTGTTTTGAATATATCAGTAGGTTAACTTGAGGATATTTTAGCTAATATGGTTGAATATGACAATTACACAATGCATATGTGAGATATATGATAACTGATGTAAGGTTACTCTTTGAATAAAGGTTACAATTGTTTTTTTTTACAGCTAAAGAACCAGAAGTTCTACAAGGAACCCTTTATTCTAACACTGATCTGAAGAATCTATAATGTAACATCAAAAACTTCTATACAAGTCAGAATCTATACAGCTTACATTTGTTTTTATTGAAGGACAATTCTTTGTTTAACCTAATAATTGAAAAGAACCAATAAAGAACCTAGTATATATATATAATAGGTATATATATATCTATATATATTTATAATAAAAAGTTAATTCCATTTATATACAGTATAGTGTTTATAATACTATATTTCATAATGCAATAAACTACATTAACACCAGTGAGCAGCATATTCAGTCTAAAAAGGTCTTATATGTTTTGCTTTCATATGCAAACTAACATCAAAATATTTTCATGACTCGGTGAGAGCTGGCATATACTGCATATATTAGCTCACCATAAAACGAATTTACTAAATATCTGTGTCCCTCTGGAACCAAATACTAGAATTACAATGTCCATATGAAAAAGTACGCTGGAGTCACGTTACATTCCAAAATAACTCGTCAGATACACGACACCAGAGACTTCTCGTCACAAACATCAATCCAGCAAACCTCTGGTGCCCGCCATCCATCACCAATAAAACGATTCATTTGAAGCAATATACATATATTTCACATTTACTTTATGTTTCTCACATATACTTTAGATTTATATTTGCGCAAATTGTTGATGATTTTGTATTAGTTTAGAATATGACGTAAAAGCAGTATTCACGTGTCGCCTATGCATTTCCATGCAAACAAGTGAAGGTTTTTGTTAATAATAACAAAAACATTTCACTGTGTAGCTATTGATTTCCCCCTTTATTCTGAGATTATAATACAGCAGTGTCTGTTTTTGGAGTGTGTTGCGCGCACTCCTTCCCCCGAGGTGCATGACATCCAAGTGCCACTATCTCCAAGAGGCAGGGTCAGTTTCTGCTACACAGCTTCTCTCCACACTTGCCCGTATGACTCCCCATGAGGATGCGCTAGCCGTCCTTACACACTAGGCACTCTGTAAGAGATATGATAACCAGAGGGCGGGCTGATAGCAAAGGACAGTCGAGGAAAGAATCTATTGCGCACGGCGAGAGCGCGTAAGAAT
The DNA here is from genome assembly GCA_018155175.1 of Sinocyclocheilus anophthalmus. Lineage (NCBI taxonomy): Eukaryota > Metazoa > Chordata > Actinopteri > Cypriniformes > Cyprinidae > Sinocyclocheilus > Sinocyclocheilus anophthalmus. The sequence continues at coordinate 623,650 of JADLZN010008622.1, forward strand.
GAAATGATTAGCGCGCCATGATATTACAACTAAGGGATTGAGCAATGCAAGACACAGGCTCAAACGGTTAGCTTTGTTTTTGTTTTTTGCTTTGAACTGATTTTAAACCATTTTATTTTTCATGGAAAATGTACATCAAGAACTGAAATTCTTCAGTTGGGGGAGCTTCGTTGCTTGAGTTTCCAAAGTGGATATCGCCTTAAAAACCAACGTAAAAACCAACAGGACACCAGGTATCCCATTGCCCACAACTATGTCTATGCCACCAACTTTTGGATTCACCCAGGAGCAGGTTTCCTGCGTCTGCGAGGTCCTTCAGCAAGGTGGGAGTATCGAACGTCTCGGACGCTTTTTGTGGTCCTTACCTGCTTGTGAGCACCTCCACAAAAACGAGAGCGTATTGAAAGCGAAAGCCGTGGTAGCTTTCCACCGGGGCAACTTCAGGGAGCTCTACAAAGTATTAGAGAGCCACCAGTTTTCTCCGCACAACCACCCCAAACTGCAACAGCTCTGGCTGAAAGCTCACTATATCGAAGCGGAGAAGTTGCGCGGTCGTCCACTGGGCGCTGTGGGAAAATACCGCGTGCGCAGAAAGTTCCCGCTGCCTCGCACCATCTGGGATGGAGAGGAAACCAGCTACTGTTTTAAGGAGAAGAGCCGGTGTGTGCTTAAAGAGTGGTACACTCACAACCCGTACCCTTCTCCGAGAGAGAAGAGAGAACTGGCCGAGGCCACTGGCCTCACCACGACGCAGGTCAGCAACTGGTTCAAGAACAGGAGGCAGAGGGACCGTGCAGCAGAAGCAAAGGAAAGGTAGAAAGAACACCATTACTCTCAAGACTTTAAACAAGCTATCTTTCTGTGGAGGAATGCTCACCAAAATGACCGAAGCCATCTAAAAGAATGATAATAATAATAACAATAAAATAAAAAAAGAATTAATTAAGGAAAAATAAATAAATAAAACAATTGCATTCATTGGTGTACTTGTGGGTAGAATAAAGACATTAATAAAGACATAAAGTATAATCTTAATTAGGCCTATTATAGAATAATCTAAATGTCAAAGATTTAAAAACAATTGGACTTTAAGAATATATATATATATGCAGCAGCACATTTAATAAATTACAAATCAGTGTCATGGCAATTGATGCAGGAGGTTTTGTCATCTGCCCTTTTAATTAATGAGTGACGCTAAAGTCATTCTTTGACCACACAAAAATAACTAAAAATAATCCAGATAAATAAACACAAGTAAAACTAAACACAAAAGTATTAATATTATCCATAGTTTTAACATATTGATACATATCTAATGTTATTATGTAATCACTAAAAATCTTGGTATTTGTGTAAATGTGTAATTTGAAAAAAAAAAAATATATATATATATCTTATACTCCTTAAAATGAGCGGAGCTGAAGAAGGGTTTTACCTAAGATATGATTCATGTATATGATTGTTCTAAATGTAAAGTTCATAAACATAAAAATGATTTATATAAATATAGCTTTTGCTTGAAACTTTTAAAAGGCCTATAACGTACTCCTAATGAAGAAAAATAAAAGTATCATATTTTATTTGCCACATTTAGTCATGCGCAGTCCAGGTGTTTGTGTGTTCATCACTAAGCGGTGGTTGTTGTTTTTGCTGGCCCGCTAATGAATGTGAATGATCTGCTCCAACAGGGAAAACGATGGTGCAAATCCAAACGGCCACAACCCACTGACCTCTCACGTGAACGAAAACAAATCTCTATGTGAAAGTTCAGAGGACGACAAATCTCCCGCAGCGACCCCGGATCACACCTCCATGAGCCCAGCCATCCTTATGCCCTCCAGCTCAGGTCTGCCACCCCTGCACAGCTTCGCGCCTCCGCCCGGCCCCAGCGCCTCCATCATCCCCGTCAGCGGCTCAGACACTCAGAGCCACCACCACCACTTCTCCATGCACGATGGCCTTCTCAACCCAATGACGGCCAGCCTGCTGGAACTTGGATCATAAGAAATAAAACACATCATCTTTGACTTTCCCCCCAGTTATTAGCTTCGTTATCATATAGGCTACCAAACATTTTATTAGCCTAGTCAAGCTTGTAGGACATTAGACAAAACAATTCCAAAAACTACCAGATGACGGGCCTACATGAAAACTGTTTCCATAAAAATACTGTGACAATACAATGTAATCAAGGGATAGTTTTTGATATGTCTAGCTATAAATGGAAATAATAAAATATATATTTAATCAAGTCAAAATGTGTGGTCTCCTCGAACAATATATATGTTCATATGGTCTAATTTGCAGGTCACTGTATCTGTCAATTTTAATAGCTTCATCGAAAGCGGATCTGAGAGAATGTCTTCTGCTGAATCATTACTGCAATAAATTAAATATTATTATGAGTAGCCTATATTAGAAATATTATGGCAGCATGTAAAACTGTAATTACCAGGCCCTTTAATTATTTGGATTTTCTTTCATAACGCATGGCGCTTTGTCATGTTTGGATACATAAACCTTTTCTTTTCTTTCTTCTTCATATTATAAGGTATGAATGTCCATGTTACATTTATAAATCTATTATCTGGTATAGATATATTGATATATATTGATTATTGTCCAAATTGTTACATAATTTTGTTAGGTCTTCATAAATTTTTCATCGGTAATAACGTGCAGCGTGGTAGAAATCTTACCATTGCAAGTTGTAATTTTAGCACAACTTTGATTTTACTTAAAAACGGAAACAGCTATGAAACTAATAGAAACATAAAGCAGAATTTCACTTTTTATAGATAACATTTTGCAACTTTTGGTTTTACCTTGTATTTTGTTCCTTTAAAAAAAAAAAAAAAACGAATTTATGAACATATACTGCCCCCTATTGGTGATGGTATGTAATTATAAGCAGTGGTCTAAACCTACTGGGTTTCCCCTATACAGCTGCAAATCACTACTGAGATCATTTAAATATTCTCCTGTGTTATTATACGAATGAATAAGATTCCCTCAAATCATCACGTAAAATCTTCGCCAGTTGTGTCTCTTCAGCGTGAAAATAATAAGTAACTATTTTTTATTTGAATAAAAAACAGCCAGAAACTCACCGCGCCTTCAAAATCATCCAAACGAGGTGCGTAGACCAAAATATTTCCAAAAGGTGAAATAAATGAAAAAAGCTCGCACACTCCATGATTTTAATAAAATAAATGAGTATGATTTTGGTAAGGCATGGTTTCAGAAATATTCATGTTCAATCACAATTATGAAAGTGGTGAAAGAATGTGCATTTATTGGATGCCATGAGCTGTGGATTACTGCAGATCTATGCACTGTGTAATTATGGCATTATTAACATGCAACATGTGGCTGGCATGCTACAGGCCTATTGAAGGAGATTTGAATCTGAAAAGGAAGAAGAGGATTCAGATTAAAATGTGTTTATTGACACATATCGTTCACAAATGTTTTCTTGTGAAAGCAAGAATTTCTCATCTTTCTACTGGAAAAGACTATTATTATCGTCAAAGTAGGCCTAGGCCTAAAATTATGGAGGCAGAGATGAAAAGCAGACAACTCAGCGAGGATAAAATATTTATATTTTCATTTCAATAACTTTAAATAAAACAATTTCTTTAATCAAACATTTTAAAACCAAATGAGAATACAACATGGGATAATTTTCCTACAAGGCCCACATCTTCCATTACAATACATTTCTTTTTTATTTCAAGGCTGTTTGACTTCAAAACGTCATTCGTTTCAACCCAATAAAATGGAAAATGCATGTTTAATTGCAGTCTTTTATGTTTTAAGTGGTGCCAGAGTTACAACCTGGAGTTCATTGTAATTATTCAGCTTCTTTTAAACAAAGATGTTATTTGTTACAACATAACAAAGTAAATATTATTGCACGAGATAAACTATTCAGTGTCTGTTTTTATTTACAGATTTATAAAGCTGTGTACACAGTCTATATATATATATTATAAATCTTATATATAACAACCATTATCATACAAGTAGGCTTCAAAATGTCACAGCTCAGATTGTTTTATCTAATAGTCACCGCATGATGGCGACATAAGCACATGAATAAGACGTAAAGGCTTCCTACTGGAAGAAAAGTTCATGACACGTTTGTCGATATATGACTTTCGTAAAGCTTTACATTTCAGTCAAACAATTACTGTCAAACTCGCACTTAAATCTAATTGTTTCATGTGACAGCGTTGTCGCATGTGTGCAGCTATATAAGCATGTTTGGGATGAACTGTTATCTACCGATTAAGAATAGAATGACATAAACCTAAAGCGGTTTTTTAAAGGTATATGCAATGCTGTCATAAAAGTATCGATACTTAGAAATATTTTATAAGAATCAAAATGCACTTTCGCCAACCAGTAGCCTAATGTGCGCAGAGGCCGTGATCCATATGCAGTTGCAAATTTAAGTTCAAACGGCTACAGGCGTTCACTTTCATGTGAGTGCGCGAATTATAAAATGTGTTTTTATAGTCCTATTTTGTTTTCAACCTCAATTTCTTGAGGTTCCTCAGTCACGCGCAAAAAATCTGATGGGGCCCCAACACAGCTAGCCAACTGACAGGCCTTTAAGATCTTTAAAACAACACTTCAGTTTTTGTGATTACATGTGTTGTGGAATGTAAATCTATAATAAGTGATAATGACAAGGACTACTTATGTTTTGTAGACTTATCGTCCGATATTGATCTAAACGGAAGTCGCTCGATCGGCGTACTGTTGCTATGGTGGCATCCTCAGGCGACAGGAACTTTTGTTGCAGAGCTTGATAAGTGGCTGCTGAAAGGTTGTTTAAAAACGCTATTGAAACACGTATATTTACACAGATGTGTTATTTGTACTCTAATAGGCAACATTTTTCCACGTTGGTTGATTTGTTATTTGATTTATTTAACATTGGCTATTCATCGAATTAAGCAGAACATGTTAAGTAGACTTAGGCTAACAGGTATAGCCTTACTCTGCAACAATCACATTTACTATTAACATGTTAAGTTTCAACTTAAACGTAGCATTGAAATTGCACTAAATTGCACTTCTGGTGTGCTAAAGAGGCGCGTCGCGTTTAGATGATTTTATAGCGCAGTTCAACGCAGCACAATGAATCCAGGTCAAGGGGAACTGCCGCGTGAATAAACACGAATAAAAAGTTGTGCTCAGTTAAGCGATCAAATCAAAGAGGGGAAGAGGGGACAGAAATCCTCTCACAGTAAACGACACACTCTTTCTCTTATGTGGAATGCTATTAGGACACTACAAACAAACCGTCCTCTTGTTATTTAGCCTTATGGTAGCAGTAAGAGAGAAGACTGAAACTGAATGATGACATTATTAGACAGATAAGTGAGGTGATTGCATTTGAGCTCTTTGGAATAATATGTAGCCTAAGTAGCCTAATGTGGTGGCACTAGCTTATTTCCTGCAAGTAGAGGCGAGTATGTTTTTGATTACCTGGTTAACATAAGCCACTAACGAGCTAAACAAATAAAAAAATTAAATAAAACTTTCTTTTATTTCGTGTCAACTTTAGTTGATTTGTCCACATGCACCTTCGGTTTTGTGTTTAACATTAATGTGGTTCATCTGCGTTTATTTATACTGTAAAAAGACCAATAATCAAAGGTGTGTAGCCTACATGGTCACCTAAAAGGCTTTACGATTCATGAGCATAATTGTTTTTCTCTTTTGTCGTCTAACACGTCGGACTTTGATGATCAGTTTTCTTTTTTTTCTTTCTTTTTTAAAAATCCACAAGTTAATAAAAAAAAATGGTCTAAGCTTTGTAATGTATTAATACATTTTATCTGTCAGTATTTTTTTCTTGCCTATGTTGTAGGCTACATGCGCCAGAAATTAAGCGAGTGTAAATTACAATAATAATAAATAAATAAATAAAATAAGATGCATAGTTTCCTACTGTTTTCGAATATTTTCTATTGTTCTCTGCCTAAAGCATAAAACGTTTCCATCAATTATCCATACGGAAAAGAAATCCATAGCGGCCCTACATGTGCATTGACACAGGAAAGCTACTCTTCCTTTATTCAGATTAGATTAAATACAATTCGTATCATTTTAACTCGTTTGCGACAATGAACAATCCACTACTTCAGTAGTAATAATAATAAGATAATAATATAATAAGCTGTAATTACGAACTTTTAAATGAATAGAATAAAAGAACGAAATCAGTAACAACGCCTATCTTCGACTCTCTTTTCTGAGTGCTGTTTAACACTATAACATAAATGATTAAGACACTCCTAAAATAAAAATAAAAACGTACAAGAAACTAATGCCTACAGAATAGCGAATATTTTTTTTTCTTTTTTTTTTTTACAAAATGCCACAATGCCAACTCATTAAATAAACAAATAATACTCTGATAGTCATTATATTAAATTATATTTATTTGCATAAAAGTGACCCATAACACTGTGTTTTCAGCGCCATTAACCCATTTACAGTATAAAAACGAGCAGAATGAATACACTTAATATCTCCAAGCACTTAACAGACAGTTACTCACGCTTTATGGACACAACATAAAGAAATTTGCAGGAAAGAGAGTGGCGTAATTGCGATATCATACAAGCATATCTAGACAAGCCTAGACCTAAGGTAAACTTCAGAATCAGGACAATGAGAACATGGACAATTCAATATAAATCTCGAGATAAAATTAGTATTAACATCTGTTGTCGAGTAAAAGACGAGGGGGGAATAAAGGTGCTTTTGACTTCAACGATTGTCTGATAAACACAAAATAACAAAATTGTCTCTGCGGTTCACTCATTTCATTGAGCATCAAGTTCTACTTTCTCAGAATCCACTTCATAAATGCCTTTTAAAAATGCAAAATATTCACAAATGAACATGCAATATGGTCGTGTAGGCCTTGAAAATGAAAGGAAAGGGCGTCAATCCGTTGAAGCGCTGGAAAAACAGCATGCTTTTCTCCTTTTGTCGGACACAAGGTGGCAAAATGGCCGGCCCCCAAGTTGCCCACAATTTCTCACAAGTTCCTTTTTCTCTGGGCAAAAATGTTCCATATTTGTCTGACCGTGCATCATACATCAAAATCAGAGTCACTGTCAGTAACTGAGAGAATGGTCCCACCGTCGCCTCGTTCATTCATACTGGAGACGCTGGTAGTGGGGCTGGCTGCCGCGCACGGGGACTCGGCCGAGCTGTGCGGTGTGCACCCGGACTCTGACATGGAGCGCAGGCCGCTTTGACCCAACCCGTGGTGCTGAAGCCTAAAAACACAAGTATTTAGAACATAAGATTATTTACGCAATGCAATACTCAACTATACACTCCACACACGGTATTGTTAGAATTCGACGGGTTACAGTGTCTCTAATAATAACAAACCTGATTTTTACTCTTTGAAATGTGAGATCACACCAATAAGAGTAACAAGCAATTTAGTTACACAAGTCGATTTTTATATAGGCGAAGGATGTTTATATTTGTTTATATCTATGTGCAAGCTTATATTTTTCATAAACATTTATTTCTATTAATTAAAAATAGAAATGTATTTTTAATTATAAATAATAAGCTCTAGCCATATTTAATGACATTGTATATATTTGATTAGATTATATCAGTTTACACTACATGAAAATTATGTGTTTGTTTTTGGTAAATTTATTTTGCAATTAAAGAAAACTATATGACAATACACTGCATTTATATATATATATGGGGTTATTTTTATTCACAAAGGAGGTGAACATTTTAATTGTTTCTGGGAGAAAATAAAATCAATTATCATTACAAAACTGCAAATTGATTTTTGATGTTGTGCTGTTATGATTATTTTCCTATTTTCCTATTCCTAAGAACTCCTAGTCATTATTTTACATTCAAAAACACCAAATAAAATAACACGTTTTCTAAAGCTTTAACAACTCAATCCAAGATATTGTCTGAAATTGCAATGCTGCAAAAGCAAAATGCCTTTGTTGTTTTTTCAAATAAATAAAATAATGTTGTTCGATTTCTTTCAACCAAGATCTAGCACATCGTGCAGACTGTGTGACAGCATTTGCTGTCTATTGACGTTTATAAATTGCCTTTATATCTAAGCAAGTATTCGTTTTATTTCCTCCCCGAATTCAATTCAATCCATTAAACTGACCTGTTTTTGGCAGCTGCCGCTCTGTCTCTTTGCCTTCGATTTTTAAACCAATTGCCCACTTGAGTGGGAGTCAGTCCAGTGGCGTGTGCCAGTTCCCTTTTCTTGCTCGGATTGGGGTAAGGATCCTGTAGGTACCACTCCCTCAACAAGCCGCGAGTCCGTTCCTTGAAACAGTGCGTTTTCTGTTCGCCATCCCAGATGGTTCGTGGCAAAGGGAACTTCTTGCGGACCCGGTATTTATCAACGGGTCCGAGGGGACGACCGCGCAGCTTCTCTGCCTCTTGGTAGTGCGCTTCGAGCCACATCGCTTGCAGCTTTCCATGAGAGTCTTTGGTGAACTTGTGGTTTTCCAGGATGTGGTACAATTCACGGAAGCTTCCAGTGTGATACGCGACCACCGCTCGGGCTCGCTGGATGGACTCGTGCTTGTTAATGGCATCGCAGGCTCCGGGTGCCACGGGCAAGGACCAAAGGAAACGTCCGAGTCTCTCGATGTCCCCGGTTTCCTCCAGCGTCTCGCACACGCTGGCCACCTGTTCCGCCGAGAAGTTTAGGGTGGGCAGTTGAAACATCGGTAAGTCCTCCGGGGATCTCGCTCTGGGAACGCTGCTCGCTAGAAGCAGAGGGCGATCCGCGAAATTGGGCAGGAAAAGATGTGAGGGATAAAGCTCTAAAGGAGACCTGAAAACCATGGAGTCGCCGGACACAGACAAACAGACGGGAAAAGACGGCAAACCTGACGTCGTGTTTGCGCCGCTATCGCTGCAGTGCCACCGAACGCGTAATATCTACTCTTAATCGACTTCGAGTGCAACGGCGAAACATTTTGTTTCGCTTTTCTATTGGTCTTCCTGGTGTCGTTCTGTGGTTGTCATGGCAGCCCTGCCAATCACTGTCAAGCTTGCCAGTCATTAGCCAGTGCGCGCTGCCCTTCTCCACATTTGCTTCGCGCGCAGAGTTTTATCGTCGCTCCAATCAGAACTGGCCAGTCACTGCGGGGTGTTTTCAAGCAGGCGAATGGTGAGCCAGTTCATCCGACTGTAGGAGGTTTAATAGGTGGAATATTGCTATTACTGCGAGTGTGCTTCCTTGCGTGGGTGTGAAAGTTTGCCAGCTAGTCAACAGATAAATAATCCACCGTTATTTACCAAACATTTAAAGTAGAAGGACTGAGATTTTTTTAATTAAAAAGATGAACATTTATTTGACAGTTTTGAGTGCAAATGTACTTTTTGGTGGCAAATACTAATTGAAAAGGCGTTAACATAATAAACGGGCTAAATCTTTTTACATCTAAAAGACAAAATAACATTTGAATTAATAGGAAGCGATCCTCAAAAACATTGGCACTTATTTGTCAAATTAAATCATGTTTTTATTTTTGAATTAATGAATGGTATTTATTTTACATAAGCATCTAAGCTTTTTGTTCAATCTGAAATGTTCATGATGCTTTTAAATACATTTAAATATATTTCAATACATGTTTTTATTAGCCTACAACAGAATGCGTATTCCGCGTAATTATTATTAGTTATTTCGCCTCTTTATCAAATTAAATCGCAAGATAAAATGTCAGTAGGAAACAAGATCGGCTTGTCAGGCCTGAGTCAAATAACATTCTTTCACAAGGCTTTTTGTTTGCACAAAGCGTGTAATTAATGCCACAAACAAGTTAATTCACTTGGCCTAATTGTCTGTTTATCCTGGGGCTTAGCGCTTAATGGCCTTCTCTCCAGTGGGCACACCACTACCGTCTTACATTAAAGATGAATGCGTACAGTTAAAAGGCGGTGATGTCTGCAGTTTTATCATTGGTGAATAATTGAGTATTAGATAAAAAAAACTCGCTGCTATAATAATATGCTTTTGGAACGATTTTAAAAACGGCATTGCTCCGAGGCAAGATTTAAACATGATCTTTTCTAGGCTACAGGTGTTGGCATAACAATAACTGCAAACAAAAGCACTAATCTCGCGCCCTGTAGACAAGTAACGAGACGTCTTTGTTCATCAGGATTAGTTAATTGGTTGAATATCGTGTTCAGTGCAAATATGAACCTCTATTTACACACGAACTGAGCAAAAATAAAATAAAAAATCAACCAAAGCGCTTTAAGGAGCACGTTTTGTAAACTCACAAGAAACTGAAAGGTCTACATTTAGGATAATATCATAGTGACTACAGTTCTGCAATGCTGCAACTTGAAACAAAATACTAACCTTTTAAATGCATAATAATAAATGCATAAATGCTTATTTTATTATCATCCATTAATTAATTAATTAATTAAATTTTACTGCTTCAAAGGGGTCTTAAGAGAGAAAAAAATATCTGGGTAATATATTTGTATTTGATTGATTACAATTGAGCTGACTAACTTACATATAGCTACACACAATATATTTAAGGTTAGTGCACAGCTGAATTTGAAACTTGAAATGACCTTGCAATGTTTCGGTCAAAGGGACAGTCACGTTCAGAGCACCTCGCATTAGATCAGAGGAAACACAAACACTTTCCGGTACGCATTAGCTCGACAGTCAAAACCATTAATTAAAGTTACAGATAACAAGATACAAAATTAATCTGCGATTACTTTTGGATTTTCGTCGCTGGAGAACTCTTAATAATCCATGGTAAAGCTTAAGGCAGCTTATCAGTGTGGCATGGCTTAACTACATTTACAAATCTGTTACAGAATTACAGAATAAACACGAAACGTAAATTTGCCAGATGTTTTTGTTCTTAAAAATTTATTTCGTTGGAGCGTAACTGTTCCCTATGAATCAATAGTGGAGTGCATGGAAAGGGTCTCCACAGTATCCTCATTCAACAAGTCGCCCTTCACCTTCACCGAGCTTCACCTCTGAAGCCGGGAGGAGTCAATCAGACATTCTAGAATCATCTGCACACACCGCTTTCCCGTGCTGACAAACATCATAGTTAAACAAACAATCCCCCACGGTTAAACCAAGAAAAAATACTGGCATTCAAACATTCAATTATTTATAACACTCAATTAATTATAATTGAGCCACCTGTTAGTTGAAGTTCAGTCTCTTTTAGTAAAAGGCTTGTTTTTAATATCTTAATTTCTTACTTCAATAGAGGCAGATTTGTGAGCCAAAGATGTAATCAAAGGAGCTGAATATTCTTAATACCTTTGTCTGACAACTAACGGTCCTTGAACGCCTCACAAATTGTATAATTTACACGAACATAATAAATAAAATTATACATAAAATGTGCACATGCAAGTTTGTGTATTAAAGCTGCATGAAGAGAATAAGAAGTGTGCTTTATGACATATCAAAAATTTACAGGGATTATTTGCATGGCATATTTTAGGTACCCCATGCATATTTAATTAAAGTCTGCAGTGTGTTAATAATCTCCTTCAGAACAGATGTTGAGCCATCTGAATGTTTGAATGTGACTTGCTACGCTGGATATGAAGACATTACCTGGACACTAAATTAATCATTCATGTTGGACAGCTGTCTACAGCCACCAACCATATTCATCAGTTCATTTTTGAAATATTTATTGCATATAATTATATCTGCCCTGCTTGTTTTACCAGCCAATCCTTTAGTCTGAAGCACACTATACTGTAGGCACACGAGCATGTTAAACCAGGATCAAAACACAAACTGTTATATAAAGTCAACAGTTCTATGTAAGACAACAATGCTTTTTATTTCTCAGAAACTGTTAGACTGGAACTGAGCGAAGATAAAAACCCCAGTTTACAGTAAGTCTGAGATTAATCTGCCATTGTCATTGCACACTGATCCATGTAGCATATGGCTCACATGCATGTAATGTTTTAGCAAGAATGAGGTAAAATGATATTGAATAAACCCTCCTTGGTCAAAGCTATTCTATTAATCAAAGCTATTAATTCAAACCTCTCATCAGAAGTGACTATGATAATCTTATTTTGGTAAAAAATGCTTTTCTAGCCTGAACATGCCTGGCCAGGCCATTGCAAATGTAAATTGTGGCCGCCTACTTACAGAAACATAAGCTCATCCTGTCTGAAGTGAGATTTTCTGCAACAGTGGCCCATAAACCAGTGTTTAACAGTATTGTCATTGGGACAAGCTGCTTAATGGTACTGTGCAGTTTACCTTGATCCATGTGGCCAAGGTTCAGAGCATAATTTGTTTAATAGCGGTAATGGCCAGATGACAATGGATTTCACCAATAAGAAGCATTGTGTGTGCATCTCTTAAATGGGTAAAAGCAATGTCATGCAATATTTTTTTTGATCTGCACCTGAAACTGAAGCTTCAGGCATCTTTATTGCTCAGTCATGAGTAAGAGCCAAAAGCCTGCCTGTCCTTGCACTGCTGCACAGTCTCTCTCTCATACGGACTCATTCTCTCATTTCCAAATTCCTTAATTTCCTTAAAGTTCATCCTAAGTGCAGTAAATTACACACACAATGTAGAAGGTCATCTAGGTAAATTCACATGCACTTTGAGGTGATATCTGATATCTGATGGTACCATGTTTAGCAAATACAAAAAAAAGAGTCAAAAAATACATGAAAGTATTTTTGCTACTGAAAATAAGTAAAATGAAATGACAGATGAATTAAAAATATATATGAATAACAAAAAATTTGCTTCAGTAACCATGAATATAATAATATATACCAATATATATATAATCTATATATATATCTAGTATATATATATTATATATATAATGTGGGTGTGTGTGTGTGTTGATGTGTGTGGGTTGTGTGGTGTGTGTGTGTGGTGGTGGAAGGGTAATCTTGTTTTTAGCCCGCCTCATTTATTTTCAAAACCTGTATGACTTTCTTTCTTACATGGAACATAAAAAGGTGAATGTTTGAAAAAGGACCAGAGCTGTCAAGATTCAAAAGGATGTAAAGCACCAAAAACATATCATAAAGGGGATTTGAATGACTCATGCACCAGCATTGTGATGAACATATTTGAAATTACTGTCTGATAATCACCTAGTTTGTGAGTTTTCCTTGCAAACCAGATCAGTTTGATTTGTGAATGAATCGTTCTGACCATTTTGTGAAATGAGAAATTCAGACGAGTCCTTGCTTCACAGGATGACATGCGTTGCAGCCTGGAATTAAACCACAACAATGGTGGTTTGTCTGTGGCCCCCGACTGGAGCTGGTTCTTCCAAAGGATGTGTTTCTTATTTGACATTGTGAAGCTGCTTTGACACAATCTGTACTGAATAAAGTGCTAAATAAATAAAGGTGACTTGACTTGAAATGAATCAATTGATTCACTGAATAGATGTGACTCAAAACAAAGATTAGTTCATGAATTATTGTTGCTACTTCTCTCATGAATTCTCAAGATTACTATTGAATAATGAAAGTCTATCTGTTTCTTATACAAAACTATTGTATTGCTTTAGAAGAACTGGAATATAGTGCATGAGCAGTATTGATCACATTTATGATACTTTTATGGTTGTGTGCGTGTCATTTTCCAACTCCAAGTGCTCATTTATTTTCATTATAATTTGAAATTTATGGCCAGAATAGTTACACGATAGAAAGAAAGTTATGAGGAATGACATGATGATGAGTAAATAATCACAACATTTTAAATGAAATATTCTATACTATGCGTTTTTTTCCCTCTCAATAATATAGGTTGCCAATCTGTTTTGAAATAGTAAATTTTCCCCATGATTTCTGAGAGAGTAATGAACTCTTGATGAGTGTGAACCCTTTGGATTTTTATAATGGAGATGGAACTCCGCATTTTTCAAAAAGAAAAGGATAGAGAAAAATAGAGAGACACAAGACACAGAGACAGACTGAATAACTGAAGGCATTCAAGACAAAACTGGTGGATAACTGATGTATGCAGTGGAATGCCAACATGGAGACTAATTAAGTGTGAAGAATGACCTCAGAGCTCAAGACTGATGTCACGAAAAATAAAATATATGACCATAACAATAAAGAAAAACTGCCACTAACTGGGAAACACATCCTACAGAGGTGGTACAGCAGCTGGACAAGATTTAAAGGGTGTTAATGCCAATTTATATTGGCAGCAGATGTCATATTGCACAAAGCACTAAATCCATTCACATCATGATTAAAGATGAGATGTTTACATGACTTTAGTAAAGGACCATATTTGAACTAGCTTCCAGCTGTTTCACAAAACAAAGCTAATGATATTATCTGCATCTAGCTGTCTCTCTATTAAATACAGTTAAGTGAATATGCCCGTGCTTCATTATAGTTGCTTTAAATCAATAATTTGCCTGACGTACTGGATGCATATCGAGATGAATTCATAAACCACTCCACAGGTGGAAAACCAGCACGCATGCTAACACTCAGAGCTCAAGACTGACACAACTTTCTCCGCTTTCACAACGAGCGCAGTTCCACAAGAGGTCAACGTGTAGGTTTAAACAAGAAAGTTGAAAAGCGTATTTGCTGTCTGTGAGCTTCCTCGTAAAGCAGACTAAAACAGCATCACAACGAGCAGAGAGGACGGAGGAGAGAGAGTACAAGCGCAATTAATTCTCAATTCGGCTAACACAGAGAGATCAGAGCAAAGGCTGGGCTCATTAAGCGTCAAATGCGAAATTAAATGCTAAACAGTTGCTAAACGGCGAAAACATTCAATTCCATCTCGACAGGCAGTCCCCCTGCATGATTTCTTTGAAAGCTCAGCCCCCTCCTTCCACTTACCAATTCCTCCCACTTCAATTCGTGCATCTGCTTCTTGTAGTAATCAAATGACACACGTGTGTTTTTTATAGTATTTAAGACAAGTGGTGCTTTACCACTCGTTCAATCTATAATCGCTTGTAATTAATCTTATGCAAGCTGATTAACGTCCCCTTCAGTCTCATAAATCACTTGAAAGGTCAGAATTCAGTCGCAATTTAGTTTGTCAAGGAAGAGATACATACAGTACCCTGCTCTTTGATTCAGACTCTGTTAAAATATGTATTGAAACGCCTGACAGAACCCTCAATGTGTATTCCTGGAGAAGCCTCAAGATGAAGAGAGGACGACGGGCTTAGGTCGGGCAGGCCGGTGAAGTGCTGAGGGAAACCACAGCCTGGATCTACATGGAAATGCACTCTTCAGACAAGCTGATTTTGGAGAGCTGAGGACTAACGCACCCCAATACCACAAGCCCTGTTGCTCAGCCCTGTCCCGGGTCTCATGAAATAATGATAGGTCAAGGCCTGTCCCCATTCAAACTCAGAAGCAGACTTAATATTATGTCTTTAGTGAACATGATGCGTCACATTGCAAGACAGGACCACAAATGTAAAGACCAGTCTCTACTGAGGACTTCCTCATGGAGTCTCGTCCGATTAACAGTGTATACTGTAATCCTTCTGATTCCTCCTTGTGGGGTCTCGGAGGACAAGCAGAAGCGAGACTAAAGCCTGCAGAGTAAGGACAAAGGGGGTCTGCGATATACACAGCCTGAGGTGGAGATTGTGGCTTTAGCCCCTCATCTTCAGATCCAAGCATGCTGTGTAGATCAATATGGAATATGAAATGCTAACATAATCATTATGGCTTTTTACTTATGTATACTGAGGCCTCTCCTTGAAAATTTCCTCTGATCTTCCTCTTTTAACATGCTCGGCAAGCTTTCATACTCTGTCCTTTGTTGAAATGCAGCGCTGAGGTCACCAAAGGTCAAGCTGTAATGAGAGTCACACAAGTGCTGACTTATTGTCATGAAAGAAATTATTCATTATATAAATAATGTGGAGATAACAATGGCTAAGTGTTATAATGGGAACCCAATGGCTATTTCAGTTTAGATCAGGTGTCTTCCAAATTTTGCTTTTATCTTTTGCACTAAATCCAAAAATAATAAATTGTATTGTATTGTAATATTTACTTTATATTATGTTTAAAGTGTATACTATTGTTTAAAAGTTTGGGGCCAGTAATATTTTTTTAATTGAAGAAATTAATACTGTTACTTAGCAAGGATGAATAATTGATCAAAATTGAAAGTAGTGATTTTTATTAAAAAAAGGAACGCAATGCTGTTCTTTTTCAACTTTCTATTCATCAACGATTCCTGAAATAAATGTATCAAGGTTTTCACAAAAATATTAAGCAGCTTTTTTCAACACTGACAGTAATAAGAAATATTTTCAACACCAAATCAGCATATTATGATGATTTCTGAAGATCATCTGACATAAGACTGGAGTGAGGGCCTGCTGGAAAATTCACTTCACATTAGGAATAAATTACGGTTTTAAAATATATTAAAACTAGACAACAGATTTCTAAATGTAATATTCACAATATAACTGTGACGATTAAGTTTTATTTTTAAATTAAAAAATATGCTTGCGGTGAGGCATATGAGACAGTTTAAAGGGGTCATCTGATGCGATTTAAATTTTTCCTTTGTCTTTGGAGTGTTAAAAGCTATTTGTGCATACAGAAGATCTGTAAAGTCACAAAGATTAAAGTCTCAAAACCAAAGATATATTATTTATCAAAGTTAAGAGTCAACCCACGCCTCACCCCCCCCCCACACTTTCACCATATACACGCGCGCCTGTTCTAACATGCCCCCACATATCTATGTCATTGTGTGGGAAGATTTGCATAACGCCGCTCCAAATGTTCATGCGAAGAAAGAAGGCGTAACTTTTATTATCGATGTTATATTGTTGCCGCCGCCGCCATGTCGTGAAGGCGCTGTGTGTTTCGTGTGAAAGCGAAACTACTTTGTTTGGCCGTCCAAAGACGGACGAGTATCGTGCTTCGTCTGTGCCTGGAGTGATTCAGGCTGGTAGCTGGAGGGAATACATCAACTTCGTCGTCTTCTGTAGATCGCGATCGGCTTAAAGCCGTGGAACGAAGTGGAGTCCGATGGACGAAGATGTGATGGCCGCAACGCCGCCGCCCAGCTCACTCTAGGCCTACGGCCCCGCTCACTCTAGCCGGTGTGTGTGACGATGTGTTTCATGGAAAAGCGAAACTACTTGTTTGGTATGACAAAAGAGGGACACGGACTAGAAATCAGTGTTGAGTTGTATTACAACACGTTCCCAGCATGTTATGGAGACTGATGTCCTGATCATGGTAGAGTAGACTCAATGCCGACTGTTCTGACTCACAAGTACTGTAAGTATGTTTTTATATTTAAAGAATTTGCCAATGACGATTCAAACGCGAGTTGAGCAGTGTAGAGTAGTGGGGTATAATTTTTGTTGTGTGTCATTCGCGACACAAATGCAAGAACATGGTTTTAAGTTTACGCTGGCGATGCGCAAATGCAAAAGCGTATAATAAAGGCAAGTATAAGTCATTATAATCCGTAATTATGTCAAAAATATGTTTTTGTCTTGTCGCTCCGGCCGGGACACGGCATTACAGTATGGTAAGGGGCTTAACATTTCTGTCACATGCTTGAGGTATCACAATGCACTGGATAGCTGGCCACTCAGAGCACACCTCGCTTTTCAGACCGTTCAGCTTTGTTAAAATCGACGCAAACGCGTTTCGAAGGCGGGCATAGAGGAGAAACAGTAATGTACATTATGTAAAAAATAATGTGTTTTTTTTACTTTAAACCGCATAAACACATTTCATTACACCAAATACACAAACTAATGTTCTTTTTAGCAACATCGTATGACCCCTTTAAAAAACATGAATAAAAAACTAACTGACTCTAAACTTATGAATGGTGGTGTTTTAACAATATTAAACTAATATTAAACTACCACTAACAGTTGTTCTACCCAATATTAAAGTACATTTAGATGTACCTAAACATATAAAAAAAATACATATTATTTCTTAATCTTGAGAACTATTTGTCATATAGAATAAATAATCTTGATTAATCTCATGATTTCCAATAAAACAGATTTTATTGCAAATGAGATTGATTAATCTCATGAGTACAATAAAACAGAAATTAAATAAAGCTTAGTGTTCCCTTTGTTAACCCCAGTTTGAAAACAACTGTTATGGAACTTAAAATGGGTTGTAACAAACCAACAGTTTCACAATGGACAATCTGTGAACAACAGGTGCAGATGCATCAGCCCAGGTTCTGAAAGATGCTTGTACAGACATTGTTAAAGAACATAAGTGCTTGTCTAGCTTCAGTGAACAGGGCTGCAATCGCAATCACTTCTGATGGAGAAAATTGAACATTTTCATAGTCTTGTAGAAGGAAGCTGAATCAAAATGTAATTGTAGAAGGACTATTAGTATTTCTGAAGTATGTTGAACTATTTCAATTTGCAGGATTGGTCTTTTATCTCTCCAAGACTGATTTGTGATGGTCAAGGCATTCAAAACACTTTGGGTACTCTGTCATTTCTCTGTTTCTTCTGCTTTACCTGTGACAACACTTTCCTTGCCACTCTGGGAGGTCAGAGGAAGCAGCACCATCAGCACTGCTGGCAGCCACAACGACAGGCCCGAAGAGAGAGAGGCAGGGCCATGAAAAATTCATCAGGCCTCTGCATGGCGGGGGGAGGGCAAAGGCAAGACTGGTGAGTGGGTTTAATTTTCCCAGGGAAGAGTGCTGCCGTGTCCAGTGCTCCAGTGCTGCTGTAATTAAAGGGATGAGGCCTGCGGAAATTGGCTTGGACCCCGCTGTAGAGCACCGACAACCCCGCCTGTCCGCGCTCTCGTCGGCCTATTCCAAAATCAATTATCTCCACGAAACAGCTGTAAGGCCCTCACCGCAGCCTCTTGCTCCTGAAGTGAGGAAGACATTTGAAATTCATTACCATATGAAGCAAAAGGTCTTTTACGTATTAAACAGCACTCGCCTTTTTATAAATTGTTTTTCCCCCTCGAACCTGATGACAATTTGACCACTTTCAGCCTCCTGGTGTGAAAACCAAGCAGCGAGGATTGATTGCACCATTTATAAGCAAACAAAGAGAGGGAGGGGGCATGTCAACACTCAGATGTGAAGTTTAGACTGAAGGCTGTCATCTGGTTTATCAGCTTCATACCACTTTTATGCTTTACAGTAGGTAAAAGTTTACTGACCTTGCTGTGCCAAAGAGCTCAACCTTCACATTGTGTTCCTCTGACAGATCTCCCGATAGCAGGAGGCAGTTTGAGCATTTTTCATGGTGAGGATTCTGAATCCACTGTTATCCTGCCACATCTAGGTGTGAGCTTACAATGTAGAAAAACAAGTTGGAGAAATGACACAGAAGAGGCTGCAGTAGGGAGAAAAAGATATGAAATGAAATATTAAACTGCACAGTGAGGTTCTGTCTGAAGCTAAAATAAAATAGGAAAACATCACATTGGTGTTTGCCTCTCATATTTTTATCCTCCAACCTCACTGTCCCCCATGCAAGACACTTCTAACAAGTCTTTTAATTACCGTCTCTTACACCAGCTTCTAGGTCACCATGTTCTGCTTGGCTAATGTAAATAATTCACCAGCGACCAACTGGGTACATTTCTGGACTGAAAAGAGCTGCCTGCCACACATGTCAATTCTCCAGGATCATACCAGCGTTGGCTCATCGTGGGCCAAACACGGAGCTATGAACAGCCAGTAGTCCCAGTGAGAACATTGGCCGTAGAGTGCATTGTGAGGGAATTCACTGAGGGATGTGCAGTGTCAGGGAGTGACTCATCGTGTCTGACTATTCCAGGACAAAGAGACGATAACAGACGACTCACAGGGGAGCTGTCTTCTCCCACTATTCACAGTCCACCGCACTCTCTGTACTCTAAAGTTGGTCGGGGGGGAGAGAGTTCGAGTCAGTGAATCACAATGTGTCACGGGGAAGTGTGTGTGTGTGTGTGTGTGTTGTGGGGGGGGGGGGTTAGATGGTGCAGATGTTTGGTGACCGCCAAAATGGGTGAAACTAGCTTGCCTAGTGGTAAGCGAAGGACATACCAAGGCAGAATTCCACTATTAACTCACGGTGGGATACGGATGATGCTGGAATCGGGACTCAAGTACTTGTTCATGTGGAAGGCAGGAGCGAGGTGTACGTGGTGCCACTGAGATCAGGATTAATGTGCCGTCAACTATGGGATGTCATGTCAACGATCACACACAACCTGCCTGAATTATTCAACTGCACTGAATGACATTAAATCTTAAGACAAAAATTAAATTTGCTGTTTAAACCCTCGCAGAAATGACAAAAAAAATACATTACACAAAGATAATACTTGCGATAAGAATCAAATAATTTAATGTTAATCAAATTTGGGTACCGAAACGATTGTTTTAGTACTTTTAAGGAAAACAATATCTGGAAAAATTTTAAATAAATATAAATTATAGTAAATTGAAAGCAATTCTCAGAAAATGTGTGTTTATAAATTTTTTTACGATTTAAAAATGATTGATAAAATATCGAAATGGAATAAATAATTATAATAATCGGCCTTAATTTTATCATAATAAAGTAACTCAAATCTAAAATGAAAAAAATGTGTTAATATTTTAATTTGAATATATTGACATGATATTTATTATATTATAAATGTCACTGCAAAAGGTCATAATGTTGTATCCTTTATACACATTGTCATATGACGTCTAACAAGCTGTTAACTCTAACAAAGGTGTGGTGATTTCGATCTAAAAAAGAAAAAGAGTCATTAGAAGAATTTGTTCGGGAATCAAACAATATTGGTTGTACTGTTGTACTGGTTGTACTAATGTTTTTGATTCACTAAAAAGAACCTGTTCACAAGAGTCAATCATTTGCAAATAAGACCACACTGGATATGCTGTACACAAGAAAAAAAGGTGTAGAAACAAATTTCACTCAGTAATTGCTTGTAAATTTCACAAACTATTACAAAAAAAAAGCAAGTAGTAACAGTGTAGGTTTAGGCTGTGTTGATTACAGTAGCAGCATTGCATCCCAGTTGAGTACTACAGGAAATTCTGTTTAGCATGAACTTTAGCATGGTAGCCTATTTTGTCAGCTTCGGTCGGAAATGCATTTCAGGGGTTTTTTTCCGCCAAGAAATTTTAGAATTCCAACCATACACAATACACACTGTTACTATTTGGGTTTAGTCTCTTTCAGCATGAGACCTGTTCTTAACCAGCTAGCGTAAACATATCAGCAGTCAACGCCCTGCAGCTGAGGCAAATAAGCCCCTAAAATAATTAGTCCTGAATGAGGCTCCTTTAGTAATGTTAATGATGCACTCATTGACCACAGTGTTATCTGTCTTATTAGAGGGGTGGCCTGGAGCTCTTGCCTGCAGGTGCCCTCTTGCTAAAGGAGATAGAAGGGAACAGAATCAAGAAAAACACCCTAAGTGCATTATTGGCTATCCTGTGTGACAAACTTTTCTAGAGTTATATGATTTCCTCGAGCGCTTATTCTCTGAGCATTGGATGAAGGTGAATGAGGCAACTCATTGCCTTTGTTTTGTGAGTCTGTGCATATGTTTGCTGGGCTCTTTTGTCCTGGCTGAGAACCCTGAGAGCCCTTGAGAAAATCCTCCACAGACGGAGCAAGAATAACTTCCCAGACATCAGTCCCATCATGCTTTGTGACAGACCGCCAAAATTAAAGTAAATGCAGACCATACCTTATTATGCTTGCACACAAATCATGAAAGATTAAACATTGTAGAAACAAATTGTTACCCGTTTAAAAAAAAGAATGTATTGAGTTTGTCACCAAAAATGAAAATTTGCTGAAAATGTACTCACCTTTAGGCAAACCAGGATGAGTTTGTTTCTTTATCGGAACAGATTTGGAGAAATTTAGCATTACATACTTGCTCACCAATAGAACCTCTGCAGTGAATGGGTGCCATCAGAAAGAGAGTTCAAACAGCTGATAAAAACATCACACTACTCCAGTCTCAAAATCAATCGTATGTCTTGTGAAGTGAAAAGTTGTGTTTTTGTAATAAATTGATCATTAACATCAAACTGCTGCTTCTCTGTAAAATACGAGTCGCATCTATAATATAGCATTTTTCCCCAGTGAAGTCATATCTGAATCAGGAGAGAAATATGCAAAGATCAAGCACAATTTAGAAACGAAAACAGTTCAAAAACAATTCAAACAAACAAATATGTCAATGGATTTGGGATATGAAGCAACAGGGGATGGACTTTTTCCACTGGAGGAAGTGTGATTATGGAATATGGATTATGGACTCATATTTTGTCCAGAAGTGACGGTTTAACATTGATGGATTTGTTTCTTACAAACACGCAGCTTTTCACATCACAAGACATTAATTAATGTATACTGGAATCGTGTGGATTACTTGCTGTTGGACTCTATTCAGACGACCCATGTGTCACTGCGAGGGATCCATTGGTGAGCAATTTTTCCAAATCTGCTCTGATGAACAAACTAATTTATCTACATCATGGGGTGAGGGTAAGTAAATTTTCAGCACAAAGAGTATCTTATTATAAAGAGTATCTGATCTCCATGCAACAAAGATGTATTGTTGGTGACATAGGCCTACTTTTCACGCGTCTGTATCTCAGGAAGGATGCAGAGAAATCTCTCCCTCAGTATCATGATGTAGCAGCTGATAACATTGCATTACAGCAGACAGCAGCCCTGAAAAACACATAGATTATGTGCAATATTAATCGGATTGCATTAGCAAGTGATCTTTTGAGCTCCTGTAGTCTCTAATGGAGTTTCCATGTTCTTCAGCGACATTGATAAGGGCAAGTAGCCTGAATGGGGGAGGAAAAGGTGATAAACATTCCAAATAACTCTGAGGAAGGTGCAATTTTGAAAATTTGGTTGAAACTGTATGTTTTTCCTCTCATCAGTGGTGTATTTTTTCTACCAACAGCTCTAGACATCAAGAAAAGATTTCTCCAGCAACAAACTCCCTTAGGGCTGGTCTCACCTGGATCTGCAGTGCAAGTGAAGCTGTTTATAAATAGTCAGGTATCCTGCAAGCTTTGACACATTCACATAAAAGTTTCATTTGGAGAGAGAAGCTGAGGTGAAGGATGTTGTGGAAAGGAGAAATTTCCAGGAAGCCAAGATCAAGTTTCTATGTAACACCAATATTTTATTACCTTGTTGTATAACTTATTATTAGTATAACTTATTTCAAAATAGATGGGACCAAGGACAGCATTCGTTTACATTAAAGGAAAGTAGGCTAAGGCATTTTAAACAAAATGCAGAAATGTGAAGCTAGTATTTTTCTTAAACATACATAGATTAAATATTCTGTCAAATATATTGTAATTATTTGAGCTGTAAAGCCGTCTAAAGCATTCTTTTTGAGACGGTACTTGTTTCTAGGTGGATAAACATCTGGCTTTTTAAGGTTTAAAAGGATAATTTGAAATGAAAAACCTGGCTTTATTTACTCACCCTCATGTCGATCCAAACCTGTATGACTTTTTCTTCTGTGAAAGACAAAAAAAGGCATTTTGAAAGTGTCTCAGTGTTTTTAGTCCAAACAGTGAAAGCCAATGAAGTCCAAAACAAAATCAGAATGCAGTGATTTTGACTGTATGTAAGAGCAGTGCTGGACCTTTGCAGGCTCAGTATGCCTTAAGAGTAACGCGGAGTTAGTAAATCTAGATTGACGTTTGTCACCATATGAATTAGGGTACACACGACCACAGAGCTACTTTTTAATTGGCATAGAACCCACATATACTGTTCAGTCACAAAAATAGGTGTAACGCCAGTTACTTGTTTTTCCCACTTTATGTGACTGACGAAGTCTCCGGTCTCGTAATGTATTGTGGTACCGACCTAACACACTGGACCAGTGCCAGATGGCTTGTCCTGGTGTGTGGGTATCGTGTGACCTGATCGTTACTGAGTTCTAGACTAAAACTTGCGAATGTGCTCCCCTACTCATCCACCATATCGCAAAAAAAAATGATTTAGTATTCATCAAAATGAATTAAAACAGTGTGTTCGAAAGTTGCCTAACACACGTCACGAATATTTGAATCACTAACACTGCAATCAATTAAACTCGAGTTAATAACTACCCCACAACGCGTATTCAATCTCTGTTTGGTATTTATATACCATGTCTTGCTCTGACCTGGCCCTCCGATCCAGTTTAAACCAATACTAATATTTTCGAAACAAATGCACTTTAGATAAATGTTAATACAAGTGTGCTTCATTTGTTGTTTTTTTTATGCTGAAGAGGTTTTCTTCTCCTCGCGTTTATACTGTACCGACGTGACATTGACTTTTCATGCAGCATGACGGTTTATTACATGACACTTTTTGTCGGTGAAAGG
This sequence comes from Sinocyclocheilus anophthalmus, assembly GCA_018155175.1. Taxonomy (NCBI): domain Eukaryota; kingdom Metazoa; phylum Chordata; class Actinopteri; order Cypriniformes; family Cyprinidae; genus Sinocyclocheilus; species Sinocyclocheilus anophthalmus. Next base: position 648,110 of record JADLZN010008622.1, read on the forward strand.
GTTTTAAATTAGCTACTAAATTAGAATTGTCCTATACTCTAAAAAGCAATCAAGCCCTACTCATATTTAAAAAGTAACGTAATGCATTACTTTCCATAAAAAAGTAACTAAGTAACGTAATTAGTTACTTTTTTAGGGAGTAACGCAATATTGTAATGCATTACTTTTAAAAGTAACTTTTCCCAACACTGTGTAAGAGACCCTGTCACCACAACTTAAATTAATGCATGACTGCAAGTTAAATTTTTTATTTGTTAATTTAATTAAACAAGGCAGTAGATGTTATATTGCAAACATTTATTTATTTACGTTATGTTAGTGTTTAATGATGGGTTTGACATTTCAAGAGTTTATTTTATTTTGCAGTTTTTTGTCGTTACCGTTGTGCTGAATAGTAGTGTTAGTGGTTAGGTTGTGGGTGTTAATCTAAACATTTGTTTTTGAAATGTGGACAAAAACAGCCGAAACATTTTTCAAAATAACTTCTGAGCAGAGAATCAAAACTATTTTCTTTAAGATTGTAGATGTATGAATAGTCCCTGCAGAAGAGGTTACAAACACGCTTCTTTTTTACTCTCAGTGTACAGCTAAATACCTTTGCTCACACAGCTGTTAGGCAGAAGTGTATATCTATTATGAATAGTGAAGTGAGATGTCACTTTCAGCCACACAAAGGTAATTCCTGTACCTCCCAATGAGAGCGGAAGAACAAGACAGTAATGATATTACCAATTAGCTGCACACGTCAAATGTCAGCGTCATGTTTCGTCGCTTTGTTTGTATGGTGCTAATAATGGGAGCATCTGCTCATGGTGCATTTCAACCTAGGTCTTTATCTCCTGCCAACAGCAGACTGAGTGAACCCGCTCAGTCTACTCGCTGCCTACATTCTATTGATTCTCCTAAAACCATCAACAATGGTATTTGTATGCCGGTTTATTCTGTAGTAACGTAGATATGCCAGGCAGAATTAAAGTGGGCCAAACAAACGCGGCAGGCGCTGGCTAATTGTGCTGTGAGATTGTGTGTGAGCGCGAGAGAAACAAATGAGAGGTTCAATTTGATATAACCCGCAGCTTTTCCGTCAGGCATCTTGCTAAGTACTTTCAAGTCTTTGTGAGGAAATAATTGATTTGTGGATGTGCCTCCGGGTGTGTGCGAAAAACATATTATGATATTTGTCAAATAATAGCAAATAATCACTTGCAGGGAGGGAGGGCTGGTTAATGGATTACTGAGTAATGGAGAAAAAGTGATTGACAGTTGGGTCAAATTGACAAATCATGTCTGTTTCATTACTTATTCTGCTGAGGTGAAATATGTGCTCAGTGCTGAATATTTATAGTCTCAGCTGCATTGAAAATTATGTGTGTATATTTGAGCAAAGTGCCTTCGAGAAATACAACTTTTGGTTCCCTCCACACACACACACACACACACACACACACACCACACACAGAAAATGTTCCATAAGCCGTGTTTTTTTTTTTTTCTTAAACTAGCAGCAGCTCATTTCTGGAGTCATACCTACAGTAATGATGTCGAGTCTAATCTGAACAGGGAGACAGCAGAAAGGATATTGAACAGTGGAAAGGTTAATCACCACTGCCTGGTTAGCCAGGGAAGACAAGCTAATTCCTCCGAAAGGCAAATGGCACACAGCTCTATCGGAGTGCAGATAAGCAGTGTTAATACACAGGCAGAATGGGGACTCAAGGGCTAAGGCTCTGTTATCGGCCAGCCCTAAGACGGAGCGACCTGGAAACAGCCCAGCCCCTGCCCTGAGCACAAAAAACCCCTCAGACAGCCTCTGAAGCAGAACTATCATGAAACCCTGACCTCCTAAAACCATCCCCCAGACTCATTTACAACACAGCTTCCACAAACCACAGCAGAATCCAACCCTCAGTTTTTCCCACCCAAGCGTAGACCCCCAAAACTAACCTATTAGGTGGCATAGCTAATTGGAAGATCAGGCAAAGGCATTAAAAGATAAGATACTCCGGCAGCTTGCCTGAAGTGTGGATCAGCACACCAATGGGAAACTAGCAGGTTTTGTGACACAATCGTTGTGTGAGCACAGCCCTGAAATTGTCCGGTTAACAATCTTGGAGTATGTTTTACAAATTGATACTGTTTCAGTTTTTCTAAAAAAAAATTTGCATTTAATTCAATGTGTCACTAGTAGTGTCTTTGTAATTATTTGTGAAATGTATTGCAAGTGTACGTTATTACATTTTTTTTTTTTTGTTAAAGTGGGGTCCCGGGGACTCCAGGGGGTTGCTAAGGGCGTTTTAGGTGGGTCCATGGAAATGTTTATGAAAATTTTAACGAAATAGATTTAACTAAAATAATGGAGTATATTATAATAAATAATTGTTTTAAACAAAAAACAAACCTTAACAAAATTCGATAAAATAAAGTAATTAATGAAATACTTTTATTAAAATAAAGGATCAAAATTGACACACACACACACACACACACACACACCATCACATTAGATTAGATCCAAATAAAAAGCAAAAAATGTATTAACAGATTATCATAAATTGATTATATTTAAAATTACAGATGATTATGGATTATTAATGATTAGATTATAACAAAAGGAATTAAATTAGTTAAGTCGATTAAATGAGTAAAACAAAACAACAAGCAAATAATAAATTAAATTATATAAAAAATAAATGAATAAGAAATTTATTAAAAGGAATAAAACTATTTGATTAAAAAGCTTAAAGGGGTCCTAATATGCTTTTTCACTTTTTCAACTTTAGTTAGTCTGCAATGTTGCTGTTTGATCATAAAAAAGATCTCCAAAGTTACAAAGCTCAAAGTCCACTACAAAAGGAGATATTTTATTTAACAGAAAACACTTTTCAAAAACTACAACAAACGACTAGTTTGGACTACAATGCATATTTTCCGGGATTTGTGATATCACAAGTACCGACGAATGGGACGAGACCTGGTTTGCGCTAGAGAAGGCAACGAGTGTTATCGCTATGTCTGAGACACGCTAGCTTTCCCAAGGCAGACGAACTTAGAGGGGTTACAATCATCCAGGTTTAAATCGTGCTCAAATCGATTTGATTTTGACGCAATATTTACACTGAAGCTGGCAGGCGGCTATAGTAAGGGATGACATTTCCAGACCAGGCGCAGAGTGCTGCCAATCACAACATACTCTGGCCCAGCTAACCAATCACAGCACATTTTTTATTTCAGAAGGCGGGCCTTCATTTGAGACAGGAACTATTCGAGCCGTTCATGCCAGACTGGGGAGAGAGGTGTTGTAATAATGTAAAATATGTGAAAAATAATGTGTTTTTCAAACAACCTAGTATGAGAGCCTGTTCTAGTACACCTCCAAAACAAAATCAAGACTTTGTAAAAGAGCACAATAGGACCCCTTTAAAAAATAATTAGTTTTTAGTAAATAAAATTATAATTAAAAATGAATGAATAAATAAACAAACAAACAAATAACTATAACAATACAATAATTAGTAGGAAAAACCTAATATAACGGAACAGAAACTCAAAATAACATTTTAGACATATTTATAACATTACTTTTGGACAGTATAAATGTGGTCTTGATGCAAAAACCTTTAAAAGATGTCTTTTTAGGATGGGGGGGGGGGTCCATGGCATTAAAAAGATTGAAAATCACTGCATTAATATGTGATTCTGCAGAATTCAAGGCTTAAAATTTGTCACAATCTCTGATTTTCCCTCTCCCCTCTTGAGGGAACACAAATACGCACATCGGAAACTCATCAGCCATTGTTTCTTAATGTGGTATGAAATCCCATTTTCTGGTGAATGCAAAGTCCTAACCTGCCACAGGATAAGCCTGGTTTTACATGTAGCTCTTTCATTCAGCATGTTACGGTGTCACCACGGAGGTAAACCCTGCACCCCTCCACAAAGTATCTGCTGTAAGATGCTTTTGCCTGCCTTAGTAATACAAAGTAGGCATATAAACATCACTTCATTATCAGGCAGCCACTCGGAGCAAAACTGAACAGGCTGAAGGATATCGCCATTATTAAATAGGCTTTTTCCAGCGGAACGTGAGAGATGGACAAGGTCCAATGGTTTGCGGTGGGAGTGTTAAACAATAAGGAGGCAGAGGAGTTTGTGAATAATGGATTACTACACAATGAGTGGCTAATTAGCATGAACTAGAAAATCTCAGTGAATGCGTTGAAGGCCAGATACTGTGTCTCAAAAGACTGATTTACCTTAACGGCTACTACTGACTCAATTAATAGGTGTAGTCCACCCAAAAATGAAAATTTGAGTCACCCTATCGATCCAAATCCAATGCTGTTATTCTTTTCTGTAGAACATAAAAGGAAAATCTTTAAAGAATCTTCATGCAGCTCTTTGCTATGACAGTTCATAGTAACGTGTCTGTTAAAATCAAAAAGTGGTCCCTTAGACCTTTTCAATTAATCATTTCGTACTAGCTCACAAAATCAAACTGAATGATTCATTCATGAATCAGATGGATTCACTTACATACAGAACTCACAGATCTGGAATAATGTTTTCAATTTCATTCTGTTCTTCACACAAAGCTGTATATGACTCATATGACTTCAGAAAACTTGGAATATAGCGCATGAGTCATATGAACTTTGTGCTTAAAGTAAATGCATAAAAATGGCTAAAAGTAGTAAGTTCCTCATCAACTATATTATATTATACTATATTATAAAATCTAGATTAGCAATAGTATTTTTGGATATTTTCAAGAATTTTTTTAAATACTTAAGGAAAATTCAAACTTTTATTCAACAATGACACAAAATTGATTTCTATTTAAAAGATTTCTATAAAAAAAAAATGCTGCTGTTTTAAACTTTTTTCCATCACAGAATCCAGAAAAAATTATCACTGTTTCCACAACAGTATTAAGCAGCACAACTGTTTTCAACATTGATAATAGTATGACAGTTTTTTGTTTCTTGATCACCAGATCAGCATATTAGAATGATTTCTGAAGGATCACATGACTGGAGAAATGGCTGCTAAACATCAGCAGGAACAGAAATTTTTATTTACTTTAACAGAAGCACTGCATAAACGTTCATGCAAGACTCTATGTTGACATGACAGTGCTCTTCTAAACAGTTCCAGTCTGTTCTCTCCTTAATTAGGGGAAGTAACTTCGGTTTGTCATCGGTAGAGCTGTGCCGGGGTGAGGGAGGGGAGGCGTGGGACGTTTCGCACAATCGCAGGGTCAATGAAGTTGTACTTCTCCCCTCTGAGCACCACTAATTTGCTGGAGGAAGTGCTGACAGGACCTTTCTGTGCCATGTTTTCCTTTCACGGCTCCACCTCTCTTTTTCTAGCAGACCTCCTGTTACAGATCTGGAGTGGTGGAAATCCAAAGGGGCCAGAGCATAGAGGGAAGGCCATTGGTAATGATCCACTTCACATGTGCGTTTATGAGCTGGGGGAAAAAAGTGGAAAAGAGAGAGCCGGAGAGAAAGGGCGAGAGCTGATTTTGGGACCCTGAGAAAGACGGGCTCAACAATGCCTGCCGGTGGAGAGCCGCATTTAAGGGCATTCTCCTGCAGAGCGCCGGCCCCTCGCTGCAATGGGCCACTTAACACAAGAGCACCTCTCTCACCTGCCAGGCAAACACTGCAGCCTCACTGTTTACCACCACCAACCCTCAAGCCCACTCTGGACTCATCTGCCCCAATTTAGCCACACTGAGGTGCTGCTAAATATTTGGCCCGCTCAAACAAAAGGATGACAAAAACAAGGGGCACAAAGGAGGTATGAAATAGGCATGAGTAATACGCAAATGGCACGGCCGTGTGCTTGAAGGTCTTAACAATACGCCATGATTCCGTCGCATAAAAAAACGAAGTCTGAAGTAAAATGAGCAATGGAAAGAAAATGTGTAAATGCGTTTAAGAAAAAAAAGCAGACTAGAACAGGTTCATGTGTGGTCAGAGGAAGTAACTAATACAAAGCAAACCACAGCTCACAAGAAAGACAACAGCACTCTGATACATCCAGAATACAAACAAAGACAAAAAGAAGCCATCTCTTTAAGATATTAAGAAATGCCTACTCCACCCTTTAGCCTCGTCTCCAACCCAGCTCTTTTTACCATTTGAACAATGACTTCCTGCTTCCAAATTAACCACCATTCTGACCCAAGAGGCCCCTGTCTCTATTGAGTGGCCCTCTAAGCCCCCCGAAAAGTTACCCCAATTTCCGCTTTTCTTTTGTGCCGTGTTTGGTCCGACTGAAAAGCTCAGTTAGGGCATTGTTGCAGTGCGGGACAGAGGGAGAGAGGGACATTGTATAACATGATCTCCTTTAAGGTGGTTCTGATTGTTGCGAGCAGCATGGGTCTGAACCCCAAGGACAGAGCCCAGGATATGACCCATAACTTTCCAAGGGAGAGGACTGCTTGGTAATGAGTACTTTCGCACAGGAAGCGGTTAAAACGCACATCTCTGGCTCTCCGTTCGCCCCTTCACGTCACTGTTTAAGGAATCTGAAATCAAGTGCCTTTGTGTAAATCATAACACAATCAGTGACAATTCAATTGTGGAAGGTGTCACGCATGCAATAATAAAGTTGGACTGATTGACTGATGGGGAATTTTACAGTTCATTATCCAATCAGGCGCCAGCATCGTGATGGGTGCTTGTCACTCGGGGAACTCTCCTGGCGGGGGCAGATGTCACTCTGATGCTGTTAAGATGACAAGCGCCAGAGGACAGTGCGGAGAGACTGACATTTTCTTTTCCCTCCCTCCGATGAATGGAGCGATGAAAGAAAAGGAAAAGCGAGTGGAACAAGAGGATGCTGCCATGTGACAAGCTCCACTCTGGCATTTGAATTAAACCTCAGACGGAGGAAAACAAGACAAAGAAAATAACACGCTCTGACAGCGTTATCGTTGTGTTTATACTCCTCTAGATATACGCTGAGCGGTGGCAGAATGAAAGCATTACAAGACTACATTATCCCACTATTGAAACACTCTTATCTCTGTTCTGTTGCAGCAGAATTGAGGGGAAAAATACGAGGATGAAGTGAACGAGTAGAAGTGACAGGTAAAAAATGAGCAGGAGAATGCGGAGGGAACGAGTCTAATCTTTCATACCTGAACGCGTTCGAAAAAAACAAACAGGTAAAACAAGAAAAGCAGAAAAAGAGGGAAAGCACAGCGCAATCTCTATCTACTCAGAGTGAGGCCCCCATTAACTTGACCGCATGCCCTTTGCACACAAAGGCTGCAGCCCTCAACTCCTCCCATCCAATTATGTGTGATTAGGCTGAGTGTGCTGTGTCAAGATGGAGGGTAACAATAAAGACATGCCACTCACTCTTTTGGGTCACTATGCTGTTCTGTTCACGTACTTGAGCTTGAAACGCTCATGTATGCACCACTGCAGTCACAACGTAGGCGCTTCATCAGAATGTAGCAGTCATCTCCGTCATGCTTTTTGCAGTTACCATGGGTGCGCTGTTTAACGGAGAGGGCCCTTGTGTTGATTCATTGGTGACTCAAACTGCAGAACTGAATGATGTTTTCAGAGACGGCGAAGGAGGGGAGTGCGCTCAATTAGCAGCCTCGTTAGAGGTAGTGATTAGCGAGGTCTCGGCTCTGAGAGAGGCCCCCTGGGGCAAGAGCAGGGCCACTGCCACTTCAGCGCTGTCACCGCAGGAACCCCCAGTGTGTCCCACAAACCCCAGATGATAACAGACAACTTTTGTTGCGCAACTGTTAATGGTAATTATCAAGGCATGGGCTGAAACGATACGCTAGCATTAACGACGGAGAAAACACAGCCATCATACGTTACTGGAGGGAAGAACGATTAGCCACCCGGGAAATTAGAGACTAGGAAATCAGAAGAAAATATCTATTTATCAGAAGAAGAAAAAAAAAATACACCCGATGAGAGTTTAAAAGAGTTTGTGATGGCGAGAAAATGTCTGTGATTCGGTACGGCCGTATAACTATTCTGAGAAAAAATGGGAGAGGGGGCTGACGGGGGGTGCGATATTAAAATTCATGACTCTCTCTGCCAGCATTTGTATAAGAAAAAGATTAAGAGGGGCCAGGGTGGAGAAAGAAGCAGCATTATCAGCTTCTCTGCTGCACCGAGCAGCCTGTCTCTCTGCGCTGAGACTCGGGGGTTAAGAGGATAACTGCCCTTCTGCTGGACACCACAGCTGCCTCTGCACTCATATCAAGCTCCATGCTCCAGACACATCACCTCATTCCCTGAGGATATAGAGTATTCCCTCAAGAATATGCATTCACACAAAACTGACAAAAAAGACAAGAAAAACAACAAACAAACAAACAAACAAACAAAAACAGTACCACCACAACAACATTAAAATGTGGTGTTGTGGATGTGACCTGATGGTTGGTATGCATGGTTTAAACAAAATAAATCAAAACAATTTATTTGTTTTTATTTGTGTTTGTTTGTTCCAACATGAACAGAGATCTATATATAAAAAAACTCAACAAAAAAATAAAACACAATACAAAAAAAAAAAAAAAAATTTAAATAAAAAAAACATTCAAAAACTTCTTATTTCTATACAGCGACATTAAAAATGGTGAAAATCCTTTAATGTGGAATTGATTTATGACTCAGTTTAATATTACCTTAATAAAACAAGTCAGGTCAGTCAATGTGTTTTTCCCACAGTGAATAATTGGGTGTGTGAAAGTAGGTTAATATGTGAGGGAATAAAAAAATAGTTGCTGAGAGTGAGCGGTCGGAAGGTCTGGATAGCGAACTCTGCAAAATGGAGTGTTACGGCAATTCTCCAGAGCTGGTGAGAGGTCTGCTCCATTAGTGCTGCAGTGTAATCCAAAGGCAAACCAGAATCAGATCCCATCTAACAGGCTCACCCCTTATTGCCGCCTGCTCTGTATGACAGCAGATAAGAGAGAACGATTCAATTCAGGGGATAACCCTCACCTGCCCATTCCAGACCGAATGGGTTATCTGGCTACTTTCACCTCGAAATACTGTCAGTGAGAGTAAGTTCCACTGTTTGTATGTGAAAGGTGGACAGAGTGAATAAATGCATGGATATGTGGAGAAGACTGAGAAAGAAAAATTATAAGAACATAAGAAATAAACAAACAAACAAAAAAAAAACACTAAAGAAAGAACAAACAAGCAGAAACAAAAATCAAAATAAAACTGGAACAAAACGAAACCTACAAACAAACAAAAAAACAAAAGCAAAAAATAAAAAGCAAACAAAAACAGAAAGAAAAAAAATAAATAAAAGCAAAGCAAACAAAATGTTTTGTTTTTGCATTTATTTGTGTTTGTTTCAACATAAAAAATAAACAAACAAAAAACAAAACATGAAAAAGAGAAAAAGGGGGGGGGGGGGGGGTTTGGGGGGAATAACAAACAACAAAACCAACAAAGGTGTGACAGTATAGTACTAGCTGACCGTGGTATAACCTCACCATAGCTACTCAAATCTGGGAAGACGTGAAGGTAACCTTACCAGGGTTTAATCCCAAGCTCTAATTGGAGTGAAACTCTACCTGTCTCCCTGATCCCGGGCTCAAATTGGAGGGTAACTCCACCTGACTTATTAATCCTGCATTCTAATTGGCTGGTAACCCTAGCTGGTGAACTAATGTGAATTTCTAAGTGCCACACATTGTGCCATGTGTCTCAAAAATATCTATCAGTGCTCTGACTGACGGTATTCTATGTCACTCCATTCAAAGGCCCTGATTTTCCCCACACTCTTTCACACCTTTACAAGTTCATACCTGTACTACAAACTCTTCATCTTGTTATGCCACTGATTTTAAACTAACAGCACTGATTGTTTCGTGTGGGAGTAGATACGTAGGTTGTATTTTAACAATTTTAACTAACTTAAAACGCATCGATGTCTTTGAATATAAAAGGTAAAGAAAAGTCACCTTGTGGACAGTTCTTTTTTGACGCTCATTAGGCTTGTAATTAATTTTGCAGCATGAGCACAAATTTTGACAAAAGGAGTAATTCTTTTTCAATGCAAAAAGTGTCAATCTATAAATGATTTTCTCTTTAACAAAAGAAAACAAACTGTTCTGCTTTTTATCTATAGCATATGTGCGGCTGGAGCGATTTGGGTTCATAGATTTAAGTGTGATATTCAAGTGCTGGAGAGAGTGCTGATGTCTCTCAGCAGATATACAGACAGATATTGACAATTTAACATAAAAAAAAAACATGACAGAATGACAGAGCAAAGAATTCCCCCAGGCCAGTCGATCCCCGTTACAACCCATAATAACATAATAATAATAATAATAAATTATTATTAGTAGTATTATTATTAATAATAATAATCATATTTACCACCACCATTTAGGTTAAGTATAAAATGCTCAAAATATCACATTTTCTTTATTATAAAAAAAGAAAAAAAAATACTGAATATAATAGAATAGATGTATTATATTAAAATATATTTTGCATTAAAACTTATATATGATATTTTAATAGATAATTTCAGAGATAGGTCTGTTTTTTTTATATAGAATTACACTAGAATTTCCAATTGTCTAATGGAGAGAAATAGATTTTTATGTTTTTCTTCTTGCACACTCTATTAGATTAAAGACAAACCCATTCAAAACATCTGAGTCAATCCTGCACTGATACATACTGATGTTCTGTCTTTAAGAGGATTGGGCAAATGTTTAACATTTCAGGTTTTAAAATGATTTTGTTAAAAATTACTGTAAATTTGCCATGAAATTTGACTGATGTTATTGTGGCTGTTTTTAATTAGAGGGAAGCTTAAGGTTAACAAACAAATATCCAAAAACAAAAACAGCTGTCTGGTGTGCCACGCACATCTGTTTCCTGACCAAAGAGATTAGAGTCTTCACCAGACACTCACATAACATTCAATACCTCACAGACTGTACCATAAACCCCAGCAATCAAAAAAACAATTCTTTTATGCCAGTCAAAATCATACAACATGATAACAGATTGCTCCTCCATCACACATGGCCGGTGCAAATTTCCATGTGAAAACAGTCAAAAACATAACGGATGTAATCATTGGCAGAAAAAAAAACACGCACATACAGATTCAATTTGCGATCTTGATTTTCAAGTGCAAAAATGAGAAATGAGTGACGAAAATTTGAACATGGCTTCTCCCTCTTCCACTCTCTCTGGCTATGTGCGTGTGTGCCTCTAAAAAGGGTTACAAATGAGACCAGCCCCCAGAGAGTATTCAATTTGGTCCTTATTTTCTCAGACAAATGTGTCGCTTTATCAAAGTGAATAGTCCAACCCAGGAAAGATAAACAATAATCTCATTCAGCGCTTAATGTTTTCCCCTTGCACTGCACCTAACTCAGCCCTCTCTTATCTCACAGCCAGGGTGCCAAGGGTCTTGGCGTAGATTAGCCAAAGGCATCAGACAGATAAGGACTATTAATCCAAATTGCATATGAAAAATATTAAAGCATTATGATGCATTAATCTAGTCATTGCATTATTTATCTTAATCGTTGAGTGGCAGTGTGTGAGCTACTCGGCACAATGAGAGAGGACACCTCATCGTGTGATGGGTTTGAGAGGAATTAAACCACCCGTATCAAAGACCTCCGGCGATATTAGCACCCGCTTTCATTCCCAGCCCCGTTCCGGGTGTTTCCAAACATATTAAACTACTGTACGTTACATGTAAGGGATGACAAGTTGAAGAACACATCATTAAATGCATCTGTCTGTCAGTACCCCCCGTACCAAGCGATCGGCCCCTCGTCTAGGGGGGATTCTCAGCAGGGTAGGGGAGGAACTGTCAGGTCATCTCTGATGTCTGCCACGCTGGCCGCACATCTCCCCATAATCTGCCCTAATCTCTCGCCCGCTCACCTAATCAGAGCAATGAAACCTGAGTGATCGGCCGGAACAATGGGCGAGAAGAGCATTTGCTAAATTACTCTGCTAAAATCATATGGTGCTGCTTATTCAGACACTTATTCCAGTCAGTTATGTTACCAGTTGATGCTCTAACCCATTAGGTGTTTATGGGTATGTTTGCTCTTCTGGAACTAATGGGGTTGACAGGGTTTTTTCATTCACTGTCACTGAATAGATTATAATCTTGTGATCTGCATTTCTGGTGAGCTCTGCTTTGTTTACATCTCAACCATGACTTGGGTATTGGGTTTTAGTCCTTTCTCAAGCAAATCGATTTGACAATGAATATGATATTTAATTTCCATCCCATTAAAGGAATTTTCTGGGTTCAGCTCAAATCATCAGAATTTGTGACAATTTTGATAAAAATATTTTTTTCTCTTGTGTTTTTTTTAAGGTCATTTGAGTTTTTTTCTGCATTAAAATGACATTTTACAATTTAATTTTATAATTTAAGGTCATTTGAGAGTTTTAGGCATTTGAGAGTTTTAAGAGTTAGGCATTATAAAGGCAATGAAGTTGTAAAATTGCATATAACAAAAATATATTGGATATTGCATAATACAACTGTATACTTTTACACTAAAATCATGTTAACTACAGTGTTGTTTATGTTTCATGGATTTACGATTTAGTTTTTGTGTTGTTTATGGATTGGCCCCATTCACTTCCATTGCAAGTCCCTCACTCTACACTCAAAAATAAATGTTCCAAAAGAGGTGTTTTGCAGTAATGCCATAAAATAACAATTTTGGGTTATCTGAATAACCTTTCAGTGAACAGTTCTTAAAAAGAATGATAATTTTTCTTAGTGCAAAGGACATTGTTTTAATATGAAGAACCTTTTTGCACTATAAAGAGCTCTTTGCGTTATTCATGGAACCAGTAAAGAACATTTATTTTTAAGAATGTAACCTAGATTATTTTTAGTTTTTTCTAGTGCTGTTGATTGAGCTTAACTTCTATTGAACCCAGACTATTCCTTTAAGGAATTTCCTCAAAAAAAAATACAGCTTGCATTTTCCAGAGGCAGCTCATGTGTCTAAAATGCTCTAGTATAGTTTTCCACTTTCACATGTATTTGGAGCACCACAACAATAGTGGGTTTTCACAGGAAAGCCAAGGCTGTGTAGTTACACTGAGCGGAGTGTTTCAAAATGTCCTTTGCATTAAAGAAACAAAAAATTACTCATACGCCAGATCATCTAAACCCTTGAACAGATGGAAGGTATAAAATGTATGTGTGCATGTGTGAGAAGAAAACTACTTCCTCCCACTCACTCCTGTTTCCTTTTGGCACTGCATCATCATCATATTTTGCCACCATTGCCGGCGGTTCTTCCCTGACGACTGATGCATGAAGATGTTTAAAACAATGAAATAATGCTGTCACATCAGACCAGAAGGGAAATAACGTGATGCAATATCCTTTGTTACGGGGACCATCTGATAACTGTCATTCTCAGGTGCTACATGGGGGCGAAGTTGCCCCCGGGCACCGACGGGGTGGCAGAAATGCGCTTCCCTATGGCTTTTGCCCAATGTCACCACATGTGTCACATAATCAGAGCGTCACAGCATCAAAACCGACAGCAAGGCCCCTTTTCCCTCACAAATGTTCCCAAGCCACCTGCATGTTAATCATTGTCCTTCGTATTTCAACCCGTCTCAATCTAAATCGTGCTTACTCTAAACCATCACAGTTCCTCACTGAGTAAAGGGAATTTGAACATCACCCCTGAACTCTCGGAGAGGAAGCTGTGATCACACTGCCGGGCTCTGATTAATAATCACTCGTTATTCACACTCACTACACTAAAATTATGCCTGGGGGAAATAATATTTCTGCCCACTGCAGGGTGCCCCGACCAGCCCCCCCTTCAGCCAATCATGCTGCAAACTTACGGCCCCCTCAAACGACATGCTCCGACGGTGCTCCTAATCTGCAAAGACAACAATGGAAACTAATTACACGTTTACGTCTTCAATCTCTGCTCTGAGTGTAAATACATGACAAGGAGGGAGTGGAGGAAGAGGAGGAGCACTGCTCAACAGTTCAAAGTCAAAAGCTCTCTGAAGGACACAATGAAACACTTAAACACAGATCCTCAAGTCAAACATATTTTTTCACCCACTCAAATTCAGCTCAGTGCAGCAGTACATATTCAGATGCTCCGATAGGATTGTTCATCTGGCTTGAACTGTATCGGTGTCGGTGAGGAAAAAACGGTCACAAATCCTGACAATCTGGAGGTGCTTTTCTGTCCTTATGTTCTTTTTTTCTTACATTCTAATCATTAAGTCACATCCGTCAATAGCTTTATTATCTGCTTGCCTGCGAGCCTCTATCTTGCTATCGCCCTGTAGAGTAATTGCATTGTGACAGGGGATGATGGGGACTGAAGAGCCTTTCATTTGCAGGTTGGCGTTTATCAGTCAGAGCCATCACACGGGGCTGTCACTGCCATCGGCTCGCTCGGCCTGTCTGATGTCCTTCATGTAACTTTGCACGACAGCAATTTTTTCATTTTGGCCTCTTTATCCTGGTGTTTATAAAGGTGTGTGTTTGGGCGGGGGACGGAATTCAAGAAGGATCCTGGATTAATATCAACATAATTAAAGACATTAAAAAGTCTGAGACCAGTAGAGATGCATTTTTTCAGTTGAATACAGTTTTTTTCCCTTTACAAATGATACAATTAACATCAATTTCAATAAAAATGTGAATAGAAAAATGAATGCTAATATATTAATATTTAATATGTGCATGAACCCTGTATGTTTGTGTTGATCATGTTCTTCAGCATGATTTGAGAATAATCCAAAGGGCATCTTGTGCTTCAACGGAAGAAAATCACAACTTTAACCTAGCTTAATATTTCTTATTCATTTTACACAATAATTCGATTTTTAAATGCAGCAACCAGTGGGTCCCCAACAGCTGGTCGTCATTGACTTCCTTAAAGCGGAAAAACAACTATAGAAGTCAATAGGAAACCAGGAACTGTTTGGTTACCCACATTCTTCAAAATATCTTCTTTTGTGCTCAACAGAAAAAAGAAACTTATACAGGTTTGGAACAACTTGTGGGTGAGCAAATGATGACAGAATTTTCATGTTTGTGTGAAATATCCCTTTAGGTGAATTTTCAATGTGCTATCAGAGTTTTGGACCCAACTGCACTATACAAAATTTCTAAATTGCCTTTATAAAGCAAAACAAAAAAAGTCTACAGGAGTTTTTACTCCCTCTTTCTCATCTGGAATGGACCGATTGTTACGTGTACAGGCACTCATGAAGACTGGAAATTAAAAAGTAAATGTGTCAATCAATAGCTCTGGCACAATCGTGACACAGTCCTCCTCAGCAAAACGTTGATCTGAGTGCCTCGGAATAGAAATCATTGATTTATGGTCTTCCATCACTTTGTCCCTCTTCCCCTAGTAAATCCTCTCTACATTCCACTCTCTCCTTTGTATTCATGCCCTTTAACGGTGCCCAGGTTCAAAAGAATTAACCTTGATTGGGATAATTGAGCCCAGGCCAAATTGGATTGATTGTGTTTTATGAACCTATTCTCTTCTTCTCAGTCGCTAGTCCCCCCTCCTTCCCTTCTCGTCTCTCATTCACTGACAATTTACCTCGCCCTTTTTCTAGGTGTCATCATCACAGCCAAGATTTCATCTTTGTCCTTTTCTGTTCTTTTACTATGATTTGAACAATTCAATGCCAAAGCAGCCACTGTAAGACAGACATTGTGAGATTGCTATAGCGCAGGACTTTGCTTTTGTACAGGACATTCTGGACAAATGTTGAATGACAGCTATCTATATGTCTTCACCCTCTCTGAAGGAATAGCCATGTTACAAAAGCTCAACACCACTCCTGGAGCAACAATGCTGGACTGACCTTCAGCTGGTAGTATAGAAATGGGAATGGTGAACAATTTAATGGTTCAGGTTATTCAATGGCTTAATCAAGGCTTCTTTTAGCATTTTGAAGTAATAAATATTTGTGAAAAAGAAATGCTATTCCATTGCCAAATTATCAAATGATTTCCTCAAATTCAAAAACAATTATTGCAAAAGATGTCTTTACACAGACTTAATTACTATCCTATTCTGTCTTTTTAGAGGCGAGATAAATGCAATCAAATAACTGCACTTGTTGGTAAACTAAACAGCAATACTAAACAAATTAAAGCGTGCTAAAATAATTCATTAGCTACTATTTGTAAAATACTGCCGCAAAATACATAATGCATATCTTTATACACTGTCATATCAACAACCCGTCAGTAACTACTGATTTAATTCTCAAAGTTAAGCTGTAAGCTGTATGATTCACCAAAAAAAAAAATGGTTCATATGATTTATTCATTCAGGAATCAGACTACACTAGTTGCACTGCATGGGGTTTTGATTCACTAAAAAGAATCGGTTTATTAGAATCATTCGTTTGGGATTGAACAACACCAGTTATGCTGCATGGGGTTGATTCACCAACAAGAACCAATTTATAAGTTATTCATTTAGGAATTGGACTTCACTAATTGCATTTATTGAATTCACTATAAAGAGTCGACACAGAGTCATTCGTTCGGGAATTGGACTACACTACTGGTTGCACTGTATAAGTTTGATTTACTAAAATAACTGATTCATAAGAGTCATTTGTTAGTAAATTGGACAACACTGACTGAGCTGTACGTTTTGAATTCACTAAAAACAAACAGATTCATAAAAGTAATTCTTTCAGAAATACGAGTCATTTGGGAATCAGACTACAGTTTGATTCAGTAAATTCATAAGAGAGATTTTTTTTGTGAATCGGACTTCACTAGTTGTGCAGTATGGGTTGGATTCAATTAAAAGGGCCAATTCATAAGAGTCATTTTTTGGGGGGAAATGGACTACATTAGTCCCATTGTGTGTTTTGAGTTCACTAAAAAGAACCAATTCATAAAATTAATTTGTTCGGCAGTCAGACATCAATGGTTGTGCTGTTGTGTGTTATGGATTTATAGCAGTTGTGGTATTGCATGGCTGACGAATAAGTAATGAGTCATTCAGTTCCAGTGTGTTTATTACTATTATTACTTTTTTTTAAAAATGGAATCGATTCTGAATAAGAACGTGTTCTCGATTCCCTATCTTAATCAATACCCAATGCAGTCCACTCGCTGGAGAAAGAAACGTTCTCATAGCTTTCTCAACTTTCATACAGTTTGAGTCGTGAGGGACAAAATAAGAATTTCCTCATGACGACACATGGCAGACTGTGTGAGTGTGTATACCCATAAGTGGCTGGGCCACACTGAAAAGTAAAGGAAGCAGGCAGTCAATATCATAAGCGGCTTACAAGCAGGCGTCCACTGCCTCTCACAACAGATAGAGAGAGTCTTGTATAGCAGCCCTCTCTGTCAGCTCAAGATTAGTGGCAGCGAGAGGGATTTCATCACCTTTATTCAGAGCGGAAAAAGGAAGGGAAGATTGCTACTCTGGAAATGTGCATGCACAAACTACTGTAACCATCCCTCCTTCCCCCCTTTCTGAAAAAAAATTGCTCTATCCGTTCTCCACAGAGGCCCATGATTGCTCCACACTTCACTGGACTTGAGAGGCAAAGCCGGAAGGACAATAAGCCACAGCAGATACATTAAAGGCCCTCTAACACTGTCCAGGTTACTGACGGATGAGTTTCTGATAGCGGAGAGAGGGAACAGGTGAGGAGCTCTGCGCTGAATGTGTGCGATTACAGAACCTCATGAACCTGCACAGCCTCACACAAAGCTCAGAGAGGTCTGTAGGGTCCCTGATTATGGAGGAGCTTTCGGCAGAGCAATATACAGTATCTCCAGCACGCCATATTCAAATGAGGAGTCTAATGGAGCAAAAAAGTGGGTGGGAAGTGGTTAAGAAATAAATAAGTGATGCAGGTGTTGGGAATGTAAATGCATTGAGGAAAAAAGTAAGCTAAGCTTCAGTCAGCCAGTCTGCTTGGCAAAGCACATCCTTACATAGAGGTAGGCTAAAATCATTTCAGCTTCAATAAACTAACCTCCCCCCTTCCCCGTCGCACACGCACCCTCTCAGAGGAGCCGAGGGGAGATCGTTCACATCAGCTTAGGTCAAGGTTTTTGAAGCTGTGCGGAGTGTCAGAGACCTCAGGGGCTCAATCGACGAACATATCCCACAGTTCTCTCAGAGACGGACAGACAGGCCCATCTCTACTTCCTCTAGAGTCAAAGTGGACTTTACTTAACTTAATTTTACTGGTTGACCTAGCAGACCTGCAAGGTTTGAATCAGAACGTCTCCGGGCACTCATTTAGCAGAGCTAATCTTCTTAAAAGGTCAGACAAAGAATCGTTTCTCAAAGTGTTTTGAGATGGCACAGTGCACATTCACTGTCTGCCGGAAGAAACACGCTAAAGCAAATCAGCCGGCAGTGCAGCTGTACTCACCTCTTCAAACATCACAGTAACCACATATTTTCAGTCCTGTCTGACTTGACCTTGTCCAGATTTTTCTAAGCGCTGATGACTGCCTTTATGATCTAAAGCTCTCTTTTTGTATGAAAAAGCCGGCCTTTGGATGACAGGGGAGGCAAAGATCAGAATATTGAAAGAAATGTGTTACTCTAGTTGGACTCATCATGAATTGTCTCTCCCATTCTCTTGATCTTTTACATTCTCTACTGTTTCTTTCAGGTTAATTGCCTGTTAACCCTCCACTTACAGTAATTACTGGCCCCAATTACCATCTGACAGAAGTGCAGGACGACTGGGAGAGAATATATTTTTTTCCCCCTTATTTTTGATTACTTTCATCTAATATCTCTAGTTTGTACAGACATATATTTAGGATAATTAAATTTACCATTTTTAAGGAAGGGACATTCATCTGTTTGACACCAAAGTTACAAATATCTTCCAAATTGAAAAAAATAAGTCAGTATACAACACTGGTTCTCATTAAAATACCCCTGCTTCCAAATTTAGGGGAATAACAGCATTTATAAAAAATAAAGGCTCTTAAATGGTTCTTTGTTGAGGTTCCATGAAAAACCTCTAATATCCACTTTTTTTCATCCTACAAAATGTTCTTTGTACACTATAAAGGTTCCAAAAGTTTTTTTTTTTTTGTCAGCTATGCCACATTCTTAAAACATAAAAATTGTAAAACGGGGGTTTCGCAGCAATGCTACAGAAGAATCATTTTGGGTTCCAAATAGAACCTGTCCGTGAACAGTTAAAAGAACAAAATTTCTTCTCTATTTTAATAATCTAACCTTTTCCACTATAAAGAACCTTCTATACAATGGAAAAGTTCCATAGATGTTAAAGGTCTTCATGAACGATAACCGCCAATCCTATACTTTAAGAGTGCATAGAAAAAAAAAAAAACTTTTAAAATTTTTAGGGTTCTCAAAAGAACCGTTTTTTTTCTTAGTGTGAAGAAGATTTCAATAATAACCTTTTCCACTCTAAAGAACCTTTTATGTTACGGAAAGGTTCCATGGATGCTTATGAAACCATAGATGCCAATAAAGAACCTTTATTTTTAATAGTGAAAAGTGGTTCTTTAGATGACAAAAAGGGACTTTTTTAAGGTTTAGGTTCTTTGTGGAACCAAAAAAGGTTCTTTGTGGCATCTTTATGTTTAAGAGTGTATAGCAGCATACATCCTGTTCAGTGTACATTCTGTATACGTTTTTCCTTTTCACAGTGATTTGCAATAAAGGTTAATGTACATCAACAGTATTTAAAACAGGATAATGTAACTCTCCAAACGAGAGCAGGCATGCACACTTCTTTAGCCTTGCTCGGTTGTTACACAGTACATATAAGTGCAGAAAACCAAACAAGAGCTGAAGAGTCGACAACCCATTTTTTCTTCAATGGTTAAAATGGATCACGAACAAGCAGCTACAAAAACACAACGAAAGTCTGAGATAAGCCCAAGTGTTTGGTTTGACATTAAATAGAACTTACAGAGGACATGATGTTTTAAATGAAAACATAACTGCTTTTTTGAATATTTTATCTGCAGAAATGATTTTGTCAAGAGTGCTGAAATGGCTCCCAGGGACCCTCGAGCACTTTGCATTTTCCTGCCTTTTCTTTCCAGCTATTCCCCACAGACGCTTCTTCGTCACTGCCTGGCAGATCCAACATTCACAATTTTCCACCTCCATACACCCCTAATTACAGGAGACACAACTGGCACAAAAACTTGCAAGACTGTAAGTGTAGCTAACTTGCAGTGTAACAGTTGTCACTGATATAAGAATGATGTCTTTAAACAATCACAGAATTTGGTGGAATACTGAGAAACACTTTACAATAAGGTTCAATTCATTAACATTAGTTAATAAGCGAAGTAACAATTAACATTTTTACAGTATTGAATGTTGTTTAATGTTTAATTATATACAAATATTTTTCATTCATAACTCATTTTCATAGTTATTTATGTCATTTGAAATGTTAGTATATATATGGGGTAGTGTATATAGCCTATATATATATATATATATTATATTATATAAACAGTTAACATATAATAAAATGATGTTTTATTGTTAGTTAAAGATACCAAATGCATTAAATGATAATAAAGAATTGAACCTTACTTTAAATTGTCAGTTTGTGTGTTAAAAAGCATTAACAATTAAGTGTTTAGACATTGTTAAGAGAAATCACACAAAACCTCATTTCTATTTACATTTTCCAAAACAAGAGCTCATTTAGTAGGCAAAAATAGTCTTAAAATAACTTAAAATGAATGTTTACTGTTTTCAACATAAAGGTTTACTTCCAAATAGCCAGAAAGCAGCATTGCACACAGTTGAGACGTCTTGTGTATAAACCTGTTTTTTTGGCATCAGTATGTCAAAACTGTACTTTTACTTTGGCAAGATGAGCGAAAGGAAACATAAAAGGATTCCTGAGACCATTTACAACTACAAATGGTCAGAATTTTGCAAAGCCACTCAAAACAAGGTCATGAGAGCTGGCATGTGAAAATACCTTCAGCTGATTTCAACTATGGCTAAGGGCTATGTTCAATCTGCTCTTTTCCTTCTCATCTTGCTGAACTAATCATAGAATGACAGGACGCAATCTAAAATATTATCTTATGAAATGAAACGAACATGAGAGTGCCATTTTTAGATCTGAATTTAATTTGTAACACATTTCCATGATTTCACAGCTCCCATATTCTTCCTTACTACTTTGATTTGGCGTTCTAACAAAAATGCTCAGAGAACGGTCATGTGCTCCACTCAAGGTTAATGGATCTGCAGCTGTACAGGCAATCTACAGAGAGAAAGATGACCTCTTGTATTATGAAAGGTTTATTGCTTTGCGAGATCTAACGTTGCCTATTTGGTTCAGTCTAGCTACTGGCATTCACCTTTTGGCCTATTGTGACATGCAGCTGCAGGAAAGGACAGTGTCTATATGTACACTGTTCAGCAGAGCCCATTGCAATGAAAAGCCTGTTATCAAATGCTTTACCCAGCTATTTTTTTACCCTCTTTGCTGAGTATTTCTGATTTCAACATCTTTTCAACAAAAAGCATCATACTGCTACATTTACTACTTTATTCAGATTTTTATACAGTGCAAAAGTCCACATGCTTTGAGGCATTCAGTAAGGTTGTGTTAGAGGGGAGCACGAATGACCACATAAATATCCATAAAACACACCCACACACACACACACACACCCACACACACACAACTCTCTCTCTCCTCTCTCTACACCACACAGCACGGTGGATATCTGCAATCGCATCCAACTGTTCGCATTCCCTCCCACCCTGTTAAACGCATTCTCAGGGAGGGAATATGACAACCAAACACACCCCCCGAAATCACTTCCACCAGTAAATTTACCTGCGTCGATTACATCTGAACCCTTTTCACCCTGCTGTTCCGTACCCACTTACAACCCATCTCTGAGACGCTGCACCACCTCGGGGATTGGATGTCAAACACAACGTTTGAATTCAGATAGAGCTACGCAAAATCTCTTAGCTCTGTTTGTGTGGGTCTGCTTGTCGTTTCCTCTCATCTCATGACCCTGGGAATTTTTCAGCCATTTTGGGTATGTGCTGCCAACCCATGAATTTTATGGCTTGAGTATTTCAGGCTCACATATTTACAGAAGGTTCCCTACATGGTAAACAATTGTTTTAAACAATATACTTTTATATGTTTTATATTTTAATTTTTAAACAATAATATACAATATAATAATTAAACAACTAAATAAATAACAAACTAGATCTGATCAAACGTGTACGTATTACGATTTGCTCCAAAGAATATGTTTGAATTCAGGGTTATTACCCTCATTGCAAATCGATTTTTTCTTTCCCCGTTTTAATGAAACAAACCTGCTTAAAACAAAAGAACAAAATCATGATATGAGAAAAAACAACTTAAGTCACGAAAAGCTTCGGAAAACCATAACTTTTTATATAAATCATATAAATCATGATATGTAATATTAGAATATATAAGCGGACCAAATAAGATTTATTTTTAATGCACGGTGCCAAAAGTCAAGTAAATTTGTTTTAGAAACAAATTTACATTCTTCTATAACATAATTTTCTTGTCTTTTTTGTCTTTTATGGTGTAAACACCCCTGCTTAAAACAAGGAAAAATAATTTGACAATGATATGAGAAAAATAAACTTAATTCAAGACATATTTTCTGAAAATTGTAAGCAATTTTGCTTCAAGTAAATTGATCTTGCTAAACAAGGCAAAAATACTGATTAAAACAATTTTTTTGCACGTCAAATCTACCATCTCAGACTTCAAGCAGTCATTATTGTTTAAACAAAACAATTAAGATTCTCCACATCTCTATTCTTTCTCACTATCCATCTCTCTGTATTTTCACACACACACTCTCTCCTCTGCATTGCTAAAGTGCTGCATTAATCATCTTAAGTCTCTGGTCAATATGCAGGCGAAGAGCAAAGCAGCTCAGCTCTCTGCTTATTTAACGGCTCAGTGCTTTTCCACCTCTGTGGATTAGAGAAGAACGACCTGCATTTACACATTTATTCACTCCACAGAGACCTGCTCATCTTCCACTCTTCCCTATCAGAGAGAGAGAGAGAGAGAGAGTGACCTCACTGGCCATCAACTTACTGTGCAAAACACAGTGTTCTCCAGCTTGGCTGCCTGTGTGCATACTCCAGTGATACCGCTGGAGAACTCGATGGATTGAAACCACACAGTGGATTAAATTGCTCTGTTATGAAATTGCCCTAAAAGTGATAAGATGAACAGACACAAGGGGAACAGCCTTTAAACATAATGGCAGCTTGACAGACAGCGCAGCACTTAAATTTTAAGAGGCACTTAGGAGCAATAATTGAGTAATGTCTTCACACGCCGTCTTTTTGAAGGGCTCGTCGTAGCTTTGACAGAACACAGAACTTTAAAAAAAAAGTGATGGTCATTGTTTTAATGTGTTATTTTTGCCAATCCTTTTGCGATTAGCTTGGTTCAGCCCGTCTTCGTTAACTGAAATGTGCTCTTAAAACTCTTGGAAGTAACAGGGCGAGGGTTCAGGTGTGTCTACTTTACGCTGGTGCAAATTAGGGGCATATGCCAGGCCTGCATTTGACCCACATTTTGCCCGCACTGCGTCCTGTGCAATTCTAACCATCAGAAATGGGGCACCGAGGATGCTTGTTAGACGGCATGCTGGGCACAGCAAAGAGCCCCGGTCTGAATGGTGGGGTCAGCGGCTGGGCCTGTTTCTTTATGAAGGCCTGCTGTGGAGGGAGGAATGAATGGAGAGCAATGGAGGAAAGCATGACGCACAGAGCAAAAGAGGCCCAATAAGCAGTGCATGGTGACAAGGGGGTCTTGTCAAAGGCCATTTCAGTTAACGGCCTCCCAAACTCACAATGCCCGTGCTTTCACAATCCACACAGCCAAGTGAATGGGATCGACCGGCTGATAGGAGGTCATGGCGTAATTACGATCCCATTTTTACCTGCAGGGATTTTTATCCTCAGGTGGAGCTCGGCCACGATCGCTAGTGTAAAATGGCCCCTGTTGAATAATGAACAATATGGGCGAATTAAAACCCCATTACATGCATGTAATATTCAGAGGCTCTAATTCAGCCTTTTAAGAGGCCGCCCTGGACGCTTGCAGGATGCCCCGCAGCAAGCGCAATCTGTGCAGTAAGAACACCGGCTCGAAACGGTCCCAGAGTCTCCAAACGCATCAAGCGGGGACTTGCTGTGCATGCAAAAGTGACGAGAGGAACCAACTCTGGTTTTTAATCTTTCCATGAGCCTCTTACTCTAATTTGGGCTGTTTTGGTGCACCTCTAAATGATAAGTGATAATACAATAACCTAATGGGTGCTCGTTTACTACGATGACCTATATTAACATAGCAATGAGACGCTATGACAGGGCTTTTCCTGTAATGAGAAGCTTGAGAGTTTTGGGGAGAGCTTTGTTAAATCCTGTCCCATTACAATATGAAATTAATCACAAAAGAGCAATTATATCAATATGGTCTTTTGTCATTAGAGAGGCCACACCTGCCACAAGCCGTCGGGGTGACCTGGGTAATGGCGTACGGAAATGCACCAGTCATCCATCACCAAAATTACGTGGGCTTGACCCCTCACAATGGGCAGCGACAATGCAAGCGTAATCTCTTAATCCGGAATCCTGATTGGGAACACCTTTCAGTTATGATTGCATTATGATGGACAGCCAAGCTTGTGGATACAGAGAGAGTGCGAAGACATCGAAATACGAGAGGGGAATCATTCTCCTTATCCGTCTATCCCAACCGAGCTCCCTGGACCAATCAGAAATGATTAGAGAATTATATTGACATCCTTCCACCAACCAGGTCCAGTATCAGTGCTCTGAGCCCTACTCGACTATCATATCCCTGAGCCAAAATCACTGGCTAAAGCCAAGCACACCTTCCACTCCAATTAAGACCTGCATCCAATCATCAGAGCTCCATTCTTAATCTCATAATACCACACTCACACAGCACAGGCACAGATAAAACCGCCACAGGTGCATCTGAGGGAAGAGGACAGAGGAAAAAAGGGGAGATGGAGATTTTTGAAGGTGACAAAGTTCAGGGATTAAAGCAAGAAAGAGAAGCATTTCTGTCCATGGAAAAGAGAGAAAGGTAACAGGTGGAATGGTGATGGGGACTGCGAGAGGATGCTAGCAGTTATGAATCCCCTCTTGAGTGCTGTGTGAACAGGACTGAGAGTAGACACTCTGGCTTGATTTATTCCCGCTACTTTTCATATGCATTAACACCTTAGTCATCTGTTTATTACACTTGCCTGCCACGGTCCCCACAGTACACTGGGGGGGGGGGGGAAATCAGCTCCGAAATTGCCTGTAAATTTCACAAATAAAGAAACATCATGTAACACTGAATAATGTGAAATTTTAGAAAGACTGAAATTTATTTTTTATATAATACATCAGCATTTATTCACCCTCATGTTGTTCCCAACCTGTAAGACTTTCTTCTTCTGAGTAGCACAAAAGAAGGCTGTAAATAGTTGTTTTAGACCCCATCAACCATGTGTTTTTTGGACCCCATAGACCAAGTTGTTGGGACCCCAGAACTTACGGTATATACAACCACGTTGAACTTCGTCAAAATATCTGTAAAAAGATTGTCGCAAAAAGAAAGTCATACAAGTTTGAAATGTGTAAATGATGACAGAATTTTTATTTCTGCATAAACTGTCCCTTAAAACAAACACACACAAATGCACACTCCCTTGGTAGTTCGGTAGGCTAAGTGTGTTTTGCGCCTCAGAGTTAAAGTAAACTTTCCTCTGACCAGATTGCTTTTTGCTTTGAGGCACCCTGCAAATGAGCTCAGAGCTAAAAGCCTAAATTAGAAGCTGTGAATGTTGCATGTTTACAAGACTCTTACCAACAGGAGCTGTCAGGTTCTCAATGACCACCAGAGGACCCCTAAATGAGCTTCCCATGCAAACGGTGGAGACTGCTGCCACCTCCTGGTGGCACACGGTGAAACAGCACTGCGCCTGCACTTCTGTGTCTGTTACTGGATTAAAACATTCCACACTGAACAGTAAAGCAGGATAAAGCACTGAGCCACACAGATCAGTAAATGTTCCGATCATTTGGAAGCTTCACTAATATGATTCAGGTCGATAATCCCTGTGACGCCCACAGGCTATTGGTACTTCATGGTACTGTTATTTCTAAACTGAAACTAAAGTGTGAGGCTTCATTGGTTATACACAGTGCTATAATATCTGAATGCCTTTTTTGCTGGTCTAAACGTAGGGGAGAACGGAGATCGTTGTAACACTGTCGCTTCAAACACTGAAAAAAAAGAAGAAGAAAAACAAAAAAAAAGAGGTAGAGGGATCATACATGACCACCATTCTCTAGAAGTATCTGTGTACCAATATAAAGGGGGGGAAAAGTGAGGTAAGTTTTGACATTTCACTTGTGATCATGCTATTAAATGGTAATTGGCAGAACTTGTATCATCTTGATCAACCAATTCTCATTCAATTTGACAAGTTTAATTTAATTTGATGTAACACTACCAAGATTGGGTCAGTAAGACTGGAAAGAAGTCTCTTGTGCTCACCAAGAATGCATTTATTTGATAAAAAAAATACAAACCAGATACTGTTTTCATGTTTAACGAATGTATTCTTGGGATGCAAAGCTGATGTTCAGGCAGCCATTCTCATCCTTTCCATCCAGTCATCTATATTCATTACATGTGAAATAGTTTGCCAGCCTATATTTTAGAGATAGAACTTTTTTACAAATTCCTTTAATGAATAGAAAATCAGAATAACACAGCACTGTCCTTGAACATTGGACCATTTTTTTGGAACAAGGTAGTCCTTCTGTCACTTTTCAATGAATGTTATCCTTGCCCAATAAAATATAATATTTTTTCATTTCTAACCACCCACATTTTGAATCAGGAATTTTTTTATATATTTTTTCCTTATTAACAAAAAAAAAACATAACACAGCACCACAGTAATACTGTTAAATTTTATTACAATTTAAAATAACTCTTTTTCTATTTTATATATTTTAACATTATAAAATAAGTTGATGACAAGCTGAATTTTCAGCATCATTACTCAGTCTTCAATGTCACATGATCCTTCAAAAATCCTTCTCTAAAATGCAGATTTATCTAATGTTGAAACAGTGTGCTGCTTAATTTTTTTTTTTTTGAACCGGTGATACTTTTTTCAGGATTTGATGAATAGAAAGTTTCAACATTTATTTAAAATAGAAATCTTTTTTTTTTTAAGTTACTTAAAAAAAGTAATTAAAATGAAGGTTGAGCGGGGAAAGGTCTAAAAACAAAATTTGAAGGTGCAAAGTCTGAGGTAAACAGCACAAAAAACAGTTACAACAATTTAAAAAAGTGCTACAACCATCCTCAGACATTCTGTGGCATCTGTAGCTCATGCTGGCGGAAGAGGCTCACAGTCATCCCCTCTGCTCCTCATCGCAGCCTCTCAATATGACACCCATGTCCTGCTGCTACCTCTCCCTCCACCCCATAAATAAGATATACAGCCTTGTCTCCACGCTCGGCTGTCATCGTCTAAATTCATACGGCTCACAGGAGACACTCAGCATTGTGTTTCACAGTGACTGCCCAAAAGGAGCACACATTGTGTCCAGATAATGCACATACACAATTGGGCAATGTGCATTATAGAAGTGGATTAAGAGCATTCACGGAAGTGGCCCGAGGGCACCTCCAGAATTAAACGCTTCGGTTGATCTGAATCAAAACTATTTTTATCTCTCTGACAGCTGGCTGCAGGACACAGGGTCACATGACTAACAGGTTGGTGGACAAATCAAACGCAATGAAACTGTTGATTGCGAGTTTTTTGGCTAAACAAAAGTGCGTGACTCCAAGATGCCAAAAAAAACGTTTAAAAAGTGAAGTACACCAGGCTTTAGCGTCTCCAAACCCACGGCTGTGGTGAAGTACAGTGTGTGTGGATTTGTTGTGCCGGCCTCCGCGGTGATCTTGTGATAATCCACTCCTCTCAGCAGCAAATGAGGTACAAAGAGTGAAAGAGAGAGTGAACCGGAGAGAGGGTGGCCTCAAGCAGTGATTACTCTATTTAATTCAACATGGTTTCTGAAGCATGAAACATGCTCGGCTCATAAATGACTTCCTCCTCTTCTCTCCTGTCTTCTCCAGAGCCTGTTCTACCCCGCGGACTGAGGCTCCTGCACCTGATCGTATCTGCCTCTCTCTCCTCACTTACAAAAGAGAAGCCATAATATGGAGATAGATATTAGGAGCGCATTGGTCTGGTTCCCCAGGCTAGAGTACATCTGTGAACGAGAATATAAATACATTTTACACAATAGCATGTTCACTGATACTATAAAGTGACCATAGCACGGCTTTTCAAACTTCTTGAGACCAAGGATCCTCAAATAACCCGTCTAAAATAAAGACAGCTATGAATTTTCAAGTAAGCCTACAAATATATTCATGTGACATTTTTAAACTAACTGTTGTTTGTGAAATTCTTTTTAAATGTTAATCATGGAGTTAATTTAAAAGCTTGATTAACAACATATCTTAATTCTAAAATTAATATATTAAATCAACATAAAAAAACAAGTAATATATTAGATTAATGTAATCAAATATATCGCTTACGGAAAATATTCACACACTTAATATGACATTATACTTATAAAGTTATATTAAATCAGTATCTTTTAAAATAATTTATACGATTAATGTAATATAATAAATACATCAGTTTTTATGCAATTAGTATATTGAAAATATTTATAGAAAATATGTACTAAATTATCTGTTTATATAAAATATGCAAGAAATATTTAGTTGCATATATTTGATTATAATAACACAATGTATTATAGATTAAAGAAAACACCACAAATACATTCATCTTATGTTATTATACATATTACAAAAATATGAATTCATTTATAATTAAACATTAATTCAATATATTATAATTAAGTTTTTAATTTATTCTATTAATTACATATAATAAATATATACATAAAAATACATACACTTCATATATATATACTGATATCTGTTTCTCTTTAAATTTCTTGCAGTGGATACCTGGGCCAAAAAAAAAAAAAAAAAAGCAAACAAAAAGAAAAAAAAAAAAAAAAAAATAGAAAAAAAAAAAAAAAAAAAAAAAAAAAAAAAAAAAACAGTGGAAAACCCCTGGCCTACAGAACTACAGAGACTCTTAAAAACATGTTGCAGAGAGCACCAGGATTTCTTCATCTAGTTTAATGTGCTGCAGAGTGGTTACACCACATATGGTGTCTTTTACGCAGCAGACGCATGTTACAGCATACATAGATTCTCACGCCCTATTAATTGCGAAAAAATTGCTGACAAACCAGATGAGCAGAGCAGAGACGCATGTGAATGGGCAAGCTTGTAATTGGAGCCTGGTGTACGTGAGCAGCTTATCCTACCTTTACAAACACACGGTCCTGCCCTGACCTCACAGGGGCTCCGAGGTGTCATGTTCTGATCCGCTCTCACCGGCATTCCTGCTCGTTTCACTTGACTTGACAGTGTTTTGTGGTGAATCGCATAATTAAGACAGGGATCTACAGAATTCAGTGACTAAACATAATTACTTCTCCCCTCCTATCCTCTCTTAATTCCTTCCTGCGGCCAGGGGTTTCGGCCTGGCTGGACAAACACAATGGGCTGTCATGTCAGGACAGCGCCGGCTGGTGGGCTGGTGGCTGAGAGGGAGGGCACATTCAGCTCCAATGGACGCTGCATGCTGAGACTCAGGGATATCCACTGACACAGAGGTGACAGCTCCGTGAGGGAGAAACAGAGAAAGACATAGCGGGGGAGAGTCGTAATTAACGTCACTTGACAAATACGGAGTCAGATAAGACTGAGAGAAAGTTTATCACACAAGTACATTAGCCGTACAACACCTGCTGCTCGCAAGAGCTGTGATCTTTGACGGTGACCTGCGAAAAAAAGATGGAGGAACTCATAAAATAAACTCTTGCCTCGATCCAAACATGCGGCATTCTGTTCCTAAACAATGATGTCTGAGAATTCACAGAGCAACTGTGTCTCAACAGGTAGGACCAAATCCTGCAGGAATGAAGAAAAGGTGGGGAAGAATACATGCGGGTTGGTGAATGTGGTTAATTAGAGCTGAATTACCTGGCTCTCGGTCCCCTGCTCTGTCCTCTCATTTCCTCTGTAATCCCACCAATCGGGCAGCGGTTAAGCTTCGGCCCCCAGGACGCACGGCTGTTCCTGCCCTGGGTGCATTCTTTCAACAGCTCATTTACTTCTGCAGTGTAACTAGGCTTTGGAAAAAGGGGTAATCCCTAACACCCCCACCATCCCAATCAACCGCTCAGACCCCCGTTGCTAACTCTATACACCCATGAGCGAAGATATTTTAGCAGGCCGTAACAAATGATGATGCTAGCTTTATTTATTAGATGTTTGAAAGAACACAAGAAACCAATGCACAGGCGAGCTAAACATTTAAGGGATTTTTAGCTATACAGTGAGGCAATTTGTTCGCTAAACAGTTAAGACATCTGCTACACCGATTATCTGTTTGTTTTTTTCTAGCGTGAATCTTCTCAATTGAGATTCGTGTCTGGAATTGAGCTGCTAGGAGTTTGATTTGCAGTTAAGAAGCCTTTTCTGTCATAGTAAGTGTAGTTCACACATTTCTATTCCATTGTTTTTATATGTAAACATGACCTTAACGGATGCATTTGACTGTTGCACGTGTCTTTTGCAGAGTCTAAAATGCCATTCTGCATTCAAATTAAAAGCTCAACTTAAAAAAAAAAAACTCCTCTTTGGACCTTGTGTTTTTTTGTTCCATTCTATTACCTCCCATCTTGTGTTTTTAAATGCAAAAACTTTTGAGTTAAGACGAGTTCACAAAGAACACATTTTTGCATTCCACTCATTGCTTTTCCACTGTTTTTATATGGAAACGTGCTAAATGGACATGTTGCACTTGGTCTTTTGCAGTGTCTAAAAGTCAGTCCTAAAATACAGCGTAAATTCAAGGTTTAAAAAAAAAAAAAAAAATGCTTCTTTAGACCTTTGTTTTTTTCTGTTCCATTACCCTGTCTTGCGTATTTAAATGTAAAAATGTGTTCTGTGTGATTGGCCTGTTATGCTGGCAAATCTTGTCAAAGAACATCATGTGATATGGGAAAAAAACACATCAACCCCCACACCTGGTAAAGTCAACTTAAAGGCACAATTCATTCATAAATAAATAAATGACTCAATTAATAAAATGTGTCCACACAGTGAAAGTTAATGGGGGTCCAAAACAACACTGGTCCCCATTGGGAAAAACTAAAAAACGGGGGGGGGAAAACAAAGACAAAATATCTCTTTTTTATTTTTTTTTTTTAAATCTGTCTCCGGTTCTTCCTGCGTTGCTCCACACCAGGCATTTTACAACATTGTTATTTTTACATACAGCCTCTATCAACAGGTGTTTCGACTAAACTAGCTTCCCCATAACACTTTCCAGACCATTTAACCACCTTCCTTAATCTCCCAATCCACAAACCTGAAAGGCTGTGCGCAATCCAGTCAAGTTCCCCACCGCTTCAGCCTGAAGAGTGTGGATTACCTTAATCCACACGTTTGGCATCCTGATCCAGGGAAACAATACTGTGTACCCGTACAGGGACACTTTTTAGATGGGGGTGGGTCTATACTGGATCATTAAGGGGATTTAGACTTTGCAGTGGGAGTACTTGTACTGAGTACCGATGTAAAAACATAAATAAATAAATAAAATCGGTTCAGGATATCTCTGCTGTTGATTAGCAGAAGGGGTGAGAGGTGACGACCCCTCGACACCCCGCAGTCAGGTGAGCACGTGCAGTCAGCTGTGGTGTAATGCACTCTGTTCCTCATCTTTATCACATCATTTACACAGACTACCAGAGTAAAGTGACATAGATCCTCTTAATGAAACAGGATCTTTTCAGTTTAAAAAAGACAACCGTTTTTCACCAAGAGGAAATACACTGCTGCCTCTAAAGCTAAACCAGAGTTTCTTTTTTTTAATAATAAAATCAACTTAATTTTAATGACTTTGGGGAATGGAAAGACTCAAGACTTCCATAAAATTAAATGCTGCTTTACAAAAAAAAAACGGGCGAAAAGCCCTCAGTGGATCACAGCATGCTTTCTTATTCAGCACTCACAACTACTCTAACGAAAGTTTGACTCCTTTAACTCCGTTATCACGCCCTCTTGTGTCAATCCACTGACACTTATTTTTAACTTGATTGTTTCAGTCTCAGCTGCTTCCAGTTATTTTAGCAGTGCAAAAACAGTCTGTTATGCTGCTTGATACTGCAAAGTGGTATTTGTTGTTCTACTTTATCATCATAATCATAAACGCACTGTTTGTAACGCACAGAGTTTTTAGAGGGAACTTTAGAGGTCCCGTTGGACTCCGGAACTGATTTTTTATTGATAACTTATAAACCTTTGAAGACAGACCAACTGTGAGCTATAAGGACAATCGATGGTATCTGCTTTTGTTGAAGTTACCCGCCTGCATTATTTTAACTTTAAAAAAAAAATACTTTTCAACAGCAGAATTCAAAGTTAAAAAAAACAAACAAAAACACATTACCCATGATCCTCTTCTCAAATTACTTAAATGTTTGTATATATATATATATGATTATTTTGTAATACATTTTAAATATATTGTTTCTATATAGTACAATCAATATCTTCAAATAAACTGGTTTTATATTTATCCTTTTTTTTTTGGTTGTCATTTGCAATGTGCCATGGTAATGTTGTTCTTTCCATCATTAAAGCCCTTAAGTACAGTCCTGCACCTTTGTCTTTTTGTCCAATTTGCAAATACTTTTGCTTCGAATCAAAGTTTATAATGTTGTTATTCATCTCAGTTGGCTGGTTTGACTGGTTTCATGGCTTATAAATCTTAAAGGAAGACTGGGGAAAATACCTGAAGGACTCTGATAAAGTGGACAGACACTGTATAGAGGTTAATTGAAGGTATATGCTTTGGTGAAGCCATCAGACAGCTTTATTTTAAAGGTGGGGAAAGCGATTTTTAAAAAATGCTTTAGAAAACTGATTCGGGCCAAGTAGCAAAACAAACTTGTAGCCAATGAGCAGTAAGGGGCATGTCTACTCATGATGTGGAGGAGAGAGCGTTCAGTGCACAGGACGGACATTAGCCGAGCCGACCCGAGCGACAGAAAGATGGAGATGGCGGATAAAAAAGAGTAAAAACACTATTGATCAAAGAAGGCTTAAGGCAATAAGGCAAGAAGTAGGACCCGTGTAAATCTCGGATCAGCTTTCCAGCGCTGGAGAGAACTCAAGGAGCGGAAGGCCTGTGATCGGACGCTGAGGTTGCTTTGTTTCTTGTCGATAGGCGAGTAACACCGTGTGCGCGCCGCAACAGCTAAATTCGGTCTAGTACACTGGACACGACAAAGCGACCACTGAAAATCATTTGAAATTTGTGTCAATACATCATGAACAGAACGCAGCAGCAGTTTTCTATCGGGGATTTGTCGTGTCGTGCCGCACCCTCCATGTAGACATAGATATTTACTCTGTATCACCTGATATAAGAATAGTTCCTAGATTTTGTCGCGCCGCGCCACTCGCGTCCGGTGTAGACACGGTGTAACATTGGTTTTGCTTTGTTTCACAGACAGAACTAATCGTTGCCTGGGTTGTGTACGTATGTGTGGGGCGAAGCTATCAAAATAGGGACGAGACCCTTTTGAGGTAGGGGCGTGTTTGTTTTGGTGATTTCAAATGTCAACATTGGCTACCAGAAATCGCTTGCCACACCTTTAACTTGGTGTTTGGCAGCAGAAATCCTGGTGAAAAGACAACATTACCCATGATTCTGCAAAGAAATCGCCTCCAATCAGAGAATCATGACATACCACAATAAAAAAAAATTATAATAATGGGAGAAATACTTCTGGAACCGGGAAGACGCTGTTGTATTCTACATACTTTCACAGAAAATAGCTTCTGCGTTAAAACATAAGGTAGATAGTCTCCTGAAAAAAAAACAAAAAAAAAAACAGTAATTTCACTTACACAGAATGATTCAAGATGTGAAGCCTTCATTCCCCTCCTGGAATATTGAGATAACATTTCAAACACAAGCAAGTCATTATGTTAACATCAAACTTTAGCAATCCTTTATTGAGGAGAACAGATCATATTCACTGTTTGCTACCGAAACATCACAACATCATACTGGGGACGTTCATTACATGGGCTCGTCAGGTGGTTAGAGAGAATCAGAGAGAAAGAGAGCAAGGACGTGAGAGCAAGAGCATTCTATCACACTCTCCAAAACACACGGGACAGTAGTTTCCCCCTCCGGCAAAACCCTCTCTTCTTAAGCCAACAGATTTGGAATAAATAAAATACTTTGTCTCAATTATTCTATGCATCAATAATTGTTGATATACACAACGCAAATGAATGTCCTTGAGCACTCACCGCACAAAATATATCTCTTTACCATCTCGAATGGATACGGACTCATCTATTCATCTTAAAATGAAGCTTTCCAGCATATGGCTGCAAGTTATGTGTACCAGAAGAGGGGAAAACTGCAAAAATATATATACATACATAATCATCTCATAAAATTCAATTAAACACTCATTTTAAAGCTACACACCAGAGCAGGTGAAGTCGATGAACAACCAACCAAAAACAAAAAAGGGAGGAAGAAAAAGGCCTCCAGAGCATTTCTGTGTCCGATGATTGCACAGCGCAGAAAAAAACTCACATGTGAAGTAAATGGAGTAAGAATGTGAATGTATACGATGAAGCTAATCAAACAATAAATGCAGATATGAAAATGTTACGCATGAGAATGTACAAATGGGTGCGTGAAGGTATATGTATTGTGTATCAGTATGAATAAGGGGTACAATCATTCAGAGCCAACTATCCTGTAAGTACACCATTAC